>CM074516.1:47819125-49029125 GCA_037379345.1 Perna viridis | reverse complement strand
GTTTCAGGAGAGGTCGAATTAGTGGTCTAACTTGGAGGAAGGAAAATAAACTGGCCTGTATAGGAACCAGGAAGCAAGAAAACTCTATATTATACAAACATGGAATCTTACTTGACACCCCTGTTTAATATTGTATGGAATCAGCAATTCAATCCAGTATTTATGTAGAGAATGTGAATACTTACAAGTACCTTCTATACAGAGCATTTCTCCTTTTGGACTTATGTAGAAGATGACATTCTCTTCTGTTAACATGGATGCGGGTGGAATCTATACGACTTAGGTTGTTATTCCATATTAACAAGTTCCTTAGACATCTGTTTATGCTTTACATATAAAGTTTTGACCGCTGCTTGTTACTTATGTAGACTGGTACTGAAACTCATGTGATATGTCTATATAATTTGTGATATAAATTATTGTTCCCAAACTGTGATATAAATACTGCCGAAATTTATTAATTAGATATTTTATTATTTTGTATTTTATTTGTCTTGTTATGGATTACATTTTGCTTATTTTTCAGTCAGGTTATATCTGTTTTAGAGGTTTTTTTTTATCAAAGTCATTGTAAGAAATGAAGACATTAGAATTAGTTCTTTTAATTTTATAATTATGATTAATAGAATAATCATTTAGTGATTTTTTTGTTTTGCATTTATAGAATTAGTAAATTTATTTATATTTAAATCATGCACGTTAAAATGTGTCGGATATTTACGCAGCAATAAATAATTGAAATAATTTTATTGCTTCGCATCTCAAAATTTGTCCATATGAAAAAAACAATATACATTAATCAAACTGAACTCTGAATCACTCAGCAGTTACTGCCATTCTGATTCAAAGTTTACTACCATATTATTTTACTTATAACCTATTTTGTTAATTTAAACAGTATGCATTTTGAACTTAAACTCTATGAAGGTTATTTGCATGGCACTATAGTAAGCTGATTAAATTTTACGAAATGGTACCTAACTTGTCTTGATATTTTGGTGTTATTAGGCACAACCATTTAAAGTAAGGCTACAAATGTGGCTGCTGCAAAAAAGTTAAAAAATGCTCCTCAAAACTTGCGCCTTTTTTTAGCAAAAAAAACACAATGCATGTTTAAAAAAGGTATTACAGATAAATTTTTTGCACAATTTTAAAATACAACACCATGTTTTAAAAGAAATAAAGCATCAAATAGATTTTCAAATAATTTAGTTCTGAAGCCCCTTGACCCCGTCCGTCTACTAGCCTATCAGGCTTATGTATTCAATCATACATGTAACGTGATTTAAACTACTCTAATGTCACATTATAATCTTTGAATATTATTCTTATCAGTATTTGTACAATGGACGGTGTTGTAACCATTTTTTGTTTGTGTCTGTACACCCCTATTAGCCTCGCCTTTGGCGATGAAGTTGACCAGCGAAAGCTGCTAATCAGAATGCAGGAAGAGATGATCAGAATGAGGCAACAGATATCAGAACTACAGGGAGAGGTGAAACTCCTGAAAAACAACCGTTCGGGAGGTAATCGTGGTTCGATATCTTGCGACCTAAATATATTCTTCTTCTACCCGTCACATGCACTGTAGAGCCGAACAGATAAGTAAAGATATCAAGTAATAGAGCCTGAATGTGGCGGAGGATGTAAGGTGTTAGGGTTGTAAACAATAATTTTGTTGTGTTAGAAAACGGAAAAATATGGAGGTATGTAAGCGTCATTGACTTTTCAATATATTAGTAAACACATATCTATAATGAAAAATAGAGCACATTCAATGTTATTGGTCATAAAAAATCGTGAATCTTTAATATATGCAAAGAAAAAAAAATCAGAAAAGTCGAAGGCGCTAGATATAATATGCTATAAGATATATCTAGTGAAATGTTGCCTTTTCTGAACTTCATACACTTTGCAAATGCTTGTCATTGTGACAGACATCGTTGATTTGTTTGCGAAACGTGCAGTTTTACTTAAATTATCGTTAAGTAACAAATTTGTTGTTCCAATTTTACACCTCTCCCTTCATTTGAAAACTGTATTATTTGACAACGGTGAATCGGTTCTTGCACGAATACCTAGATTTGGAAATGGTCTGTCTATACAGACAGGTTGTTGATATTCCAATGGGTACTAATTGTGCTGTTCTTTTAGCAGAGTTGTTTCTCTCCTGTTACGAATCACAGGATGTGTCTAAACTCGTAACAGATTATTCTAAGCATAATGTGTTGCATGTATTTAATAAAACTCTTAAATATCTTGCTGATTATTCCAAACTTCGAATATACAAAGTTCAAGATACATGTATTTACCCGATAGATGTTAAGTTGTCTAAGTTTAACTATAATAGTACTCTGTTCTTGATTTATATATCACACTAGAACATGACATCCTTTATAATTACGAAAGCCCACTGAGCTCATTTTCGTAGACTAAAAATAATTTTTCGCGTTATAATAAAAAATTGATAGTTTTAAAAATGTCAAATACTGAATGTAATAGATTCCTCACAGAAAAGCTTTTGCACTGGGGGTAACAATACAAAACAACTTCCAAAAACTAAGATTTTTCACCTTAAAAACTTTGATACAAAAATTAAATAGACTTGCAGGTTCTAAATTAAAAATTGTATTGCTCATCCATTTTTTTTTACGGAAATTTAATCAAAAAGCACATATTTTTGTAACAAGATCCGATGGATTTATTCAACTGCCCTTAATAGATTTATACGATTTTCAAATTATTATTTAATCGTTGAACTTTGTTAGAGATATTGATCCCTATTGCATCCCTACGTAAAAACCGCGTCATTTCTTAGTATTGCGCAACATCAAATATTGCCTATTTAGTACTTGACGGAACTACTCTAAATCCAGTCCATTGGAATTGAAGTGACTGTTTATTCACGATTCTGATAGTTTTAGTGATATTTTCAATGAAAGAATGACATCATTTAATATGTTCTGAGCTAGCTTTCAGCAACCGCCAGCATTCATTAAGTGGATATCTGGTGTATGCTGAGACATTTCACGTAGAGAATTGGATGTATTATTGAATGAATTTGATGGTGTGTTTGTTTGTTATTTCAGTTCCCTTTTTAACCTTAGATAGAAGGGAGATTGTTAAGGCCTTATAAAACTGTTTAACACTGTTTAAATATTGAGATGGTATTTGTATCGTTATATTACTTGTTTAGTTTGATTGGTAAAAACTCTCTCGTTCTATTACCGCGGATTTTATTATTTTTCGTTATCGGGGTCTTTCAAAGCTTACTGAAAGGTTTATTTAGACTTGTTGAAGACCTGTAGGTGATCTGTTTGATCTAAGGTTATAAGCTGGTGCTTTTGTTTTACCTATTGTAGACAAAACTCACCAGAAACGTCTCTTAATTGGTGGAGAA
Organism: Perna viridis; assembly: GCA_037379345.1. Lineage (NCBI taxonomy): Eukaryota > Metazoa > Mollusca > Bivalvia > Mytilida > Mytilidae > Perna > Perna viridis. The sequence continues at coordinate 49,025,725 of CM074516.1, read as the reverse complement.
TCACACAAAGGAGGAGTTGCTTTTTCGTCGTACTTATCGTCAACATTCAGTGCTTCCAATTTTGGAACAAGACGAGAGATTGTGTATGATAAAGTAGAATGTAACGCCGGTAACGGTTATGACAACAACACCGGGTCTTTCCATGCCCCAGTTTCAGGGATTTACGCTCTCACGTGGACAACATGTGCTGGAGGGGATAGTGGAGAAATGGGCATAGAATTGATGATTAATAACCAAATCCATGGATTGTCATACGTTGATTCTGAAGTTGCTAATGACGAAGAATGTTCAACTGGGTTCATCATACACAGAATGAACGCTGGTGACGTGGCATTTACTAGGTCTCATTACACTGGGTCGGGTAGTATCCGCAGCGATCGTTACATGAGGACAACGTTTTCTGGCTGGCTTCTCTTCTAATATATTAGTTTTGTCTATTTCAATTTTATCTGATATTATCTAAATCACAGCTTTCGATAGCATTTTCGACATTAATTTTAAACAAAGAAGTGACCATAATTTGGTAGGAGGCAAGGGCCATGTTGACCTTTTAACAAAAAATCGTAAGAGTAAAATTAGTCGTAAGTTATGATGTCATAGAAAATAAAAGTATCGTGGCGTCATAATTTACGACCAATTTTACTCTTACGAATTTTTGTGAAAAGGACCACCGTGTAAATATCCTTTCTATCTTACGTGTGAAAGTTACTCTATGAAAGCATTATCGGGTAAGGTGTCATGTCATGGGAGAAACACCTGCTTGTCAGTTTACGGTTGATAAAGTATATATGAGGAAAAGAATTAAGGTCTGTACACAAAGGTAGGTGATATTTTGTAAAGTAAAAAAATCAATACTTAAATCTTAATTTCTATCATAATTAAGATAGTTTAAAACACCGTCTTCAGTGTGACAGAAAAAAATAGTGCTAAGAAAAACACATGCGATGTTCGTTCAAGAATAAAATAGTGATATTGGTGCTTGTTTATTTTCTTATTAAACCTGGTCCGATTGACATGATTAATCTCAATCTGAAACTGAAATCTTTCTCAAATCTTTGAATATTTTCCCTTAACTTTCAGTTGCAAGCGATTCACCCTGCCATGATTCTGACGATCAATAGTGCAAAGTTCAAACACTGATTAAATATGACAAACTTTAAATGCAAATATTCGAAAAAAAATAGAGGAAACTAAAGCACTAATATCAGGGAAATAAATCGTTTAAATTGCGTTTTCGATATTTTTTACCCTTAAGGCTGAACTCGTTCATCGGTAAATTAAAAAGGAGCACCAACATGATTGTAGTTTTCTGTATACAAAATACAAGGAATGTTGACCAAAGTCCTTTGAATGCAGAGGTAGGAAAAAAAGAATATTCAATATAGAGATTTGTGTTTGTTTCAATTGTTAGTAGGTTATCCTAATAACAATGTCCAGTTTACTGTTAATGGTTGTTGTGATACTGGTCATAGCCGAATGCACCACCCAGGACCTCAACTATTATAACCAGGGTGGTGGTTTTGATTATACACCCAAACAGACAACTAAAGACCAACAGGAAACCTTGATATCATTTACCCCATCAAAGGGACACAACTCATCGACCAAACCTATTGAGAAACCCACTAACATCGACAGTCTGTGTCCTGTCACAAAGATGGAATCTAAAGGCCCGATCAACCTCTACATTCATGGAGCGTTTGCTACAACAAATAAAGGCATAGTATCATCACAAATTATTTCACCCACAGGGGCTTGCTCCCACTATCAAATATAGCAACTATATTAAAATTCAATAAAAGTAATATCTGCATACTGTAAGAAATTATTAATCACACACATTCCGTCTAAAACATGCTTTTGAATTAAAAATATTATTGCCTTAAAAGAATGACCAGAATAAAGTTAAAACTCAATTTACCATTATGTTTTAGATTTGCACTCATTACCGGTGTCTGGTCGTTCATGTAGTTGTCCACCAGGGCCTCGAGGACAGAAGGGGGTGGAGGGTAAAATTGGTCCACATGGACCAAAGGGTGAAAAGGGCGAAAGAGGACCACCTGGGTCATCAGGTAATGTAGGACCACCAGGGAATGTTATCGTCAATGGTACGTCCAACGTTTCTGGCGATGTGTTTGTAGCGTTCTCAGCTGTGATGACCATGACGCAGTATGGACCATTTGACCAGGACAGGGTAGTTAAAGCAAGATGAAAAAATATTTAAATTAAAAGTTTAAAATTGCGATAATTTCTTAGATCCAAAGAGATTTCAATTGCCTTTTTAATAAATAACAATTCGTGCATTAGCTCAATCTTTTTTTTCGCACAGTTTTACGTTAACAACACTTTTTGTCAAGAAGTTACAAATATATCGTTGCTTGAAGATGATTTGTATGCATTGATGGACATTTATATATAAGTCAAAATATAACGAATGTTTTTATATTGTAGATTCTCTTTTCAGATTGTAGTGTTTGACCAAGTTACTGTTAATCATGGGAAAGCCTACCGCCAAACAGCAGGAGTGTTTGTAACCCCTCATAAAGGATTCTATCAATTCCATATGCACGTTCATACTCGCAAGTCGTTTATTGCTGAAGTTACTTTACGGGTAGGTTTAATTCTAAAGTACATTCTTTCAGTGGTACAACGTGTAGCTGTAAATGGGTCCTTAAAATCGAATTTAGAACGATAGGAAGTTTTCAGGATAGCATAAGCATTGTCTTATGTTAACAGTATAATCTATCATATCCAAAGACTAATTTTGCTAAAGTACTTCCTGCAAAGGTTCTCAAGTCTTGGCATTTAGCACAACTATAACAACTTATTTGACACATAGTAATAACGCTATTACAGTCATATTTTTACATTTCGAAAATTGCGAAGTCACGGCCCAATTTTAAGATTGTAAAAGCACATCTAAATGTGAGTATTTTCTTTAAAGGTTAAACGGAAAATGAACACTCAATCGATGCAAGATTTAGTGCGAGCCTGGGCGGACGGTAAAACGGGCAATATCGGGTATGAAATGGGATCATCAAACAGTGCCATTGTATATCTAGAGAAAGGTGATATGGTTTATTGTGTGTTACCAAGGAACCAAGTTCTGTCTGGGTTACAGTTTACATCATTTTCTGGTTATCTTATGAAAATTGACAACAAAAGCGATTTGAATACTAGTGACCATCTAGTACAGTATCTACCTTGAATAATATCATATTACTTAAAAACAAACTATACAAATTGGAGTCCTCTGCTTGTATTATTTTCTTTTTTTATCCTGATCGTAAATGTTTTTAGGCTTTTTGTGTGGTTTAGCTCCCTCTTTACTGTCTATAGTGAAGTGTAGAAGTCTGTTAATTAGTCCTTATATTTGTGCTTCTACAATCTCCTGACCAACTTCAACACACTGAAGATGATTCTAAGTCATTTACACACAGTGCGTTTTTTTTTTAAGTTTAAATTTAAGTAAATGATTGAACAACAATAAATCCGTTTGCTCTCAGATACTTTTTATACTCAAAAGACACAATATCGTCGTATCGTCTCAACAACACCTGTCGTCCATTGATTTCAAGTCTAGTTCCGGCTATTTGGTCGCGTGCTGATCTGCTGTCAAGAACAACAACCCATCGGAAACGTGTAGCAACATACTGAAGTGAAATTATTTTAAAGTCTCCACGAGATAATAACAAATCTTTCAGCTTATAGTACACGTCTTCGTGGGATGCTCGGCTTCCCCCAAGATCGAAAGAAATGGCGGTAGGCAGTGATTCGGGAGGTTCCCTCTTTTTTATATGAACTTCAGGTTTCATAGAAGCTGCCATTAAAATTCCCCTAAAATAATGCAAAAATATATAATTTAACTATGAAAGCAAAACATTGATAGAAAATACCCGATGATTGCAAAAACTGTAGGTCCATGTAACTTTGTGCATGCAGTCGCAAATGAATTAAGAGGAAATACAGAGAACAGCCGTTTCGTTCCCAAGATGTGTCGTCCAAAGGAGACGCCCATCTTCATAAATGTGAATAATGTGTTCCATTTGATAGCTTCATCCGGCTCTTTTGTATCTTCTTTAAAGCCGGGTTGATAATTAATTATTCAAATTGTATTCTTTTATTTCTGTATTTAGCATGTTATCATGTTTTGTCTTCTTTCTTTGGATTATGGAAAATGGGCTTATTTATGATTTCGCTTCAACGATAGTTAACTTTGCCTTTATATAAATACCTTCTGTAGCAACCCATAAGCTAAAAGTGGGCTCGTGGTACTGCTACAGGCCATCTTGTAAAGGGTTTTAGAATTTCTTTCGCGTCCTGTATTATGATCCCACAAATAAAACAAGTTTCTAGGCAGAATTTTATTAGCATATAGTATTACCGGAACATTAAAATAAAAAAAAAGATCGAGAAAGATAATCAGCCACAATAATAAGATTTAAAAATATATATAATTGTTAAGAAACTTACTCTTTAGAATCCATGCCATATATGTAGTTGGTTATTTGAACACGGTTCAGTAAATTATTAATACAGGATGGTAATTAGATCCTTAACCATACAATGCTGTTACTCCCATGGGTATCGTTGTGGTGGAGAATCAATGTTTACCATACAGAGCATCTCTTAATCAGCTAGTCTTAAAAATTTAGTTCTTTTGACGATTGTAACTCTTGAAGGTCTGTCAATGCAGCTGTGGTCTTAGATAGTGATATGTTGTAGTGCATACTGTTTCGCGTTCTTTAGTTATTGGTGTGGTGCTTCGATCTAATCGATCGCTTACCTGATCCAGATATCCACGAGGGAACAACGTAATACCACGAAAGAGGTAAAAATAACACCGTAAAAACATCATAGTTTTATATCATTATCATATCATAATAAAGCATGCAACTATACAGACAAAATGGAGAATGTAGCATATGGTATCTCAGATGTAAGTCAGCTAAAATAAGAAAAAAATGTTCTATTTTAAATATCATGGTTGATGAAAACATTTTACGGATTACATTCTTTCTTTTAAATTAAACAGTAGGTAGTGATGTTGTATATTAAAATCTGGTGTTTTCTCTAAACAGCTTTCTACTCTTTTACTCTAGTTTCTAAGAATGATAAATAAAACACGGCCGAAATTTGTAGATATTGTCAATACTTATAATGACGGTCAAAAGTGAAATACAGTACGCTACCAGAACGATATCTAAAATCGAAAGACAAAACAGTAAAAGGAAATACAAATCAAAGCAACATAGAAAACATGGGCAACACCTCAACAACAGATGGGAAAATCGTCCATATATTGATAGGTAATATTGTACAGACTAGTTGCCACTAAAGGTGAATGCGTGCTCAGAACATTAACATGATTAATCAAACTCCTTAACGTTGTTAATAAATCCATTTGCGCGGGAAACCTTTTTATACTCCAGTGTGATTACGTCATCATATCGTTTGAGAAACACTTTAGTACCATTAATCTTAATACTCTGTCCTGAGATTCGGTCACACGACTCTTTACTGTCCATTAGAATTAGCCATCTTGATTCCAGTGGTAGATACTGCAGTGATACGATACGACAGCCACGATTTAAGTTCACAAGATTCTTAATTTGATAGTAGACATCCTCATGTGAGGCACGACCACCGGGCAGGTCAAGCGCGAGAGAGTTAGGGTTAGAAGTTGGCGGTCGTTTGGACTTCTCCTTCGTAAACTTTTGAATCTCGGCCATTACTTCTTCAAAGACTTCATTGGAGCACCTGAAATTGATATAAGTTTTACTTGTAGTTAGATGAAGGCTTATAACAAAATTGATAAACTCTGACAAAAAGAAAAATCCGTATAATATATGACAATATCATGGTTAAAACCAGAAAGTTTGGAAACCATCACAATGGTCCTGACTTGTTACAGACATTTTCGTTGAAATGGTGGTTTAAACCAGGTTTTGTAGCGCGCTAAACCTCCCGCTATCATTACGCTTAATTATTTCCGGTATATTTAAATATAAGCGGACCATATTGTCACCGGTCAAATTTTGTAATTCAGTATTCAAAACAGTGCAGAAGATATGAATATTTGAAAGGAAGATTTGGTTTTCTTTTTCATTATTCAATATGCAAAGATACACATCTTACTTGTTTCGTTCTTTCTTTGCCTTCCGAAATTCTTTCTGTTTCGACCCTTTTGAATCAGCAGATCGTTTTTCCGCCTGTCCAAGAGACGAATCACTTTGAGATTTAGATGTCCCGGACTGTGCAGCATTTAGTTTTGACGTTGACATTGTCTTTATAAGTTTTTTCTGGTGCTTGGTATTTGTATCATGAACCTCGTCTCTTAAGTTAGGTTTAGACATCCTTCTTTTAAGGCTCTGTTCGCCTGCTATTGCTGAAGTTCTGGCTTTGGCTTTCACTCGCCACACGTCAGCATACTTTTTTGTCTTCACTTGCTCTTGTAAAACTAACAAGGCAATTTTACTGAACATCTTCGTACGCTTCAAACAATTAACTAACAAATTTATTTCTTCAAAATTGAATTTTGTGTTTTAAAGATAGATCCACCTATGCCTTGTATGGCGTGTCTTCAAACCCGTCTTCACACTTATTATCTCCAGTGTCAACATATATTTTTATTCTACTTATGCGCATGTTCCGAGAACATAATTCAAGTAATTTTTCTTTACGTTAACGATTTCAAAATAAAATTTGTCAATTTTACCACTAGGCTAAAGATCTCCCTGACTTCATAAAATATACACTTATGTTCAATTAAACTTCTATGTAAATTTTTTAAGTATATCTATGTTCATTTTAATAGGTACATTTCAAGCATTATCATTTAAATCAATTGAATGAAAAAATAGAAAAAAAAGTACACCTCTACCTCAATTAAATGATTAAACTTATACTTCGTCAGTAGTTTTATAAACTGTAAAATTAAATATCCTGCCTTTTAAGAAAACATTTCATGTGTATTAAAGTGGTGTCGAGAATTATTGCATTATACCGCAGTTGAAATCACTTCTCGCATGTCAATTCGGATGCGTTCGTTTTGTTTGGGTACATATGTATTCAATTAAAATGGATGCAACTTGGAGTATATCATTTTATTTTTGGCTTAACTAAATATAACTGCTAACAAATTATCTAACCAATATTTCATCAAAGATAATTTGAAAGATAAACTGAATACAACAGAAACAAGTACTATCTTTAAAAAAAGATAGCCGACGCAGTAAAATTTGTTCTTTTCACTTATAATTTTCTACATTCCATTCAGAAAATAACACAATTTCAATTTTCGATACTGTTTTTTTTCGAACGCCCTTAGGTATCAGTATTTGGCCAATCAGGAAACAGAATTGCAATCAGGTGACTTGTATTTCCATGGAAGAGCGTCGTTAAGGTCAAAGGGTAAAAAGCGAAAATATACCGACTGCATCGAAAAAAAACCCCCAAAAAACACCATTTTTCTACACCTTTTCGGTATAACTATTTATATCCCAATAAAAGCCTACAGGTGAGGTGAGATAAATGATTTGGACAGAAAAGAATGGAACTGTTGTTTGCACGTTACACAACAGTTATCTTTCCCCCGAATTGCTTGTTATGCGGAGCACAAATCTTTTCTTGAATACATTTGGAATAATATATATGTCACTAAAGTGTTACATCTACATTTCTGGTTCTACCGTCGACGAATGTTCATTTATGCAACATTATACAGAGCCCTGATAGCGATATACGAAGACAATATTTTATTTTGAGCGCAAAATAAAAGCACAAAATACATATAGTACACTATTGTAGTATCATAAATGACAAAGTTGTCGTTTTAGGTCATTATTTATGACATAATTAGAAATGAGATGATACAAGGGCCGGGTGGATGCAGAGAATGTGAAAAGGGGTTCCAGGCAATTATTTGCTTATTATTTTTGCACAAATTTCGCACTTAGTCAACAAAAGTTTTCAACAAAGTAGGGCGTCAAGTCAAACCTCAGTAATGAACAAGACGTTAAAATGTAATTAATGTCATCGTGTATGACCTCTATGTTGAGAGAGTAATCAAGGGAACCAAGGTTATAGCGGTAATCAAAAGAATGCAATCCAGGGACAAAGACCAGACATGGAAAACAGACATACACAACAAAGAAAATAAAGTAACTAAAATCATACACACAAAGTAACAAAAGTATATGAGCAACTCGGACTCCACTAAAAACTGGGAGCATGGACCAGGTGCACCGGTAGGGTAAGCGTCCTCTGCTTTTCTAGAAACACCCGCCGAGTTGCTCATAAAAAGTCAAGTCCGGGGTAAACAAACGACGAAAGGAAAACTATGACCCGTTGAATAAATCAATTTTCATGGTGCTGATGGATACACCATAACGATCCACGAGTTCATGATGACGACCATAAAACTTCTGTAGTGATGACTTCAATCTTGTAGCAACATAACCCTGTTCCAGAAGCCTATTTGTTAGAGTTCTAGCCCGATACAAAAAGTCTGCGTAGTTTCGGCAAGCTCTGGCATAACGTATGAGTTGTGATATGAACACTCCATACGCAGGAGCCGAAGGGATGTTGCCACAGATGAAAGGAAAGTTGACAATTCTGAATGAAAAGTCATCACGTTTGTCGTAAAGTTCGGTCAATAGTTTTCCTTTACCATCGATTTCTAAGTGTAGGTCAAAATATGAGGCTGACTTCACAGTGTCTGTAGTATCCTTTATCTCAAGTTCTTTTGGGTATATGCGATGTATCAAATCCCCGAAATTAGGATTGTTTAAAGATAATACGTCGTCTATATAGCGGAAACTGAGATTGAAGGATCTAGCCAAACGATATTCCTTCTTTCTGATCAGATCAGCTATAAAGTCAGCCTCATAAGAGTGAAGGAATAGGTCAGCAAGTAAAGGAGCACAATTTGTTCCCATTGGAATGCCGACCGTTTGTTGAAAAACACGTCCACCACACTGGACAAATATGTTGTCAATTAAAAATTCCAGCATTTTGTAAACATCTTCCTCTGTATATTTGGAAGATGATTTGGAATTATTTCTTACAAAGTATGAGGAATCTCTACCAAGAACTATATATTTGTATCTAGGTGTACTATCTTTTTTGGAAAAATAACGATGTATAATGTTTTTAAGTCGGGATTTTAACTGAGTATGGGGAATAGAAGTATACAGTGTTGAAAAATCATAGGTTTTAATGCTGTTATATTCAGATAATAGTCTTGAACTGATTGTCTCCAAAAGATCTTTCGAATTTTCCAGGATCCACATTGAATTAATACCACTACGGGAGAAACAAGTGTTGTGGTATGACTGCAGACCCTCTTTGACAGTTGTGAGTATAGAAGTTAAAAATTTTGAAAGAGGTTTGGTGGTACATTTTGCAGATCCAGCAATGAAACGTTGTTTGTATGGATTCTTGTGAAGTTTATGAATCCAGTACATAGACGGTAAATCACAATCATCGTCCCTGGTAGAGAGACCAAAAGAGGATAGCACAGATTTATGGTTTTCCACAATCTCTACTTTGGAGAGAGTGGTAACAGTATAGGTCTTATCACTGCTATTATTTTCTACGTCTACCTCTGATAATAAACATTGGATATAAAACGTTTTGCAGACAAAAACAATGTTGTTTTGGGCTTTGTCTGCTGGTACGACAACATATTTGTCATGTGTAGTAGACAATGTTTTTGCTACATCAGGGTCTTTGAATGTAGCTTTGGCACTCATTGACCTACTTAAAACTTCCATTCGTTTCAAAATTAAAGACCTCACGGCCTTTAATCACTCTGACAGAGAAGCTAGGCATAAGTGGACAAGATGATTTTGTGACCGAATAATTCGAATCGATTATTATTTGTCTTTTTATATGTATCATTTGGTTGTATACCAGTAAAAATATAAGCTTTCGCATATTGCAAAAAAACTAAAGTTATTATTTTGCTAATAATTCCAACCGATATAGCAGTATTTAGTTTTTATTCAAAATTCATCCTTTATCAGATTATCATACGAAATAAGAAGGTGTTATATAAAAAGGAAAAGCAACAGTTACAATAGAATGACCTATATTTTATTGTTATTATTACAATATTATTATTTGTGCATAATCAATAATTATTTTGTCCGCGCTGTATTAAATAAATTATTTCGTGCGCACAGAATAATATTCTATCTTTGTATGTCCCTATCAGGGCTAAAAAATCCAATACAAGCCATGAATCTTTTTTCAAGTAAATTAGATTAATATTGCTGTACTATATGCATCAAGAATAAGAAACCTGAAAGAGGGGAGAAAGTTAAAAAAAAGTAAATCTGACATTTCATCACAAAAATGATAAACCCAAAAGAAGGAAGGTGACAATATAGTTCCTTGGTGACGTGATAAGTTATATATACCGTTCATATATGAACGAGTCAGTTATTGAAGAATTTTTCAGATTATGAATTATTGCAGTGATTAGATGTTAAAACTGTACTTCATATAAAGTAAAAAGCTGAAAAAAAAATACTGGTATCGTCGTTATTTTGGTTTGAAACGATGTGCGGTTGTCTTGTGTTTGTTGTAAGGTAGATTATCATAAGTCATTTTCCTTTGTGTTATTTTCTCTAAGTAACGATATGCGTTGTGTTCACGTAGCAGCACTTCATCGAGAGTTTTTATCACGATTTTAACGTTATCCAATTTAAATCCGTTACGGACCATTTGATCGACCTCGGACCGAGACTCGACAGTTACCAACCACCGGTTTCTAACTATAGTGTCTCCAGCCCTGACAGACAATGGGTCAAACTGAAGCGTCTTTATATTACAGCTAAACTCACTTTCCAACATGTCCTTCACGTCTTCGTGTGAATATTTTTCGTTTTCTGGTAAACTGAAACATAGAGTGTTTGGACGTTTCTGTGGGAGGATCTTGCATTGATGTACAGCTGGATAACATCGTTCTTCATACTTAGTTGATTTCCATTCTTCCATTTTGTCAGGATTGTCCTCCCTTACAGTAGTTTTACTGCAATTAGAGGATAGTGTTTCACACTGATGTTTTATAAAAATAATTTATTTACTAAAATTCATATAATATTTCTCCCGTGTACATTAATGACAGTTACAAACTGTTGAAACAAGCACGTTAAACAAGTTGGGCTATTAAATATAGAAAACCTTTTCTCAATCGTGCCTTTTCACAAAAAAGCAAGCATTAAATGTCGGCATCAGATACAAGTATCCTACACTGAAAACTGCAGCATGACAAATAAAAAACAAGAGAGCTCTATAACTTACAACATCGACAAATAGAATGGAAATTTCATCACCAATCTTTCTATAGAAATGACTATACAAAAAAAACAAAAACAAAAAAAAAAACAAAACAAAACAAAACAAAAAAAACCCCCAAAAAACAAAACAAAAACAAAAACAAAAACAAAAACAAACAAATAAGACAAATAAAAAGAGAACCAAACTTGAGATTAATGAAAGCAAATTAAAAAAACAAACAAAAAACAAACAAAAAACAAAACTAGGAAGATGCGATGCTTCCATGACCCCGTTTCAATGTTAATGGTATGATATATTACTACGAACTGAGCTATAAACACTGTATACTTTACCATTCCTTCTCCTGTAAACCCTGTAACAATTGATGTAAATCTATACACTGTACAACTGCCTCCGTACTATTTTCATCGTTTTCAGTTGTGTTTCTCCTACGCACATTTGGAGAATTTGGTGATTTAGATTTTTTGGCCATGTGTGGATCCCGGAAACCCAAAGATCGGATTCTCTCCGGTACAGGAAAATCAGGAGTAGACTTTGCTTGTTCCAGGAAAGATACTTGACGTCTGTGTAAATTGTCCGCAACTGATTTCGATCTTGTTTCTTCGAGTAGTTGTCTGTTCTCTATTGTGGTAGCTTTTGCTGTTTTGGGCCTCAACTTTTCGACCGATTCTTTCAACTCCTTATGAAAATTCCACTGCAAACTGTCTTTAATAGGATTATACGACAGAAGAGTGTGAAATCCTTTTGCTTTAAGAATTTTACCCAGCCTTGAACGAACTTCATTCTCATTCCCGTGCATATAAGCTTCAAGTGATTTCATTTCTTGTTCTTCCCACATGTCATTAAAGAGTTTGTTAATATCTACACTTTTGACGAGGGCTGGTTGCATCATATTGCACCTAGATCCCAGTTGAAATGAACCGTGAGATACTGTTGAAGATGAATCGATGTTACGGAGGATTAGTGCCTGGCTTGAAGTCGGCATACTTAGCACTAAGTTGGAGATTTGACTGTACACGTTATAGATGTGAAGCTGTACATAACAGTAATTGCCAGAGCAACGATAGTGACGTCAAGGGTACTTAATATCCGTCGTCGTTTTATTTCCTGCGCACAGCGTTCTTCGTCTTGTATGACATCGGCGTTGAAATGAAAAATGTTTAATTAAATGTTCGGTATAAGTTAATTATTATTTTAGCAAGTCAAATGTATAGGAGTATTGATAGATCTTAAGGTTCTTTAATATGTCAATCAAGAACGGATACGATGCGATTACATCGATCTGGAGATATGCTGCTAAGTTGGTGTACGTGTACATAAATTTTCATATGTATCAAATGAGGTAGACACCGTGGCACAAGAGTATCATTACTGTTCGAAGTCAATAAAGAGTCTTCCAAGCCAAAATTTACGGCAGTTGAAACAGAGCAGGCAATTCTGACACAGCCAAGGATATAATTTAGTTTAGTTTAAACATATTTTATTTGTAATAAACAAAATGGATCAGACGCAAGTAAAATAACATACTTATGAAGTCTTCTCCTGAAATAATAATTACAATAAAGTATAGGCATACGCATTCACTAGTGTTATTACTTTTTTTACAAACTTAAGACGAGACAGTAAAAATATAACATTAGGTGATGTGGTGAGATGTGATGTGATGTGTACTAATTCAGCTCAAGCAATAAGGAATCTTTTCGTGCATCTTAACGAAGGAATATACACGGTCCAACACAATCTGATATTGTTTTTCTGATAGATTTTCTGCAAGACCAACAAGTAGATGTAGATTTATATTGCAAAATTCAAGAACCTACTGTAGGTCGCTCATTAGGTTTTTGCATTGCTATAAAGAGGGCATACAAAAAAGTAGTGGTGAGTAGTCTCATACGTATGACCCCAACGACACGATGGACTTTGTATAATATTGACTCTATACAAACCAAAGTTTAAAAAGGATGAAGAATTACGAAGCTGTATTATCAATATATTTAAATTTCTTGGGCCGTAGCAAAAATGTTTGGGAACAATTGATTTATCACTGGTGTTCAGTAAACACGATTTAAATTGTTTGGGTGCCTGAATCTCCCTTATTGTTCTGTGTAGTTTATTCCATTCAACTATCGTTATAGTTCATAAGAGAAGAGTCAATGTGGACTTCACTGGGGTCCCGCCAGAGGCGAGGTGAAGTTAAATGAACTTGAATTTGTCTGTCGAATAATTGTAGTAGGTCAAAATAAACTATATTAGCGAAATTATAAATGTGACTTACATCTGACTATTATAATGAATGAATAGCTTCGCGCAGCATGATATGATGGCAGCATGTCGAACTGGTGTGGACACAGTATTAGTTTTTGACAAACTTATGCATAGGGACTTGCAGTTCTTTATTTACACAATAAATGAGTTGGAAACAATATAGCACAAACTTTGATATTCAATTAAAAACAATTCAAAATCGGACCAAATATGAGAAATGTCAATTTTGGGGTGAAACCACAGGGGCTAGCTCCCACAATCAAATATTCGGCCGACTAGCATATAATACTAACTTTTCGTCTTATGTATTATTTGATAGTGGGAGCAAGCCGCTGGCCTATCATTGGTTATCCATGGACAAAGGGAGCAAGCCAATGTAGTGCCTTACAACTCAAAAACCGTAAGAGATATCTAAATTATGTTTGTATAATTCAGGCGGGGATTTGCATACAGAATCCAATAAAATCGGGACAAAAATTTCCCCTTTTTGCCCCTTATTTTTAAAAAGGTGGGGCAAAAATCTCCAAAAGTTATAAGAACCTCCGGCAGAATATTGTGTTTTAATTAAGTAGCTGTCTTTGTAAGAATCATGCAAAATCTGAAAAATGTGACACCCCCCCCCCCAAAAAAAAAGGCTACATATTTTTATTTTTATAATTAAGTTGTTTTATGGGTCTATACTATGAAATGTGTAATTATTCATTCAAATCTGCCTGCTCTTAGGAGATAATCAACATTGAAAATCCAGTAGATTCTATTGTGTTTGAGCGTCATTTACAGAGTTATCTCCCTTAATTTTGAAAGCTACAGTGCATTCTGTATAATTTTTATCTCCTAAGAGCACAGGTTTTATGAAAAACCACGTTATTTTCTGTTTACTATGACATTTCAAACAAAATATCAAAAATAAAAATATGTAGGCTTTTTACCCATGAATCACATTTTGCATGATCCTTAACTGGAGTGCTACTTAAATTCACTCTACACGTTGACATACTCCCAAATAGAGTGGGGAAACGCTCTCGGACCCACGTGGGGTCTGGGAGTAGGCCAGAGCGTCAACACAGCAGCCCAGCCGCACGTAGGACATACTCTGAAATCTTCGGTCAGGTATCTCGAAGGCTGGGCTCCGCTACCTTCTACTACTAACGTAACAGGCCTTACTAACAAAATTCCCGTAAGGGGCGGTCGCGCGAGATCCGTAAAGATAGTCAAGACCGTAAAAATCCCCAATCATTGTGTTTGAAATTTCAACAAGATTTGATAAGTCTTCCTCAAGTTCTCGTAATCTTTTAAAAGTAACGATTCGAACACCGATGTCATACACAGCCACAGGGACTGCATATTTGATCGTGGAAGCAAGCCCTGTGATACAACCGAAAAAATTAGGCCAGTTTTTGAAACTATTTTACATAAAATTAATGTCACTTTCTCATATCTAGGGCTTTAAAATTCGTCTAAAATTGAAAGTAGAAAGTGAAACTGCAGCGACGTTTCTTCCCGCCAAAATATATTTTTTTCTCGGGGCGTAAGCGACAAATTTGCACCGTCGAAATCCATTTTGCTTGTTATCGAAACTTAAAGAAACAAGATGCAGAAGTGCCCTGCTTGTCCAAAATGCAACTCATATTATTCGACCAAAGGTTAGCAAATTTTCTCTCATAACAAAGAATAAAACCACACTCAGCGGTAAAAAGGGGGAATGTGGAAGCAAACCACACGTGAACTCAATAATTCTCTGTTTTCTGCATGTTTGAATTTTGTCATTGACATAAAATTATGTTTATGAATTAACTGTCTGAAATCTAGATTCATATTATAGTGTCAAGATGAAGTAATAATTTGTGACTTCCCTGGTTTAATGTGCATTACTGTCACTGACTAGCAGTAGCACCTTGCCCTTGGGACTGATAGTGACATATAAATGTGATAAAGGATCTTGTAATGTACATATACTCAAAGACTGTCAGTGATTTTCACTCTGGTCGGACTTCAGTGTTAGAGAAACAAATGTCACTGAGTGTAATGTCATTAAACACAAGGTCATCTGAAACAGGCTGGTAAACCAACTTGGCTTAATAAACATGTATGTATTTGTCATTGTCTGACCTTATTGCATTTTTTTTGCAATTTTTAATTATGAGAAAATTTGATTGTTCATTCACATGTTATCCGGCCTTTAAAATCCTTGGCAATTTTTGAAAGTTGGCAGGTACATGTACATGTACCGTATATACTCGCATACAAGTCAATCCGCATGCAAGTCAGAACCCTTCTCAGCCCAAAAATTCTGGAATCTAGCCTTGACCTGCTTATAAGTCGGGCTGAACTTAGACTGAATTTTTACATGTATAACAATCAGTGAAATTGTAAGGAAAGGCACAATTTTTGGTAGAAAATGTGAGGAATGAACATGTTTTTGCTGCGGAAGTTTTTACATCCAGGGTGTAGGTTGTGTCCGATCAACTTAAACACGCGTGTATGTTTTTTTTTTGTTTTTTTTTTAAATCAAATTGCTCTGTACATATTGGAAATGATTTACATGATAAGTATAACAAGCCATTTGAGTTGTCATCATTCATTGTTGACCGGTGACCCAAGCAAGTGTGACCGCCATTTTACGATAAGTTGTTTATACAACTAATGACCAGATTAGAATAAGTAAAAACTAAGAACTGTGGAGAACAATTTTTTTACGGAAACTTGGACACCTATTGAGATGAAAGGATTTTAATAAATTAATTACCCATTAAGGTGATCAAAGGATTGATGGCTCATTAATGTTATAACACCTTTTTACCTGGTAATCATCTTTCATTGTTTTCTTTTCAATCAAGTCCATCAAGACAGTTCTCTTTGACATATTCTCTACTTGCGGAGCTCGGGATGCAGCCATATTTTGTCATGTTTTTGCGGAGTTACCTCCTGTAAGAGCAGGTATAATTTCAAAGTCTCTCTAATCGATGTTCGGATTCGAGTGCAGAAAAAAGAGGTAACTCGAATGAAAATGGAATCCCCAGCAGACAAAGACAACAGTGTTTCTAAAATTTACAAGGTGTTTCATTTTGTTGGTTGGTTACATAAACATGATTTTCATTTGTATCCCGGGTAAAGAAAATTTATGGCAGGGTCAGTAGAACGAGAAATTCCCTTTTGACTGTCGAGATTTTCTAAAGTATCGTCGATATCGGATGGAAAACCTTACGTGTTCCGAATAGACACCTGCTCCAAAGGGAGATAAATGTTGACAAAATGTTGGTCCGCAAGTTGTTTGTTTGTTTGTTGGGGTTTAACGTCCGAACAGCAATATTTCAGTTATATTCAGACAATGAACATGAAACCGATGACAAAATGAACATGAAATGATGATGAAATGAAAAAGGGATGGGACACAAGGACAAGGGGGGTCAACAAATTTTGATTGCCACTGGAAATAGGACGAGGTGGGTAGGGTCGGGCAATTTAGCCTCCTGTGGCGGAGCCCTATGGTTCCTACTCCGGGAGAATACCACAGTAGGGTTCTTTAATGTGTGAGGAATGTGGCATTTTTCCCAACACAGTGCACCACTATGGTTTGCGGTCAGGTTTTTCGTATCATAGCCTGATGACCCCAGCATGTAACACACCAGGGGTACCCCATTCCACCACCTGGGGCACACATCCCAGTTGCTCTGTGGGCAGAGCGCCCTAGCCCCTGGCTAGGGTTCTGAGCACTATTTAGTCGCCTTTTACGACAAGCTTAGTGCTGCTGCAGGCCTATTCTTTTAACACCCGGACCTGCACGGGGCTGGTCCACAAGTCGGGAATACACCATACCTATTATCGTTATTTTGTTATGAAATTACCAATAATGATAATGTTAACATCTTTTCATTACAATTTAAAATTAAGTTTTAATTATTTCTTAGCATTGCTAATATTACTTCTAAGAGTAATCAAGGGAACCAAGGTTATAGCGGTAATCAAAAGAATGTAATCCAGGGACAAAGACCAGACATGGAAAACAGACATACACAACAAAGAACATAAAGTAACTAAAATTATACATACAAAGTAACAAAAGTAAATGAGCAACTCGGACTCCACTAAAAGCTGGGAGCAAGGACCATGGTACATCGCTTAGTCATGTTTCATGCCATCTTTTTGGTATTTGGATATATTCAACAACCATGTGACATGCAAGTGAAAATAACAAACACAAGCAGCTATTCAGGAAATACAAATTTTATTAAAGACAGTTTAGTTGTAAGGCACGATAAAAATAAAACTGCAAATATTCATTTATTTCATTGCTTTATCAGCATACACAACAATAACAAATATGACATATAGGTCGACTTTTACAATACACAAGTACGGCGTCGATCTGACTGTTAAAGGTAGGTGTCATTTTTGTGTCAGTACCTTGATTCTCTCACTTGCCCGGTGGTTTTTTTATAACCCATGGCCAAGGTCTCACAGGTTGGAACCCCTCTTAGCAACACGAAATTTACTCTCTAAAATCCGACTTAAACACGAGTATATACGGTATGCCTCTGGCATTGCGATTTATCAAACTTCAATGAACATTTTGTATTTATCTATGAATTAATTCCTTAATATATTGGCATGTATTTAAAACAGTTATAATATTTATAGAGTAGGAACCAAAATTATGGTAAACTCCCAATTTTTCATAAATACATGTGCATGTAAACATAACTTGCAAACACACGTATCACCGAATATTACCATTTTGAGCCTACAATATTCATTCAACACTTTTTTTTTTTCAGGAGAATCTTAAGCAGTGATTTTTCCTGAACTTGAATCAATCCTGTGTTTGTCATGATAACTTTATGTCTATATACATGTTGTACATTATATTTTTTGTTCCAGTTAATTGAAGTTTGTTAATTAGCTCAGTTGTGAAACAATGAATTTATTATCAATGATATTGCTAATTTCCAAACCAAGTGACATAACCTATTAATTATTCCAGCCAATGGCATCTTAATGAGAATTTAATTTCTAGTATTTGAAAAAAAAACATAAGCTTTGTGTTTTCCTTTTTTGATTTTTTAGATGCTCACAAGTTTAACAGAAATCCTTTACTCCTGGTGTGTGGTCACACATTTTGTTCAACATGCCTACACAAAGATACTTGTGAGAACAGAGTTATTTGCCCCACTTGCCAGGTAAAAAATGTTAATTTGAAATAACACATACATGTACCTAATAAGAAGTGTGGCCAGAATTAATTCAGAACAATAGGTTTCCCCTATCCAATCACTCTTCCAGAATTGTTTCAGAACAAAGGGTCCATGTTACCTGTTACCAGCATGATGTGGCAACCCTTCAAAAATGGTTTCAGAACAAATGATAATAAAACTTGCACATACCTGTACATTGTGTTTAATGATGAAGTTCATAGGAACCATAGTTCTTATAAGTACTGGTGTAGTTGAACTTAGTTTTAGTGCTATTGTAATATTTATATAACTGCTTGATTAGTTGCTAAATCTTTGTATTGTTTCTGATGCCTTGAGGAAGAAAATAATGTCCCCCCCCCTCAAATAAAAAAAATAACTTGGCCTACACTTGAACCCACCCAATATTAATGTGATGTAAATGTACTTTTAGGGAGTGTATAGGGACAGGGGTGTATGTCCATCTGTACATTCCTTACAGAGGGGGTACCCTCTTATCTCAACTCCTTTTGAATCACTGAATAGAATGTAATGAAGCATTCTCAGAACTTTTACTGAAGATATGCCCCTCCTATGTTAGATATTGATCTAAATTTTTTTTAGGGTCACGTAGCAAAACATGGACTTAGGCATTGCACAACATGGGGGGTGTAAGGGTATCAATATAATGAGCTCACAGTTTGTCTTTTTTTCTAGTCCTTTATGTTCTAAGAACATATAAGATATTCTTATGATGACTACTAAAATGCACTTTGAATTGTTTTTTTTCTATATTATTAAACATTTAATTTATTTGGACAATTGGTATTTCATATGTACCATATTGAATACTAAGGTTATTAAATCTACTGATGCTTTATGTTCATCAATATATTTCTAAATAAAGTTATCTATCCAGGAGAGAGTTCATTTCTGTTGTAGAGATTAACACCATTAGATGGGAGCATCAAAAGTCTGTATCCAGATGTGTATACCACTGGACTTATTGTTTGTAACCAGAAAATTCTTCTTGATCAGTGAGTTAAAATAAATCCAGTTTTCCATTTCCTGACATTTTTGTGTTACCTGTTCTTACTGAAACTTTTATTTAAATACTAATTATGTTTCCACAATAGTCACATTATGATGATCAGTACTTTAATTAAGTTTTTTTGCAGTAAAATGTTAAAGTTATATAGATTTTGCTGAGCAGATTTGAAAAAAGCTAGTTATAAAAAGACTCATTAGATGATTTGGTTATGTTCTGTATTTATCAGGGAGCTGAGTAAACTTACTCCAGCTGGAATGAGTGTAGCACCAGTGAAGCCCAGAGAAGACAGAAGAGGTTTATAATAGTATTATGTACAGTAATATATGCTATGAATCTATATCATGTATATTTACCAGTTTACTTTGATTTCAAACTGAATTTGCCCAGTGCGGGTCCGGGTGTCAAAAGAAAAGGCCTGCAGCAGCACTAAGGTTGTCGTAGAAGGTGGCTAAATAGTGCTCAGAACCCTGGCTGTGGACTAGGGCGGTCTGTCCACAGAGCAACTGAGTTGTGTGCCCCAGGTGGGGGTACCCCTGGCATGTTACATGCCGGGGTCGTCAGGCCATAGTATGGAAAACCTGACTGCAAACCATAGGGGTGCATCACGTTCATTGTTAGGAAAAATGCCATGTTCCTCACACGTTAAAGAACCCTTCTGTGGTATTTTATCAGAGTAGGAACTATTGGGCCCTGGCACAGGAGGCTATATTGCCCGACCTTACCCACCTCTCCCTACTTTAGTGGCAATCAAAATTTGTCGATCCCATTATCCTCCTGTCCCATCCCATTTTTCATTTTATCATCCATTTCATGTTCATCCGCTGAATATAGCTGAAATATTGCTCCTCGGTTGTTAAACCCCAACAATCAATCAATCAATCAATTAAACTGAATTAGAGAGTTTTTATACATTGTAGATTCTCCTTCAGTGGTTTAAATTATTTCTCCACATGAGATTGTAAAATTAAGACAATTAGCATGCAAGCTATAGTGAGCATGTAAAAATCTGAATTCGACCTTATAAATAATAATAATAATAATGATAATAATAATCAAGAATAGGCTGAATGCGAATAAAATCTGTTGAAACTTGGAAAATGTACAATGCAGTTAAAATTTCGCTGAAATTGAGTCACTGCCTGGTTGATAAAGTCACCATCTGTGAATGGGAGAAAATTGCTGCTCTGTCAAAATTCATTATTTTCCTGGTTAATAACTCTTGACATGAAGTTTTGCAACTTGAAAATGTAAACAATACTGTACATGTCAGGATGCATATTACTATAAATCCTTCCAATAGCTTTAAATTAGATAGGTTTCCATAAATTTTTGACTGTACATGTAGCTATGTATTTGCTTCGTATTTGATCGGAAGTTTTCTCATTACCAACTTCAGTTATATTTCTGTTATTTTGTAGAAAAATTATGTAGAGAGTGCTGCAAGAGACAAGCTGTATGTAAATGTGACCGTTGTGACTTCATAATGTGTAAACTATGTTTCAATCAGGTAAGTGTCACATTTGTGACCATTGTGACTTTATCATTTTCAAACTGTTTCAGTCAGATTATTGTGACCATTGTGGCTGTGAAATCTGTTCCTAACAGGTACATGTTTTTGTTGCATCAATTGCTCTATCTTATGAAAGATCTAAAAAGTAAATTAAGACTGTTAAAATTGCTGTTTCATAATTATAACATAATTTAATTCAAGTTATTTTATGAAATTATGACACTTTGATACACACATTCAGTACAAGTTAACTTGTATGCAGTACAGTCTAGTCCTTCTGAAATCTAGTATAGTTACGATATTTATATACAGACAACTGATCATGTTACTACAATTGTAGGTTCACTCTATATCCAATACACTGAAGCAACATCAAGCCATACAACTGACAGAAGAGGAAAGGTATTATTGTAAACTTCCTCTTATTAACCAACTACAATGTATAGCTTTTACATTTTGTCAAGGAAATCTATGGTTGTATTTCTGTTATGATCTGTTGGTATTATGACTACATTTGTATGTCTATGGCTAATTTTAAATACCTGAACATGTTTTACTTTTAGTTGAATTTTATGTCTCCCTCAACTTTAGTAGAGACTTTTATTGTTTTGCCCAGTTTATCTTTCAGTTTTTAAGCAAAACAAGCTTAAATTTTATACATGTTGCAAACAATCTTTATATAGCATATTTAGAAATTGTTCAGGTCATTGGAAAATATAGTTTTTTCTTGTTGTTTTTTAGATAACAAACTTAAAGTAAAAATATTTGGAAGCAGTTTGAATGATTTTTCACTATTTAAGTTACAATAGTTTGCCTGCTTCTTAAGGTCACTTGATGTAAATCTTGATGTTAACACACAGAAGTTGAAGAAAGTAATTTACAGTTACCAACCAATTTTCATCTTTTGTAAAAAAAAAAAAAAAGGGAATCAAAATACATAATATCTTAGTGGATCCTAAGATCAAGGAATGAGAAACATGTCAGTGATATTGTTTGTCTTAAATAACCTTCAAAATAAGGCAGTTTCCTGATTTGCCCCGAAAATGGCTGAAAAATAATCCCAAATAAGATAAACAATTTCTCAATTGTTTGCCAAAGGGTAGGATATTATGTTTCTGTTCAAAATTACACTGTAAAAAGTTCATGACTTGTCTTTTTCTTGACATACTCCTTAAAATAAATCATTTAAGTACAAGTGATAGATTTTGTACGGTTATTGAAAATTTCCCAATTTACAAAATTGATGCAAATTTTACCAATGAAAAAAGATGAGGTGGTTTTGAAAAAGGCCTACAATATCACTACCCAAAGGACACTTTGAAATGAAGCTCGTGTAATAGTAAAATGGCTTAAAGTTTTCTTTTGTCAATTTATATTTATTGACTTTATATAATATGTAGGCTGAAATCTGGGTATGTTGCACTGTTGTTCATGTTTGGAGTCAGACATAAAATATTGTATCAGTTTTATCTTATAAATATATATCTGATGAAAAGAATCAGTAGTGGTTAAGTTAATCTGCCTCACATTTTTGATTTTCTTTGATGGATATTGATGTTAGTCAGAAAGTTCAATAACTTATGACTGGCTCTTAACTTCTCTTTTACTTACATTTTTTGCACAATTTACAGGGAAACACATTGATATTGATTTTTGCTTTAATTCATATGTTATTTGTTGATAATTGCTTTTAATACTGTTCTTACTTAGCTTTGTATTTACATTTGCATTGTTACATTGTAGCATTTTATAAACTTCAATCAACTTATCTGAGTGACTTTTTAATGGAGAGCAAACTCATTGTCAAATAAGACAGGTGGTCTTTATATACAGATAAACTTTGTATAGAAAACACTTTTAATCTTAGTCTTATAAGATAGGTTATTGTTGAATACAGGTGGTAACTAAGACAAGTTTGACTGTAGATACCTGAACAATTCATAGAATAAATCTGAGTTGGTCAAACAGTTCTCTGAAGTTTATATGATATATATATTAACTTTTATATATTTTGTCCTGTTTATACATGTACATATTTTTTCTGTAAAAAATGTTTCATGGGTTAAGCAAATAATTAAACTTTTTCTTCATACATTAGATCATGGAGCATGTATGATATAATTTAAGAACCTGAAAATAAAACTTTCTTTCGTTCTTATTTTGCAGTAGTTTTATCCATCTAGAGACAGCATCAAAATGTTTGACACATGAAGGAAAGCTGATTGAATACTTCTGTGAAGATGATAATACTCCAGTCTGTTCAAGATGTGTAATCACTGGGGAACATCGGAATCACTCAATAGTCTCCATGGAAGAAAAGGTATTCCAAAAGATATCTTTTCTTACATGTTGTGTAATATATCATAAATCTATCATTCCTAATTTTGAAGGACGGAAAGCAGAGTTAGAAATAAGAGCCTGCCCGTCAGCCCGAGACTGGCTATTTTTTTGGCAGGACTGGCTAATTTTAGCAAAAATCTATATAGCCATATAGTAAAGATATTGAAATCTTGTATTTGAGAATTTGAGTGAGTTTCCTTCCCTGTGGAAAGGCTATAAGGCCTGTCACTAAAAATAGCAGAAATCCTATAGTGATCAGTTTGTTAACCAGTCCTACTGTTTGTTTTTTCATTCTATTGGGTGTTGTCTTTCCATCTGTAACTTCCCATTGACAATGTACCATACAACTGGGAATGGCACTTCAAGTTTTTGTTCCCAAGAATTATTACTAATGACCATTATTTTCATCTGGGAAATGTAAACAGGAGTCATTATTCCCTGATGGATGAATCATAAATGTTGCATTTGTAATTGAAATAACTTATTTATCTGTATCAAATAATACCTTTTGAATATCACTTGTCCACATAAAAAACTAAATGGTGTCATAATTTTTGTTCAAAATCTTGAGCAAAATTTCAGCAAAAATAAGTTTCATGAAAGATTCATGTGGGTTACATTATTTTGAAGAAATTTAACTCATTTTTGAACAATAATTCTTGTGGATATTTCAAGAAGTTTTCTCTTCTTTGATTGGTCCCAAGCTGAATCACTAATTTTCAAACTGTCAGTTTTATTTTTTGTTAATAGAATAAAACTGTGATAGCTGACATGGAACCAGCCTTACAGACTGCTAACAGTGTTATAAAAAAAATGAAGCAAGCTGAAAAGGTGAGAAACTTAATACTTACTCTCTCACTTCAGTAAATGATCCTAGGAAATGAAATATCTGTTGGATTAGACCAACTTATGTGAATGTCTTCTGGAAATAGTGGGTAATGATCCTCCAGTGTAATGATTGCTAAAAATTTTGTTTCTCAGTCACAAATCGATTTATCTGCTGTTTTAAACATTTTAGATTTGCTGAAAGTGTAAATGGATAAAGGCTAATCAAAACTTACAAATATGATAATTGTCATTTTTTTGTAATTAGTTGAACTGTATGTGAAATAACACAAATATGACATGTTTGTAAAAATTGTGATATAAATCTGATAGCTAAGAAACGTGATGTATCCGATCATTACACCCTTATCTAGAGATTATCTTAATGCATACATCTGTTCTGGAAATTCATTGATGCATACTTCAGTGTAGTAAAGATACACTTCAGTCAGCATGAATTTCAGTTTCTCCACTCTACATGATGAAGATAGAGTTGATACACAGTGGAGTTACCATATAAAATATATGTTCAGCAAACACATTAAACATGATATCAATTATATACAGAGAATAGAATTGGAAAAAAATATAAATGACATAATTTGATCAAGTTTTAATTCTGGTTGATACAACATGGAGTCTCAACGGAGCCACCATTTTCCTTTCTGGTGTAGAGTGGAAAAATTTAAATTCTTGCTGATAAAAGTGTACATGAAGTTGGTATTTTAGAATTTGGAAGAGTGTGCAAATCAATCTTAAGGTGGACAGTTGAATTGTAGAGTTTGAAAGATGTCTATATCTTATCAATATTTAAGTTTAGAATCTTGATATAAATAGGACCTACAGTATATTTATGTTTCAGTCACTAGTCAGTCTACTTCCTGATATGAGGACTGAAACAGCTGATGTACTGAATGAAATCAACATCTACTTCACCCAGTTACACAGTGTACTACAAGCTAGAGAGAAACAACTGACAATGGAAGTATACCAAGCCTTCAAGTCTGGTTTAGAACCTTTACAGGGTTTGGTAAGTAACTTTACCAGACTACATACACAGGCAAAATTATTTCACATGACATTTCTGGAATTGTGGAAGCAAAATATGTGACAGACTTAATAATG
This sequence comes from Perna viridis, assembly GCA_037379345.1. NCBI lineage: Eukaryota > Metazoa > Mollusca > Bivalvia > Mytilida > Mytilidae > Perna > Perna viridis. The sequence continues at coordinate 49,000,134 of CM074516.1, read as the reverse complement.
TGAAATTCATATGAATTGAGTCTTAATGTGAATTTCATGTGAACTATTTACATCAAGTTCATGTAAAGTAAATTTTATGTGAAGCTCAATTCACATATTTCACATGAATAATATTTGCCTGTCTACACTGCTCAATTTCTGACTCTAGCACTGGTCAATTCACATGATTTACAACACCCTGAAGATTTTTATTCATTTTCTGTCTGACCTGAAATCAGATTGTCAGATACAAAGGTTGGAGGTTGTAATGAGAATTTTATCTTATGATATTAATTTTTTTTCATTACACAATGTAATTATTCTCTGTGGAGTCTTTGTGTCTGGGTATCTAATATATATGCTCTATCTTCAACAGAAACAACAAATGCAGGATGATATAAGACAGTTAGAGATAGCTGTTAAAGGTATCAATAGTTAATAGTATAAGTGGTAAATAGAACTGACACTCTACAGGCAATTATTATTAAAGACTTGCAGAGGGAGATTTTCAACTTGCGGTGTTTTTCATTGGTTTTTATTGTGTATCTGAGTTGATTTTTTATGTCTTTTGATTTATATCTTTCAGGAAATGACATTTTCCATCTTCTGTTTTGATAATTTGTGTGCTTTTTGATTGTCATCTCTTCACGTGTGCTCTTGTTTGAAAATATTGGAGGATATAAACATTACCAATATTGTACCTCTCATTTCCCAGTAGACACATTGAAAATAGTAAAAGTTTACATGCTCTAAAGCTGGTAAACCCAGCTCTCCCTAAACTGTTCTTTAGATTTCAATGAATGAAGGCATTGTATGTAAATGGTGAAGGAACTGTCAATGGGAGATAATTATTCTTAAGGTTTTGTATAAAACAGCATTGAAATTGTTTGGTAAATGTATGGGTGAGCTCACTATCAGTTCTAGTAAAGGTATAGTACATGTTTATGTTAAATTTGTAAAAGCCATTATTTCCCATCATCTGCTGTAATTTTTATCTTTTCAGCTGGCCACAGGTTCCTAGGAAGTACTGATGAAGTTGTACTGAATGCCAAGGAAATCCTGGAAAATTTGCAACAAGCCAAAGAAGTGCCATGTATTATTGAACCTAAACAAAAAGATGCAACTGATAAAATCAGGTTTAGTTTTGAATTTTCTTGTTAAATGTCTATTTTTTCTCAATTATGCTTGGGGTATAGGATTTCTTTGCAGTTTTGGGATCTTACCTTTAACCTGTAGTATCATATTGTGTTTATGCCTTTCTGTCAGAATGGATATCAACATCATCTATCCAATAATTACATCTATGCAAACTAAGTTTGGAAGGGGGTATATAGGAATCACCCTGTCAGTCTGTTGTAAGTGCAACTCCTCCTTAACCACTTGAGGGATTGTGATGCAATTTTATAGGAAGCTTGGGCATCATATGTAGTTGTGTATGAAGGAATATGATTACTCTAATTAACTTGTATGAATGTAGGATATAGCTGAAATATTGCTGCACGGGCATTAAACCCCAACAATCAATCAGTCAATCATTTCCACATACTTGATTAATACCTGAGCTAACATAGGGAAACTTCTTTTGGGTTATTCTATGAATTAGATATCATATTCTTTCTATAGTTAAGTTTGTGATTTATTGTTATGTATTAAATCTAGTGATAATAGGCATTAGTAAACGAGTTGCAATTTTGGTATTTTTTTTGTTTACCCTGGTCAAGTTTGACTAGTAAGAAGTATATTGTAGCGATCCCGTCTTTCTATTACAACTTTTTGAATTGTACTGGTAGAACTGCGTCTGACTCTCAATGACCCGTAAAATACAATTAAAGTTAATTTATTGCATGTATTATATTTACTTATGGTTCTTTTTCACTTTAAGTATCTGTCATCACCAGATCATTTTTGATAGTTTTTGAAGTACTTTTATTATAGATATTTAGGTATAAAACTTAGGTTAGCATATTTTTACTTTTTTTCAGATTTCACAGAGATGATGAGTTACTTAACATGATATGGAGACATGGAACAGTTTCAGGCACAGTTCCTGCCAAGTAGGGATTAGTATACAATATATGTCTCTACAGGGAAATTAGCAGATAACTCTATAGTATAGTCCATTATTTACTAAACAATTATAATACGGAAATGATCCTCCTTGTCATTAAATATGTCACAAGCAGTAGGTAAAACATTTCAGGTAAAATTATCAGGTGGTATTCTGTTGAGTGTCATTGCATTTTATTTTGCCTATGAAGTCATTGCATTTTATATTGCCTATGATGTCTTTTGACATTTTATTTTGCCTATGATATGATGTCATTAGTATTGAATTACATTCTTTATCAAGATTACAGAGATATTAGGAACATAGTAAAAAATCAATGAAAAATAACCGTTAACTACAGAAAAATTATGTTTTTTTGAGTGCCTTCCTTAAATCATCTCTAATGTTAGGAAAGTTTATATATATGTTCCAGTATGATCTTACCATGAAAATAAACATATTTTATATCTAACAGTAAATTTTCTGTTTTTGCTGATAGAAATCGTATCATTTAGATAGATAATGAAATATATTAGAAGTATACATGTATTACAGAGCTGATTGGTTTACCCTGTCACAGAAACCAGAATATCTTATTACAGATAATGGAGAGAGTTTAGAAAGTAGGACATCCATAGACTCTCTCAGTGCTGTATCCTCCAGCAGATTGTCTGATGTTATTGTTGAAAGTTAGTAGTATACACTCGTGACCTTGGAGTAGTGATATATAAGTTATTTTTCAAAAATAATATATATTTCTCTTGAGACACGGCTGAACTCATACTTCGGCAAATATATCATGTGAATTTTAAAACATGGTTAAAAGTGTCCATACTTTTGCAAAGATATTGTATTTCAAGGCCAAGCTTAGTCTTGTATGTACATCTCAGGACATTGCTGAGTGGTAATCAGACATGATTCTCTTTCACTTTTTTCATGTACATCTCAAGACATTGCTGAGTGGTAATCAGACGTAATTCTCTTTCATTTTTATCATGTACATCTCCAGACCTTGCTGAGTGGTAATCAGACACGATTCTCTTTCATATCCAGATTTTACTGTTCAATTTACATTAGTTTACATCTGTTTATCCAATTTTTCTTGTCTGGATTAGACAGAAATTATTGCCTGATAGTTTGAGACATCCTAATTTTATTGCCTGATATTTTGAGACATCCTAATTTTAGAAGCAATTAATTTGGCTTACATCCTCCATCACAAAAACGTTACCAACAAAATTCCCCCATATTTCAAAGACAAATCCATACTAATTATTTCATATTCCTATACTTCACCCATCGCATCCAAAATTTTCAATTATAAAAGGCTATTGCAGAACCTCGAGATTGAGGACTTCAAGGCTAAACCACCTGACTGTTCTTGCAAAACCTCTCCATTCAAATATGGTCCTTCTGGTCATGTCGTTACAGGTGATTTAACCATTATCGAAAACGAATCTCTGCGTAATATCTTTTCTAAAGGTCCCAAGTACCGTGAACCATGTTCCATAAATTGGAATTATATCTTTTAAGTTCTTATGGATGCCGTCGAGGACTATGCAAGAAAATGGATAAAACGAGAACAAGCAGTGTTCTAGGATTCCCGTTTCCCGTTACCCGGGACAAGTGAAATTTGGGTCAGGGAAAGTTAGGTAATTAGTTACACTTTCCCGTGGCAAGTTTAAAACTTCATATGCTGTAAGGATTTGTTTTGTAAGGAAAGCAGTCATTGACTGTGGGAAAGTTGATTTTATACGGAGTTTTCCCGAGGAAACCTCAATTTCAGAAAAATCCTAGAACGCTGACAAGAAGACATTGATTCTCTGTCAGAGTGGTTAAAGGCCGTGAGGTCTTTAATTTTGAAACGAATGGTTTTAAATAGGTCAATGAGTGCCAAGGCTACATCAGTTTTCAAAGATCCTGATGTAGCAAAAACATTGTCTACTATACATGAAAAGTATGTTGTCGTACCAGCAGACAAAGCCCAAAACAACATTGTTTTTGTCTGCAAAACGTTTTATATCCAATGTTTATTATCAGAGGTAGACGTAGAAAATAATAGCAGTGATAGGACCTACACTGCAACCACTCTCCAAAGAAGAGATTGTGGAAAACCATAAATCTGTGCTATCGTCTTTTGGTCTCTCTACCAAGGACGATGATTGTGATTTACCATCTATGTACTGGATTCCTAAACTTCACAAGAATCCATACAAACAACGTTTCATAGCTGGATCTGCAAAATGTACCACCAAACCTCTTTCAAAACTTTTAACTTCTATACTCACAACTGTCAAAGAGGATCTACAGTCCTACCACAACACTTGTTACTCCCGTAGTGGTATAATTCAATGTGGATCCTGAAAAATTCGAAAGATCTTTTGGAGACAATCAGTTCAAGACTATTATCTGAATATAATAGCATTAAAACCTATGATTTTTCAACACTGTATACTTCTATTCCCCATACTCAATTATAATCCGGACTTAAAAACATTATACACCGTTGTTTTTCCAAAGAAGATGATACACCTAGATACAAATATATAGTTCTTGGTAGAGATTCCACATACTTTGTAAGAAATAATTCCAAATCATCTTCCAAATATACAGAGGAAGATGTTTACAAAATGCTGGAATTTTTAATCGACATCATATTTGTCCAGTGTGGTGGACGTATGTTTCTACAAACGGTCAGCATTCCAATGGGAACAAATTGTGCTCCTTTACTTGCTGACCTATTCCTTCACTCTTATGAGGCTGACTTTATAGCTGATCTGATCAGAAAGAAAGAATATCGTTTGGCTAGATCCTTCAATCTCAGTTTCCGCTATATAGATGACGTATTATCTTTAAACAATCCTAATTTCGGGGATTTGATACATGGTATCTACCCAAGAGAACTTGAGATAAAGGATACTACAGACACTGTGAAGTCAGCCTCATATCTTGACCTACACTTAGAAATCGATGGTATTGGAAAACTATTGACCAAACTTTACGACAACATCCCTTCGGCTCCTGCGGATAGATTGTTCATATCACAACTCGTACGTTATGCCAGAGCTTGCCGAAACTACGGAGACTTTTTGTATCACGCTAGAACTCTAACAAATAGGCTTCTGGAACAGGGTTATGTTGCTACAAGATTGAAGTCATCACTACAGAAGTTTTATGGTCGTCATCATGAACTCGTGGATCGTTATGATGTATCCATCAGCCCCATGAAAACTGATTTATTCAACGGGTCATGGTTTTCCTTTCCTCGTTTGTCTACCCCGGACTTGACTTTTTATTAGCAACTCGGTGGGTGTTTCTAGAAAAGCAGAGGACGCTTACCCTACCGGTGCACCTGGTCCATGCTCCCAGTTTTTAGTGGAGTCCAAGTTGCTCATTTACTTTTGTTACTTTGTATGTATGATTTTAGTTACTTTATGTTCTTTGTTGTGAATGTCTGTTTTCCATGTCTGGTCTTTGTCCCTGGATTACATTCTTTTGATTACCGCTATAACCTTGGTTCCCTTGATTACTCTTTACTGCCTGATAGTTTGGGACACCTTAATTTTACTGCCTGAAAGTTAGAGACATCCTAATTTTATTGCCTGAAAGTTTGAGACATCCTAATTTTATTGGCTGAAAATTTGAGACATTTTTATTTTATTGCCTGAAAATTTGAGAATTCTTATTTTTATTGCCTGATAGTTTAAGACCTCCTAATTTTATTGCATGATAGTTTAAGACCTCATAATTTTATTGCCTGAAAGTTTGAGACATCCTTATTTTATTGCCTGTCAGTGTTCCTATTGATCTTCTGTACACTTATTCATTTCCATATAAAGACGTGCATAATTCTAATTTTGGTAAAAATTGGATGAATGCTTCCAAAACTTCATTTTTATGGATGACAAAAACATGCATTCCTGATATCCAGAATCTTAATTAGTGAGTGCAAATTCTTAAAAACTATGCCTAGTAGTTGAGTCAGTAACAGATTGTTTGTTACAGGTGAATCTATAGTAGATAATATGTCATCCCGAGGTAGTAATAGATCAGCTACACCTGACTTAGACACTGTACCTACAAGGGAAAGAATCAAAGGTGAGGAACTTAGGGGGTAATGTTTAAAAGGTAAATTGGGCAATCTTAGTGTAGAATAGCTACAAATGAAAGGTAATAAAATTTACATTTCAAAGGTGGTAAGAGCTACATTTGAAAGTTCATTAGTGCCATGTTGGTGGGGAATAAGTCAATTTAAAATGTAATAAAATTACTGTTCAAGTACATGTACATAATAGCACAAAAGTAAATGCTGATTTCAGAACCTTGCATACCAATTTTCAGGTTCAGCTACTCAAGTATATGTAACACATATCCGTCATCCATGTAGGTTTGCAGTACAGAAATTATCAGACACCTACAAGTTAGACCAGTTGTCTAAGGCCATTAACTCGTATGCTAATAGTCGTTCTTCTATGAAGCCTAGAAAGCTAGAAAGAGGTATAGTTGAATAGTATTGTAACTGAGGGCTTTTCCTAAAACTGATAGCAGTTTATGATTTCTTTTCATCAATATTTGGTACATGTTCTTCATTCTTTGATAAACAACCCTGTCTTAGTTCAGACTGTCTTTTGCTTCTCTTTTGTTATCTTAAACATGTTTGGTTTCATCGAGGAAAGCTCTGAAAGCAGGAGGTATATAGTGATAATGATAAGGGCCATTCCAGGAATTTAGAAGAATGTTGGACAGCATTTCTACGGATGTGGATATTTCTAGGCATACAGAGTAATACTTTGTAGTGAACATATAATTTTAATTCTATGGGTTGTAGGTATACAAAAATATGCTGTCCAATTCACTTTTTCCTGGAATAGCCCTAAGCTATTGTCATCATACATGTATTGTAAACATATTTGAAAAGGCATTTATGATTTTAATATCTTCAGTTACAAATACAGATTGTAAAGTAAGTAATATAAATGGTAAATGTCATTTTTAGGTGATCTGATTTTAGCCAAATTTAAAGATCATCGTTGGTACAGAGCTAGGGTAAGGGATGTAACTCCTGGTGAGACTGAAGAATCTACAATCATAGAAGTCATTTATATTGACTATGGTAACTCAGAAAAAATAACTCAGGACAGGTATGTCAAAATTGTAAGCTTGAAGCTGTGGCTTCAGTGTTGAGTTTACACAGTAATACATGTACATGTAGTTGTAATACTGAACATTACACAAACTTAAAGATTACATTTCTATCCTCCACTTAGAAAAAATGTTTAGTCACTCTGTCTGACTACATTTAAATAGGCATTATCATCTTCAGAATTAGGCTTGTTGTAAAACTTATTTTTTATGATACTATAAAATGATTTATTTTCACTATTTTCGCAGTAAATATCTAAAAAACATGAAAAAAAAAGTACCTGCAAAATTGACCTTGAACTCTATATATAACCCTTATCATTCTTTGAAACTGAATATGTTAGTTTGACAGAATACATGAAAATTAGCAACTTTGTTGGATTGATGTTTGTTTCCACCACTTAAGTTAATGATTGGTAGAGGATAAGATTGTTTTACTGCTGTGTGGGTTAAGTTGTTTAATCAGTGTAGCTTTGTAAATATTTTCTACTGATCATGGTATTAAACCATAATTCAACTTCCCCATTTCAACAGGTTATATTGTGTTACTAATAAAAGTAACATGTATACTGACTTATGTATTGTTTCAACAGGCTGTAGATATGTTGAATGTTATTTTCAGGACCAGGGTTATTCAGCCAAAGCACTCCAGGCAGCCTGAGTTTTTGATAGAATGTTGTCTCCATGATATTAGACCTCCAAATGAGGTAATCTATTCAAGAATAGAAAACCTTAAGTTTTGTCATATAATTAATCCATTGATGTTTTATTTTCCTTGACAACTAAGATTTATTTCATTTACTCTTCTGTCAGATCTGTAAAATTCCTTGACTAAGATTTATTTCTTTCTCTCAGATCTGTAAAGTTCTTCTTTATTTACAGGGAAGTATTTAAAAATGGCCCTCCGTACAATTTCAAAATTATTGTTCAAATCAAAACTACTCTGCCATACCTATTTTCTTTCATTGTTGATTAATTTAATTAAAATTAATGATGCCTAATATGTGAAAATAAACTAATGATGGAACTGTATATTTATAGACAGGGACCGGGCCACTGGAAGCCGTTGATGCATTTGTTAAAATGACTGTATCTTTATAGACAGGGACCTGGCCACAGGAAGCAGTTGATGCATTTGTTAAAATGACTGATGCCAAGAAGATGAACTTAATTGTTGTGAGGGAAGTTAACAATATCCTACATGTTGACCTCTGTAAACCACCAAATGAAGACATTAAAGATGACAGGCCCATGTCTGTGAGGGATACTCTGGTCTTCCTAGAACTGGCACAGTTTATATCACCAGATGCTGGAAATGTTGTGGGTATGTGGCTATAAAATTATATCCCCTGATGCTAGAAATGTTGTGGGTATATGTGGCTATAAAGTTTATATCACTAGATGCTGGAAATAATATTGGTATGTCTAGCCATAATTACAATTACTTTGTCAAATGTATGATTAAATTAAATTAATGATGACAGCATTTCTGAAAGTAATTGATTAAATTAATGATTACATTGGCAAGTAATTGTAATTACATCTAATTGGAATGAATTTGCAAATAACTATGAGTTAATTGAAAGGTTTGGATCATTTTGTTTATGGTAGTTGTATTTTTCATAAGGCCTTGAACTCTTTTATTTAATAGTTAATATTATTTTTTAAAGTATAGTACAACATCAACTTTCACCAATTTATTAAACCACATTATTCTAATAAATATATGCAATTTGTGACTTTCACTTGAATTTTTAAGAACCATTGTACTTGATCATCATCAATCTTTGAAATGTTTAAAATTTAATCTGCATCAGTCTGGTCGAGCCAAGGGCATTTGCAATGAGTGGATACAGTTTAATATACCCTTGGATTGACTTTTGTACTTCTTATCAAATTCATTAAAACATTTGTATATGTTCTTTTGACAGCTATTACGAACTTTTTTTTCATTAGAATAATTAGATTTTTTTTACTGGTTGGTATTGAATTAACATTTTGTAATATCTTCACAGAAGAGGGAAAAAAAAACAAATGAAAAATTTACACAAAGAAGCATTGAATGATTAACAATCATTTTACTCTTTTTTTTATGTTGACATTTAATGCATTATCCATAGATATCATTTGAAAATTTGATATTTCCATTGTATTCATAATGTAATCATAAAGTTATCAGAATTACAGGGTACTTTAAAAAGTAATTGATTAAATTAAATTACATGTAGCCAGACTTTTGGCTGATTAATGATTACAATGATTACTTGAAGAAATGTAATCAATTACAGCTGATTAATGATTACAATTACAATTACCCAATCTCTAGTGGCCATAAAGTTTATATTTCCTGATGTTGGAAATGTTGTGGGTATGTGTAGAAGTAATGCTTATATTCCCTGATGCTGGAAATGTTGTGGGTATATGTGGCCATAATGTTTATGTTCCCTGATGCTGGAAATGTTGTGGGTATGTGTGGCCATAATGTTTATATTTCCTGATGCTGGAAATGTTGTGGGTATATGTGGCCATAATGTTTATGTTCCCTGATGCTGGAAATGTTGTGGGTATGTGTGGCCATAATGTTTATATTCCCTGATGCTGGAAATGTTGTGGGTATGTGTGGCCATAATGTTTATATCACCAGATGCTGGAAATGTTGTGGGTATATGTGGCCATAATGTTTATATCACCAGATGCTGGAAATGTTGTGGGTATGTGTGGCCATAATGTTTATATTTCCTGATGCTGGAAATGTTGTGGGTATATGTGGCCATAATGTTTATGTTCCCTGGTGTTGGAAATGTTGTGGGTATGTGTGGCCATAAAGTTTTTATTCCCTGATGCTGGAAATGTTGTAGGTATGTGTGACAATTATGTTTTTTTCCCTGATGCTGGAACTGTCCTTGGTATGTCTGGCTGTAAATAAAGTAAATGTTGATATGAGTAGTAAAACATCCTTACTAGAGATTGGTGAAGGCTTCAAAAGAAATACTTTCCATTGACATTATGTAGAATATTGTGTATTATAATACTCAAGGCAGATTAATGTGCTGAACTTAATCTCTTTTTGTTTCTCTCAAAATCAACCTATAGAATAGCAATAAAAATTTGCACATGGCTTTGCTAACACTACGTTTTTTTTACTGTTTAAATGTTTAGTAATATGTAGCTTTAATGAGTATAATTGTTAAGTTATATTAAATAAAGTTCATTTAATCAGAAAAAAATATATATTGACTTTAAATTATCGATTTTTATTATCAGAAAGCTTGCATTCTTTCTACAATATATTTCAGGGCAGAGTACAATACGCAGAGCTTTCTTAAGTCCAGAACCTAGAGCCATTGGATCATCGTTTACTGGTCTAGTGACAAGTGCTACAGACCCTTTGTCATTCTGTGTACAGGAGGTTAGATATCTATGGTTAACTTATTAGATGACACTAGTCACAAGATTTAAAAAGTCAAATATAGTGCATAGGTGTCTCTTGCTTTAGGGCTATTCAAGTAAATTTTTTGGAGGAGTTGCAACACCATTTAAATATTAAAACCTTGATTGGGGGTATTTCTGATATTTTACACAATTTAATGCATTGTGAAAATGAAATTAATTCTCCTGGTGGTACCCCTTTATGAATTGCGGCATTCCCTTCAGGGAAATTTTACTGGAATAGCCCTAATGGTTAATTTCTGTACTCTTTATATTTTGTAAAAACTGCTGTCTTTACAGTTCTTGTGGTAATAAAGAGTTATCTTATTTTGTCTTGTTTAGATGTCTGAAGACTCTAAATACTTTGCTGAAGTCATGAATGAGATGCAGAACAGATACAACTCAGAAATTGAGGACCTATGGGCTATAGAATGCCCCCAGATAGGTATGTCATGTATTAAACTGGGGACCTTAGGACTATAGAGTGTCCCCAAATAGGTATGTCATGTATAGAACTGGGGGCCTTAGGGCTATAGAGTCCCCAAGTAGGTATGACATGTATACAACTGGAGACCTTAGGGCTGTAGAGGGTCCTCAAATTGGTATGACTTGTATACAACTGGGGACCTTAGGGCTATAGAGTGTTTAGTTTACAACAATTTTATTTGTTAACTCTGCAAAAGGGATAGGACACAAGTTTTACCAACTTATGAAATCTTATCCAAACAATAATATACAATACATAATTAGAACATTGAGAACCACAACTACATGCAGGATCAGCTACAATATGGACTGTGTAAATAGTAGATAAGGAAAGACGCAAAACATCGTAGCTGGGTCAAAGACATATTTAATTTACGAGGGCCATAATTAAAATATCGGGGAATGTCTAGTTTATGCAAGGTGTTTTTGGTTCGGATTGCACATTTGAATCTTGATATTGAATTCTCATTTCACATGTCTTCGCTGAGATGGTTCCATTCTCTTATAGCAGATGGTATGAATGATTCACTATTTAATGATAATCTACAGAAGGGTAATATAATATCAGATCCATTTCGTAGCGGATAGACTGTTATACTCTGAACAATAGGGGGATAAGTTTGCGGAGATAGCCTGGAGCATTGCCATTTTGTATCTTGTAAAAAAAATTTCTCTCTTTTCGCCTTTCAACAATTTTTCCTAACCTGTTTCTTCATATAAATAGCTACATTTCGTAAATACTGGAAGACTTACTATCCTCGCGGCTTCTAATTGCAATTTTTCCAGCTTGTTAGGTGATACCGCAATTATCCCAGACCTCACTGGCATATTCTAAGATGGGACATATAAAGACAAGATATAACTTATCGAGATTTTTTCTACTTAATCTAAATTTTAATTTTGGTAGTACACACAAGTGTTTGGATACACTTAGAATGAGGTTATCAATGTGAGTGTTCCATTTACCATTATCAGAGAATGTTACTCCAAGATGTTTATGATTAGCTGTATTTGTACCCCATTAAATGAGACAGTAAATCATTATTAGAAAACAGCATGATCTCAGTTTTATCTGGGTTAAATGAAATAAGCCATTTAGAGGACCAATTATTCAATTCTCTTAAATCGTGATTAATTACATTTTCTATGTCTTCAAGACTGGAATTAGAGTAACCCAAAGACATGTCATGTATACAACTGGGGACCTTAGGACTATAGAGTGTCCCCAAATAGGTATGACGTGTAGATAACTGGGGACCTTAGGGCCATCAATTATTAAATTAAAGGGGAAATACTTGCTAAATGCAAGTTGAAATTGAACTTTGCTAGTAGACATTATTGCCACTTGCTAAAATTTGGTAGTAGAATTCTATTTGTCACATAGAAAAAGTCCAGAAATAACAGTGTCCCCCAAAAAGTAGGAAGTTTGACATTTATTGAACTGGGGATCTTAGGGCTTTAAAGTGTCCCCAGATAGGAAGGAAGGTTGACAAACACAAAGATAAATTATTAATTAGTCTAATGGCAAAGCTCATGGGAAATTTATGGACTCGATGGATTTAAATGTGAAAAAAAACTAGTATGTGTCTTTTATAATTAAATAGACAGATTTAAATGATGCTCTAAGTAGCAAATTAAGTAGCTATCAAACTTTCAGTCTTCATGTTGCAGGAGTATATTGAGGCAACTATTTAGCTGTATCTGTGTATAATGTTGTTTTGGGGCCAGCTCACACCATGTCCAGTGATGTTAGGGTTTCATCGTCAATCATTGAAGACCCATTGGCTTTGAGCTGACATTTTTCATCCCAGTGGGGTTGTTGTTTCTTAGACATATTCACCATTTCCATTCTCCTGATATTGTTTTGTTCTTGTCAGGTTTCCTACTACTGGGTTTTCATTGGTTTAAAAGGTATTTCATGACCTTGTAGTTATTGCTTTTTTTCACTACTTTGTAGGGATGAGGTAATTTATAACTGTATGGATTAGCAGAAATGTGCATATAGGTAGGTGACTACTAAGGGAGATAATTATACCGCTGCAAAGTTTTCATGTTAAAACAGTTGTGGCCCAAAATGTCTATAGGTAAATTTTACATAATTAGACCTTTAATTCCCAGAACATCTTAATCACAAAAAAGGGTAATTCCCAAAATGTCTAAAGTAAATTTTGAAAACTATTGACCAAACTTTACTACAAACATGATGACTTTTAATTCAGAATTGTCAACTTTCCTTTCATCTGTGGCAACATCCCTTCGGCTCCTGCGTATGGAGTGTTCATATCATACGTTATGCCAGAGCTTGCCGAAACTACGCAGATTTTTTGTATCATGCTAGAAGTCTAACAAATAGGCTTCTGGAACAGGGTTATGTTGCTACAAGATTGAAGTCATCACTACAGAAGTTTTATGGTCGTTGTGAACTCGTGGATCGTTATGATGTATCCATCAGCCCAATGAAAACTGATTTATTCAACGGGTCATAATTTTCCTTTCCTCTTTTGTCTACCCTGGACTTGACTTTTTATGAGCAACTCAGCGGGTGTTTCTAGAAAAGCAGAGGACGCTTACCCTACCGGTGCACCTGGTACATGCTCCCAGTTTTTAGTGGAGTCCAAGTTGCTCATTTACTTTTGTTACTTTGTATGTATGATTTTAGTTACTTTATTTTCTTGTTGTGTGTGTCTGTTTTCCATGTCTGGTCTATGCCCGTGGATTACATTCTTTTGATTACCGCTAAAATCTTGGTTCCCTTGATTACTCTTTAACCAGAATTAATATAAATGAAAGTTGTTTTCCCCAGAATGTCAAAAGAATATTCTAACTGTATAGAATTTAGTACTTAAATTTTGAAAGGCTATTTTTTTTAGCAACTATCTTTTCCCATGTGTTTTATTCTTTTGCTCAATTCAACACTGAATTATTTGTTTGCACACCAATATCCTCTTTGCCCATGTTGTCAGACGTACTTACTTATTAAGAAAAGAAAAGGTGTCAATTTGGAAGACCAACTTGAAAATCTTATAAAAACAAACAAATTGTAATGGTGCTGGGCTTAAATGAACAAAATATGAATTAAAACATCAATAAATATTACATTTTATTTCTTTTATAACTAATTTTTCCTTTTTAGACATTTTGGGAATAAAATTTTTTTTCATTACACATTATGGGCACAATGTCATTAGCATTCATTCATTCATATCTTTATTTCCTCATTACATGAGATCTTAGAATTATATACAAGTCAGTACATGTAAACAACTTATTTAAATAAATGTGTGCATTCAATAATTAGGGAAAAAAATAGTTATATACCTGGAAGAAGTTTTATATCAAGCTAAGATATGTAATCATTTGTTAGACAACATATATATCATGTGTTGGATTGAATTGATCGTCTATAATCGACAATAGTTTTAACAATGTGTGTGTGGCATAACTTCATGAATTCACCGTGATCTTCAAAGTCACAAAATTCGTATGACAATGGCAACCGACTGAGTAGGACTTGGAAAATCAGTTCATCGTAATTTTTTATAACTAATGTCCAAAATATATCCCTAAGGTTATTTGTACACAGACAAAAACAAAATGCATGTACGTAAACATCTTCAAAAACTGCATTACATACTTTGCAGGTATCTTGAGTACTGTTCGGAATTGTAGTTATCAGTTTTGTGATAAAGTAAGAGTTCCATATTTCACTGAACGATTTCGACTGTTTCCAAAAGGTTGCTATTGAGACTGTCTTGAGAAGGTGTTTGAAACGAATAAAGTCATTGTCGGTTTCTATTCGGTTTATCCATTTTTTGCTTTGCTGATTATGAATTGCACTGTTTACAATTTATCTCCAATGTTTTTTTGGTGGGAATAATCCTATATTAAACAAGCCTACCAGGTATTCAGTAAGGTTGTACAAACATAGAATGTTGATGATATCCGGAATAAACCCGTACATTTGTCTTCCTCAGTTGGATAAATATGTAAGAAGTCTAACAAGGAAAATCTGATAATGTTTTAATACTCAAACTAACAAATTTATGTAGTAGAAATAGTTTTCTTATGTGAATGCAACTGATGATCGGATGCAGTCAAATGATACTTTCACACATATTGGATCTTGTGGATGTGTGTAAATCCAAAATATATTTAACAATGAAATGTTGAAATCTATTTAAGATAACAGTTTCTTGGCTTGGCAAGTCTGTCCACATTTCACATCCATAAAGTACACACGGTAGGATTACAGTTTTATAAAGTTTAATTATGACATATGGATGTGTCAAACTTGACATTACACCTTTCAATGAAAAGAAAGTATTTTTCTCTTTCCTGCAAGCATCTTCAGTTCTCTACTTTGATTTAAAAGGAGAATTAAGTTTTACACCTAAGTGGGTATACTCATTGACCACTGAAATTATTTCGTCACCCATACGTCAAACAAACTGGACGTTGCGTTCTTTCTGGTTCTTTGAAAACTGAATTATTCGACATATGCTTGCATTAAATCGAAATCTCCATGTTTTCGAATATTGGAAACAAATATCGAGTATATGTTGAAGCGAAATAGGGGTAGTCGCCACACATGATATATCATCAGCTAAAGAAGGTGATGAACTTACAATATTATAAATACCTATCTTCTTACTATGATTCTCAATGTTACAAATTAAATCATTAATAAATACCGATATAAAAAACCTGACAACACACTACCTTGTATAACACCCTCTAACACAGAAAATGAGGGTGATTGACATTGGTTTACAGTCACAGAACTCTTCGTGTTAAGATATAAATCATTAACAATTGACCATAATTTACCCTTCACATTTAAATCATACAATTTCACCATTAAACCCTTCCTCCATACAGTGTCAAATGCCTTTCGGCTATCTAAAAAAGCAACAAAGACTTTGCTATTAGATTCAAGATTTTGAAAAATAGTTTCATAAAGGTTGAAGGAAGCAGTTAAGGAACTGAGATTCTTCTGAAATCTGTTATGTTGAGGATTCGGAAAGGAGTCTTCCCCAATAGTTGTAGTTAGTCTACTTCACTGTCGATATACAAGTTAGAAGTGTGATAGGCCTATATCGGAGATTGATTTATTGTTTCCTTTAAACAGTGGTACTATTAGCAGAATTTCTAATCGGACGACGCATGACCTTTTCTTACAATAAGATTGAACATGGACGTCAAAATTCCTTTTAACAAATCACTTCCATATATTAAATGTTCATTTTAAACTATATTGTAACCTCCAGTTAGAAGTGTGATAGGCCTATATCGGAGATTGATTTATTGTTTCCTTTAAACAGTGGTACTATTAGCAGAATTTCTAATCGGACGACGCATGACCTTTTCTTACAATAAGATTGAACATGGACGTCAAAATTCCTTTTAACAAATCACTTCCATGTATTAAATGTTCATTTTGAACTATATTGTAACCTCCGGCTTTCTTTTGCTTTAATGACTTACGGGGGTAATGATATCATGAACCTCACTACATTCAATTTTCCCTACTGGAAGATCATCACTATTGGAATTTTTATAGAAAGATAGGGCATTTTATTTTGATGTGCATGAAGGAATATGTTTAATTATTTCAGGTATGCCATGTGTCTGTAAATATTCTGATGGTTTGTGGTACAGAGCTACAGTAATTGGACTGCCAGGTGATAAACAGGTGGATGTTCTGTATATTGACTTTGGTAACAGTGAGAGACTACCATACTGGAGTCTGAGAAAAATTCTAGATCGGTTTATTACAATACCTGTTCAGGTAAGTTAAAGTCCTGTTCATATCCCTCAATACGTACATAAATATAAATGATTTAAGGTGCTTCAAATAAAGGGAAGGTATGATTCTCTTTTAATTCAGTTTGGGATTTAAAACCCCAAAGGGGTGGTGAACAATAAAGGTTTGATGGCATATTCCAAAAGTTAAATTCTTCAACTTTTATAGAGGCTACTTTATGAAATATGGAATTTTTTCTTTTGGATTCGATTCAATCCTTTTTTATTGTTAATATTACATCATTGAAGAGTAATCTCAATGGTTTTCATAAATGCTGTCAAGTTTTCTTACTGCAGATCACTTTTATCGTACAAGAATTTTTTTCTTTATGGACTTAGTATAGAAAAATATTGATGCATGAGGGACGGTTTTTATTGTTGTCCGAAGCAAAAAGGTGTTTTTTTTGGTGAAAAATATCATTTTGTGTGTTGCTCAAAATGATCAAAATTTCTTATACAGTTCAGAAAAAGTGAATGTCTACGAGAAGTTGTAATACTCCATGGTTTTAAAATCTTGTTCAAGTAAACAGTTGGGCAGGATATTACTGCCATGTTTTAATTGATGTCAAATAAATGCTTCTGCTGAACCACTTTTTAACTGTCTCGTCAAGTGTCCAAATGATCTTGATGAATTTTTAAAGGGAAACTGTTTTCTGGACTGGACACAAAAAAGTATGATTTTTTTTGCCTTTAAATTTTTCCTCGAAACAAAAATTACCATTGCAGGGAATATGTTAGGGGATGCTGTATGGCATGATAAGCTAGACTAATTTTTTTTAGGAAAAAGGAATCATTTCTAGGTTCCTTAAAATTGAATCTTTCATTTGTAGCCCAACTGTTCTTTCCCATCAGGTGAATTTAATGTATTTTTACTATGATTACAGGGCATTAGGTGTAGACTAATAGATGTTGCCCCAACGGACATGACTTGGACACAGGAGGTTTGTATATGGTTCAGTCTGTTATGAATTAAGTTGTAGGACTGGGCTCATATTTGATATATTATTGTACAGCAGTGTCTATCTGTTGAGAGTATTAGTTAGGAGAATTGAGAATGTAGGTGCATATAAATAGAGATAGTGTGTACTGCATTTCATAGTTCTACAAAGTGTTTCTATTCCATGGTTGTCCTATTTTTATGCAAGCACAGTTGACAGCACAAATGGTATTTTAATGACTTTTAATTGCCATTTTTACAGATATATTTCCTGGAGACATCAGTTATTTTCTTCATACATTTCATTGGGTTTTTGCCTCTTACACTCCTAACATTTACTCCACAATAATGGAACTAATTTGCCGGGATTTATTTTCATTGGATTTTGCTCTTAGTTAAGTAAGTAAAAAAAAAAGTCCCTTGTAAAAAATTTGTTTATATTATGTTGATTGTTTGTACAGGCTGTAGACTGGTGGACTAAGAGAGTCACAATGCAGTTATTCCATGTTCATGTGTCAGGTAAGGTATGGCGGGTTCATTTGGCAGGTGTAAAATTTAATTTTTTTTAAAAAGAAAATAGGTATACGATTAATATTGGTGGATGATAAGTGGTGACTGAAGTCCTTATGCCCAAAGTAAATATTTTGTGGAATCTTATCTTGGCATTTTTTCACAGACTGCTGAAATACGCAAAAATTAGCACGCTGTGAAAAATACCCGCTATATGATATGGTATATATAAAAAATACTCTGCTACTTCTACAAGCTCTCAAGAATAAAAGGTAACAAAATGCATATGTTTTGTTCAGGATGTTACTACAGACAATAACACCAACTTAAAGATAAAGTACAAATACAATTAGCAAAAATAATCACTTGTGAAAAAAAAGTTAGTTTACAGTATGAGGCTTACAATTATGGAAAGATGCCAGTGTTTGTTAAGCTTAGACACTTATTCAAGCTATATTCACACATTTTATAGAGATTTTTGCCAAGTCAGTGCTCCAGACAAAAAGTTAAGAAAGTTTAAAGCAAAAAAGACAAGTTTGACCTTAGGAAGTTAAAATTCTGGCAACTTTTAAGCATTGTAATCATTTTAATTCACTTTAAAATCAATGTTTATCACTTTTAAAAATAATGTCAATGCAGTTGGTCTGCCCAAATACAGCAGCTCCAATATAAAAGGGGTTAAGATACATGTGCCTGTGTAAAGAAATATCATCAATACTTATATGAATTTGATTGTAGAATGGATCAATGTTTTTCTCATACTTTTATCATGTTAATAGGTTTTTTTTTATATTTTTGAACAGATATTTCCAAAGAAGAAATAAGTGTTATATTACTAGAAGATTTCAATAAAAATACATTGAATGGTGAAATAGTTAATGCAGGATATGCTGTTAGTACTGGGAATGGGTTAGTTCTATCTGAGTTTGAAAACTTTGATCTTGTAAGGAAAATAAAACAATCTCAGGATTAGGGATATTATAGTAAGCATCAAATGGTCAACTCATTGGATTTCAACACTAATTCACTGAAGCAATGGTACATTTCATATCTTCCATACAACTGATTAACTTAGTTTGGGGAATTGCTTTTACATCTGTTGAGGAGACTTTATTTATACTTCAAGTGAGGTCTGAGATACTTGAAACCATTCTGCATATTTATGACTTGAAATTATTTATTTCTGCCATTGTTTAGTCATGTACTGCTTTCAGACATCTGAAAAGTCTTTAAATTCATCCTTTTTTTTTGGTACTTATGACTGCCATTTGTTGCAAGTCAGTATCTACCACCAGTAATTGGAGTAAATAGCTTAGTAAATACACATATTCAGGAACAGTAAGTAAACTCAGGAGATACAGAAATGATATATGTATTGATAAGTTAGGCCTACCTGACTAATCTTTTCTCCTTCCAGATCAACAGCAATACCACCACAATACTTACAGCCAGAAATTGACAGCTCGGATGAAAGTGTGGTGAGTCAGAATGTAGAATGTCAGTTTGTTAAATGCGAGGATTGTTGATGTTTCCTCGATAATATTTGTGTGTAGGTTATCAGTTTTTTTGTTCATCTAACTTGTCACAGGTATATGTTTGCATTTTGGTGTATTTATGATAGTTTTTGCATCTTAAACCTAAATTCACTTCGTTGCCATCTCTACATATTCCATTTGTTTTGTTCCAATTTGAGTCGGAAAAGTGGTTTTACCATTCTGGTTCTTTATTTCATATATACTTCTAATTTTGCCCATTTTTGATCTCTGTATGCTGTATCATGGTAGAAATTTAGTAGTATCTATGAATTGAGTAATCACCAATGATTTTAATATACCTCTGCAAACAAAGGGATATAAAGGAATCACTCTTTCTGTCAATCTGTCCACCTGTCTCTCCTTGTAAGCACAATTCCTCCTTCACCATTCAATGGATTTTGGTGACACTTTATAGGAAAGTTGGGCATCTTATGCAAATGTGTATGAATGAATATAGTTACTGCTGGAAGACTCCAAAAGGGAGATAATCAAACTTAAGGGTTTTTCATGTCAAAAGCTTGTAAGCCTAAGTCCTCCTAAACCATTTAAGGTATTGTGAGGAATTTCTATTGGCACATTTAGCATTGTATGAAGATGTGCACGAAAGAATATTGTTACTGTCAGGGGCTGTGAGTGGAGAAATTTGAATGTAATAGTTATACATTCAACTGCTTTTCAAGAGAGGGTGGGGGAGGGAAGTATTCTGCTTGTGAACTTGCTCGCAGTATTTCTAGTTAATTCTATTATGCAGTCAGTAAGAAGTGAGTCAACATCCTATAATTCTTCTGATATCTTCACAACACCTGTCAGTTCACCTTCTAGACCTAACACACAATTAGAAGTGGATAGTCAGTCTGACACACAAAATGTTGGCTTAGAACCAAAACAACAAAAAGGAGGCAAGTCACAGAAAAAACAGACAACCCCAGGGAAAATGAAGGAATCACCTAAAAAGGAAAGGTTAATTGCTCAAGTAGTAGATAGTTCCTCTCCACAGAAAGAGAAGACAGATTCACCTGAAAAGACTAAATTGAGCCAAGGTGTTGACACAAGGAAAACAGGTTTGGACATTGCACTGCTTTTGTTAAATAGAATAAAATATTGAATTAATATTAGATAGAAATATTTTTTTACAGTTAGGCATCTAACCATGATTAAGTTTATGTTGCTGAAAAATATGTACATGTATTTAGATA
This sequence comes from Perna viridis, assembly GCA_037379345.1. NCBI lineage: Eukaryota > Metazoa > Mollusca > Bivalvia > Mytilida > Mytilidae > Perna > Perna viridis. Next base: position 48,979,071 of record CM074516.1, on the reverse strand, counting down.
CAGATGGATAAAAAGGTTGGTCTTGTTGGTTTGAATAGATATTCTGATGCTCAATATAACAAATTTGATTTTTTTCTGCATTTTAGCAGAGATTTGCTATTTCAAAACTGAACTTGACCGTTACAATTCTTTTTTTACTGTATATTTACTTCCAATTTTGCCAAATTCTGCTTTGTAGACCTGGTAAAATCATGTCTGATGTCTGATATAATAGCTTGTAATGGTACAGTATGCTGTTGGAGTACTTTAATTCGTGGATAACATTTTTCATGGATTAGGGAAGAAAAACAAATTCATAGATTGTGCTGTGAGCTATTGCCATAACTTGGCACCTGTTGTCGTAACAATTAATCTTTTATTCTTTGTTGGAGTTATTTTCCCTTTTAGCTCACCCGGCCTGAAGGCCATGTGAGCTATTGCCATCACTTGGCGTCCGTTGTCGTCGTCATCCGTCGTCGTCGTTAACAATTTTTCAAACTCCTCTTGCCCCATGCAGGTCTGGGTGTTAAAAGAATAGGCCTGCAGCAGCGCTAAGCTTGTCGTATAAGGCGACTAAATAGTGCTCAGAAACCTAGCCGGGGGCTAGGCGCTCTGCCCACAGAGCAACTGGGATGTGTGCCCCAGGTGGTGGAATGGGGTACCCCTGGCGTGTTACATGCTGGGGTTGTCAGGCTATAATATGGAAAACCTGACCGCAAACCATAGTGGTGCACCGTGTTGGGAAAGATGCCACGTTCCTTGCACGTTAAAGAACCCTGCTGTGGTATTCGATAGGAGTAGGAACCTTTTTGCTCCGCCACAGGAGGCTAAATTGCCCGACCTTACCCATCCCCCCTTTTTCCAGTGGCAATCAAAATTTGTCGACCCTATTATCCTTGTGACCCATCCTTTTTTTTTTTCATTTCATGTTCATTTTATCATCCATTTCATGTTCATTGTCTGAATATAGCTGAAATATTGCTGCTCAGATGTTAAACCCCAACAAACAAACAAACAAACAAACAAAACTCTTCTTGTCTGAAACTACTTGACCAATTGGAACCAAACTTGGTATGAATGTTCCTTGGGGTATCCTGCATAGAACTGATGGGATTTTTGATTCGTTCAAAAACATGGCCACCATTACTAAAAATAGAACATAGGGGTCAGACAATAGTTTTTCGCATATATCTCCAAAATGGTTAGGTTTAGCCCATTCTGAGAGGGTAAAAGTGTTCAGTATGATGAGATCTATCTGCGGTCAAATTTTCATTTTAATCTATGAAGCCATGTTGGAGTTATTGCCCTTTTTCAAAGTTTTTTGCTATTTTTAATGGTATTTCTTTCAAAAATCTTCTCCTCTGACACTATTTTACCAATTGAAATAAAACTTGGTATAAGTGTTCCTTGTGGTATCCTGCATAGAATTGAATTGGGGTTTTTTGATCTGTCGAAAAACATGGCCACCGTTACTAAAAATAGAACATAGGGGTCAGACAGTAGTTTTTCGCATATATCTGCAAAACCGTTAGTTGTAGCCAAATTCTTTCAATAGCTGAAAAGATCCTTATTTTTAGGACTACAAAAGTCTTCAGGCATCAAATTTATCATTTGCCTTCTTATAAGAGTTATTGTCCTTGGCAGGGGAACATGACATGTTTTTTTTTTTTTTTTACAGTTTTCAGGCAATGTCTTGAAAACTATAATAGATTTAGACTTTCATTTACTGAAATGATCCTTATTTGAAATGGTCCTTCAAAGGCAAAATTCAACAAGGTGAGCTATTCAGGGTCCTTGGAGCCTCTTGTTTCAATGTTTTTTTTTTGCTCTTTTTAATGTTATTTCTTTCAAAATTTTTTCCCTCAGAAACCACTAGACAGAACTCTATGAAAATTTATTGGATTGTTCCGTATATGAGTGTTAAGAATTTTTAATCAAGAAAAACATAGCCAAAAATAGAATGTTAATTATTGAGACCGAAAACATAGCCAAAAATAGAATGTTAAGTATTGAGACTGGTGAGCGATTTAGGCTTGTTAGAACCTCTAGTTGACAACTAATTTTTCTTCTCCACGTACAGCCCTGAAACTAGATGTAGATGTAGCCAAGAGACCAGTCCAGTCTACACAGCTCTCAGAACCAGGCTCACCCTCTATAGAATTAGAGGTGGTCATGTGTAATTTCACATCACCTGGTGACTTCTATCTACAAGTGGCCACAGCTGGCAGGGATGGTTTAGACAGGTAAGTTGTAGATAAGTCAGTGAGCAGGGATTCTAACTACAGGGGGTCACAGCTGGCCAGAATGGTTTAGACAGGTAAGTTGTTGATCAGTTAGTGAGCAGTGACTTCAATCTACAGGTAGCCACAGCTGTCGAAGGTGGTTAAGACAGGTAAGATGTTGATTAGTCAGCTGGCAGGGATGGTGTAAACAAATAAGTTCTACATTAACCAGTGTCCTCCATTTGTGTATGGCCATAGTAGATAGGTAAGGTTTGTCATTTAAGTTTACATCACCCAGTGACGTCTATATTTAGGTGGCCACCACTCGCAAAGATAATTTTGACCAAGTAGGTCTACATTAATCAGTTAATTCTATCTTCTGTTTGCCACTGAAGGACAATTTAGTTTGATGTATTACAAAGGAATGTAAATATCAATGTAAATGCAATAGGGTTTGTAAGTCTCGTTCTAGTTTCAGTTTTCCTTCAGGAATTTTAGATGTAGAATGTATTGAAATCCAAAGGCCGGTCTGCATTTATTGTTCACTTCTGGGAAATGAAAACGCTGTATCACTAAGCAAAATCTTCTGTTTCTATGTTTTTCTTAACATTTTTATTCAGTAGAACTAGATATTTGTCATTTTTTATCAGTATTTTTTCATAAAAATATATTTTGCTTTTAACATTGAATTCAATGCTATGTTAATGACGAATCTCTATGCATTTGAATGGGAGATAAGGACCCATTCTCATGAAATCACAGAGTCACTTGACGAGACTTACATACCCTATTTTTCTTAAAGACTGATGATGATAGTTAATGGAAAGGTTAGGTATTTTATATAAATTGAAATGTGTTGTGATAATTAGTGTCAAGTCACTGCAAGTGGAAATGATCAAGGTTAAGGACTTATTTGGATTTAAGTCAACTTTTTTCCAACAGAAATAGTAGAAAAAAGACAATCATGAAAAACTCCAAAAAAAGAGAAAAAAGAGAAAAACTAGACATTTGGAGCATGCCTTACATGGACTGAAATGTTTGATTTAATAATTCTTGTTGAATATGTGTTGCAGTAAACTACACACTAGTGACAGGAACAATGGTATTTTTTTTACTTCAGATACTTTTTCAGACAATAAAAATTATAATGATATTACTAGACATTTTCAAAAATAATTTTTCACATATGTAGTGTAATAAATTATAAGTTACTAATGATTTATTTCTGAAAAGAACATCTAAATGGAAGAGATTATTTTTTGATCAAATTGTTTTGTAACTTAAACTCAGCTGGTTGTGTTCTTATTCTCTAGATTGATGGAGGATATAGGTAATGAGTATAGAATGAGCGAGGATCAGTGGATAACCTGGGAAGCAGGCTCATTCTGTGCTGCCAGACATCCAGTAGATAAACGATGGTACAGAGCCAAGATTTTACAGATCATTCACAAAAGTATTATAGAGGTATGCTATTATGTGCCCTTAACGAAGCTAGAAGGCACTGCTTATCATCTTGTACATTTGGCAGGAAAATATAATCTTGTTATTTCTTTTCCAGGGTTGGCGTCCATCGTAAGATTTAAATGCTGTTATGGATTTTTTGATAGACGATTTTCTTAAAAGTATTCCAAATCCCTTTCATTGATAGTAATGTTTTTCAGTTTCTCGAATAACAGACTGTGACACCCAAAACTTAGCTGACAAGCTTGTAATGTTTGTTATAATTGCATGCACCTTTAAGTTATTACATGTACTATCTAAATAAGGTTCCCCAATATACTAACAAAAAATATTCATGTCCCTGGAAGTAACAAGAAGTAACTGTCCTTATAGAGAAAATTCATCACTTCCTTAAATCAAACAAATAAAAAATAAATAGGTTAAGATTACATTTCAGTAAAAATAAATTCATCTTTTCTAATAATTTTTACTTTTTTTTTCAATTTGTGTTTTACTTATTAAAAGAAGTGAATATAATGTTCTTAAAAAGTTCGGGAAAAACATGGATGTACGTATGTGTATCTCCGCTGTTGCTGTTGTCAAGAACCTGACCTGCTTTGGAAAAAAACATTACTCTGATTGTATTATCCAAATCAAAGCATAGCTTTTCTTAGATAGGAAAGGAAATCAATTTCTTGTTTGGAATTTGCAGCTGTCAGTTGCATCTGATTTTTTTTTACATCACATGATATGTGTAATATATTCCCACCATCTGGGGAGAACAGTATTATTTCCAGTATCTGTACAAACTGAAAAAGATGTTGGTAGAAATGCCGTTAAGGGTTAAAAATTGTAAAGTATGGCAAAGTGCTATAAAGTTTACGACCATTTTTAAAGCGAGGAAAGGGGGAATGGGGTTGGGATTTTGGAAAACTTTTTTTTTCAAGTTACTCATTCATTGAGAAAACAATTCCCCCTTTATATAACAAGGTAGATTTTTAAATAAAAATATTGATTTTGCTTGCTGCTGAAATTTAAATGAAAATATTGCACTTGCAAATCAAAAATTTTCACACAGATGGTACTTGTATGGTAAAGCTCACGGTGCTTACTGATTTAGGCAATGCCTACTCTATATTAGACTAAATAACCAAAACAGCTCTGACATGCTTGTCATAGCCTTTAATGTGATATGATTTGACCAGCCTATCACCCAGTATTATATTCTGTATTTCCAAGGTGTTCATGGTGGACTATGGTTACACAGAACAAATCAGTATATCAGAGATCAGACCATTACTGAAAGCTTTCCTAGCAGATATGTGTTTTGCTTTCCGCTGTCACTTGGATGACATAGTATCAGCTGGAGACATGAAAAAATGGTCTAAGACAGCTTGTGAATTCATGGAGAATGAAGTTAAAGATAAAAAAATGTACATTCAGAAAAAGGTATACTAAAAACCTCTCTTAACCAAATCATGAATTGACATAATAACAGAGGAGTATAGCTCTCATTATTGTTTGGTTAGATAACTTCAACTTTTACATACATTTACTGTTTATCAACTTGTATTTAAATTTACTCAAGCTGAGAACAGAACTAAGTTTATACTATAATAGTGTCATCGTCAAAAGTTTTCTTTAAAGAAGAAGATTTTACAAATAAGTTGAGTGTCAGTCCTGCAATATTCATTTATAACATAAATCAATTGACTTATTACATGAAAAACAATAGTAAAATGTCTAATGATATATATTCAGGGTAACACAGTAAATGATTCTTGTCCTGTGGACCTACTGATGGAGGAAGAAATAGCTGAGACTGCCTTAGAACCATCACGCAAGCATTACTACAGTCTTACTGATAAACTTATAGACCAGGGGCTTGCTATTCCCACAAAAAGGTGAGAATAAACTTACAGACCAGGGGCTGGCTATTCCTACAAAATGGTGAGAATAAACTGACAGACCAGAGGCTTGCTATTTCCACTAAAAGGTGAGAATAAATTGACAGACCAGGAGCTCGCTATTCCCACAGAAAAGGTGAGAATAAACTGACAGACCAGAGGCTCGATATTCCTACCTTTTAAAAGGTGTGAATTCATTTGCAGACCAGGGGCTCGATATTCCTACCTTTTAAAAGGTGTGAATTAATTTGCAGACAGGGCCTTGATATTCCTACCTTTTATTAGGTGAAAATAAATTTCTAGACTAGGGGCTCAATATTCCTACCTTTTATTAGGTGAGAATAATACAAATTGCTCTCTGTCTTTACCATAATGGGAGATTAAGGTAGACCAGTGCTGGCTGTCTGCACCATAGTGGGAGATTAAGGTAGACCAGTGCTGGCTGTCTGCACCATAGTGGGAGGTTAAGGTAGACCAGTGCTGGCTGTCTGCACCATAGGGGGAGATTAAGGTAGACCAGTGCTGGCTGTCTGCACTGTAATGGGAGATTAAGGTAGACCAGTGCTGGCTGTCTGCACCATAGGGGGAGATTAAGGTAGACCAGTGCTGGCTGTCTGCACCATAGGTTATAGTGTAATAGACCAATGCTGTTATCTCCACCTTATGGTGAGATTAAAACAGAAAACTTTTTTAGGTAACTAAGTCTAAATTGATGATTTATGCACCTTTTCACCGGCTTGTAACTTGGAAATGATTCCATATAGGGAGATGCTGTTTACAGTATAATTGTGCAGAATCATCAGGGCTACAGTTTATTCATCAGGACCAAAATTGTATGTTGACCCTAGAAAGAATCACATTTTTATCTCAATATTGATAATTATCATACATTTTGTACTCCTTGGAGAAGTTATTTCCCTTTTTATATCATAACACATTCACACTTGCATGTATTATCTTAAAGGTGATAAATGATAGAGAAACTTTATTTTAAGGTAAATTGACATGTAGAATCTGTTAATTAATAGACTGAAGAAGTATGATGGCTCCATGTAAAATTGTTTACATTTTAAGTTAAATTTTACTTGTTGTATACATATTCTCATACATAGTGATATTTTTTTTTATATTTAAGATAGTTCAGAAGTTCATGTTAAGTCCAAAAATACATAAGCATTAATTTGAGCCTTTTGTTGTAACATATTGAACCTTGTATTTTATCTTTGCCCAGTTGATTTATAACCAACATGTTAATGTTATATTAAAAACAGGAGGAAGAAGAGAGTAGTTAGTGAAGATGATGGTGTTAGACAGAGGAAGGTTTTCCCTGTATTTCAGTGGAGACCACCTGTCCTGCCAGTAGAGTCCTCCATTCTGGGGACACCTGTCTATGTTGACTATGATGGAGTTGTCTGGGTTCAAGAGGTCAAAGAGAATGGTAAGGAGATACTCAGTATTAAATTGCTGTTGTATGAAATTTAGTTATGTAATTGTAATTTATTATGCCCTACTTGGAAGCTGGGCGGTGTACAGTGATCATGCTGTCCCTGCAGCTGTTTATTTGGAAGCTGGGTGGTGAACAGTGATTATGTCGTCCCTTCAGCTGTTTACTTGGAAGCTGGGTTGTGAACAGTGATTATGCTATCCCTTCAGCTGTTTACTTGGAAGCTTGGTTGTGAAAAGTGATGATGTTGTCCTTTCATCTGTTTACTTGGAAGCTGTGTGGTGACCAGTGATCATACTGCCCCTTCAGCTGATTACTTGGAAGCTGGGTGGTGTACAGTGATCATGCTGTCCCTTCAGCTGTTAACTTGGAAGCTGGCCAGTGTACAGTGATCATGCTGTCCCTTCAGCTGTTTACTTGGAAGCTGGGTGATGCACAGTGATCATGTCGTCCCTTCAGCTGTTTACTTGGAAGCTGGGTTGTGAACAGTGATTATGCTATCCCTTCAGCTGTTTACTTGGAAGCTTGGTTGTGAAAAGTGATGATGTTGTCCTTTCATCTGTTTACTTGGAAGCTGTGTGGTGACCAGTGATCATACCGCCCCTTCAGCTGATTACTTGGAAGCTGGGTGGTGTACAGTGATCATGCTGTCCCTTCAGCTGTTAACTTGGAAGCTGGCCAGTGTACAGTGTTCATGCTGTCCCTTCAGCTGTTTACTTGGAAGCTGGGTGATGCACAGTGATCATGTTGTCCCTTCAGCTGTTTACTTGGAAGCTGGGTGGTGAACAGTGAACATTGTTCATGTTGTCCCTTCAGCTGTTTACTTGGAAGCTGGGTGATTTACAGTGATCATGCTGTCCCTTAAGCTTTTTACTTGGAAGCTGGATGGTATACAGTGATCCTGCTGTCCCTTCAGCTTTTTACTTGGAACTGGATGGTATACAGTGATCATGCTGTCCTGTTAGCTGTTTATCTCATTTTCCTTCACATTTCTGTTCATTAAAGTCCTCATAAACTTCTTGATATTTTTATGAAACTCAAAAAGAATGATTTCCAGGTAATGCCATTGGACATCTGCTATTTGGCTTCTTTAATCAGACTGAATTTGTTGTTTCTGATATGAGTTGCATTTATACACTTTTTTTTAACATTTGTTAAAGCATTGAAAAGGGACGATGGCTGAAAGGGGACAAATATGACAGGTAAACGATGGTCCATTAAAAAAAAAAAAATTAATTGTATTGAATCTAGAAACTGTAAATCATTCTTTCAAATTTTTCTTGTTTTTTTAATTGCATTTTTTATAGGCCCATCTAAGATGGGACATATTATGGTATACCGGTGTTCATCCGTCCTCTGTCCACACTTCAGACAATAACTCAAAAACTCTTTCACTAACTTTTACGAAACTTTGGTGAATTGTTCATATCTATTGACGTAAGCTCCTTTCGATTTTCATAAATTTCAGACTTCGTTTCCGTGTTGTGTATTTTTTTACTTAAAAAAAGAGGATTTTCAAGTTTTCAGACAATAACTCAAAAACAGTTTCACCAACTTTTATGAAACTTTGGTGAATTGTTCATATCTATTGATGAAGCTCCTTTTCGATTTTTATAAATTTCAGATTTATCGTTTCTGTGTTATGAATTTTTATACTGAAAAAAGGGGGATTTTCAATTTTTTGCATAATTCTCAAAAACACTTTCACTAACTTTTATGAAACTTTGGTGAATTATTCATATCTATTGAAGTAAGCTCCCTTCCGATATGTATAAATGTCAAATTTTATGTTTCCATGATATGAAGTTTTACCTTTAAAAAAAAAGGCGGAAACGGCCAAGGAAATTATTGTTGAAAACAGACCATTTGTTATGATGATCGACTAATAAATATAAAAGGTACTTAGTAACCTCGTCAGAAAAGTGTGTTTTGAACAAGATAGAAAGGTATGGGTGAAAAATCAAACTTAGTTAAACTTGAGGTAGCCTTGATAGTGCCAATTTTTTGTGCATTTTTTATTTCAACTTTTTTTTGGGGGGGGGTGGGGGGGAGGGGGGAAGGGTATTTGACAGGGCTCAAAGTATTTCTAGTTGATCATATAAATTCATTAAAAGCATATTGACAAATCAAAAGGGCAACAGGCGTATCATGTGCTTAAAGAGCAGCTCTTTATTGAAGGCTACATTCACTTTGAATTCACTTCCTTGATCCATATCTGCAGGCCTCTCTGATACCTATTCGAGTTTGACTGAATGTCTATCGTTAGCCTTGCATGCAATGCTTGGTATTAGCACAACATTGTCATCTGATATGGTAGGTTGTGTCCATTTGTATCAAGAGACCTAATTAATTGTCATGATTTCAGACACAACTATGAACAAAATGATTGCTAGAATACAAAATAAATTTGCTGACTCTGAGCCTCACAGACTGAATGAAATAAAATGGAAGGAGGGTCAAGCTTGTGTTGCTCTGTTTCATTTAGAGGGAGTTTGGCACAGGGCTAAGGTGCTTAGAGTGGAGACACACAGAATACAGGTTTGTAATTTTGTTACAGTCTACATTTATTGATTTTTTAAGATGTCTTTTTTTTCTGTTTGTGTTTGATTTACCTTATGACACTGATTCAAGCTTGGAACTTCCCTGTTGTTTCTGAACACTACAGCAAAATGTAGTCCAAATGTAATTCCTTTTATATCATTCAATACCTCTTTTATAACCAGTAAATATGTTTCTGACAATTATTCAGCTGAATAATAATCTATTATTTCTGCAAATAAAATTAATATCTAGTCATCAAATGAACTGAAGATTTCTGAGGGACTCCTTTTTGGGGTGTTTAGTAATAAATTAGCATTAACGAAATGAAGTTCTTGCAGTAATGTGTCAAAAAACATTAAATGTGCTTAGCATGTGCCACTTAATACAATTATCAGTCAAAATCTCCATCCTATCATCAATGTTTTAAGACGAAGTGAAGAGCAGTGATTTTATTCAACCAAGTAAAATTAGCGGGGAAATGCAAATTGGTCTCATATTTTCTTAATTTGAAATAAGTTCTGTTTGAGTATAATTACAATGTAGGATAACTTTTGAATGTGATTGCAAATGAACTTTTGGAAAAAATGAAAAATTGGGAAAAAGGTGAAACAGAACAGAATTTGTAAATGTGTGTGAAGCTGGATACTATTAAATTGTTGATTACAATTTTTACTTCAGTAATCAGTGATTGATTGACGTTCAGTTTATACATATGAGGAAAAATAGTTCTAAATAATATGGGAAATGCAAATGTATGATTATAATTTTATTGTACATTTCGTTCATGCTACCATTTTCTCAAGAATCAAAAACCCCCACTGCTAACATTGTTGTGATTATCCAAGTTGTTACACTTAGTTATATACTTTAACTTAATTGGTTTTAAAAGCAAAGTTGGTCAGAACATAATTGATCTCATAATTTAGTTTCTGTTTAAGAAATAAAATTTTAATGCAGATATTAACTGACCTATAGATAGAAATGTGTAATAATGATATGAACTTATAACATTTGACCTCTTTTTACAGGTTGAGTTTGTTGACTTTGGAAATGTAGAGTGGGTAACACATGACCATATGAGAGCTGATGTAATGGAGTTTGTTGACATACCAATTCAGTGTTTTCCTTGTGTATTCTTTAATGTACTGCCAGTAAGTGTTCGAAGGGAGTCTGTATAACCATTTTTTGTTAACTATTTAATGTTCTATTGAAGAAACATTTCTAAGTTTTCATAACGGTATTTTGGTGTGTATAATACACATGTATGTATTGTGTACAGTATGGTTATTTAAGGTCTAAATGTGTGAAAACAAGGTTTTTACTTAGATTGCAGTGTAATTTTGTCAGACAAAAGATCGATATTTTGCCCTTGATCGGTCAATTTATTTACCTTGATGTGGTATTTCCTACAAAAATGTGAAGGAAAAAAACTAATATTTAGACTAAAACATCATGTAAAGATCAGTAGTTACATAAAATGGATAATTTTCATTTCGAAGCTTGATAAAATTGACAATGATGTATGAAATGGCTTATTAAAAAAAAAGATATAAAAATCAAAAGTTGGGAAAATCAGACATTTCTGGTTTTGGTTGAAACTCAAATTTCACAATTTTTATTTTTATTTTAAAGCTTTCTTTTAAGGAAGAAAATTATAAGAAACAATCAAATTAAGTATCAGAATAATCATTTTCAGCTGTAAAAGCATTTGATAAGGAGGGTTTTACAAAAAAGGAATTAGTTACTTTTTGGTTTTTAGAGGAACCTTTGTTTGAAACATGTTATTAAGACATGTAAGACATTTGTATGTGAAGAAAATGTTAATCAGAATTCAATACTTAAAGATGTTTTTGATGATTAAATAAAATTTCTTTCAGTAACATATCACGTCCAGATTGTTTACATTATGCAATGTCTTTTCTCGTAAACAAATCTTGATTTTGCGGCCAATTCTTATTGATGCCTAATACGCACCTCCATGCTCTGGAAATGATTTCTGTGTAAAAATGTGTGCACAATACACAACAAGATACGGTACTCCTGTTTATATCCGAATACAACAGGTCACCAAACTGCAGAGCCCTTTATTATATGTAAAAATGTTAACTGCTGCCTACAAGGTCATTTGGTAGAGTGGAAACATTACCTTAATTCTGATTCCAGTTATATTTCTTTATTGATTGTTATACTGTTACTTAGTTAGGGATTATTTGAATCTCAAACTGTAGACCAAGTGACATTAATGATGTAACAGTACCAAATCAGATTATACAAAATTATCTGAGTCACCCAAACTGAACTAAGAAGAAACAAAATAATTGTTATCATCCAATTAAAAGTCCTTGAGGAGCATGAACATTTCTGAGGAATTATGATTATTTTTACATTAACATCAACAGTAGCATACACTTGTACATGTACATGTATAAGTTATTTTATGCTTATTATAGTTTAGAACATGAAATCTATCGTGAGATCTATGAAAATTTGCATGCTTTGGGAGTATCCTTCCCATGTGTAAAGCAATAAAGTAAGCATATAAATAACACCATGGGACAGTGCCATATGGAAATGTATGTTGAACTATTATATGAAGCAGAGTTCACCCAGAACAAATACTTAAGATAAGATTTAAAATATATGAATAGTCAAAATTTGAAAACAATGAATAAGATGAACATCTCTTTTTTGGAAAATTCTTCAAACGACCAAATCAGTGCGTCTTGATTGCTCAATATCTTAATAGTCACCGCAAATAGTATTGATGTAAGACAACATACAGTTTCTGTTGTCCTGGTACTATAAATTGAATTTTGTCATCAACTGCACCCAAAGAACACTTTGAACAAATTCTTTTGTGTTTTGGGATTACCTGATTGAAGTATTCTTTTAAGGTTTGGAAATTAATACACCATAAGAATGAATAATAGAATGTTCTTTTAGATTTCAGAAAGTGGTAAATGGCCAGTTGATGCCTTAGATAAAATTCATCACCAAATTGTCAACAACCCATGTGTTATTGACATAATTGTAAGTTTCCATGTAGGAATATAATCCATTCATTGAAGTTTATACATAGGAGTAAGTTTTTATATAGATGTAGAAAAAGATCTTAGATTGTAGATAATGAAGATTTGTCATCAAGGATACCATAAAATGGATATATATGGTGCAGAATTATAAAACTTTTTTTGTGAAGTTTGAAAAAATGTTTTACACATTTTAATGTTAGGTCATAAAGTGTGGTTTATATGCCATGGAGGACATTTTGTGATTAGAAGAAAATTAACCTCTTTCTTTGAAGAAGTTAACAATATGAGGAACATGATTATCTATGATTTCATATATTATTTATAGGTGTGTGAGGCTGACCAGCCATTACAGGTAACTATGACCTTACCTGATCATAGAGACGTTAGTGAATGGTTGTATAGAGAGGGACAGTGTTATCGAAAGGATGACATCTCCTATCTGGTGGATAAGAGTAAACTTATCTCTCAAGTATTATCTAGGGTAGCTATATACTTAGATAATTTATCAATGTATATCAATGTATAATAAAATCATAATTAAATGTATTATGACAATGACATTGGAATAACTTGAAATTAACTTGTTTGACACTCGTACCTTTTCTCAACATGCAATTTACATAAATTAGTCTTAATTGATAAACATTGATATTTCATTTTTTTTTCACAGAGGAACTTGACCTATCCACTGGTTTCATTACCTCCTGTAAATGAATGTGTTGCTGTTTGTATCACTCATGTAGAAACACCTGATGTGGTAAGTAACCATAGTACCATGGGGTGTGGTAAGTACCCATAGAAACATGGGGTGTGGCAAGTTAAAATAGAAAAAACTGGATGTGGTAAGTTAACATAGAAACACCAGATGTGGAAAGTTAACATAGAAACACCAGACGTGGTAAGTTAAAATAGAAACACCAGATGTGGTAAGTTACCATAGAAATGTGAGATGTGGTAAATAACCATAGAAACATGGGGTGTGGTAAGTTGACATAGAAAAACTAGGTGTGCTAAGTTAACATAGAAACACCAGATGTGGTAAGTTACCATAGAAACACTAGATGTGGTAAGGTACCAAAGAAATATGGGGTGTGGTAAGTTACCATAGAAACATTGGATGTGGCAAAGTAACATAGAAAGACCAGATGTGGTAAGTTACTATAGAAACACTTGGGATGGTGAATTGTCATTCATGTTAGGTCAGTTTAAAGTATTTACACATTATTTCTGAACTAACAGAATAAATAGTTTGATGAATTACATTCATCTATGCAGGCAGGGCAGTTACATACTGTTGATTATTTGAATCAGTTCATAGCTGATCATGTTCAGATTCAGCAGAAAGGGTTAAGGCTATTGCAGCTCATAACATACCAAACGCACATGGGCTTGATACTTCACCTCAGGTGGTTCATGACAGGTATCATCTAGGCCTCATTTTAGCGAGTTTTTACCTTAAGATGATCAGATTTCTGTTAGGTCGCAAGGATCAGGATGACAATATCAGCATTATACATCTGTTTCATCTGATGTGAACAACAATCAGGAGAGTCAGTCAGTATATGATGAGCATGACTATTCTGTAGCAGGTGCTCCTGATTCTTCTGATCCTGTACAGTGGAATTGTTTTTTGACTATATATTGGCTGATAATTAGATATTGATTGTGCTGTTTCAATGCAAGAGGTTGAGAAGCCACATACATCATATGTATCATCTCGACTTCAATCTAACGAACCTCAGAAAGATGTACTTATTAAGTTGCCTCTAGAGGGTACTACAAGTGTTGTATTCAAAACTGTTGAAAGATAGGGAGCTTTATTCTTTATTGCAACATGTTAATGTATTATATGTGCTGTAGGTGTATTTCCAATTTGTTAGACAAGATGAATGTTTGGATGATAGGTCGAGGCAGATTAACGAACAGTTAGACAGACTCTCGTATTTAGCCCAGGAGCTGATGATGGTAGCTCCCACCTGTATGCTCCTACCTAAACCAAGGCCAGGTCAGTGATTTATTTACATGGCAAATATGGAAATAATTTATGGTCTATAATTGTGTAACTTGAGTGTAATTGGGTGCTCCTTTGAATTCTATTGCCATATTAAATGAAAAAAAACTAGAACAATTTATTCTTCTGTGAACACTTAATACAGCCTTATTATTTTTTTTTATGATAAACAAAGTTAGAACATGCATCACTTTCATTGCTTTACATAAAAATGGCTCAGGACTAAAAAAAAAAAACCTTGATAGGATTAAAGACATTTTTTTTTGCCTGTTGGTATTGTTTTTGACAGTACTCCGTTGCCATGCAGGTATTTATTTAACATATTTTCCTTAGGTCTCCCTTGTCTTGGACAGTATTCTGTAGATAACTGTTGGTACAGAGGACTTGTTATAGAGGCTAATGAGGGGATAAAACAAGCAACAGTGTTGTATGTGGACTACGGTAATTTTGAGGAGGTTACATTTGATAGGTCAGTTTAAATATGTTTTTGAAGAATGTAAGATGTGTAACATGTATGTCTAAACCCAACTTACCTGACAATTAGTTTCAACATAAAACAGCAATCAATTTATTGTATCATCGTTGAAGAGAGAAGACTAAGGTATTGCTTTTCTAGCATTGATGCCCATGTTTAGGTCTAATATAAACCATTTATAGTCAGACAGCTGATACTTAGAGATTTACAGGGTTGGAACCGTAAAACCTGTGTAAGGGGTTAGACATGATGAACCATAAAATCATAGTTGTATAATTTTAAACTGAATGTGAGATCCCGCTGCTGAAACTTTAAGATTTAAAGACATTTCCAACCTAGTCTTAGTCAAGCTACGGTACTTATAATACACATGTCTATATTTATTGACAGAATCCGAGCTTTACCTGTACAGTACCTAGACCTTCCAGCACAAGGGGTGAGGATGAAACTAAATGGTGTTAGAATGTCTTCAGGGCAAAAATACTGGACAACTCCTGTACTAAAGTCAATGATGGAGACAATAGGAAACCAAGTTAAGATAGCTTGTTTAAAGGTAATAATATTTTTCTTAATTTTTTAATGAATTAAGGTAGTAGACCTGGGGTAAGGGAGGTAATCCAGATTGAAAGGATTTTAGTCAATAAAGGGTTTGAATGACACCAGGTTATGCAAGCTTCAAGATGATACTGGTGTTAAAGGGGAATAACTCCAAGAAAGGGTTCAACTTCTAGAAAGCGGGGGTCTAGGCGCTCTGCCCACAGAGCAACTGGGTTGTGTGTCCCAGGTGGTGGAATATGGTACACTTGGCGTGTTACATGCTGGGGTTGTCAGGCTATAATACGAAAAACCTGACCGCAAACCATAGTGTTGAGAAAGATGCCACGTTCCTCGCATGTTAAATAACCCTGTTGTGGTGTTTGATATGAGTAGGAACCTTTGTGCTCTGCCACAAGAGGCTAAATTGCCCGACCCTATCCATTCCTCACTTTTATCTTGTGGCAATCAAAATTTGTCGACCGTATTATCCTTTTTCCATTTCATCATCATTTCATGTTCATTTTATCATCCATTTCATGTTCATCGTCTGAATATAGCTGAAATATTGCTGGTCGGGCGTTAAACCCCAACAATCAATCAATCTAGAACATAATCCAAGATGCCAGCCCCAGTAACTCTGCTTATTCATTAAATTCAGTATTCATTAAATGTTTCAAATGGTTATATTGAGGATTTTATTTTTATAAGGTGGGTAAATGTTACCTTCTGTCTAAACCAAGATTCTTGTAGATGAAATATTCAAATTGAAATATGACAATAATCTCTGTCACGAGACAGTACCTCTAATCAATAACTTTGCCAGTTTTATAACTCTTTAACTTTTGACAGTTAAAAATATATTTTTTATCATTATTCCTTATAAGACTTCAAGCTTTCTGTTTTCATTTTGTCGCTTTTTTTAGCATAAATTGTACAACTCTATACAGCATTTAACTATGTTTAGCATATAAATTTGTCCCTTCATGTAGAAGTATGAATATTTGTGTTTCATTAAAATTTGCAACAGTAGTTGACTCAAGCTGTGTCTGGCAATGCTCTTTCATCAATATAAGTCATCAAACTTAGATATTTGGTAACCTTATTGAATATTAACATTATTTTAGCCATAGTGGTTAATTGTAACAAAATTTTTCAATGCTTCATTAAATAATTTTTTGAAAAAGATACATGGTGAAATTTACTGAAAATTTATATATTGATTTGCATATGAATAGTCTATATAATATCAGTTTTGTACAAAAATTGAATTATGTATTTTTGCAAAATAGTGGTTTTTAAATATGCAAATAGCTGAAAATTACCCCCCTTTTTTGTTATTTTGGTAAATTAAAAGCTTTGTATCTCTTCTACAAAATAGACAGAATCTAATTTCATGTTAAATCTGATATATGAATCCTTTTAAAGTGTATTTGACTTAATATTCAGTTATTTATTTAAATATATTGTCAAAATGACCCTAAACTACCAGATAGGGTTCAGTTTGGCCAATGATTCAGATTTCTAAAAATAGCAATAATTTAATACTCATTGTTTAAAATCTGCGGGGTGAATTTTCTAAAAAAATTGACAGATGATACACCACAGTTAGTGTAATATCGTGCAAATTTGATGAAAATTGAATTATGGAAAAATTTTTGGGTACCCCAGGTCTACTACCTTAAATTTTGAATATATATGTATATATGAATGAAGTATTTTTGATTTTAACAATTTGCCTAGTTATGTAATAATTGAACTTACTACACATTTTGCCTTTGACCTTAAATGCCAATTGCAGTGTGTGGAAACCATTTTTTTCCCAACTTGCCATTCAGGCTAGTGGAATATTGATATTGATAGCCAATAGAAATTCAACTAGCCAAATTCCCTCCCATTGAAGTTTTTCATTTACTTTACAGTTACAATAAGCACTCCATTTCTGAACTCATATTTTAAAAATAAAATTATATTTCAACAGATTCATCATGATGAAACAAGAAAATTTTAAGCATTTGCTTCTTGTTCATTTTTATTTTGACAATAAACAACTAATTAGTAAGGTAACATATCTTAAATTACCAAGATAATTTTGTTTGAATACTAATACCAGATAGGGACTGTCGCATATGTTTTGGCACACACTGTTTACCGGAAATTAAAATGGCAGATCGTAAACAATGCTTTACAAGTCAGTAAAATTGTGCATATCATGCCAAAATTCACTTGACATATTTAAGCTGTAGGGAACATATTTTAATGTATAATGTTAAGGGGTGTTTACTTGATAACCTGTTGGCTGGTCAACTTTCCCTGGAACTCACCAATTGAATGACGGTCGACAAATTGACGAATGCAAGCTTAGGAGAACTTGCCAAATTACACATCTACTCGTTTTTGGCGAGCTGGCGCGTGGTGGTTTTCCACACTGCAATTGTAATCAAACATAACAGGAGCAATGTTGATAAATAGATCTACAAACTATAATGTCTGATTCCACAAGAATTAGTCAGAATGCGATCTGCAAAGGTTGGCAGATTTTGTTAATTTTCTATAGTGCTTATTTCAGACCCACAGCCCTGTGACTGGAGCCCTGTTTTCACAAGAACAACCATCATGTCTAGCCTATCAAACCCTGATAGACCAAAGGTTTATAGATTATACAGATCAAGTGTAAGTATTTCAGTGCGCCACTAAATTTGTAGAGTAAACTTGTTGACCTTTAGAAACTGAAGGCATTTTCACAATGCCTTAGGAATTTTATGATGTAACAGAAGAAAAGTCTTATCCTCGGAGAGTGACTAACCTTATACCTTTTTCAGAATTATAAAAATAACATTAATTTGTTTTTTAATTATGGTCAAGTTGAATACTTTGCAGTATTTTTGGGTTATATAGATATATTTATAATTATGATAACATGTTTTATTAATGATAAGGTGTTAAATTTAGATCGCCTATTGTAAAGAGAAGCTACTTCCTACTTATAATACAATGAAAGAAGTTTTTGAATTAATAGGATAGTTGATATCAAGAGAGGGGATAAATATGATCAAGTATCTTCGGAATGTATGTAATGTAAATAATCCTTGGGATTATAATGTTATAATTCACTCGACTTTGGCCGTTTATATCAATATTACTGATTTTGACTATGGTTATATTGTTAGGTTTGATGAAACTCTTGTTAGAGAGATCCAGGATGATTTTATTGTTGAGTCACAAGAAGACAGCAATGATGATCTGGACAACTCATCCAGTACCACCACTAAGGGAGATAATTCTATGTCCTTAGAAGGACCCGGTAAAAGGACACACATCAAGTCTTGGAGTGATCAGGGGGGCGAGGATGATTCATTAGATTGATATATAGACTTATTAATGCTGTCATCATTCATGGAGTTAACTATGACAAAAATGACTGTGAACCATGTTGTTTGTATTAATTCTATGTATAATACTGTAACACTTTTGTAAGTAAGTTATGGTTTATATGCTGATTCTATTAGCTATGCTCAGAAAATTATAATTTTAATCAAGAATAGTACGTTTTTATCACTCTGGCAGCTTGTAAAACTTGTGTTCAGCAAGCATTTTGTTCGGTGAAGATACTACCCAAATCAGTTGGTACAAGATACTTCATTAGTACAAGTTTGTTAGTTGTTGACATGATATTGTTTTGATCTCATTATTTACTGTATTGTTTAGTTATAATCCATTATCCATGGTTCTAAACCAGCTGTAGATCTTACATGTACTTTATTCAAGCTACATTTTGAACCTGTAATTTTTTTCTTTTTTATGTAAAATCAGTTGTCATGATCACAGTCATGAATTAATCATTAGGCAAAAAAAAAATTTGCTAGGTTCAAAGGCCCTACTGCACCCCTTAAAACCCTCCTGCATCTGCGATTTTTATTACGGTAAAATCCAGACATTTTTTATCCATTCTGGAAATTTTCATATCCTGTCAAGAATCTGCTTTTAATTACTTAAGGGAACCATTTGCGCGCTTGACAGAAAGGTGAAAAGTATGATGTGAATGTGGCTGTTATTTAATATTGATCATTAAAAATGAAAGTATCTCTTGGTCGAGAGATGGCTCTTAATTCTCGCCACATCTCATATTCCAGTAAAATTCTAATGCCATGGAGAATTTTAACTTCTCAACGTCCTGTACATTTACAGAATTGTTCAATTCGATATTCCTTGAAAAAAAAAAAAAGAAAAAGAAAGCTTGCTTCTGATAAAAAAAAAAAAAAAAAAGAAAAAGCAAAACAAAAAAGACAAAAGCCTCCCTCCCACATCAATTTTTTTTAAAAAGTGGCCTGAGAACCTACATATTTTTTTGTATGGCCTTACTTGTTTCCTTTAAGGTTTGATATGTAACTGGATTGTTATATTCCTTCATGCTTGTGAATGACATTGTTATTGAATGGATATTGGAATGTTTGTGTTTTTTTACACTATGGTGTTAGTGGATGACATTGTCATGATTAATTTTTTACACTGTAGTGTTAGTGAATGACATTGTAATGTTTGTTTGTATTAGAAAAAATACTTTATTACCTTCAAAGACAAGAGCACATGTTTGTATGAAAGAGTTTGATTTTGATAAAGCTCACTGCATTCCTTTCCTGAAATATTTTCAAGAACTAGTCCATATCTTCAATTTCACTGAATTCTACAGCATTCAACTAGCCCAAACAATGATAACTAAACCTCATCAATAGCTGCAACTAATTATTATTGGATTCTTTGGATTATTGCAATCAGACTTAAGACTCTATTCATTTTGTTTAGAAAAGTTTTGAATCCCTTTTGATTGTGATATACTTGAAATGTATCTAGTCTTTTATCGTATGTTTCATTTCATAATCAAATGTTGATAATGTACATCCTTGATGTTTTCTTTCAGGAATATTTTAGGGCTTTTGTCTTATGTTATATTTTCACTCATTCATTGATCTGTTTTTTTTTCATTTTGTCATCATTGAGCTGGGAAGTCTCACTCTTACAAGTTGTGAAAATAAATTTGTCTTATACTGATCTTGTTTAAATTCTTGCAATACCTCTGTAATGTCTGTATGCAATGACCTTGAAAACTATTGACCAAACTTTACGACAAAGATGATGACTTTTCATTCAGAATTGACAACTTTCCTTTCATCTGTGGCAACATCCCCTCAGCACCTGTGTATGGAGTTTTCATATCACAACTCAAATGTTATGCCAGAGCTTGCCTCAACTACGCAGACTTTTTGTATGGCTCTGGAACTCTAACAAAAAGGCTTCTGGAACAGAGTTATGTTGCTACAAGATTGAAGTCATCACTACAGAGGTTTTATGGTCGTGATCATGAACTCGTGTATCCATCTGCACCATGAAAACAGATTTGTTAATTGTGTCATAGTTTTCCTTTCCTCTTTCGTCCACCTTGGACTTGACTTTTTATGAGCAACTTGGCGGGTGTTTCTAGAAAAGCAGAGGATGCTTACCCTACAGGTGCACCTGGTACATGCTCCCAGTTTTTAGTGGAGTCCAAGTTGCTCATTTACTTTTGTTACTTTGTATGTATTATGTTAGTTACTTAATGTTCTTTGTTATGTATGTCTGTTTTTCATGTCTGGTCTTTGTCACTGGCGGAGTTTTTGTTTCTGCTAGAACCTTGGTCCCCTTGATTTCTCTTAACAGAATACAGAGGGACAATTTGAAACAATAGCCTTATTCACCTATTTACACTTTAAGTTTATAGTCTGTGCTTGTTCCATCATTTGCATTTTTCTACATATTTCTGAGAGTGACAAATAAAAATTGCACTTCTTCATAATGTGATCAACTACTTTACAAAACTTATAGTTCACTACTGTTTTTTAAAGACTGATTTTACAAACTTGATTTTCTCAAAATTTCTGATTTTATATGAAAAATAATCTATTTACTTAATAAAAATGCAATTTTCACCAAAGTTTTACTATTTGAACATGTGCGTCTACATGGAACTTCATAAATGCTTATAATTTCGGTTCACTGTTTTTGAGATTTAGTACTCAGAAATAGTGTTGACGTACTAACAGACAACTAGAAAAAGATTAAATCTGTGATGTGTTAAGTTATATTGTTTTCGCCCCGTCCATCTGGCACACTTTTGTAAGCACCACTCTACAACTTTGGACATGATATGTAATTGTGAGTATTACTAGGAATTAATGATCCACTGAATTTTGTAGGAGTGATGCCCCTTTGAACTGTAATGCTGGAGGCATGCATTTTAGTAGACCAAAACAAATGTAAATTATTATTCTTAAATAAGTTAATTATAAACATTGGTAAGCATTCAATAAAACTTTATTATAACCACTGATGTTCATCATCACGCCACCAGTAAGCATTTGTCATAAAAAGGTTAAAGGTCACAGAAGTCATTCAAAATAAATTTCTACACAGTGGACAAGTTGAGTTGTGACTAGTCTGGAACCATTTGTACTGAAATAAAATGAATAAAAATCACAAAATGAATCATTGGTTAATAGTAGTACCTTTATTGTAGAATTAATGAATATTCAAAGATCACTAACAAATCTAACAGGAATTTGCTGATATAAAAGATTTTTTTGTTTAATGCCCACTCAGTAAGTGGGTGGTATATTGGAAGCACTTTGTCCTGAATTTCGTCCCAATTATCTAGGATCTCAGCGGATAGATTGCTTTCAAATTTGGTGTACCTTCATAAAGATGGGGCATACATTTCTAGCAATTTGGATGCTGCTGGATATCAACTGCCTGTTTCGTTGGACTAGCCAATTCTCACTTCATGGAATGATAGAGTGGGGGTATGCCTAGCAGGACAACGTATGCAACTCCATGTTAAACTGTTAACATATTGATTTTCGCAGATTATATAAAGTGAATATATTAAGGGGTTTCAATTTGCTGTTTCAAAAAAAATAATTAGCATTATTCAAAATTCACATTTCTCGGGTAACATTTTTCTCCCTTTACTGTCTACTGTGAAAATAGCAAACTAACCAGTCAAGCAGAATGGAACCAATACTCACAAGCTGAATGGAACTTGTACTCATCAAACAAACAGAATGGACCAATACTCACCAGACAAACAGAATGGACCAATACTTGCCGGACAAACAGAATGGAACAAAAACTCACCAGACAAGCACAATAGAACAAATACTCACCAGACAAGCACAATATAACCAATACTCAAAAGACCAGCAGAATGAACCAAAACTCACCAGACAAGCAGGATGGAACCAAAACTCACCAGACAAGCAGAATGGACTAATACTTACCAGACAAGCAGAATGGACCAATACTCACCAGACAAACAGAATAGAACCAATACCCAAAAGACCAACAGAATGAACCAAGACTCACCGGACAAGCAGAATGGAACCAAAACTCACCAGACAAGCAGAATGGACCAATACTCACCAGACAAACAGAATAGAACCAATACCCAAAAGACCAACAGAATGGACCAATACTCACCAGACAAGCAGAATGGAACTTTTTCTTGCATGTTTTACACGTCAGACGTGGTAGTTGGTAGTTAGTTCCATGTATCACAGAGAAACATATCATACAATCATCTACACCCTCAAATCTCTTATCAATATTTCTCTTCCAGATTCTCAGTCCGTCTACTATACTACCATTCTGTAAAAGAAAATAAATAATACAATAAAAAATTCAACATTACATTTAAGGCTGGCTTGTAACTGAAGCAATTAAACTCAAGTGTAAGGATGTGGTCTTTTATTTTTTTGAAAGTAATTTGTTTCATACAGGTTTGATACCTATTCAACAGTTTAAAAAAAAATAAACAAACATATAATTATTTTAAAACGGACATGCATGTATTTATTGACACATTTTTATCGATCCATTTTAATCTGAAAGGACATGTATACCACAGAATGTCATTTACATATAAAATAAATATACAGGAAAACCCCCCCAATTTTTAAAAAGCAACTGACATACAAACCAGGTCATATCTTCTAGATCTTGGGTAATACTATGAACAAAGAAATCTCACTTCAACTTACCTGATATTGTAGAAAGACATTGAGCTGTAATAACCATTTATCCCAGACAGCTGCCGAGACACCTACACGTTTCTCACTGACAACTGTAATTGTACCTAGAGGATAATTCTCTGGTAAGGCTATAACCATCTCAATAGTTACCTCCTCTAAGGCATAGGTAGCTATTACCTCCCTTGTCAGAGGACGGGTTTTAATCTACAAAAAAATAGACAGGATATATTCATTCATTGTTACAATTACTAAGAAAATCAATATAATTTTCAATTCTATTTACATGTATTCAATCAAATTAAAAAAAAAACTTGTCATTGATATTGTTCTGTAACAGAGATATTTTGTCTATTTCAGCAGTAACTAGCACAGAGGCAAAAATGGAGTTACTCTATAATGTGTCCAGACCAATATTAACAGTGTATGCAGAAATCAATATAGACAGGTTTTTCAAAGTGTCATTGAGCAGGATCAAGGAACAGTAGATACTTTATAAGACCAACTAACCGTGATATTATCTAAATTAGAATCTGTTTTATTGACTGGCTGTATCTCCTCTGTACATAAAATCTGACTGACATTTTTACTGGTGAACCTGTTAAAGACAAAATGTATATCAACTACAGTTAAATATAAGTTAGAAGTACTGACTTACAATAATTTCAATTTTTTCACTAACAGAAAATAAGATTATTCATTTTGAATCCACTTTTTCTCAATGCATCATAAAAAGTTCTAACATCATAACATTCTTGAACACTGTATTTTAATTCACTTTAATTTGACTTGAACTTTGACCTTAACATTTACTATCAACATACATTGTAACTCAATTTTCATTCTCTATTCTCTCCACACTGTATGACTACAGCAGAAAAGAACTACTTAATGACCTAGTTTCAAACTTAGATTCTAGTCCTTTTATCCTCCTAAACACCATTGTCTGACCAGAGTTACTCATATCTGACCCAGAAGTTCGGTATTAATACTTATCTACATAGTTTATGTTTTCCTGTTATATTCATTCTATCATTGCCTGATCATAGCAGGAGTCACCATAACCTGACCTTGAACTATGACATTGATGCTTACTTATCTACATAGTTGATGGTTTTCCTGTCTTGTTCCTTCCACCACTGTCTGACCATAGCAGGAACAGTCTGAAGGGTGTGTCTGTAAACATTACATGCTAAACACTGTAGGTCTCGGCTGTTGGCTTCATCTGTAAAATAAAGAGATTGGGCAGATACTTCAGTGGTGTTTGCTTTAGAAATTTATAATTATATCTATGAAAATCATTCTACGTAAAACAGAAAAGTTTTGACATTAGGAAACAAATAGATTTGGTTGGTAACATACATGTATTTTTTATAAATGAGATACAATTCACTGTACTAAACATCACAACATTAAAGGGACGTAGTACAAATAATAAAGTAATGGAGAGAATACTTAAATCATTAGCCTTATCAACTTCATCTTTTTTCAAATATCTTAAGGATAAAGTAATACTTTTTGATAGCTGTTTATCTTTAAAGTGATTAAGTTAAGTTGACTATCACAAATATGTCTACATAAATGTACAATATTTTATAACATATTTCAGAGACTTACCTGACACCTGAAGCTGAAAGTTTTTGTCAAACATTGACTGTGTTGTTGTTTCTGGCATCAACCTATAGACATTAGACAGGAGTTGGTACACCAATCCAGTCTGTCGGAAGTATATGGCATATTCTTGTCGAATCTGAAATGAAACATTGACTTGTGCAAAATAGAAAAAGGAGTAAACTACAAAAGTTGTTTACACAGTAGTTCACATAAATCAGAGATTACTCAATGATTAAAGTTATTTTTCAAGTTGAAATAGATTGACATCCATCATACAGTAGATGACAAACCTTATACAGTTACTCTACCAGTAAATCTATTTTTTATTTCAGAAAATAAGGGCACTATTTATTATCTAGAGAACTTGTGGAGACTTATAATTTTCAGGTCTAATATGTTCAGTACCTCAGCTGTAGAGTTTTTGAAGAAACACAAGAGTAATCTCCAGGTCAATAAATATGACAATGCAGTAGTGTATTCCTCAGAGGCTGGTGTTATTTTCAAACAGTCTTCTATATCCAGACCTGACAAACTGTCTTCTAGTCTGTAACAATTCTGTATCACAGACATGAACTGCTGGGGAGGGCACCTGAAAAATATATCATACAATGAAAGAACCTTAGAGTTTGTTTCTACTACAGTTCACACATTCATATACCCCATGAACCTAAAGATAGGACACTCTGTCAAGTGATCCCATGAACCTACATATAGGACACTCTGTCAAGTGTTAAATGTCAACAGATTTCTCTGAAAATCAATCCAATCCAAGTTTATTTTGGTCCAACAATTTATCCAATTCCTATGACTGCTACAGAATATTGACATATCATGTATCTACACTTTATAACATTACAACCTCCTATCAAATGTGCTGTTTTAGAGGATGAATGAATTCTAAGATTCAATGATTAATTAATCTATTTATGCAATAGTTTATTATGTATGGGGCATTAGTTTTATAAATTGACTGCCCTAGGGACAGTATCTGAAATGTTAATTATTCCCTAATGAGGGCATTATCAATGTTAATTATTATTAAATGAGGGCGTTATTAATGTTGGAAGGCAATATCATTTTCCAAGGGCAGTCACTTTATTGATAATGCCCTCTGCATAAGCAACTATTGTGTTTATATCAATAAAAAAATTCTGAAGTAGGCATTATCATAAGGTAATGTCCTAGACATTACCAAGAGGTAGTGCCCTTGACATTATCATGTGGCAGTCATTATCATGAGGTAATGCCCTAGACATTATCATGAGGTACTGTCCTAGACATGATCATGAGGTAGTGCCCTAGACATCTCGAGGCACTGTCCTAGACATTATCATGAGGTAGTGCCCTAGACATTATTTTGAGGTAGTGCCCTGGACATTATCATAAGGTACTGTCCTAGACATTATCATGAGGTACTGTACTAGACATTATCATGAAGTACTGTCCTCTTGACGTTTTAACACATTGATGACCATGTTTTAACCAATAAGGACAGCTCATTCTTCTTTGATGTGACATGTAACGATACCTTGATACTTCCTCTTGGTCTGATTCTTTACTTTCCTTGTCATACTGTGGTAAGTCTGGTATTATACTACAAATTATATAACAAAGGTTCTATTAATAAATAAAAGGAAAGTTATACAGACATCATGAAAGTGAAGCATGAGAATTTCACAAAATATACATGTTAGTCTTAAGTTACATCCTCACAATACTATTTGCTTTAATGACTTCATAACTTACAACCACATATACACCTACGATTTTTAGCTCCAGAGATACTAATCTAATACTTGTCAGAAGATGAAAATACATGTTATTGTGAGACCAACAGAAGGGCTTAAAACCATATTAGATTAATATTTGCAACTCTAAGCCATTTTTCATCATCTTTTTTCTTAAATGCAGCACACTAAAGCATTCAAGCAGGGAATTCAACTTCAAAATTTCTTCAGTATGCCTATATTTCTGATAAACTATCAGAAAATCCCCCCATATTCACCACTAGAAAACTAAAATGACACAAAAATCATACATACATGTAAATGGCATGATCAAAGGGATGAAATAACCTGCACAAAACTTCAATAACTTAGATTCAATGTAAATCTAACACATAATGTAAATAATTACTGGCAAAAAGCTTTGCATAGGACGACCATCTAAGTTTTCTTACCTATACAACAGGTAGAAAGCAGCTAACTGAACTTCTCTAGAATCATGTGACATTAGAGGACATATGTGGTTAAGAAGTGTCTGTAAAGAATCAGGTAAGTCACTGGTATCATCAGTTTTAAGGTAAGGAGAAAGTTTGTGTTCAAGAACCTGTTGTCTTGGACACCGACAGACAGCCATAGAAACTGACTTCAGAAGCACTGTCATTGGACTAGATAGTGATTGTTGTTTACCTGCAATAAAATGAAAAAAAAAAACATTATAGATAGATATTAAAGGTAATCTTCCTGGTAGATGTAGGTAAATACTTATAAATTGTATAGTTATAAAACATTGTACAAAATAAAGTATGTAAACTATGCCTTGTAAGAATAAATTTTGTATATCTCAAGATTTCATATAGTTAACATTATAACACAAACAATGAAGAGAAAACATTGAAGGAAACCAAAAAATAAACAAACCTAACCTGTCATTTTAACAAACAAAGGCACTAATACTCCATAAATTCCTTCACAGAAGAACTCATTCCATTCTGTCAGCAGATTTGGAGGGAATGATTTCCTAGATGAAATCTCAGACTGTAAACAATCTGCCACAGTGGACAGCAGACGACAGGCTGCACAGGTAAACATCTGGACTAATATTGAGTCATTTAACATTTCTGCACTCTCCTCAATACTCTGAAAAAGAATCTAAGAATTTTCAGAGGAAGACATGATCCAAAGTATTTCCCTTCTCTTAAGTAAATTTACCTATTGACTTGTAAATGAAGAAAAAGATCTCCATAGTATACAGAATTAACACCTCCAATGATGCACCACTTTATTTTACAACACATTCAAACTAAACCTACATTCCTTGATAGTATCAAACTAATACTGAATTGCTATAAACCTTTGACATTCATTTTAATGATAATTTAAGTAAGAGACAACTGTATTGCATTAGAAGATTAAGAGGAATCAATCACAGAGTTGAAGATTACCAATAGTGTTATCATCATATCATGCTTAAAATAAAATCCTCAATTACAAAACAATAATCTTTATTGTAACGCAACTGTTCAGTGTATGTGTAAATATTTCAAAACATGCATAAAAATTTCAATCATGGTACATATACACTGATATAACAACATCATTTAATGAAAGCATGGTTGCATTAGAATTACCTGTACAAAGGAAACAACACTGCACATTACAAAATCCCAATCTTTGTCTGTGAACATAGCAGAATCACTCCTGACCATCAACTGTAGGAACTTCATCATTTCTATGTTAGCCAAAACTACTTCTGGTTTGGATTGAGATATGTTACTGAAAAAAATACTGGGAGGTAATTTTTTTTCAGTTCAATATAGAAATTATAAGTTATGATTATAACTTGAAGTATTCAACAATAATGCTTTAAAGATAAAAATCAACAAATTAAGTAATACATTTTCAAACATCTAATCATTAAAAATAGTTTGCATTTCTTAACTAAAGTAAATAATCACCAAGCATAGAGCAGTAGATCTTCATTTTCATCCTTCCAGGTCAATATCTGGGACAATGCTGTCTGTAGTAACTCCTTCATATTCTCTGGAATAGTAGTATCCATGGCAACCAGGTTTAGTACTGAAAGAGCTTGGATACCACCTACAAAGATAGATCACAGAAATATTTAACTGATTGTTTGTATCTGAATGATATTGTGCACATTGAATATTTCAGTACAACATTTTTCAGACCTCCTGATTTATACAATACAAAACAATATTACAGCATTACTATATAGGCAATCAAACCTCCTGACAATATACACATACAAAGAACTAACATGATTTCAACCAAATGTGTTTCCAAATACAGTTTTATTGGAAGTTTTGAGTGGCAACTGAGATCCATCAAACAATGGACCCAAATCAATAGTATAATTTCACATAGATCTTTCTTCCAGGTGAGCTAATAAAAAAAAAAAAAAAGAAACATGGAAAAAAAGTATGTTTGAAGAATTATAAATTCAAATACCATTGACATGTGTTACAGGCTCAGAACTGATCATTCTAGCAACCATGATCTCAGATAATGTATGTCTGTTCCCTGATGTGATGTACTGAGAGGCTACCTGTAAGACTTGTACTTTACTTTCATCTAAATCACTGCATCTAAAATCAATGTTGAAGAGATGACACTGGTATATCAGACTGACATTATCAAACAGATGCTATCACACTGATAGTAGTACATGGTTCCTATCACACTGACATATCACAATGATCCTATTATACTGACCCTATAACACTGACAATTTTACACTGACACTATCATTATGATGATTTTCCAGTTAAACTGAAGCTATCACACTGAATTTCTACTATTCGAAAATTAATATTACCTTTATCATACAAATACATTGGAAATTAATTTCTTTTCCTTTTTAGTGGAAAAGAAATAAAAACAACAATTAATTAAGGAGACTAGGAATACAAATATAAATAAAATTAAATATAAAATGAAACTTATTGGGCATTCACACCTTAAGTAATCAGTAATGTTTTAAAGTTTACATCTAACCACATAAATACCTGTCTAACAGAGAATTAAAGTCCAGTGTAAAGTCAGTATCCTTTGAGTAGATTTGGAGAATTGACCGTAGAACAGCAGTCCATAATGATCCCTTGTCAGAGGCCCTGAAATATTATTAAAACAATTATATAAGATTAGACCTTTTGAACATATGTTAACTTGTAGATTGAGAGAAAAAAAATATTCGCAAACACTCCCTATGTACCATGAAAATCCCCTTAACTAGGATATACAGTAAAACTTGTCTAAACCAAGTATTCCATACTGAGAAAAGTTGCCACAAAACAGCAAGTCGAAATTTGTTGTAGACAGGTTTTCAGTTTTTCAGGGTTTGTTCTAGACAGGTTTTCAGTTTTGTTCAGGCTTATTTGTAGACAGGTTTTCAGTTTTGTTCAGGCTTATTTGTAGACAGGTTTTTCAGTTTTGTTCAGAATTTGTTGTAGACAGATTTTCAGTTTGTTCAGGGTTTGATGTAAACAGGTTTTCAGTTTTGTTCAGGATTTGTTGTAGACAGGTTTTCAGTTTGTTCAGGGTTTGTTGTACACAGGTTTTCAGTCTGTTCAGGGTTTGATATAGATAGGTTTTCAGTTTGTTCAGGGTTTGGTGTAGAAAGGTTTTCAGTTTGTTCAGGGTTTGGTAGACAGGTTTTCAGTTTGTTCAGGGTTTGTTGTAGACAGGTTTCACTGTATATCTACCTACAGAATGCCACTAGTATTTTTTCTGAAGTAACTTTAATACAAACTTGTCTAAAGCAGCTGACACCAAGGTTTTTCTGTAGTCACTTGATAATTGTTGAATCATCATCTTTATAGAAGATTCTAAACTCTCCATAGCAGTAGATAATGAATGACACAAGGAGACCTGAAGGAAAAAAATGAGATATACAGGTAAGATGATAAAATAACACTTGAAAATGTAGAAACTGAAAAAAGACCTAGATGTGACTATCAACAGAAACTTGGCATTCGACACATTCAACTTCAAGTGAACAAAGCAAACCAGATAGCACGACTGATCCATAGATCCATAGTTACATGGACAATAGAACTTTCAGCCTCCTTTTTAAAGCATTGGTGTGTATGTACATTGAGTATGCCAGTAGACTTTGGTCACCACACAAGATGAGTAAAGTCATGGTTGAATTATTTAAGATTCAACAAACAAGTTACGTCCAACATGCTACAAATCAATGACAAGAGGAAACTCATATAAGATCAACAAGCCAATGTACAATAGGGACTTACCAAAGTACAGTTTTACAAATAGGATTGTCAGATTATGGAATAGTCTTATGGACACTGTAGTATGTGTGAAAACAATCCATCAATTTGAAAAACAGACTAGACAAATTGTGGGAAATTCATCCAATGGAATATGACTACCAACCACAGTATAGACCAACAGGAAACAAAGATGTTGAAGTATTAGAAGAAGAAGCACTGCATATAGTGCTTCAAGAGGAACAGCGTGCAGTACCTACCTAACCTAACATTTAAGACGATCCCTGGAGGAACAGTGTGCAGTACCTACCTAACCTAACATTTACGACGATCCCTGGAGGAACATTGTGCAGAACCTACCTAACCTAACCTAACATTTAAGATGAATCCTAAAGAAACAGTGTGCAGTACCTACCTAACCTTACCTAACATTTAAGACGATCCCTGGAGGAACAGTGTGCAGTACCTACCTAACCTAACATTTACGACGATCCCTGGAGGAACAGTGTGCAGAACCTACCTAACCTAACCTAACATTTAAGATGAATCCTAAAGAAACAGTGTGCAGTACCTACCTAACTTTACCTAACATTTAAAACGAATCCTAAAGAAACAGTGTGCAGTACCTACCTAACTTTACCTAACATTTAAGACGATCCCTGGGGGAACAGTGTGCAGTACCTACCTAACTTTACCTAACATTTAAGACGAATCCTAAAGAAACAGTGTGCAGTACCTACCTAACTTTACCTAACATTTAAAACGAATCCTAAAGAAACAGTGTGCAGTACCTACCTAACTTTACCTAACATTTAAGACGATCCCTGGGGGAACAGTGTGCAGTACCTACCTAACTTTACCTAACATTTAAGATGAATCCTAAAGAAACAGTGTGCAGTACCTACCTAACCTTACCTAACATTTAAGACGATCCCTGGAGGAACAGTGTGCAGTACCTACCTAACCTTACCTAACATTTAAGATGATCCCTGGAGGAACAGTGTGCAGTACCTACCTAACTTTACCTAACATTTAAGACGATCCCTGGGGGAACAGTGTGCAGTACCTACCTAACTTTACCTAACATTTAAGACGAATCCTAAAGAAACAGTGTGCAGTACCTACCTAACTTTACCTAACATTTAAGACGATCCCTGGGGGAACAGTGTGCAGTACCTACCTTACTTTACCTAACATTTAAGACGAATCCTAAAGAAACAGTGTGCAGTACCTACCTAACTTTACCTAACATTTAAGACGATCCCTGGGGGAACAGTGTGCAGTACCTACCTAACTTTACCTAACATTTAAGACGAATCCTAAAGAAACAGTGTGCAGTACCTACCTAACTTTACCTAACATTTAAGACGATCCCTGGGGGAACAGTGTGCAGTACCTACCTAACTTTACCTAACATTTAAGACGATCCCTGGAGGAACAGTGTGCAGTACCTACCTAACCTTACCTAATATTTAAGACGATCCCTGGGGGAACAGTGTGCAGAACCTACCTAACTTTACCTAACATTTAAGATGAATCCTAAAGAAACAGTGTGCAGTACCTACCTAACTTTACCTAACATTTAAGACGATCCCTGGGGGAACAGTGTGCAGTACCTACCTAACTTTACCTAACATTTAAGACGATCCCTGGAGGAACAGTGTGCAGTACCTACCTAACCTTACCTAATATTTAAGACGATCCCTGGGGGAACAGTGTGCAGTACCTACCTAACTTTACCTAACATTTAAGATGAATCCTAAAGAAACAGTGTGCAGTACCTACCTAACTTTACCTAACATTTAAGACGATCCCTGGGGGAACAGTGTGCTGTACCTACCTAACTTTACCTAACATTTAAGACGAATCCTAAAGAAACAGTGTGCAGTACCTACCTAACTTTACCTAACATTTAAGACGATCCCTGGGGGAACAGTGTGCAGTACTTACCTAACTTTACCTAACATTTAAGACGATCCCTGGGGGAACAGTGTGCAGTACCTACCTATCTTTACCTAACATTAAAGACGAGCCCTGGAGGTACAGTGTGCAATACCTACCTAACCTAACCTAACATTTAAGACGACCCCTGGAGGAACAAGGGGTATATACATATACTAACAAATTAGTCATTAGTACATTGTACTTGTGATGTACTTAGAATTTCTAATCATGATTTATATAAAACATCATAAACATTATAATACATGCATTTAGTACTTACACTTACATTTTTTATCATCTCCTTCCACTGCTGTAGAACATTCAGATGGTGAGTTACTGACAACAGAAGCTTCGTTTCTTCTGGATCCAGTTTTATTGGACTGGCACCTTGTTTGCCTGGTTCTACTTTAACAGAGCACAGCAGGTGTATGTTGAACAATGTAGAGAAGAGAATCTTTGAGAAACTGAGATCTGTACCAGTTTTGAGTGGAATGTTCAGATAAGTTATCTCCCCTTTCAACATATAGTAATAAGTAACCTATAAAAGAATCAGTTCTATCCAATATCATACCATTATATAGCAACACTACAACTGAAACAAGCGATGATTATTACATTTAATATTATACACACATGTATATACATGTATGTTTACTGCCCATGTATCACTCAATCACTCATAGCCCCATTCAGAAACTGTGTTGCATTCTGGGGTTGCTATTGTTCATAGTAAGATGAATTTAATAAGAACACTGCAACAGTGCTACTTTGTTTGGGAAGATTAAAGTTGAATATCTGAATTGGTCCATTATGTCTTAATTGCACACCATCAGCAATTATTGCTTAATCACACAAAACATACATGTATAATTCATGATATCACTTATCAATAAATTCCTTAATTCATTTTTTAGGAACAGAATATGATTCATAGTTGATTTGTAAAATTAGTCTATATTTAACTTTTAAACTTGATCATTTTGTTTATTTTTAACATTTCTACATGTATTCACTAAATTGTATGCTTCACTCTCTCAACAATCTAGTGCACATCAAAAATCATTTGCTCATCTTCAAAAAATTATTGCTTAATCATTCATGACCAAATGGGAATTTTGGGTGTTAAATATAAAAAAATCATTGCTACTTTCCTTCATTTCACAGAGAACATCACTATAAATAAAGTGAATACATTTTCCTGACAAAAACAGGGTAACTTAAAACATATTCTACTGATAAATTTAGAGGCAATTGGATTGGACATAAGTTATACAAAAAAACAAAAAACAACAAAAAAAAAAAAAAAGGAGCCTGAATTGCAAACCTGGTTGAATTTAGCCTTTCAAAGGCAATAAATCTAACAAAAAGTTGTCCAACAATTTTTACTCAAGAAGACTTTGGTAGGACTTATCATAAGGATCATTTCAGCAATTGAAAGTTTCTTTCTATCATAGTTTTCAAGATATTTGCTGACAACTGTAAAAAACCCAGTCATTTTTTCCCCTTTCAAGGGCAATAACTCCAACACGGCTTAACGGATGAAAACCAAAATTTGACCAGAGATAGATCCCATCATGCTGAACACTTTATCCAGTTAGAACCTAATGGTTTAGGAGATATATGTGAAAAACTACTGTCTGACCCCTATGTTCTATTTTTAGTAACGGTGGCCATTTTTTTTTCAAGGAATAAAAAATCCCCACAACAGTTCTATGCAAGACACCCAAACTTTCATACCAAGTTTGGTTCTAATTAGTCAAGTAGTTTCAGAGGAGAAGAGTTTTGTATAATTGCTGACGACGACGGACGACAATGACGACGGACGCCAAGTAATTGCAATAGCTCACATGGCCTTTGACAAGGTGAGCTAAAAAAAGATATTGGACTTATCTCATGCAATCAAACAATTTCAAGCTGCACATTTCTTCAAACAAATGCTCAAACATTTTTAATTAGCTTGTACTTACATGGGTAGGAACCCAGTTTTCTGTCAGGATATACAGACTGTGTACCAATTCTGACATTACAGGGTTATCTCCCCTTCCATCAGGTAAACTATCCTGTACAACTAACAACAGTTTCTTCACTGCTAACATCATTTTTTCAAATCTGCAAAAAAAACCCAAAAACAAGCAAAAATCAATTTTCATCTGTACATTTTCTAATACTTACTACTGCAAATTATAATTTCTTGTCAGACATATGAATAATTTGATTAACTTTCAGCGAAAATGTTTAAGAACATGCTAGCCAGCCATTGCCTGGGGACTAGAAGGTACTCTAAATGTTCAATATATAGCATTAAAAACCAATTATAATAAAGTGAATGTTGTCTTACATTAACATTCTTCCAAGACCCTATATTTCTAAAACCCTGTGTTAAACCTACACTTCAAAAGTCTCGATAGTTATAACTTTATCTTTGATGACAGAGACAGTTTTCTGTAGAAGTCTGCCATCCTGTATTAACCCACCAGTCTGTTTAACTATAGATATAAACCCAGAACTCCATACACTCTCTGATTCAGCTAAAGTCTCATCTGAAAGCAAACAACATGGTTAGACTCACTTCTTTCCAACACTAGAAATTCTATCTTGTACTCAACTATAATCAGGTAATGAAATGAATTCTTGTACTCAACTATAGTCAGGTGACAAAATGAATTAATGTACTCAACTCTATTCATGTCAAGAGATGAAATCCAACTAATATACAGAAGCCTGTTATGTCTCTGTCATAAGACAAAGAATATTAGACAACTACCTACATTCATTCCAATGTAATTTTCAGCTGTTGAGAATGACTATTACTCATATCATTGTATCATTGTTGAGAATGACTATCACTCATATATTGTTGACAATGACTATCACTCTTATCATTGTATCATCGTTGAGAATGACTAACACTCATATCATTGTTGACAATGACTATCACTCATATCATTGTATCATCGTTGAGAATGACTAACACTCATATCATTGTTGACAATGACTATCACTCATATCATTGTATCATTGTTGAGAATGACTAACACTCATATCATTGTTGAGAATGACTAACACTCATATCATTGTTGAGAATGACTATCACTCATACCATTGTTGAAAATGA
This sequence comes from Perna viridis, assembly GCA_037379345.1. Lineage (NCBI taxonomy): Eukaryota > Metazoa > Mollusca > Bivalvia > Mytilida > Mytilidae > Perna > Perna viridis. The sequence goes on along the minus strand of CM074516.1, from coordinate 48,942,785 downwards.
CTAATCACTCATATCATTGTTGAGAATGACTAGTCACTCATATCATTGTTGTGAATAACTGGCACTCATATCATTGTTGAGAATGACAAATCACTCATGCCATTGTTGAGAATGACTAGTCACTCATATCATTGATGAGAATGACTGGCACTCATATCATTGTTGAGAATGACTAATCACTCATATCATTATTGAGAATGACTAATCACTCATATCATTATTGAGAATGACTAGTCACTCATATCATTGTTGAGAATAACTGGCACTCATATCATTGTTGAGAATGACAAATCACTCATGCCATTGTTGAGAATGACTAGTCACTCATATCATTGTTGAGAATGACTAGTCACTCATATCATTGATGAGAATGACTGACACTCATATCATTGTTGAGAATGACTAATCACTCATATCATTATTGAGAATGACTAGTCACTCATATCATTGTTGTGAATGACTAGTCACTCATATCATTGTTGATAATGACTAATCACTCATGCCATTGTTGAGAATGACTAGTCATTCATATCATTGATGAGAATGACTGGCACTCATATCATTGTCGAGAATGACTAGTCACTCATACCATTGTTGAGAATGACTAATCATTCATATCATTGTTGAGAATGACTAGTCACTCATATCATTGTTAAGAATAACTGGTCACTCATATCATTCATGCCATAGTTTGTTTCACTGTTTTCTAATTTCCTCACTGATTTTCCTTTCAAGTAACAGAAAGTTAATGAAAAGGTTTTAAGGTGGATACCTGAGGTAAGATGTTTTAAGGAGGTTACATGAGGTAAGATATTTTAAGGAGGTTACCCGATGTAAGAAGTTTTAAGGAGATTGCCTGAGGTAAGATATTTTAAGGAGGTTACCTGAGGTAAGATGTTTTAAGGAGATTATCCGAGGTAAGAATTTTTAAGGAGATTGCCTGAGGTAAGATGTTTTAAGGTGGTTATCTGAGATAAGATGCTTTGTAGTGATTGCCTCATGTAAGATGTTTTGTGGTGATTGACTGAGGCAAGATGTTTCAAGTTGTTACCTGAGGTATGAAGTCTTTATGTGCTTCCTCTAGGTAAGATGTTTTAAGGTGATTACCTGAGGTTGCCTACCTGTTATTCTATAACTGTTATCTAGTGAGATGGTAAACAGTGTGATTAACAAATCCTCTGCGGATGGTAACAACAAACAGCTCCTAGAACTGAAGAAGAAACTGTGTGTTGCCTTGGAAACAAATCTTACTGCTATATCAGCTCTATTTGGGTCAGTGTTTACACGGAGGGATAACAGTGTGTTGTGTATGGTCTGTAGAATCCGTCTGATATAGTCTTCTTGTATTACCTGATCTGTAATAACAGAGGGGTGAGATACATTAAAATTGTAGTGTTGACAGATTAACAAATATTTGTCTGAAATTTTGTCATCAATAGTTCATTCTTCAGAAATTAGTGTGTTCTAATTGTTACAAAAATTTAGTTTTATTTTGAGTGAATAAAACATCAAAATAATTTCAATATTGACAAATAAATACATTGTACTCTAGCATAATTGTATCAATGCATCTTTTAATAGGAATAACTTTTATATACATATAATATACAAAGTACCTGAGTTATGTTCTGCTGTTAGTACTAGTGATATAATGTCCCATCCACACTCAGTATTGATCTCATTTCCAGGTTTTATACTTTCATTGCAGACTACTGCAGCTATGGAAACAAGCTTGTTACCAAGGCTCTCACTTAGCAACCAATTTCTGATGCAATTGAATGACGTTTCTAAGGTAATACACTTTGACAAAAAATGATGGAAACACTCAAAGTTCTGTATTGTCTAAAAGAAACAGAAATACAAATTTCTTGTCATTACGTGAGAAAAAAAGTATAGAATTATTATAAAGCACAAAAATATTTCTGTTTTGAATGCAGAAATAATATAACTAAGCAAACAAATCAGACAAAAAGAAAATAAGCATCTACACAAAACATCTATCTACTGTAATTTTATCATCAATATTTTGAATGTCACTTCCAGGTTTGAAGTTATTTTTAGCTCTCATGTGGAGACTAAAATGTCCCTGATGCACTGGATAATAAATGTAAGGATAATGGTAATTCCTGCTTGTCTTGAGACCAATGAGTGTGAATCTGAAACATTTTGTAGCACAAAGATGCATTTGTGTTGTATGAATATCATGAAATTTGAATGTTTGAAATGCATTAGGTAAATATAATGATACATGTACCTCAGTCAAGGTCTGAAGTAGAGCTGTAAGTGAACTGTTATCCAGCATTGCCATAAACGTACAGATGATGCTGATAACATGTTTTTGATCATCAGCCTCTATTTTCTGTAACCAAGGCAAACATACATTAAAGACAAAATAATTTGAATGTGATTGGTCAGTTTCTACATCACCATGACAACTCTCTATCACAGATTTTATGGTGTCTTCAGCAGGATTTAATTCCATAAGAGAGGCAAACAAATTCAGACAGGGAGCATTAAAATGTTTATGAGCACTTTGGAAAGCATATAGAGTTAACCTCTGTATAAATAAACTCATTCCTTTAGTCAATGAATTTCTTTCACGTCCTTTCTGTAATGAATTTTCGTCACTGGCTGATAATTTCATTTTTCCTAATTTTTCCTCGACTTTACATGAAATTGGAGGTGATACAAGACTTCTGACAAGAGTCACTACCCGTCCAACTATTGCCATGGTAACAGCCTCTTCTTCACTATCCATCCTCTCTATGATTCTATCTGCCAGCTCTGACCAATAATTTATCATTGCTGATGTTATATTGTCATTTTCTGTATTTTCCATCTTTTCTAGAGAAGAGCCCAACATACCATGAAGAGGAGAGTTGTTTAAAACTGATGTCATCTCCACAACAGAAGATGCAACTACTGGCAGTAACTGAAACACAAAAATTTGCATGAAAAATACAATCACCACATAACAGGGTGGTATAATGTAATACCGTTCATTCTTTATGATGGGTAAGTGTCCCCCAGTGGTGTCGAGATGACAATTCAAAGCAGATCAAAGGACTAAACTCTGCACAATTGTTTAGTACTATAAAATAAAGAGAATTTTAATTTTAAGGACAACTACATTTAGAGATCTTAAGTTGTACTGATTTGAACACAATCTGTGCTGCTTTTTTGTTGCTGTTTTAAGCTAAAGACATCCATCTTTTGATGGTTTTCATTTTAGTAAATAGTTAATTACTCCACAAGGCAGGGTATCATTTAACATCCCATTAGATGTTGTATTTTGCATTATTGTCATCAACATGAAAATAATTAAATTTTCATTATCTGAATTCATATTAAGCACATAAATTTGTAGCCTACCTGATCGTTCAGTACTATACTTAGCACAGATGGATCAGAGATCTCCTTTACGACAAAATGTGTACACTCCATATAAGCTTTGACAAAGGCAGACATCTCTAATGTGCTAGACTGCAACTCTTCTTTACCTAATCTGTCAATATAAATAAATTGAAAATACATGTAAACGTCCAAAGATTTGCGAAGTAAGGCTTATAAAATTAGCCTTCAGAATATTCGGCAGACATGTCTTATAGTTCATACCCTTGTAAATTTGAAAATTATATTATAGATTTAAGTACAGCTCTGCCTGAAAACCAGGCAGAGGCTTATAATGGGTGACTTATACATTTCTTAATCCCAAATATTTTTTATTGCAAATCCTTCTGTAGGCCCCATAGAAACTATATCAGTAAATATAAGTGCAAATAAAAGATGTCCACAGGAGATATTAAAACTTAAAATTTTGTTATGTCCTACTAGCGAATAATTACGGGATCCAAACATATTGTGCCAGAATAATTACACTATAACCAGTCAAAAATATTTCAAGATACATAAGAGATTTAAAATATTTTTTGATTGGAAATCCTTCTGTAAGCCTCATTGAAGCTGTATTCAGAAATAAAAGTGCAAATATCAAAACTTAAATTTTGTTTACATTCTTCTACAGAAAAAGTACAGGAAAACTACCCACCACAATATTTTTCACTATAACCAGTCAAAAAATATTTCATGATAAATAGCAGATCCAAAGACAAGAACACAGAACAAGTTGTTTTTAGGATTTAACAAATGAATATATACAGTTTCATTATTATCTTAAGATATGATGAATCACCCCTTTCCTGGTTTTTAGGTAGAAGCATACTGAAGTCAAATCATTATTCCTTTTGAATACATAAGTATATTCATTTTGAAAATGCAATTCCATCAAACAGGAATAAACAGTAAAGCTACTAAAGCACAAGATACATGTACATGACTTTTAACATATCTACACACGACACACACTGTTAATTTTTGTAACTTACCCTAATTTCATATGACAGAGAAACTCTGTATAAATCTTGTATTTGTCCTTCAGAAGGTCAACTGGTACTTTACTAATAAAAGGTAATAAATCTGGGCCAATCAAAGTACTGTTACCATAGCAACCATTTTCTAAAAGTTTTCTGAGTTTTGGCCACATTGACTTTTCAACACTAACATCTTGCCAGCACGCCTATTTTGAACAACAGATTGAATCAATTTATTTGAATTGCAATAGTTTAAGTCATCACAATTTTTCAAACTGTGTATTTATAAAGGACTGATTTGATGTAACTTTTTGTTTTGATATCACAAACATTGCACTGTTTTAAATGTATAATACTGCCCACCCAAAATGGAAATCACTGATTTTATTTTGTTTTTTGTTTTTGCTGTTTAAAAACATTTATTTTAATTGTGTGATGCAGTTAAAAGTACACCGACTTAACAAATGCTTTCACTCATATTTTGGTTTGAACTGGTGAAAACAGCTGTATCAATAGACATTTTATACAATTCTTAAACAATAACATTTTCCATGATATATGATGTGTTCAATGAACCATTACGGCATATTCCCAAGGTCTGACAATTAAAGTCTTGAGAAACTGATTTATAAAAAGTTAAAGTAATTCCACAGAAAGTCATAGTGGTATAAGATGAAATTCTAGTCTTGTTTACCCTCACTTTCACTTCCATTAAGCCATACCTGAACAAAGTTGACAAGGGAGAGAACTGCTTCCCACACAGCAGGACAGACCACTGGGTCTTTATCATCTATACTGTTCAGTATAAATGGGGAGAGTTTCTTTGAAAATTCCTGGGCCACACCTGGTATGGTCTGACAAACACCAGCCAAAAAGGTATACATTGCTGATTTAACCTGAAATTTCAATATGTCAAATTACATATAAATTATAAATAAATGTACATGTATAAAACATTACCAGTGAAATATGCATGTACATAAAGTTGCATAACCACATGCACATCATATAATATAGGTTACAGACCACCAATTCAACCAATGAGCATTTGGAACGTACGCAAAAATAGTCCTACACAGAAATTACCCCTGTTCCTCATAGTGTTGTGAAAAAAGTTCTCATCTCATTTAAAAAATTTAAACAGTTTCTGAAAGGAAAAACATTTCTGTACATTTTATAGGTGCATTTTGCTTCTTGTGATGTGAAGCCTAATCTCCATAATGATTTCTAAATATACCCCTATCTTGTGAAAACACTGGGATTTCCCATGCTATTTATAGACACTTCACTTCCGGTGACCAGTACTGCACTGCAAGTCTGCTAACCCCACATGCCATTCTGAGGATTGTGAGCTGACATATGTAGAATCATGCTGATATATAGTCCTCTGCAGGTTAAAGTTAAGGTAAAGTCCAGAGAAGCCATTGAATATTGTGAAATTAGCATAGAAGCCTATGGGAAGTGGAATTAGTGGTTTTTAGCCTATACAGGTCTTACACTGGAACTGTGAGTGAGCTCACTATATCCTAGTTACAACATGCAAATCCTATACATTGGGTTATGTCCTCTTTCCACATTATATATCAGACAATTATTATCCAATTCATACATATCTGCATACAGTGTATGATACCAAACCTTCATGTAGTTTTGAAGGATTTCCTAGGAAAGATAGGAGGAGTTGAAAGGTTATCTGAATAGATCCTGGGATGAACAAGGTGTTTCCTATATAAACCTTGTTTGATAAGGTATGATGAATGGTGCCAAGATAAACTGATACAAACAGTGTATATGATCATGTGTCATTTTGTTATAATTTGAAATCTCTTTTTCAAACCACTAAGATAGAAATGCATGTAGGTCATAATAGTTTTATTACAGTTTCATTTTTTGATTTCTAAATTTTTACTGCTGACAATGTTAAAAACCTGTAACCAGTTCAACCATTCAATTGGCATGTTTTCAGTTGGCAACAGGTATTTCTTACTAATCTACATAACATGTATATAACATCGTAGGTCTTAACTCTCCCGTTTTTTTCCCCCTTGACATGCCAGTGGAGAACATTGTAACAGGGCGAAATCTATGTTATATAAATCAAACATCACTTCTGTGAACTACATGTATAATTCATATTGTTGATTCATTTGTATATATCATGTATTTATGTATTGATAAAATATTTGAAATCCTTTATATTAATTAATTTATACCATTACAAAATATGTCGATAATGTTGTCATGCAAAATCTCCTGCGATTTTATGATGGATTGCAGGAGACCTCCCAAACATTAGGTAAGACTATGTTAATAGGTATGTATAACATGGATAATCATCTGTACTGTCTGTACATTAGTGTACAAAATGTTTGTGGGTGTTGATCTTAACTAAATTCTTTCATGGAACAAAAATCTTAATAAATTAAAAATAAGTACTGATAAGATAGTTGATTTGCCATGTTTCCAGAACTTTCCGTCTGCCAGAAGTGTTCTCAATGGTTCTTTGAGATCTTCTATCTGATTGGTTGGGAGACTAGTTAGTAACTTGCGGAGAGCCAATAGGGATGAAGTTAACACTCGGTTATATTTGTTGATCATGTCTTCTTTTTCTGTTGTTCTATAAAATAAATAAATCATAGGAAAATATGATGAAAAAAATTGTGACTAGAAAAGATATATTAAGTGGTGATTTACAAAAAGAAAATGAAAATATCTACTTTTATCAAGTGATTATGACTGGGTGGTGCAAAAGTTATGAAACTTTATGGCTAATCAATCAAATGCTTGAACTTAATTAATAAGTGCAAAAAGGAATTCTTGAAAAAAAAACCCCAAAAAAAACAAATTTCCCTAATAGAATCACCAGACATGTCTTCTCAAAATTGGTGGAAACTTTTAAAAAATTTAATTGGGCCTGATATGATACATCCCAGTGTTTTTAAGGCAGCTGTGACAACCTTGAAATATCCATTTACTGAACTTTTTAATAGAAATTTGTACACACATTACTTTCCAGACATCTGTAAGACTGTAAATGTTATCCTAATTTATAAAAACAAACTTGGTCCCTATTTTCCTGCTAACTATAAATGATGGGTGGTGTTCTGTCATATCACGTTTGATCTACCATAGTTTGGCATAAAGATCTTTTGCATACATTAAAAGTTATTGAAATTCGGGATTCATTGTTAAATTGGTTTGGAAGTTATCTCTTGGACAGAAAACAACAAGTTGTAATAGATGACATATATTCATATCCTATTGGAATCTTAGCTGGGGTTCCACAGGGATCAATTTCGGGTCCTATTCTTTTTTTAACTTATTTTAACAGTATTGTTCAAGACACTGAATGTCAAATTAAACTTTTTGCAGATGACAATTCTTTTTATTTAGTAGCTGAAGATGAGTCTGAAGCAGATGTATTGCTGAAACATGACAACAATAAAATACACTCTTGATCAAATAAGTGGCTTGTCAATTTCAATCCAAACGAGACTAAATCAATGACTATCTAAAAAAAAAATTGCGAAACTGCACCATCCACCAATTCATATGAATAGTATTATGCTCAAAGAGGTTGAAAATCATAAAATCTTGGGCTTGTAATTTCTAAGTATGGAAGTTAGAATATTTATTTTTAGAAAATTGAAATTTAAACTTACAAGGAAGCACCTGGAAACTATCTATTTTTCTTTCAATTGGCCATTAATGGAGTATTCTGACGTCATTTGGGATAATGTGGCTGACACCTTAAAAATCGGTTGGAAAGTTGCTCAGATCGTTATGGGTAGGACAAAATTCACATCGAGACAGTTGCTGCTTGCCAAATCCAAATGGGAAAACCTACAGACCCGTATCAACCAAAAACTGATAAAATTTCATGAAAAGTTTCATAATCATTATCCTGAACATTTATCATCCCTAGTTCCCTCAAAACAGTTTGACTTGCATAAAGATAGAACTAGAAATGCTTCCATTTTACAAACAGTCTGTTGCAGAACTAGCTTTTACCAGGGTTGTTTTTACCATCAATGATTCAGCAATGGAATAGCTTACCAAGTGAGATACATAACAATGCCTCTAAGTCTAACATCATAACACACCTCTGTAGGAAATATAGGACTACTATCACTTAGGTTCTCAGAAAGGCCAAATTAAGCTATTGATGTTACGAATGGAGTGTAGTTCATTAAATGAACATTTTTACACACAAAAAAAACATTGTAAACTCTAATCTATGCACACATGGTCAGATAGAAACCACTTCACATTACCTGTTTTCATGTCCAAATTATGAGTTAATTAGAAATGAGACTTAAGTTTAGGAAGGCTTAATAATATTGATCTTCTAGCTGTCCTACATGGAAATGACCTTCTGAGTAATGACAAAAATTATCAGATATTTTTACAAGTCTCAAATTTCATAAAAAGAAGTAAACAATTAAATGGAATATTTTGATCGAAACATTTGATCTGTCATCCTTGGATAGGTAATTGACAGTCACAACTTCCATTTTTTCATTTTAGGCAAAAATTGATTTATTGTAGTATTATATAGATTTGCTAATACTGTTAATACCTTAATTATGTAAAACTGAAATTTTCTTCAGCAGACAGATTTATATAAGTTCTTGTGAAAATTGCTTCTGAATCCTTATCAGATTGTAATGTATATTAGGAAGTCAATTCTGAAAATTTGGTCCCATAAAAGGCCACTTAGTTGAAATAGTTGAAATAAAGCTGTTTTGAAATTTCAAATGTTTTGTCATAAAAAAGTATATATTTTTCTAATCCTTAGTGTATGGAAATTCAAGTTATTTATAAATAATTTAATGATTATTGTAATAAAATCCAGTAGCCATAGAAACATACTGAAAAAAATATTACTGTTTTAGTACAAATCAGGGGTGACTTTCCAAAACTAACAGCCAAATACTATTTTTATAAAATATCAGGCACTTGGACACTAGCACAGAATAAAAGCATGCATGGATGAGGTGGGTAAAGGGTCAAATTTAAACACCCTTTTGATTCATTTTCTCACAAATTTTGTTCTTAAAGTTCGTGCGAAATAAGGTATTTTGAAAACCAGCCAGCTGATGCTGAGGAAAGAACCTAATACGGCATGGGACTAAAATGTTCCGAATACCATTCTTTAAATTACACCTGTTTACCATTACATATATCACATCTGTCTATGTATAAATGCTTAACTACATGTAAACAGTATATCCACCAAATTTCAACTTTTAATTTTAAGTTTTACAAAATTAGACCGGGTCAACTTGGTGTGTGAAACAGTATGTCTAAATATAACTGTATGGTGCACCCTTAGTTTGTAGTGCTCGTGTAATTATATAATGAAATACTGTTTTAATTAATTCAAACCTTAATTGGAGAATTCTGACAATGGGTATTAACCTTTGGTCCAGTGTATTAAGTAAAAATGATAAAGATAAGATTTTGGCTTGGACTGAATCAAACAAAGTGGCAAATAGAGACAAAAAGCCTGATTCTTCTATAGGAGAGACAGAAATATGTCAAGTCAGTATTTAGTAGCTAACTTTTATAATTATTTATTAAAAAAATATGAAACCATTCTTACTATTAAATAGTAAATATACTGTATATGTTGCTTCATGGCACAGAACTTTGACTTATCCTAGTTACAGAAAATACATCATATCTTTTTTTTTTCAGGACACAGATTATTTTAAAGAATGGAGGTGAGACAATTATGTTCAATTATTGCATTAGCGAACCACATGAGACATACAGTTACAAGAAATGTTGGGTTGGTAGTAAGCAATGACGATACAACTCTAGTTATGCTACAACAAGATTTCCCTACTTCTGGAACGTCACATTAAATTTGCTTACTTCACAACAATTATTTTATCAAAGTTTTACAACTCATCAATACTTACTGTGGATCACTGAGACTGTTAGGTGTTTGGTTCAACAGATTGTCTATCAGGAACTACAATAAATAATTTCACATTACAATTCAATAGAAAGTCATGACATTGTCTAAGTATCTTTTCTATGTTTTATTCTATAACAGAACAGGCTGCATTAAAACATAATCAAACATGTTTAAGGAAGAACACAGGAAAATTACTCTTTACAATTAATGTGAAAATGTGTAGTTAAGTTATCACCTACCTGCTCTTCATAAGAAAAGGGAATTCAATAACTGCAATTATATGTACATGAAAATGTATTCATAATCTGGACTGTATGATTTAAAATTAGCAGTGTTCATATTGTCCATAATTTCCCCATTAGTAAATTCATGATACCTGCATTTCTGATACAACATACATGAGGAAAAATCCTTACAGCTGGCCTACAATGTTTAACATACCTCACAAATAACAGATTTACAGTAGACAAGAGCATCAGTCTGTTTGGCTGGAGGGAAAGCTGTCTGGAATGCCTGGAGAGAAGCTGTCGCTACAGTTTGGTAAGTATCACACTGACAGAGTAGCCATGTGCCCATCAATGACTTTAGGTATGGAGCTAGATTTTTTCGAACCCGTAAAACTAGTGTGTTCATAGCTTGCTGAGTACTCTCTCGTACTTTGTGGTCAACATCCTTTTATATGAAAGCACATCATTGTTTAATATTTCAAAAATTAAACTCAGTACATGTAGTAGAGAAAAGCAAGACATCAGTTTTACATCATCAATATATTCAAAAATTTTGCATGAGAAAGGCAGAATGACTTTTTAAAAGGAAATAATGCCCTTATGATAACTGTTTGTACCAAGTCTTGGTCCTTAAATCAGAGAGGTACAATCACATGTCAAAGTAGAAAGTAAAATAAAATTTCACCTTTTCCTCGACTTATCAATGCAAATTATACTGACCATAGACACTAACTAAAACAAACTCTTGAAGTTAAAGTAACCCTTAAAATTAGTCAATGACTATGATCAACTCATCATCTCCATGAGTATCATTGATAAGAGACACTTACAATGGCTACTTTATTGTAAATCCTTGGCCAGAAGGGTAGCACTGCTTTTAGAAGTTCTACATCTTTTTCCTCACATAAGGTGCCAAATTCTTGAAGAGCCTGTAAATTAAACAGTTTATTTTATCAAAAATACACTAATAGGTAAGTTTTGTAAAATAACACAAAAATCAGAAAAAAATCTGTTAAATATACAGAATTCAAATTACAAGAACTTAAATTGAAAAATTTGAATATATTGAATACATCAACAAGTAATACAAAAGAATTCTGCCTCCCACTGATACCTGTTGCTTAACATACAATGTACACTGTACATATAATTTACTGTGAGATTTTTAATATAAATTATAGTTTATATATTTTATGCAAAAAATGCTATTTGAGTTTCAATAGTAATTCACAATGTAAAAGAGGGCCATTAAAGAGGGCCAAGTAAGTCATATATCAATGACTGATCACAATGAACAAGTGCAAATTTTGTAATGCACATGTACAATGAATAAATTATTTATAAACTAAAGACATACCTAAAGTTAACCTTTAACAAACCTTTATTTTAGTTGTACTGTCCTTCTTTGTTAACTTTCTCAGTACCATTCTGAAATCAGAGTCGAGAGAGCTATCCACATCATCAAATGCTTGGCTAGCAGGTACATAACCAGGGCTTCCTGTAAACCCACCAAACCCTATAAACCCCGTAGGGGCTGTCCCTGCTCCTGCTAATAGCTGAGCTGCATGACTACTACTGGATGGCTGAAATGAAGTAAAGATAAGTAATTCGATCAGTCTTTCACACACTTCAGTTTTTTTTTCCAACAAATTATAAGTACATAAACCTTTACAAGATACATTTGTAGATCAATTTAAAAAAATTAAAAGATATATTTATATCATATTGTAAATCAAAATAATTATTAAAAAAGATTTTAATCATTTCAATTGCAGCTCAATGGAAAATGCTATCACAGAAACACTGCAATACTCTCATAATTAACAGTATAAACACAAAGTTATATAGTTAATCTCTTAATATCAAACAGATCGAGATGAAAGTGTTGAATTTTAAGACAAAATAAAAGCTCACTTTCCAGAGGCTGGTCTTTCCTGAGTTGAGAACACAATTAACTGCAATGAAACAGGGAGTTCCAGCATAAAATTTTTTTTTAGATCTTATAGATTACAATGTCTCTTGAGAAGTAATACAAGTTTAACAACTAAGATACAGAGATATTAGAACCGGAACAGACAACTGTGTATGAATGAATTATAAAATTTATACCCGAACATTTCCTTTCGTTCTCTGAGCCTGCTTTTTGTTAGTATGTCCGGGCATATTTCCTTCTGTTTCAAACTTTTTATACACAAACAGTACATCAAGAAATTGACATTTCAATGATTTATCACACGTTGTGATTGTGAAATTAGGTGGGAAGATAGAGTTACGGCCCTTGGAAATTACAGTCTATAACCCAATACCGATCCCGTACTCGTCCTCAAAGGATTTGCGAGACCCGAAAGGGAAGCCAAGGACGTTAGAACACCATTGGCTAGTATTTATTAACGCAGTCACTTAATTAACAGTCATTGATCATATAAGTAAAGTAAAATTTCTAGATGCTTTCAGAATTTTCTTTGATATCGTCTTTTTTCATATTACCGTATATCAATTGATTCGGTAATAGGAGGTATAAAGGTACCTAAAAATCACCATGAAGTTGAGGGGGGGGGGTGTTCAAGGGCAACAACTCTTACAAGAAGTTGTGTGAAAACTTTGATCCTTGGAGACTTATGTAGGCCTTATAATAAAGATCATTTCAGCAACTGAAGAATTTGGCTAAACCTAATGGAGATATATGCAAAAAACTAATGTCAGACCCTATGTTCTATTTTTAGTTACAGCGGCCATTTTTGAAAGATTAAAAATCCCCACATCAGTTCTATGCAGGATACTAGAGAAGATTTTTGAAAGAAATACCAATAAAAATAGCAAAAAAATGTCGAAATAGGGCAACAACTCCAACATGGCATAACAGATTAAAATGAAAATTTGACCACAGATAAATCTCATCATACTATATCATATATATATGCAAAAACTACTGTCTGACCCCTATGTTCTATTTTAAGTAACAGCGGCCATGTTTTTCGACGGATTATAAATCCCCAGTTTAGTTCTATTCGGCATACCCAAAAAACATTCACACAAAGCGTGGTTCCAATTAGTCAAGTAGTCTCAGAGAAGATTTTTGAAAAAAAAAATAACATTAAAAAATGCCAAAAAAAAAGTATCGCGCTAGAATTCTAACAAATAGGGTTCTGGAACAGGGTTATATTGCTACAAGATTGAAGTCATCACTACAGAATTATGGTCGTCATCATGAGCTCGCGGATCGTTACGGTGTATCCATCTGCGCCATGAAAACTGATTTGTTTAACGTGTCATAGTTTTCCTTTCCTCTTTCGTCTACCCCGGACTTGACTTTTTATGAACAACTCGGCGGGTGTTTCTAGAAAAGCAGAGGACGCTTACCCTACCGATGCACCTGGTCCACGCTCCCAGTTTTTAGTAGAGTCCGAGTTGCTCGTTTGCTTTTGCGAGTTACTTTGTGTGTATTAATTTAATTACTTTATGTTCTTTGTTGTGTATGTCTGTTTTCCATGTCTGGTCTTTGTCCCTGGATTACATTCTTTTGATTACCGATGTAACCTTGGTTCCCTTGATTATTCTCCAACACAAATTAACAGATTAAAATAAAAATTTAACCACAGATAGATCTCATCATGCTGAACAGTTATACTCGCGTCAGAATTTGGCTAAACCTTACGGTTTTGGAGATATATGCGAAAAACTAATGTAAGACCCCCTATGTTCTACACACATTCCCTTGTGAGTCAGATCCAGATATTCATAAAATCTGGTGTTCCAATCCAGAAAGTTATAAAAGGGAGATATCAGGCTGTCTTTTGCCTATTTTTGCCAAAAAAAAAAAAAAAAAAAAAAAAAAAAAAAAAAAAATGCACGAAATTTACAAAATTTCCAAGAGGGGGGTTTCAAATCCCGGACTTCCCCTATAACCGCCATGGGTACGTAATTGAATATGACCATTAATATACAATGGGAAATGGATTTCTGTAACTAGTTTTAGGATATGTTAGACCATATACAATAATCATCTCAGAATGAATTTCCGAAGCTAAATGCCTTTTAAACTTTATTCTGACTTCTGTGCAATAATAGGAACCCCATAATATATTTTCTAATAAGTCTTAAACATATACTAGCAGTAAGAATTTTATGTGAAATACTAGTTAGGAATAACGAAAGGTTTAGTTTTTTTTTATTCAATATTTTTTAAAAAATCGTTAAAACTTAACCATCCATATTCCAAAACTTAGAAAAAAATCACAGTGCAACACACATTGTATTTTGACCATGTCTATAGTTAAAACAAGGGCTAATTAATATCTGTAATGTTACCCGATGATAGGCGAATTTTAATTGATGATTATTACTATCTGAAAAACATAGTTTAAAAATAAAATAATATGTAATTCATGCATATCAAAAATCCAATAAATTCAATATCATTTCCGATACAATATATGTAATAATAAGAGACTTATGTTGTCATTCTGAGCTAAAAATTATATACTAGTAGATTTTGTGAACCATAGGTGAGTTTCACGATCCCACATATCTTAGATAAGGTAGTATTGTTATCTATCGATAATCAAGTTGCTGGTGTATTACCTGCTTCAAGCTACAGTGCCAATAATTATTTTAAAAGAAAATAAAAAAAATATTTCGGGTAATAAGCAGATTCTAGTGACCCGATGTTATGCGCTAAATCCCGTAGTAGACGTAGGAAAAATGAAGATGGTGTAGTGAAAAGATCAAGTCACAATAAAATGAATTCCTACAAATTTTTCAGGGAAAAACACATTAAACTCAAAAAAGATAGCTCATGGATCTGGAAAATTGGTTAAGTCCAAAATGGTAAGCATCTATGAAACATGGAACGTACAGAGTCATTGTGGTTTGTAAAGATGATGGTGATATTATAGTAATAGTTGCTATATAATGTAAGTGTTGACCAATACGTAATACTTATATATGAATTTAATCATTATCGCTTTGAGATAACCATATACATAATTGAGTATTTCGCCATATATTGCCCCTAATCTTTAGAAGATTGAGCGTTCTTGATATTGTTGACTTGATTCAGTTCAAATAGAAAAATAAATGTTTGTATGTTAAAGAAAAATAAATGGTACATATAGATTGTAATGGTTCTGTTTTATATATCCGTAAAATCAGTGATTATCATTGCCAACAAGTTGCAAATGCCTAGTACGAAACCCGCAGAACGCTTTCCAAAACATTGTCTACTTACACGATATCAATGCACCATACATCATGTACAGATTGAAAGGTTGAACATCTGTTAGATTTAACACGTCATGAAATTATCAATTATAGAACCATTTCTAATGTAGACATACAGTATATTATTAATATTACATTCATGTGAGGTAAGAACAAAAAATATTTCGTGAACCTTTTGACTTTCTTTACTTACGAAAATGAGCCAAGTTTATTTTTGAATAACAGACATGATAGTTTCCAAAATTTGCCAGGAATCATATTAGGAAATGTTAAAAAGGACTTCTGGTAGATCCACAGCGAAACAAAAATATTTTAAATTTGATTTTAATTTCACTATGCATTTAATATGTAGTTTTTGTTATGTCTTCGATACTGTACATATCTGCATCATGCTCACTCAAATAACTTGTGGTGAATATTTGTAGTTTATGGGAAAATACTTAATTAGTATACTTACCTTTTATCTTGTTAATATTGCTATAATGTTTTATTAACCAATTTGTAATTTGCAAAATTTCAGAAGATTAAATAACACTTTACATGGCCTCAGGATTACCAGTGTTATGTTTTATTCTACTTCGTATACCGTTTAATGACGCACTGAGTCAGGCTGAAATAAATGATATTAAAACTGGTATAAAATTTGCTACTGAATTAACTGATGCTATGGATTCTGCGGGATTTGGAAATCTTCTTGGTGGATTTGGCTCAAAGGCTTTTGCATTTATATCGGGGACGCTGAAATTTGTAAATGCTATTTTTTCGTTTCTCGGTCAGAACGAATCACCAGAACTCCTCGCTATTAAGCGCCTATACAATACAATGAACCGACGATTTGATTCCCTTGACTTACAATTAGTGAACATTAAACGGCAAATCAATTGGTCACAAGTCAAACTTCAGTACAGTCAAATTGAAAGAAATATCATTTCGAATTCTAAAATGTTTAACAATATATACGAATCCCCAATAGCTAACAAGCACAGCGAAATGGACTATTTTATGCACGCTTTTGAAAACTCGTGCTATTTATGTGCAATTAATTTGTATCATGGGATTATGGGAGAAAATAGTGGATTTTCAGATGATATTTTGAATGTAGCAATGACTTCTTTGAAATATAACCGACCAAGAACGCAATCATTTATGTTAGGTCTCTTAAAGTTACTTACACTTGGAATTAACAACGAGCTGGCATATAGACAAATGAAATATGGTGAGGCGAGTGTACCATTTATTGAGCAACAGTGGAAAGAACGCTTACCGCATGTCCTAAATAAAATGAAACTTATAAATGAGCAAATTAAAAATAAATCACATTCTCAAGCAGAAAAAGACATTGCAGAACTTTCGATCCAAAATACAGTTAACGCCCGTTCACATAAGAATTTTTCTGAATATCTTTATAATTTCTTGGTACAAAAGTATGATTGGCGTGACTGGTTAGTGATTGTGTACAGACCGATATCAACTGTTGAAAACCACATTAACCATGTGTGTGAAGGGTATCGTCGTTACGGAATGTACGGGAGAGACGTTCTTGTAGCAAGCGTTGATAAAACTAAAACGCCCATAAACATCACGAAGGCCAAAGGAATAATAAGTTCTGTGACGACAACGTTTGGGTTTATGTTGCACCAAGAATACCAATATGTTAAAATGTATGCAGGAATGATTTACGAAAAACTTCCATCGGAAACGAAAAACTGCAGCACGTATGGATCAGTCGGAGTCATAGACTCTTGGGTTGATTTACACTACCAAGGTTTGAATACAAGGCTTGCCCATAAAAGAACTCCCGGTTCGAATTCATATTCAATTCATCTGTTTGGTTGATTCATTCAACAACTATTGATTACATTTAATGGAATATAAATCTGACTCGTGATAACATGTTCCTTTGTGTTTAGTGTTTCTGTATTCCTAATAGTGTTTTTGCTTATTCTTATTCAGATGCAAATATCGTCCACACCATTGTTGTTCGGCAATAATGTTAAATCAAATGCATAACAAATGTAAAGGCACATAGTTTCAAGATAAATTCAGTAGAGCAAAATGAAATGAGGGCTTTTCTGTATTCTATCAACATACATACACTATTATAAGGCTGATTTTATAGGTGGCCTGATTCAAAAGAAGAAACATCGTTTTACCAAACTTTTGATGTCAGTTTCCGCTATATAGATGACGTAGATCTTTTAACAATCATATTTTGGAGGATTTTATACATCGCATCTACGCCAAAGAACTTGAGATAAGGACACTACAGACACTTTGAAGTCAGCCTTATACTTTGACCAACACTTAGAAATTGGTGGAAAAGGAAAGCTTAGGATCAAAATAAACGACAAACAGGATGACCTCTCATTCCTTATTGTTAACTTCCTTTTCATTTGTGACAACATCTCCTCAACATCTGCTACAAAGAGGTCCAATGACTTATAATAGAAAAAGCATTGGTTATTATTTAAAGGCATTTACACTATTTATAAAAAGACCCATTCGAATAAACAGTTTAAAACATAAGTGTAGCATTGTCGACTGTATTAGCTTTGTGGAATTTTAATCTCGGACAAAACATTGATATACATGTATTTAAATTAAATTCTATCGATTTTGGAAGATAACTTTGAGACTTGTCTTTGTATAGGAAATTGTCCGATTGCGAATCAGACATGCAGGAGTGTTTTATTGTTTCCAATGGGGCATCATTTTTGTAGCTTCAGACAATATTGTTTTAGATTTAGAACTGGCTATCCTGGTTAAAGTCGAGGTTAATGTCTAAAAATGACGTGGAAGAAGCTGGGTCAGTCTTCCATGGACAGTCTTCCATATAACCAATTCAACCTATACTTCTTAATATTGACTTTTAAAAAAGGTGCACTGTACAGAACATTTACATGACTTGTACTTGTACGCATTGCATTCAATATATAATGTAAATAGGGCAAGAGAAGATAGGTTGAATCAGGCAAATCAAATAAAATATTTGTACGAAAGCAGCATTCTGTTTTCAAAATACTTCCATTCTTTTCATTCCATTCAATGAGTTGCTGTATCACATATTTGGGAGCACATTGTAAACATTATTTAATCTTACAAAAAACCGCGAAGTATTCCAGGGAATCAACAATAACATTATGCATTACATTTATATTTCGTGTGTGTGTGGGAGGGGGGTAAAATAAGTTTTAATCCGAATGTATCTATATGTAATTTTGGTTAATATTTACAGGCACTTGTCTCCCAAATATAATCATCAAAAATACCAAGTGATTTTTAGACAAGTTCCTCTGTGGTAGCTACATTAATGAAGCTCTAGTGGCATATTCTATCTTATTGTGGTATTTACAAACAATACAAGAGAGTGAATCACGGAACGAAATCCAGGGACAAAGACCAGGAATGGAAAACAGACATACACAACAAAGAACATAAAACAACTAAAAATACAAAGCAACAAAAGTAAATGTGCAACTCGGACTCGACTGAAAACTGGGGGCATGAACCAGGTGCACCGGCACAGTCTTCCACTACAAGATTGAAGTCATCACTACAGAAGTTTTATGGTCGTCACCATGAACTCGCGGATCGTTACGGTGTATCCATCTGCACCATGAAAACTTATTTGTTTAAGGTGTCATAGTTTTCCTTTCCTTTCTCCTACCCTGGACTTAATTTTTCATGAGGAACTCGGCGGGTGTTTCTAGAAAAGCAGAGGATGCTTACCCTACCGGTGCACCTGGTCCCTGCTTCCAGTTTTTAGTAGAGTCCGAGTTGCTCATTTGCTTTTGTTACTTTGTATGTATGATTTTAGTTACTTTATGTTCTTTGTTGTGTATGTCTGTTTTCCATGTCTGGTTTTTGTCCCTGGATTACATTCTTTTGATTACCGCTATAACCTTGGTTCCCTTGATTACTCTTTTAATTACATTTCATATTTTTCTTTTACTTTAATTTAAAATAAAATAAACCATATAATAATGGGCGTGGCCTATAAAAATCCCTCGAAGTAGTGTTTCATCGACTCATAAGACATCACATGAAAGTGGGTCATTAGCGCGGTTTATTGATATACACAGTAAATGTAATTATTATGTAACGTATTTTGATTTCATGTCTCTTAATTGTCTTTTTTAGGTACTTTATTGCACTATCATAAGCTTTAATTTTTTATTTTAAACGTATGCAAAGAACATAAATCTCTTGAACTGAACGCTTTTATAAGTCAAAGAAATAAGAAAGTATACAAACATATATACGGTTATTGAGTACTATAAAAACCAACAAATAATAATAATGAAATTCGGGTTACTCTCATCTGTCAATAACATTCAAATGATAATTTGTGTTATCTCCCCTTGTATGTCTAAATACATGTATGTAGTTTTGGTTCATATGTATAGTGTTAAAGGTAACGAAATATTTTTGCCGATTTTTACTTGAAGTAAAAGGGAAACATTTCCATGATTATTGTATCTATGATACGTGTGGCAACACCGCCTGCACAAAATCCAGTGCCCTAGACCACTCGGCCAGCTAGGCTATATCATAATATAGCTTTCGCCTGCCTGGTCATTTCTCCTCGTAGGATTAATCTAGGGCTGTAACTTACAACGTCTCAGAACTTGATCTAGGGCGCTGGACTTTGTGGAGGCGGTGTTGCCATAGATATCACAGCGGCACGAGTCCCGGGGAGGGAACGACCAAATATTTGCTTTGCTAATTTTACAGTTCCAACATCGTTGAGAATTTCCGCTACATTTTACTTATCTTCCCTTTATCAATTTGATCCGATGGAGCAGTGTAGTGAATAGAGTCGTCACATTCTGAGACGTTCGTATAATATTGATTTGTTGTGACAATTTGTTGTGTTAATTTGATTAAGATGTACTTAATTCTTTAAACTGGAAGGATATGAATAATTAACTATGAACTAGACAAAAACTCAATGTATGCCTATAGAAACAAGTAAAAAAACGGCAAAGGTTAATAATATTTGTATTGGAATCAATGATGTAATAAAACATGTTATTTGAGCCAGATTACAGGGTGTTACCATAGGTGAATGTTTAACTTGGTAGACACATCTTAATATAATTTCCAAGAAAATATCTAAGAGAATGGAGTACTTAGTACACTTAGACCATTTATGTCAAAAGAAGCTTTACTTAAAATTATAACAGTATTATATTTCCAAATTTTAACTACTGTTGTACTGTATGGTATATCGCAAAAAATTAATGTAATATTGATGGAATATTAAAGTTACAGAAAGCGGCTGATCGCATTATACTTAATGTCAGAAATATAATGTCTCCACAAAACTTATTATCCGTATTCTGTATTCTGGATACCAATACCTTACATTTTAGTATTCAGAAAGGTTATTTTAGTTTTTAAAGTACTTCACAATTTAACGAATACATATATGCACATATTTCAGTAGGAACATAAAATTAAAAAAAAGAGCTAGACAGAGTGTTAATAATTTGTTATTTACTCCAAGATCTTGTGCTGAATAGTATCAACGTTTGGTTAACCAAGGTTATAGCGGTAATAAAAACAAACGTCTTCCTGAGACAAAGACCAGACATTGAAAATAGACATACACAACAAAAAATATAAAGTAACTAAAGGCATACATACAAAGTAACAAAGCAAATGAGCTCGGACTCCACTAAAAGTGAGAGCATGGGAGAATGGATGTTGCCACAGAGGAAAGGAAAGTTGACAATTCTCAATGGAAAGTCATCACGTTTGTCGTAAAGTTTGGTCAAAAGTCTTTCTTTACCATCGATTTCTAAGTGTAGGTCAAGATATGAGGCTGACTTCACAGTGTCTGTAGTATCCTTTATCTCAAGTTCTTTTGGGTAGATGCGATGTATCAAATCCCCGAAATTAGGATTGTTTAAAGATAACACGTCATCTATATAGAGGAAACTGAGATGAAAGGATCTACCTAAACAATATTCTTTCTTTCGAATCAGATCAGCTATAAAATCAGCCTCATAATAATGAAAGAAAAGATCAGCAAGTATAGGAGCACAATTTGTTCCCATTGGAATGCGGACTGTTTGTTGAAATAAAAAAAATATACCAGTTTCATACATTGTAAATTTCGATAATCTGTACACGTGTTTCAAGTAGTAACCTCTCATCAGCAGCATAACTAGGGTAAATAAAATATGACATTATTCGGGGTCAGACAAGTCTGACTACTGGGTTGGTGAATACCCCGGGGACCTCAGGTCCACCAGCATTGGTATCGACCAAGTGGTTCTTAAATACAAAAAATACCAGTTTCATATATTGTAAATTTCGATATGCTGCACAAGTGTTTCAAAGAGTAACCTCTCATCAGCAGCATTAAAATCAAATATATAGGAAGATCATAATCAAAATATTAGTTGTATACAAGAAGTATTTATAACCAAAACTATCCAAAGAGGGAGCCAAATCCATCACCGAGAGGTTCAATCACATGCAAAGCAAGTAATGAAGCCTCGGTGTTTTATCTATTTTAAAATTTGGAATACTGCAAGATTTCATAAATAAGGTAGATAAAATTATTCTATGTGTGACAAGTCTGACTACCTCAGCTCCACCAGCAGTGGATCCATCCAGTGGTTCTTAAATACAAAACATTTTGCTTAACTTCATGAAGTTGACAATTCGTAACTGACATCTATAAGCTATAACACATGTGTTTATTCATATATTTATTCTGTATGATTTTTTTTATTTGCCTTCTGTCCCTTTGCACAGATTTTGACATGATATTTTTTTTCTTATGCCTTTGTTTAAAATATTTTTGTTTTCCTTGCTTTCAGGTTTACTGTTGATCATATATGTTTGTTTACACTGAAATTGTTTGCCTTTCTTAAAAAGAGACAATAATTTATATTCAATTCAACTTCTGCAACATTAAAACTGATTTATTCAACAGGTCATAGTTTTTCTTTCCTCGTTTGTCTACCCCGGACTTGACTTTTTATGAGCAATTCGGTGGGTGTTTCTAGAAAAGCAGAGGACGCTTACCCTACCGGTGCACCTGGTCCATGCTCCCACTTTTTAGTGGAGTTCGAGTTGCTCATTTGCTTTTGTTACTTTGTATGTATGATTTTAGTTACTTTATGTTCTTGTTGTGTATGTCTGTTATCCATGTCTGGTCTTTGTCCTTGGATTACATTCTTTTGATTACTGCTATAGCCTTGGATCCCTTGATTACCCTTTGCATATGAGGAATCTCTACCAAAAGCTATATATTTGTATGAAGGTGTAACATCTTTTTGGGAAAATCAACGATGTATAATGTTTTTGAGTCCGGATTTGAACTGACTGTGGGGAATAGAAGTATACAGTGTTGAACAATCATAGGTTTTAGTGCTATTATATTCTGATAACTGTCTTGAACGGATTGTCTCCAAAAGATCTTTCGGTTTTTTTCAGGATCCACATTGAATTAATACCACTACGGGAGTAACAAGTGTTGTGGTAGGACTGCAGACCCTCTTTGACAGCTGTGAGTACAGAAGTTAAAGTTTTGAAAGAGATTTAATGGTACATTTTGCAGATCCAGCTATGTAACTTGTTTGTATGGTTTCATGTGGAGTTTAGGAATCCAGTACATACACGGTAAATCACAATTATTGTCCTTGTTAGAGAGACCAAAAAAAGGAAAGCACAGATTTATCGTTTTCCACAATCTCTTCTTTGGAGAGTGTGGTAGCAGTATAGGTCTTATCACTGCTATTATTTTCTACGTCTACCTCTGATAACAAACATTGGAAAAAACAATGTTGTTTTGGGCTTTGTCTGCTGGTACGACAACATATTTGTCATGTATGGTAGACAATGTTTTTGCTACATCGGGGTCTTTGAAAATTGATGTAGCACCCATTGGCTTATTTAAACTTTCATTCGTTTCAAAATTAAAGAACTAACGGCCTTTAACAACTCTGACAGAGTATCAATGTCTTCATGTTCTCGATTTCTTGCGTAGTCCTCCACGGCATCCATAAGAACATTAAAGTTTGTCGATAACAGATTTGAACTAAATGAATAACATTTTCAATACAAACGTAGTATTATAAGAGACTGCTTGTTATATAAAAATCAGTGGAAATAAGTGGCACGAGCCCACTCTTTAACCAGTCATTTTTTTCCGTTTTCGAAATGAATGACCAGAGGTTTAACTCCCTGATTTATGATTGATGAAAGTAAGATGTGTATCTCAAAATTTATCCAAGAGAACATTTTAACCTTTTAATAAGATGTTTGTTTAATCTGATTGTTATCTTATTAGCGTTTACTTGTGTCGGATTTCCTGATTGTTGCTGTGGATGTGGCATTTTAGGGGTTTGGCATCACGTTGGAACATATTGCCCTTTGTATAATTGACAAATGTGATTGTATGTCTTAAAGCAAGAATATTTGTTCTGATATTTTGCATATTGTGTTTCCTGCTGTAATTTTTGTTGTGTGTAAAATGAGCCAAGGATATGTTCTGATCCACTTCTATACTTCTCTGTTTAGTACGAATATATTATTTATATTCGCACTAAACAGGGAAAGAGTAATCAAGGGAACCAAGGTTATAGCGGTAATCAAAAGAATGTAATCCAGGGACAAAGACCAGACATGGAAAACAGACATACACAACAAAGAACATAAAGTAACTAAAATCATACATACAAAGTAACAAAAGCAAATGAGCAAAATCAAAAATCAAAAGTTCATTATACAGCTGCACTTAAAACAATGTCGATAAAAGAATTCATATTTTTAAGACTTCTAAAGAATAAAAAAAACTGATTATAAAGATAGTCATAACTTTTGCACACTCGTTGTAAAATGTGTTTGTCCTATTTATGTTACTATTACAATATCATCGCCCCTTCATGGGACCGTGACAGTGTTAAACTGCCTCTGTTAAGTAAAAGAAAACAAACATATACAACTTATACCGAGAAAATAATATGAACACTTTCCATGAAGATAATGAGAATTGGAAGCTTGAATAAACTTTTCTTGGTATTTAAATATCAAGTATCATATTTATATAGTTCTAAGTATGAAAGGTAATTCAGGGAATGGTTAGAAAAGAAAAGAACTACGATATCATGTTACAACATTTAAGTAATAGTATGTAAACTTCTTTGATGTTCCAGGAACGCTACAAATTTTGTAGAAGTACTGTATTGTTTTAAATATATTCATTATATCATTATTGCTGTCGTAGCATTGCTTTTTCCATTAGTGCATATGGTAAGCGTTTCGTGCAATGGTATTTACTTTCGTTCTCTTGTTAAATGAATCAAAAGGAATTTACAATATTGATTTCTGTAATAAAATAAATTTTGTAGATCTGCCGATAGTTTACGTTTCTTAATTTTTCTTTTCGTGACTCAAACAATAGTATTTAAAGACTTTTTCGGATTAAATGGTAGAAAAGTAAAAGTTTTTGTGCTGTCTATCAAACAACCTGTCATTAACTATTCCCTAACGGATAAGCCGATACTTAGTTTAGATACATTTGACACATAGAGTAAAGCATTATTATATATTATCTTTTTTCAGACTGTAATCGCAATATAACGAAGTCAACACGCGGAGCATTTAGTTTTAGTCTTGTAGCATTTGCAGGGCTTATCATAGGGCTTATAGTATTTTTAAGTGAAAGCAAAACGGAACAAAACCGAAAGTTTAGAAAGAAGCGACCTCTGCCAGAAGACGGACCAACGGTTCATTATTATTCAACATTCGATAAATCAAGTGTTGTCTGGCATAAAAAAGGAAGTAATGTTAACTCTTTTATAAAATATAACAAACGTGATGATATTTTCATTGTCAAAAAAGCTAACATTTTCTCAATCAAAGTAGTTCTCCATTTTGATACTCATAAACTACCACGTGATTCAATTGGAGCTGCATGCATTGTCTTCAGTGACGGACGTAGAAAATGTAAGGCAGACGTTTTTCTTGAAGGATCACGAGGTATTTTACATATAAAAGATAAGTTATATGCTCGTCCAGGTTTTAGTTTTTCGGTACGAATTCAGAATCATCATTCGGTGATAAAAGCAATTGCTCGTAATTTTGTGGAAATCACGCAATCGTTTCACAGTGGACCGGAAATTAATTCAACATACACGCGTGTTACCTTAGAGACAATGAATTTCCGTTAACCATTTAAAACATCAATGCAATTTATAAAATTATACAAAAAAAACTTCTCAAAGTATTCTGTCGTTGGGGCATCGAAGGACTTCAACGATGGAAAAGGAAAAAAGAACGTACTAGCAATTGTTCAAGGTATTTCATTCCCATAGATATAATGGTTGTCGTTCAGCATATTTTGTTTTGATCTCAATTGACATCTTTGTTCATGTTTTATTTATAATATGCAAATATGCTATAAACTGGTCTTCATTGTCTTTTTAGAAATTGCACTGTAATAGGAGGTATGGAACAAAATATCAAAAAAAAAAAAAAAAAAAAAAAAAAAACTAAAACAACCAAAAAATACCCATAAAACCTAAAACAAACAATAAAATAAGACATTTAACCAGGATGACAATAAAGACAGATATTAATCTAGGTATATGGTCAAACGTAAATATATGAATGATAGAACGAATAGCGGCCAATCAAATTAGGATGACAAACATAAAACCTTTGTAGTTATAATATTAGCAATGTCTGAAGATATCTCTCTTAGTACTTTATTGAGAGTTTTGTCTCTTTAAGAAAGCAAAAACGTTCGTGACAAAATCACATGCACGGCTGTTACGGTCAGCTGTAAAAATGGAGATGTTGGTGTAATGCCACTTAGATAAAGAAAGTTTACAATTTGAAAGTCACAATCACGTTTCTCAAAAAATTAAGTAAGGGACGCATCCGTTTATTAATATGACAATAAAAAGTAAAACGTGAACAGAAGAAATATATTTTCCGTGAACAAGTTAAATCTTCAATCGTTATTGGCACGAGTAATAGTATTTTGGCAATTCACGATTACCAATTGATTAATTTATTTATAATAATTTTTTTATTCTCTATAATTAACTGCTATTATGAACATCAATTTTAAATATTGTGATAGGCAGATAAATAGTCATGTTGTGACGTTTTGGCGGGAGAGTGAACTTACCGAATTAATTTCACAATATGAATTATCGAATTTATAACACACGGATAGTTTAATAAATTACTACTATCTATACACTAAATAATCTAAGTATCAGCTTCAAGCGTGCAATTAAAAAAATGATAATAATAAAAAAACCCAAAACACAAGTCATTGCTTTTTACCCCCACTCCCAAGCGATCTGTACTCCACAAACAACTGGAAGCATGGACTAGATTCACCGATATGATAAGCGTCCGATGTTTTTCTAAAAAAAACACCGAGTGGCTCATATAATGTCAGACACAGGGTAGACGAAATAGTAAAGAGAACTTATGTTAGGTAAACAAATCGGTTATCATGGTTCATATAGATACACCATTACAATCCACAAGTTTATGATCACGACAAAAAATGTAGTGATGACTTTAATCTTTGCTGATCAACTACTATTGAAGTAGTTGCTGTGATTTTTCCTTGTATGGAACAAAAAAAAAATCATAATTCAGATCCCTCTTTTATGTGAATTAATACACAGGTCTACAGCATGTAGGTTTTCTCGAAAGACTTGAACATAGAAAATTACTATGCCAAAGGCTGCATGAGATTTTGCAAAAAACCAAAAAATATTTCATTAATCAACTGTTCTCTTCTGTTCCAGATTAAACTTGCAAATTTTAAAAGTGACTACATAGTCTATGTTGTGAAGCTTATAACTATGAATTTAGACTATTTTTACTGTAAGAGAAGCAGTCTTTGTACATAGCTCAATTGTAAAAAAAGATTTTGTCTAATAATTATGCAAAACCTATAAAATCACATTTAAAAAACGAGCAGACTGATCCATCATTTTTCTTCTTATATTGCTATAGCACGAAAGGTCTTAAAAAATTCACAACCCTTTGAACTGTTGTTATTCATAAAGAGAGCAGCGAACACGCTTTGCACAGAAGTGACACAGCAGCCAGAAAACATGGTAGATGATTCTAAAATAATTTTCTGAAAGTCGGTTGGTCAATATCTTAACAATTAAACATTTCTGATGAGTGAATAAAGATATTAAAAAATCAGTGGACATAACATTTGAGCTTTTGTCAGGCAACATTAAAATAGTTGAAAGTACGTAATACAATTTATGCAGAGTAATAACTGAAGCAAATCATCATCAACCGACTCCTGATTTTTTATTTAAAAACATTTATTTTAGGTATTGCGTGCAAGAAACTTTCAAACGTTTTTATCCATTGAAATATATTGTGATGAGTTTCGATACGTGACAAATAACTTCATTTGCTTGTACTTTTATTAAAAATTTGATTTTTTTTGGTCAGATCTTTATCTTTGCGTATGTATAAAACAAATATGATATATATGTATATGTGATATATCATGATCCAAAAACGACCTTGAGTCCTGAACTTTTTTATTTTTATATTTTACGATATGCTGCATATAGCAAATTGACAATCGGTTTAATGACCATTGTATAGTAGCTATGTCACCTATTGGTCCATAACTGGTTAAGAAAGAATATTATATTATACTGTTTGATAAATATAGAAAATAAGTTCAATATCAATTACTTCAGGTTTCTTAATTTTGACGACAGATTTGAAATTTAACTGTACACTTGCACCTGTAGGAAGGAAACTGAACATTTCTAAAAATAAGTTTTCTGGTAAGGTGTTTCATATCTTTCCTAAATCCAAAATAATTTCTTTTTGTTGGGGGGGGGGGATGGAGTCGACAAGAAACGTAAGACGCCGTTGTGTAGCTTAAAAATTTTCAGCGTTTTAAGTCATTAAAATAGAAAGTAAAATTGATATGTGAATTCATTATGTAATCACGGTTTACAGTTTAAGTCATTCAAATTAATTGACGAAAAGAATAGCAGTAGAATTGAATGACAATTTTTTTTTTGCGTAATGTTTACTCGATTTAGAGCTAAAAGTTATTACATCGCATTTACTTAGTAAATTTTACTTTAATTTACTTTACTTTACTTTCCTTGATATAATTAGTCCTTGGATAGACTTATCTATTCAATACTAACCATTTCATGTTCAATAATAAATATCTTCGCAAACACCAAAAAATTAAACAAATACAAAAAAAAAAAACCTTTTAGTTTACATAAAAAGTGTAAGCTGTTTGACACAAAGTACAAATATTACATATTTAAGATTATAGCTCAATCAGTAAATTCAAATAATCCATTTTTTGGCATAGGTCTAATTGCTTTTTGACTTAATTGCCTAATTAATGACACATAATTTTATTGTCATTGCTTCTATAAATCATTCGGTCGGGCTGTTTGGGAAAAAAAGGTCGTTCTCTTCATACAAGCAAACACCAATCTGCTGTTTTTTTAAGTTTAGTTGAAATCCTTTGTTCAACAGTTTCCTATTTTATCAAGCTTAATAATAATATCTTTATAGCCTTGCACTTACAGATTAATATATAAGGTACATTTATCTTTATTTCTCAATAAACCTCTTTACAGTGGTATAGAGACATACTGCGTACTGCGTAGCCAAATAAAGAAGGAACACATTTAAGTGTCAGTTTACATGGTATTCAGTGTATATCAATTTATCAACTGCCCTGCTTATTCTATGTATACTCGGTAAATGGTTTATTTTTACCCTACTTATGTTTTGTGTATTCTGTGTATATGCAGTTTAAATATTGTTGTATTTGTATTGTTCTAAAACTATCGTATACTAAATACATGATTATATTTAGTTTACTGTCATATATACTGTATGAAAGGAGGAAGTTTTCTAGTTGTCAAAAAGACATTCATTTATGATTATTCAAATTATTGTGATAAACAATTTTACTTAAGTGTTTAGAATATGAACATACATGATAATTCCTATGATGTTCATTACAAGGTTTTATGATTAGTCAGAAAATATTAATTTGATTGCAAAGAATTTGTTCCTAGTGAAAAACAACAGGTGGTTACTACAGGTAAGTCTTGAATACTTTTCTTTTTAAATCATCAGAATAATTACATTTTAAGTTTTTAGGAAAACAATAAAACTATTATAATGTTTATTTTTCTATCATTTTAATAACGTTAATACGTCATGTCGAAAGATATTTAATGCCGTCTATACGTTAACTAAAATAGAACATTTCACACAGGATTGAACACTCTTAACTTAATTATAAATATTGTATAATTAATTGTACTTCTAGTTTCACTTCAAAGTTCCTTAAATCCTTGAATATAATAGACCGATATTTAAAGGAACTTCAAAGTGCTTTTGAATTCCAATATTGTTTTGGTGACAAAAACAAGTTGATTTTAATGTAAAATTCGTGATATAGCGTCGTTTTACACGACTGACGTATAAAGTAATGCCATACACTATACCACATTCTGAACTAATTGCAAAATTGTAATGTAAAACAAAGCAAACACGTTTCTAATATCATTTAAATGCAAAACAATGTTTTTTTAATTATCTGCTTATCAAAGGTCTTAGTTTTTTAATTTCCGTTTTATTTTATCTTGTCATCCCTTCAATTTAGGATTGATCCAAACAGTCAAATTTTGTATGAGTATGTCCAATCAGTCACTCTTTTCATCAGCATACTTAATATAAGAATGGACTTTATTTGTATTTGTACAATGGTATTTTGTGGTAATTACGACAATTTTCCTCTGTTGTTTTTTCCAGAAATATTGCGTCAGCATGGTCGATTCCTGCAAATGCGGAGTTTTTATCTTTTGTCTCATAGTTTTTGCTGGAATAATTGTAGCACTGTGTATATTAAATAATAACAAGACCGAAAAACAAAAAGGATTTAAAACAAAACGACCTCTCCCAAAGTACGGACCGACAATTCATTATCATCCAACTTTCAGTAGATCAAGCATTGTCTGGCAAAAAGACAACGAGATTGCAAACTCTTTCATAGAATATAACGAACGGGATGATATCTTTATTGTAAAGAAAGCCAGCATTTTCTCCATTAAAGTTATTTTACATTTTGATGTCAAAAAATTGTCACGTGATTCGATTGGTGCTGCCTGCATTGTCCTGAGCGACGGTCGCAAAAAATGTAAGGCTGAAATTTTCCTTGATGGATCACATGGGATTTTCCATTTAAAAGAAAAACTATATGCTCGTCCAGGTTTTAGTTTTTCCATTCGAATTCTCAATTCATCTACTGTTATAAAAGGAGTCACTCGCAATATATTGTCCATAAGCCAGTCATTTAATAGCGGAACGAATGGTTATTCCCCAATACCCGAGTACGGTGAGCGGAACGAACAAAAAAAGATCAAAAAGCTTTGATTTTTAAGTGCTTCAAACTTATATAAACGCAGATATGTAAGGTATGTTGAAAACCTTTTTGACTTGAATTTCCTAAAAACTCAGGAAATGATCACTTGTGTTAGAACTGTGTGTTTTTGTATTTTTTTTATGAACAAAGCCTTAAGTAAGTATTTGGTTGACTCCTTTGAAACACAAACCTTAACTATAACCCTTATCTTAGCAATTTGTTGTAATACAAAACTTTTACACCAAGTGAGGTCTGATGTTTGTATTCGAGGTGGGAAGAGTAACAGGTATAGATAAAATATATTGCCTTTTAATTACAATTGTCCTTAAAAGAGTAATCGGGGGAACAAAGGCTATAGCGATAATCAAAAGAATGTAATCGAGGGACAAAGACCAGACATGGATAACAGATATACACAACAAAGAACATAAAGTAATTAAAATCATATATACAAAGTAACAAAAGTAAATGAGCAACTCGGACTCCACTAAAAACTGGGAGCATGGACCAGGTGCACCGGTAGGGTAAGCGTCCTCTGCTTTTCTAAAAACACCCACCGAGTTGCTCATAAAAAGTCAAGTCCGGGGTAGACAAACGAGGAAAGGAAAACCATGACCCGTTGAATAAATCAGTTTTCATGGTGTTGATATATAAATCAGTTTTAATGGTGCAGAAGTTGTATTGACTATAAATTATTGTCTCTTTTTAAGAAAGGCAAATAATTTCAGTGTAAAGAAACGCATATGATCAACAGTAAACCTTAAAGCAAGGAAAACAAAAATATAAACAAATACATAAGAAAAAAAAACTATCGTGTAAAAATCTGTGTGAAGGGACACAACAATTCTCAATGAAGGAGCGGTAGGCAAATGAAAAAAAAATCATGAAGAATAAATATATAATAATAAACACATGTGTTATATCTTATAAATGTCAGTTACGAATTGTCAACTTCATGAAGTTAGGCAAAATATTCCGGCATTGAGATCAGACAAGCAGGTAAATCATGTCAAAGAACCTTGTCTATTAGAAATTTATTCAGAAAGTGCTAATAACAGAACAATTCCCATTGCCACCTCGAACACCAATTTAAGTTATGAAATGAAGAGGTAATTCGGTAATTCAGTATTAACATTCGATACATTACTACGATCTTCATGATACTCTGTTGTACAATTTTAAGTACCAGTCCAAATAAAATTCAGGCACTGTCTATGGTAAAATGATTCATGGTGTAGAAAAACCCACCAAACAAACAATGCTCTGTCTACATATCCTATATTTTTACATAATGATAGTCTCTCTGTATTCATATTTGTACGTTGGCGAACACATTATATTAATCTTACACTTAAATCAACAAAATCAAAGCAAATCAAGATCGATATCTCTAACAAAGTGCTAATTTCACGTACAATCGATGTAAACTTTATCTCATAAGCACAACACCCTAATGAAAATCTGAGATTGATTTTGAGGTCAGTAACTGTTTCTGGACAAGCAGGTGGGTTTTTGATATGCATGTATCATCTTCTGTGTGATTTTAGGTGGGTGTTGACATGCATGAATCACCTCCAGTCAGATAAAGACTTCTACTTAAATGTTTGCAATATGCATTCTGAAAATTCCAAAATATTTAAATTAACCAATTTTATTATCGCTTCTAGTTAATTTCTTAGAAATATATATCGTTCAAAAATATGATACTATTTTCTTATTACTCCTGAAGGGTCTGAATTATTCTCGGGGAAGATTACGAAATGCCCATATATTTTGAAAAAACCTTAATATATATATATATATATATATATATATATATATCGGTTAAAATAACTTCTTAATGTTCCTTCTAAATATAACACAAACCAATAAGTAGGAACTCTTGCAAAATTACCCAATTCATTTAGAGGTTCTCTGAAATGACTAAAGGTGCAATATGATTCCAGGAAAGATTCGTTTGAGGCAATCAAATTGACAAAAGACCTTTGTTTGTTATAGAAGGGATTGTCTTAATTCTCAAATTTATTCGTTGTATATATTTATAACAAATTAATGTCTCGTTTACACATTATTCTTTTTTTGATATGTTAAAAATGGAGTTCTTGTATCTATATTAAAAAATATTTGTGATAATTACAAATAAAATTATATTTGTCAATATGCTTAATGTTGCAACAAAATGTGTTTTATACATTAAACTAAGTTTAAGTTAATTAATTTCGGCTTCTTCGTGTCAGATATTGTCTGTGTTTATGGTGATAGTCAATAGAGTGGTGTAACTATGATGGGTATAAAATCTCACGATTTCTTCGTTTTAAATTAAGATTGATTGATATGTAACTTCTATTTACAATTGAGTATCACGAAGATTTCAAATGACTATAATTTTTCCAACGTTATTATGACTCATAACTTATGTGGGATATTCCAGGTTAAAATAACCATTATTTTAAACAGTCGTGTAAAAGAAATATTGTGATAATGGAAAATTATTTATTTTTGTTTCTGTGACATTCGTGTCATAAACAAACATTACACACTAAACATGATTACAGAAAAGCCATACATTTTCCGCTCCCCATCTTCAATGTTCAAAGCATGTGTTTGGTTCATGTTGTCAATAGGGACTACCTATTTTCAATGATTTTCTTGATGATTACGTTGAAAAAGTAATCAAGGAAACCGAGATTCTAGTGGAATTTGTACATTTTATTACTATTATTGATTGTTTGCCGTACGACAATTTAAACGAATGAGACAGGTATGGTCAGATGGCTAACGTGTCTTTAAATATTTTTGATTTACAAATACAATCTAATGACGAATGCTCCTTTAATTAGAGGAAAACAAGGTTTTTAAAGTAAATTAAGAATGCTTGAATGTTGAATGTTTGTTTGTAATAAAAAAAACCCCAAAGATCGATATTATATCATACGTCAAAATAAATTTTAAAAAAGGACCAAGGAAATATTTGTTAGGGATATACACATGCGACAATAATCAAGAAATGAAGGCCTGATTATAAACACTTAAAAGAGGGAACCTGCCCTTATTATATTCCTGATAAAGAGAACGCAGTAAAAGGTTGACGCACATTTACTGGTGAAATTGACTCCCTTATTGTCGTAACAAAATTATGTTGAAGTCACAGCAAATTTTTACTTGAAGAACTAAAGTGTAAAACATAAGGTTTAATGGCCTATATTTATAACTCATCCGCACTGCACATTTTGGTCCTCAGTCAAATTAACAATTTTTTTCTTAAATTTTACAGAATCAGAAAGTGAATTATTCATACCATTTGTAATAAAAAAATGTCTACTTCTATGTAATATCTTGAATTTCTTATGCATATTTGTCTTTTCATCTGAATTCCTGAAGATTCATTGGGTTTATATTGGCACGGGTATCACAAATTTGACAAAATGATCAACTTTGTACCAAAATGTAGCTATTTTGCAAAACACTTTTAGTTTTCTACCACATCCAACTGGTCATTACTCACCAGAACTGACTAAAATATTGTAATACGGTAATGTTGTTATACTCCATTAAGTCCTCAACACAAATACAAATTGGTTACGTTCTATTGCCATATTTAGAAATTCAACCTAGTATGGAGCCAAAACACCCCTAAGTGTACCTATTCCTTTGTTTTCTGCAAAAACCTTTCAATAATGTATAGTTTATCCAGTTTGTTCTAGCTCTTTACACAAGTAAAACATCTTAAAACAACAACAACAAAATCTTCCACTGAAACTAATAGACATATGATTTATATGATGAACTACTTCAAATAAACATTTTGGCACATATATGGATGTCTCAGATTTATATCGTAACATCCTTCTTTTAAAAATGCATATACATCAAATGAGGTTACGCATCGTATCACACTATATCACATTGGACTTCGTCTCGTGTGATATATTTACCTCGTGTGATACTACAGCGTAACAGCCTCTACTACAGGCATTATTTGTGTAATAAATATTCTATAAGAAATTTACCTTCGTTGTTATGTGTAGTCTATTATACACATGCATCCTGTAGTAGAGGATGTTACGCTGTAGTATCACACGAGGTAAATATATCACACGAGACGAAGTAGATGGTAAGATATTTACAGACAGTGATACGAAGCGGAATACCAGAAGACCATGCATATGCAGTATTGCTATTCTGTAGCACAGACTTGGTATATACACCAGATTTTTTCTAAGCATATTTTAGAGCCGTATCGCCAGTCAAGGCATATATACTTTGGGTTGAAAAAAAAATAAAACCCTATACGGAATATGCACTGATAACATTTTAATTCAATCCCGCTTCTGCATTGGTTCTATATATAAGAGTCTGGCGGTTAACACGCAATACCATGATGTATGGGCACAAATGATCTGGTAGCGATATTGGCTTTTCTTTATTAAGGTGTTTCGACATTGATATTTTAAGATCTCGCGAGGCTTTAGTATTCCTTGAGGTCATCAACAGAGGAATTCGCACGCTAGGTTTTGATGAGGATTTAGGAATGACCTTGTATTGATATCGGTTTTCCAAAGATCAAGCAATGTCTTGATACTACACCATAAAATTGGTATTCCATGAGTGAGTCAGCAAGGCTTCAAACAGTTGTACACGTGAGGCCTAGATATCGTTTATGCCGGACATTATGTCGGCAAATTACCCTTTTCAGTTTTTTATACTGAAAATATTTCACTTCTGTCGCTAATGTCTTGTCGCATTTTTTCCCCAATTATTGAAAAATTAGTAATATTTTAAAGGGAAAAGTCGTGAAGTATGCCACGTAAAATATTGACGGATGAATGTATAACTTATGAATAATAATGAGAACGCATAATACACCACCATCGACATAAAAGCATTTTAAACCTTATGTGTTCTCATTAAAGACAAGTAAGTTTCATGGAAAGCATTGAATTCATTGAAAAAATGAGATGATTTGTGCAAAATTTGGTTTGTTTTTTAGGAAATTTTAAAACCATTTCAGAGCCATCCATTGTCCATTTAAAACAATCTTTGTACTATTGGACATATATATGATATAAACATTATAATAAAACAAAATATCCAATGGAATAAAACTGATCATTGTCCATCCATAGGAACTACCCAGTTTCTAAATGGACAGTCTTTTAAAATGTACTTACTTAATCTTAAACTCCCTGTGTACTGATTATATTGTAAATGTAAAATGCCTTCAAAATCAGACTATGAACAGTTTTCTCCATAATAGGATGAATTCTAAATATAATTAGATGATTTGCAAAACCAGGTAATACTGGAAGTTTTGAATTGCTGTTCAATAACTCTTTATAATATACATGTCAAAACTGATAAAATCTTTATATAAACGTTTGACTTAGTAAAATAACAAATTAACAAAACTCAGTCATCGGCAACTAATTAGTTTTTTATGTTTTCTAAATATATACATTGATTGATCTCAGATTAAAATAGAATTTTGCAATATCAACCAAGGAAGCATTGTTACTGAATACAAAACAAAGGTAAGGAGGCGTTTATACATGTTATTATTCAAGACAATTCATATGAAAATGTCAAACAAATAATTCATAATATAACGCACTTAGTTATTACAATGGTACGAAATCATATCTGAAAAAGTGTAATAAAAAAGAAAGAGTTTCAATGTAAAAATTTACTACAATTCTTTTATAAATCTGCAGTCGTGTAATGGTACTGCGTTGACATGTAAAAATTTACAATCGACATCATAGTAAGATAAGGCTATTACAGTGATTGCAAACATGGGAGTACTAATATGTAAAACGTTAAAAAGCAGTAGACAAAACAACAAAATAAAAATGTTTCTAAAAGGAATATCAATTAATTACAAATAGACTTAGTTTGTTATTTATATGTATTGGACGCTCACTCTTCATATTGGTAACAGTAATCAAGGGAACCAAGGTTCTAGCGACGTGACCAGAAGGACCATATTTAAATGGAGAGTTTTTGTAAGAACAGTAAGAAAGTTTAGCATTGAAGTCCTCAATTTCGAGGTCCTGCAATAGCTTTTTATTATTGAACATTTTTTATGCAATGGGTGATGTATAGGAATAGGAAATAATTGGTATGGATTTGTCTTTAAAATATGGGTGGAATTTTTGGTAACGTTTTTTTTGGAGGATGTTAGCCAAATTAAAAGCATCTATATCTTTGTGACAAACGGTAGTGGAGGAATTGATAGTTTTTTCCCGTCTTGACTATTAACACACACTGGTTTAAAGACCCTGCAGAAACCAATATCCAAAATAATGGCATAAAATAAAGTCTGTACAATGATGAGATAGGGCCAGAAACAGGAGTGTCAAGACTTGTTTTGTAAAGGGAGTGTACTAGAGTGAGAGGTGTAAAACAGAGTTTGGTTCTAATGTGATGAAGTCCAAGAGGTTTTTGTATGAAAGGAAGGATACCATCTATTGAGACAACATGTAACTTAGGTGACGTAAAGTATCGATGGCCATGACTCCTTTCCCGTCTTGGGTTTTTGTCAACGAGTAATCAAGGGAACCAAGGCTATAGCGGTAATCAAAAGAATACAATCCAGGGACAAAGACCAGACATGGAAAGCAGACATACACAACAAAGAACATAAAGTAACTAAAATCATACATACAAAGTAACAAAAGTAAATGAGCAACTCGGACTCCACTAAAAACTGGGAGCATGGACCAGGTACACCGGTAGGGTAAGCGTCCTCTGCTTTTCTAGAAACACCGCCGAGTTGCTCATAAAATGTCAAATCCGGGGTAGACAATCGAGGAAAGAAAACTATGAACAAATGTCAAATAATTCATCACATTTGTGCTGTTGTAAAATTGGCTTGAAAGAGTAATCAAGGGAACCAAGGTTATAGCGGTAATCAAAAGAATGTAATCCAGGGACAAAGACCAGACATGGAAAACAGACATACACAACAAAAAACATAAAGTAACTAAAATCATACATACAAAGTAACAAAAGTAAATGAGCAACTCGGACTCCACTAAAAACTGGGAGCATTGACCAGGTGCACCGGTAAGGTAAACGTCCTCTGCTTTTCTAGAAACACCCGCCGAGTTGCTCATAAAAAGTCAAATCTGGGGTAGACAAACGAGGGAAGGAAAACTAAGACCCGTTGAATAAATCAGTTTTCATGGTGCTGATGGATACACCATAACGATCCACGAGTTCATGATAACGATCATAAAACTTCTGTAGTGATGACTTCAATCTTGTAGCAACATAACCCTGTTCCAGAAGCCTATTTGTTAGAGTTCTAGCGCGTAGTTTCGGCAAGTTGTGGCATAACGTATGAGTTGTGATATGAACATTCCATACACAGGAGCCGAAGGGATGTTGCCACAGATGAAAGGAAAGTTGACAATTCTGAATGAAAAGTCATCACGTTTGTCGTAAAGTTTGGTCAATAGTTTTCCTTTACCATTGATTTCTAAGTGTAGGTCAAGATATGAGGCTGACTTCACAGTGTCCTTTATCTCAAGTTCTTTTGGGTAGATGCGATGTATCAAATCCCCGAAATTAGATTGTTTAAAGATAATACGTCATCCATATAGCGGAAACTGAGATTGAAGGATCTAGCTAAACGATATTCTTTCTTTCTGATCAGATCAGCTATAAAGTCAGCCTCATAAGAGTGAAGGAATAGGTCAGCAAGTAAAGGAGCACAATTTGTTCCAATTGGAATGCCGACCGTTGAAAAACACGTCCACCACACTGGACAAATATTTTGTCAATTAAAAATTCCAGCATTTTGTAAACATCTTCCTCTGTATATTTGAAAGATGATTTGGAATTATTTCTTACAAAGTATGAGGAATCTCTACCAAGAACTATATATTTGTATCTAGGTGTACCATCTTTTTTGGAAAAAAACAACGATGTATAATGTTTTTAAGTCGGGATTTTAACTGAGTATGGGTAATAGAAGTATACAGTGTTGAAAATCATAGGTTTTAATGCTATTATATACATATAATAGTCTTGAACTGATTATCTCCAAAAGATCTTTCGAATTTTTCAGGATCCACAGTGAATTAATACCACTACGGGAGTAACAAGTGTTGTGGTAGGACTGTAGACCCTCTTTGACAGTTGTGAGTATAGAAGTTAAAAGGTTTCCTATACTTTTGATGTAGTCATATGATGGTAATTTTTTTCTAAAGAACAAAGTTTCATAGAGAGGATAGAATAACCTTTTTTTTATTAAAATGTTGACAAACGTTGGGGAATTTGGTAGTATTATTTCCCGAACGATGACCGCACACTCTTTTATTTAGTCGTTCTTGTGTTTCACCGACATATACTAAAGTGATGGAACATAGTTTAATTATTTTTAAATCAGGTCTTGGCGATGAGCTTAGCAACTAACATAATCTATCATAACTTTGTCCAAGTAGTGTTAAATACGCCGTTAAGTTCCATCTTGAAAGAGAGTAATAACCATAATTTCCAACAAAGCGTATGCGTTGTGATAACGAAAATAGTTGTATATTACCTCTTAAAATATTATATTGTAATGTAAAATTCTTTAAATGTACGGAAAGATGTGACATTAGTAAGCTTTGTCTCGATATAATATCGTTTTGGTAGATTAAACTCAAACTTAGTACTCAATAAAATTCTTCCCTTTTTTTATCTGATCTGTAAATGTTTCTTGGTATCCTTCTTTACATGCATTAGCTTAAGTTAAGGAGAAATAAGCTGCCAGGTTTAACATGTTATCTTTATTGTAGAAATTCCATCTTTACTTTGCTTCCAGTGTTAGGATTATAACACAGAATGCATTGATTTGGCCTTAGATAACTACAATACAGATATATGTAAAACAGAGAGTAGCCATGGATAGCTTTGACAGAAGGAAGTCAAAATACAGTCTTCAATACTTCTGTGGAGGTAGCTTTGACCTGTGCAATTATCCTCATACAGCTATTGATGGGACACAGCTTTCCATTCATCTCGTAATACAAGTATAGGACTTATAACAAAAAATGTTACAGCACATCGGAGCTAACAGAAAAGGATATTGTGTCATTAAAATACTTAGGACAAGATCTTGTCTATTCGTATACTGATGATCAGAAAGGAATGAGCAAAAAATATGTATGAAAACCACCAAAATTAAGGAAGTTAAACATCAAAATTTCTAATGAAACTGAAGTTTGTATTATAATATACTTGCAACACATCGTTGTCAATGTACCCCAATTATGAAATCAGACACTGAAATATACCACTGAACAGTACATATTTTCACCAAACACACCGTTTGTCTACCCCGGACTTGACTTTTCATGAGCAACTTGGCGGGTGCTTCTAGAAAAGCAGAGGACGCTTACTCTACCGGAGCACCTGGTCCATGCTCTAAGTTTTTAGTGGAGTCCGGAGTCCAAGTTTATAGCGGTAATAAAAAAAAAGAATGTAATCCATGGACAAAAACCCGACATGGAAAACAGACATACACAACAAAGAACATACAGTAACTAAAATCATACATGCAAAGTAACAAAAGCGAATGAGCAACTCGGACTCCACTAAAAACTGGGATCATGGACCAGGTGCACCGGTAGGGTACACAGGTTCTGCGATAGAGTTGCTAAAATAAAGGTGAAAAAGAAGCAAGTCATACAAAGGCAAGAAATTCCTGGGGCAGGCATACAAATTCCTCGGGGTTAAAGTACTTTGGTGTGAGCACAACCCTCTCCCTATAAAATCTGGCCACTGTGACAAAAATATTGCACACTTAAACACACCTAAAAATCAGTTCAAAAATGTATCTGAGTCTTCTTTTACAACGGAAAATGAATTTGAACTCATCAGTTATATACATTAAATTGTGTATTTTAGTACATAAATAATAAAAGATTAAATATTGAAGCTAATAAATATTTCACATGAGTTTATATTTAACTTTCGTTGTGCTCATCTTGTTAGTAGTTATTTGGTTGTGATTTGGGATTTG
This sequence comes from Perna viridis, assembly GCA_037379345.1. Classification (NCBI taxonomy): domain Eukaryota; kingdom Metazoa; phylum Mollusca; class Bivalvia; order Mytilida; family Mytilidae; genus Perna; species Perna viridis. The sequence goes on along the minus strand of CM074516.1, from coordinate 48,901,600 downwards.
ACAGTAAATGTTTCTCTTATTTCCGTACAAAATAAGATGTTGATTTCTAAGTGATAAGGGTATGTTAAAAATATGAAATTCGTAAACACTGTTTTAAATAGCAATCTATATTCAGACTTTTTAAAAAATAAGTGTAGAACTCGGTCAAAGTAATACACAATTTGGTGTGTTTGTAAATAGAACATTGATTAAGCGTAAGGGTCATTACGTCCTAGATAAGGCAATAAAAAACATGGTCATTCTCCGGTTAGTTTACTTCGTCAGGTGCAACTATTTCCCATGACAAGATTATTGGTTATGTCCTTTACTTTGACAAAAACATAAAATTAGGACATAAATGTTTTTTTGTTGTTATTTTTCAAACGAAAACAATAATGTGATCAGTAATTTAAAACGATCTCAGATATCACCTAAAATAATATTAGACCAAGAACGAAATAAAACAAGTGATAAATATTTCACTCCGGATTTACTTTTAATTGAAGTACAATAATGTTCTTTATGAATATTCTTGTTATAGATAACACAATAAATAGATCAACTAAGAGTGCTTCATAGCATATATGTATTGCTGTGATTTACAAAATAAACGATTTAAATAGAATAATACCCCCTTGAATTGACCCCTAATGATCCTGTCAATTATGAACGTTTTAAATGAGAAAAAACACTGTTTTACTGTATTTGCGTTATCATACAATTACAATCAATTTAACACATATGATTATTTATTGATCTTGTTACGTGTTCAATGCTTTTATAATATCAACAAATATTAAATTATATCATTTCATTTCTGAGTTTACCGCTATAACCTCGGTTCCCTAGGTTACTCTTAAACAAATTACATCACAAATACACAAAACAACATTGTTGCAGGAGAGAATTAATTACGTGAATTTGTCAGGCTTTCTTTGAATTGACAAGTGAAGGTCATTTCTACTAAGTAGCAAAAGTCAGAAAATACAGAATTACTCTACAGGAAAGTACATGCACATGCACAAATGTATACAGTTATGGAGTAACTTTATTTTATACAACATAGTAGTAAGCACAAATTAAAAAAAAAATATCATCCGATCATAAATACATGTAAAGTAGAAACTACATCTACCCATCAATTAAACTTCAGTAACACATTAAATGCAATTCACATGTATTTTAACTTTGTAAAATCGCTTGAGGGAAATTCCAGCACTTCCAAGGCTATTTGATTTGCAGGAAGACAAGAAGGATAAAGACAATATTTAAACGTATTGTGAAACAGGACTCATTTTTATTCCCATGCATAGAAAGTTTTGGATGTATAGGAACCCCTCTATAGATTGATCTGCTTGCTTTGCTTGTCCTACCACTGGTCTGTCAACAATTCGTGTAAGCATGACTTTTCCAAAAACCTTTTATGAGATTTGAATGAAACTTTATAGGAAGTTCAGGCATCATATTTTGATTCGCATAAAGAATATAAACATTGTCAGAAGAATCGAAAAAGAGATAATACAACTTAAAGGGTTTTACAGTTACAACAAATCAATATTATACAACGGTCACAGCGGTACAAGTTCGAGTCCCGCGGAGGAACAACCAAAAATTTGCTTCGCAAATTTGACAGTTCTAACATCGTTGAGAATTTTTCAGACCCTTCTATAAGTTTACGTTATCTTCCCTGTATCAATTTGATCCGATGGAGCAGTGTAGCGAATAGAGTCGTCACATTCTAAGACGTTGTATAATATTGATTTGTTGTGAAATGCATCATTAGTTTGATTCTCTATCCTACATTATAACACCTAGATGAACTGTCCCGTACTACCATACATCGTGTACTAAGTTACAGACCTAGATTAATCCTACGAGAAGGAATGACCCGGCTAGCGAAAGCTATATTTTTATATAGCCTAGCTGGCCGAGTGGTTTCGGGCGCTGGACTAAGTGCAGGCGGTGTTGCCATAGATGTCACAGCAGTATGAGTTCGAGTCCCGCGGAGGGAACGACCAAAAATTTGCTTTGCAAATTTGACAGTTCTAACATCGATGGGAATTTTTCAGACCCTTCTATATATGATTAATCGTCTAAATAATAGTCACCATCACTCTTACGGGGTGATTGATCGTTAAAAACGATGCGAAACATAACAATAAATTAAATAAACGTCTAAATATGCTTAACATTACCAGAAGATGGTAAAATTTAAATTGAATATTTCGGATAACTGATATCCTTCTTCAGCATAAAACTCTTCTAAACACAATTATGCTGTTTTCACATACAAATGGATTTTATGAAGGTATAAGTATCTCAGCTTTGATAATTGATACATACTTGTGAAACTATGTGAAATGGTTTATTATTAATTTTATTTTCCAATTATTTTCGAAACAAATTCTTCAAGACTCTTTTGTGAAATGAACTGTTCAATTTCCCACCTTCTTTTCATTTATAAAACTATGGGCGTCTGGTGTAGTATTCATTTGTTTTTGATTGTTTATATACAGACCGTCTGTAAATCGTACTACACCATACCATAATAATTATTTCCATTCTGATATGACAAGGTAGGCTATTTCTGCATCTGCATCTTATGTCCATATCCAGGAATGCCAACATTCTTATCGTTACCTTAATCGTTTAAGCGTTTGACAACATACCTTTAATGTGTTTTTTATAATTGAAATTAGAGTAGTAGAATTATGTTTATAGGTGGACCTTTCTGCTCCCATGGACGCGTACGTCTGAACGTCAAATTAACTTTGAACAAAAACACATATAATAAAATGTGGTTTGTACTAATAACATATATTTAATGTACTTTTATGCATGTTGTATGAGTTTTTCTGGTCATATTTGAATCAAAGAGTTCATGTTCAAGGGTGATGTGTTTCATTTCTGATGAAGAAATAATTCTAAGGCGTATCCTGTTTAGTGTTAAAAAACAAAACAGAGAGTAATCAAGGGAACCAAGATTCTAGTAGAAATCAAAAGAATGTAATCCAGGGACAAAGACAAGACATGGAAAACAGACACACACAACACAGAAGATAACCAAAATCATACATACAAAGTAACAAAAGCAAATGATGAAACCAATATAACTTGTGTAAATATTACTTTTTTAGAACATCATTTTTTCGTTTAAAAAATAACAAAAAAATCTACAATATAGAAAAAACTATATTCTACCCATGTAATCAAATGTGTTAATCTACAAAAAAAAATAATGATAAAAGATCGCAAAATTCTAACTTTATGTATTTGTCAAAGTAAAGGACATAACCAACAATCTCGTCATGGAAAATAACTGTACCTGTTGAATTTAACTAACAGGGAAGTAAATACTACCATGTTGTCTTATGACCTTATCTAGACCGTAATGACCCTTACGCTTAATTAATGTTCTATTTATAAACATACTTCACTGTGTATTAATTTGACCTAGTTCTAGATGTTGTTTATTTTTTAAAAGTCAGAATATAGTGCTCTATTTTAACAATGTTTACTAATTTCGTATTTATAGCATACCCTTATCACTTAGAAACAATATCTTATATTTAACGAAATTTGGAGAAACATTTACGGTAAAATCCCTGATCCACATAACTATTTATTAGATGAGGACCACGAATATGTGGCTTGTTTCGTTTTCACCTTTAGTTTATATTTTATGCTACTTGAGTATATAAAGGCAACTCTTTCGCTGTACCTGTGTATAATGATATTTCTGGACCAGCCGCTGTGGTATGAGGATGAGGATTTCCTGGTCGTTATCGATGTAACCTTTTGACTGTCTGGCTTTAGCGATTTTCTTTCATTGGAAAGGAAATCAAAGGAACAAGGATTGGAATAATAATCAAAAGAATATAGTTCAGGATAACGACTAGGCAGGGAAATAAATACAAATCACAAAAATTTTTAATAACAATAATAACATGTCAAAGGAAAAAAGGTGAATAGCAAATCATGACTCCAATAAACACTTAGAAAGCAGATTCGAAAGTAGCGTTTTCTGTTTTTCTAGACACCCGTCGATGACTTTGGTTTTGATTTTACGATTGGTAGTGAATTATGCATAAGTACGTGCAATGATCTCAACATCTTGTATAATTCAAATTAGAGCGATTAAGGCAATCGAAATATTGATTAAGCAAACAAGAAAACAAAGTACATAAAACAGATACAAAAACCAATAATAAAATTACCGAACTGAAAACGCTAGGTAATAGCCAAAAGAAAAAGTAAAAAATAAATAAAATGGCATTAAGACAAAACCCGAAAACTTCCAAACAACTGCAAATGTCTTGATTTTTTTGGTTAAACATGTTTTTATAGCACCTTTAATCTCCTGCTTTCATTTGTGCTATAAAATCTGGTAGAACGTGCAATTTGGATAAAGTTTGATCAGTAACTTAAAACGATCTCAGATATCGCCTAAAATAATATTAGAACAAGAACGAAATAAAGCATGTGATGAATATTTCATGGCGGATTTACGTTTCTTCAAAGTACAATAATGTTTTCAATGTATATTCTAGTTATAGATAACAGAATAAATAGATCAACTAAGAGTGCTTCATAGCATATATGTATTGCTGTGATTTACAGAATAAACGATTTAAATAGCATAATACCCCTTAGGTTGACCCGAGATGATCCAGTCAATTATAAACGTGTTACATGACAAAAAATGTTTTACTGTATTTGCAATATCACACAATGACAATCAATTAAACACACATGATAATTTATTGATCGTGTTTAATATTCGTTGCTTTTATAATATCACCAAATATTAAATTATATTATTTGATTTCAGAGTTTACACGAATTACATCCGAAAGAAACGAATCAACATTGTTGCAGGAAAGAATTAATTACGTGAATTTGTCAGGCATTCTTCGAATTGACAAATGCAGGTAATTCCTTTACTGAAACCAAAATGTACGTACAATTAACATGTATTCCCTATAAAAAGTCGATGTATAGCTATAGTGTTTTTTTTTCAAAACACAAAATAATCATTACGTTGACTAACAATTATTTATTGAAGTATTGAAGGCATGTAATCCAAAGAGTCACATATTGGTTTGAATTCTCAATTAGAAGTGCCATGGAAAATATATTTTTGAATGGATAAATGAAGGTCTACTTGGTACTTTGGTAACCATACTGAAATGTAATTAGGAATGTTAAAAGTAAGGGGACAAAGAATGAATGCAATGAAGTATTCGACTCTAGCAGGTTATGCTATGATACAGTCCTTTTGGATTCTGTAGTGTACTTCATCTTAAATTATTGAGATATCATTGAATCTTTCTTCTTTAAAATAGAACGCTAACTATGTAGCGGAGATTAAAAGGCTCGGCTAAGTGCCATTCTGTCTGTTTAGAAGGTGTTTGAAACTATAATGTCATAGTATGAACCGCTTACTAAACCTTAATATTAATATTTCGTATTGCCATTGTTTCTTGTTCACCGTGTCTGTAATTAAATTTGTGTCAAATCAGGAGTGAAATGTCTTATAAAATGTATTGCTACTAAATTGGCAACAATAAAACGAAAGCTTGAAAACTAATGACCGATACAATATTTCAGTCTATATCTTTTTAAGGAGGTTCTCGCGTCTTACAAATCGCACCCAGTACGCTATGTGATACAAATGTTGTCTGTATTGCGTCTCTGTAGTCATAAAAACATACCTTCGTAGAGATTTGCTTGAAATATTACTAATGACTCGATTGACATAGTATTTTAAAACAATATATAACAAAGCAAACAACATTTTGCTTAAATAAATCTACAAGTCATCTTCAAATGATGAAGAATACGGCAAATAACAATGCAAGTTATGTGCATATATTCTGTCGTTTCCAACGTCGACTACTCACAAATAAGACTCCAACTTTTTATGATAATAGATTATCGGGTTTTATCGTTTGCTGAGAATTAGAAGCAAAAGATGTAAATATTTCCTATTTTAAAATAATACAACGAAGCATGCATATCAAGCAGGCAAAATTGACTCTTGACTGTTACAATGCAAAAGGAAATAGTCAAAACTCATAGGTTGGAAAGGAATGGCCCCTTAATTAAACAGAAAAAGCGTGACATATCTATTCAATGTGAGTACATACATGTAGTCTCAACAAAGTGTCAACCAGTACTGAGTCTAAGCAAGACATAACAAGTTTTATACAGTTTGAATATTGACAGTTGAGGAAAGAAAAAATCTACCACTTTTATTCTTGAGCACTTTTGAAGTTTAAAAAAATATGAACTGTGCCGCACTACCATTAGACGTGATTTATATACCTTTGACCAAACTGTTCGTCAGACGTGATGACTTTTCATTCAGAATTGTCAAATTTTCTTTCATCTGTGGCAACATCCCTTCAGCACCTCCGTATGGAGTGTTCATATCACAACTCACGTTTTGCCAGAGCTTGTCGGAAATACGCAGACTTTTTGTATTGCGCTAGAACTCTAACAAATAGGATTCTGGAACAGGGTTATGTTGCGACAAGATTGAAGTCATCACTACAGAAGTTCCATGGTCGTCATCATCGTGGATCGTTATGATGTATCAATCTTCACCATGAAACTGATTTATTCATTTATTCAACGGGTCATAGTTTCCCTTTCATTGTTTGTCTACCCCGGACTTGACTTTTTATGAGCAACTAGAAAAGCAGAGGACGCTAACCATACCGTTTCACCTGGTCCATGCTACCAGTTTTAAGTGGAGTCCGAGTTGCTCATTGGCTTTTGTTTCTTTGTACGTATTATTTTAGTTATGTTCTTTGTTGTGTATGTCTGTTTTCCATGTCTGGTTTTTGTCCCTAGATTACATTCTTTTGATTACCGCTATAACCTTGGTTCCCTTGATTACTCTTAAAGGCAATATCTTGCAAATCAAGCAAGACGCTACATGTGGTCAGAAATATGCCAGCTAGGTACCAACACAGAGGAGCACAAAATTTTGTGAAATATTTAATTGATACGTGATTTAATTTGATCAGCGGGAAATGAAACATAAAAATTACGGCGGTAAGATCAAATAAAAAAAAAACTTTCAATAAACTTTCACGTCGAAAACAACTTTAATTGGTTTATTTAGGATTGATTGTTGATATGAGTCTCTTAAGATGACAATTTTTTTATCTCATTTTTTGTACAATGTAATACATACCTGATTTCAAATAAATCGTACAAAATAATACTCATTCAAGTTATACCAATGTACTCTTTTCAGTTTTTTTTTAAAACGTTTTATGTATTTGCTAAATACAAATCGCAGATTTTGTATCATTGTAATCACATCTTGATAAACCCAGGTTAAGACAATACATTTATTATCTGATGTATAATTAAATCCCATTATCTGATATCTGATTTTATCCCTTAAAATCTGAATTTCATCTTATTTCAATGTCTTATATGTGACATTTCTGTTAACTGTACCTAATGCTTCTTTTCAATTTATAACTATACACTAGTAGCATATAACATTAAAATTCGCTTGAAGCAAGTCGTCTTGCACTGAACATGTTTTATAAGGACTAACATGAATTCACGTATTTGGAGAGACGTATTTACAGGTTACAGGTAAAATTCATGTGAACATATTTAACCCTTTTGCGTTCATGTCAACAGTTCTTTGTAAAGACGGTGCTGTATTTGATGCCATGTATGAATTACATAGACTATGCGCAAGTAATTTTATGACAATTAAATATTTCACAGCTGTAAGTGTTGATTTTGACGTAAGTATAATGTTTCAGTAACTTCAAAAATACCGAGGTGTCAGCAATGAGATTGCATTTATTTATTTGTTTAAACTAATGCCTATCTAGTGTATACAAATAGCTCTAGTATTACAAGGTTCTAAATTTATGTTTTACTGATTTTCCAATTACTACCAATTGGATTGTAAATACGCTTTATTAATTAGTAGGATACGTCAGAAGGTGTCCAGTTTATTATTTGAATGAGGAAAACAGCAAATTCATATACTATTTTTTGGTTCGGACAAAAACATGTTGATGTTATTATAATATAAGATCAGAAATTGTACTTTCAAGACATGACCCAATGATGTATCTGTGGTAAATATTACACATCCTAAAAAGTCCATTATCCGCGGAAATGAATTCTATTTCTAATTTGAAGTAATGTTTTTGTACATGTTCATATAGTGATTGCCTTAGTCAAGATGCCTTGTTCATCATTCACGGATAACGCTACAATATAATTTCTATTTCAGGAACTTTACTTCACTATGGTAGATCCATGCAAATGCGCATCACTCGTACTTGGTGTTGTAGTATTTTTTGGAATTATTATAGGACTACTGGTCATTCTAAGTAAAAACAACACGGATAAGAGAAAAGGATTTAGCACCGGACGTCCTCTCCCTGAAGATGGTCCAACAATTAGTTTTTATCCTAGTTTCAGTGAATCAAATGTTATCTGGCACAAAGAAGAAAGCATGGACAACTCATTAATAGAATATAACAAACGCGACAACATTTTCATTGTCAAGAAGGCTAACATTTTCTCCATTAAAGTTGTTTTGCATTTTGACGCGAGTAAACTGTCCCGTGATTTAATTGGTGCGGCCTGTATTGTTTTAAGTGATGGGCGCAAAATATGTAAGGCGGACGTTTTTCTTGAAGGATCACCAGGAATTTTTCATTTAAAACAAAAAATATATGCTCGTCAAGGGTTTAGTTTTTCTATTCGAATTCTTAATCCATCTTCAACGATCAAGGCAGTGGCTCGTAATATTGTGGCAATAACGCAGTCATTTCATAGCGGACCGGATGCTAACTAAACGGATACCAGAATAATATGAGTGCGGGATCAGAAAAAAAACTTGCAAGATGGTTTATGCCACTTGCAATTGACGCTTTTGTAAGGCTTACAGCTTAAGTTTTTGCAAACTTAAAATATATCAATTTAAATACACTACATCTAAAACAAATTGCAAATAACGATTGAATAGAACAACTGTAGCAATTGCTAGAACTGATATCTATTTGCACCAACAAGTCGACTGAATTCTAGCTTTAGATATTTGATCTCTGCTAATCATTATTCATCATCTTATATCATTTACATTTTTCTATACAATAACGAATGATCATGACAGATTCTTGGCATCAGCGGTTTAATTTATTTTGTTTATTTGGTTTCCTTCGTATTTACTAATATACAAGTGTCATGTTTCCTCATCTCATTAGATTTTCAAATGTTGCATGGTAAGATAATTGTTACTTTTTTGTATTAACAGAAAAACTGAAAACCTTTTGACATTTGAACATCAATTTTTATACATCAAATTGAAAATTTCTATTTATTGACATAGATTTGGTCGACCTTTACCAGCATTGACTTTATAGCCCAGACTCTTCCAGTTTATGTAAATTTTCAGATTTTGTGTATTTAATGTGAAGATGTGTTTTTTTTTGGTACATAATTTTAAAGTATAGTTTGTTTTAAAAAAAAAGCCAAAGCGTTTATTCTTGCTGACAAACCATCCCGTGTGAAAATTTACATCTAAAGTATGATAAAAGATATATTCTTAAATCATCAGATTTTCATCAGATTTAACTTAAGTTTTGGCTAAACTAGATTCACTAGAGATTGAGCTCCTATTACTGCTATTATAAACCGATCTATAAGTTCAGGTGTTGTAGCCCAAAGATTGAAATACGCACGAGTAAAACCAATTTATAAGAAAAAATGACCTTTAGAAATGGGCAATTATAGACTTATTATTTTTTTCAAGATAATAATATGTTGTAAAATTACAAATCTGAGTTCAGGAGTAAATGAATACTCCATTGATACGTGTCTTATATATTTACTTGATCATATTAGAAGTAATTATGCTGAAGGCTTATTTTCTAGAATGACCATGCTAGATCTACAAAAAGCTTTCGACACAATCGGCCACATTATACTGAGTTATACGTTGAAAATAAAGAGTGTTGAATATATCGATTGGTTTAAATCATATCTTTCAGACAGAGTACAATTTGTATCTCGTGATGATATAGTGTCAAAAGCAATGAATGTATCTTATCTTGTGGTGCGCTTCTTTTTATAACTTATGTCAATGAAATGTCCATCGGTATTAACAATTAATGCACACTTATATTGTATGCAGATAATAGTGCAATTTTATTCAGTCAAAAAGATCCGAAAACTATATCTAATAAATAAGAGAATGTGTTAAAAAGTTGTTTCGAATATCTAACCGATGATAAACTTTCACGCCATCAGGAAAGAAAACAATGTATGCTGCTCAGCCTGCCCAAAGATCAAAGTTATATCAGATTTCTGTATTAAATGTTATAATCATGTGATCAATTCTACTAATTATTGTAAAACATTTAGATGTATCTACGGTACAGTATCTTCGTTGTGAGATTGTCCAGAAGGTTAAGTCAAGACTTCAATTTTTGTATAAAAATGCCAAGTGCCTAGACCGTAGAATGGCCCTTGTATAAATACAGTGCTATTTTAATTATTCCTGTTCACCTAAGAATAGAAGTATTAGGAGAGGATGGTAAACAAACAACAAGTATTACAAGAAAAAGGTTGATTCTGTGTCTGGCATACATTTTGGCTACTAGTTATTCATCAGATATCCGAATCAAACTAATACAAGAAACATAACTTATATGAACTTTCGTGTTCTAAACACTGATATTTATGGCAGGAAAAATAATATAATGCCACTATAGATTGAAATAATTTGCCAATTTTTATTAAATATATTTCTGAAAAATCCTCATACAAAAGAGCAGTAGAACAACATTTGCAATTGATGGCACGTAACAATGAGAATGCATGTGAATTATGATCATGTTCTTTTTAATTTCTATTTCTATGTCAATTGCATTGACACAAACATTTATGTATAAATATACCATATGACATTTTAAAGAGATGGACCCATAGAAGTAAGTTTATATTGGGTTATTGGTAATCCCAGGCAAACAATGTACTTTTGAAGAGTAACTTAAGAATATATACATATATATATACATACATACATACATACATATATATATATATATATATATATATATATATATATATATATATATATATATATATATATCTATATATTTTATATGATAATGTGTATTGCGTATAGACATTTTTAAATTGCTGATATCTGTTTTATATTGTAGTTTTTATGTTACCTTTACAAATTTGATTGATTGATTGGTGGAACATCCTACAAACTATTAAACTATTTACCGAAAACAATCATCATATAATGATAAAAGATTCCTATTATCATTAATGAAATCATTGTATAACCACCACTATTGTATGAATATTCAGGTAAAAAAAAAGAATACAAAAGAAAAAAAGGAACCTTATGTTTTTGGTGTTATTTCATTTAATGTAGGGGTTTTATTATTTACAATAGGTTATCGTATGTCGCACTAAGAATACAGTGGATTTTGTTTTTGTGTTCTAGTATTTAATGGCTTTTACTTTTGCATGGTCACTTCTGCAAAAGAAATTAATATTGTAATTCACAATTTTACATTCAGGGTAATGGGAATAGTTTTATTTCTTGATATTTGTTTTATCATTCTTCATAAGTTCATATAATATTGAAAAGATTTCAGCCAATTTGTTTTTTGATGTATGGAGAAATTTTCATTAAGGGCTTTCCTTACATGGGAAAGACCTTATTGCTATATAGATGACGTATTATCTTTAAACAATCCTAATTTCGGGGATTTGATACATCGCATCTACCCAAAAGAACTTGAGATAAAGGATACTACAGACACTGTGAAGTCAGCCTCATATCTTGACCTACACTTAGAAATCGATGGTAAAGAAAAACTATTGACCACACTTTACGACAAAGTGATGACTTTTCATTCAGAATTGTCAACTTTCCTTTCATCTGTGGCAACATCCCTTCGGCTCCTGCGTATGGAGTGTTCATATCACAACTCATACGTTATGCCAGAGCTTGCCGAAACTACGCAGACGTTTTGTATCGCGCTAGAACTCTAACAAATAGGCTTCTGGAACAGGGTTATGTTGCTACAAGATTGAAGTCATCACTATAGAAGTTTTATGGTCGTCATCATGAACTCGTGGATCGTCATGGTGTATCCATCAGCACCATGAAAACTGATTTATTCAACGGGTCATAGTTTTCCTTTCCTCGTTTGTCTACCCCGGACTTGACATTTTATGAGCAACTCGGCGGGTGTTTCTAGAAAAGCAGTGGACGCTTACCCTACCTGTGCACCTGGTCCAGTTTTTAGTGGAGTCCGAGTTGCTCATTTGCTTTTGTTACTTTGTATGTATGATTTTAGTTACTATATGTTCTTTGTTTTGTATGTCTGTTTCCCATGTCTGGTCTTTGTCCCTGGATTGCATTCTTTTGATTACCGCTATAACCTTGGTTCCCTTGATTACTCTTCCAATGGTTTGATATATTACATCAATACCTATTTATAGATTTGATATTGCATTATTTTTTCAGCTTTGTCGAAGAGGGTCATGTGATTTGTGATTCATCATAATAAGCACATTTCAAAAATCAGAGTTTCAACCATGATAAGTCATATATTTTCAAGTAGTAGGGTCATTAAGTGCAGAAATTTAAAGTTCGTATAGGGTAAGATTGTATATCAAATGAAAGGTCTTAAAGCGTACATCCGAAGTAAATGAGTTAGTGAGGCCAATGAGTGCATAACTTAAGTTGTTAATATAATAAGGTTGTCGCATGTCAAATTTAAGGCCATAATGTGTACATCTCAAATTTCAATTTTGTTATGCAGAAAAAGAAACCAATTGGGGTTAATAAGTGCAAAATTATAAAGTTCACAGAAAGTAGGGTTGATGTATATCTAACGAAAGGTCGTTGAGTTAACAATACAAAAATCATGATGGAAAACATCGAAAATTACATTTGACAAGGTCACCAAGTGCAAAAAGTCAAACTGTTGTAGAAGGTTAGCATTTTATTTATCAAAAAAAATGTCTTAATGTGTATTTTACAAAGAGACAGTTTTCAAGGGAAAGAACAATTGACATACTAGTTTTTGATTAAAATTCTTCATACTATTTAAATCAAATGGACAATATTGAATTGATGCAATGATAAGATTACTGTCACATGATACATATTAGATAACAGCTGAGTTTAAGAAAAAAGTAACAAAAAAAAAACAACCCCTCCAAAAAAAAATCCCCCAAAAAAACCCAAAAAACAAAAAACAAACAAACAAACAAACACAAATAACGACGATAAATAAACAAAACGATTTCTCAGAAGAAATATCTAAATGTAGGGTCACATTTGCAAATAATCTGTTGATTTATCATTAGACATAAACTACACTGAATAACGATAAAAACTGTTTCAATCCACTCTTTATAAAATAATGTAGTCATCTTTATCACATAGTATTATGTAATTGGATATAAGGACAGCGCCCTAGACCACTCGGCCATATAAACCGAGTGGTCTAGGGCGCTGGACTTAGTGCAGGCGGTGTTGCCATAGATGTCACAGCGGTACGAGTTCGAGTCCCGCGGAGGGAACGACCAAAAATTTGCTTCGCAAATTTGACAGTTCTAAGATCGTTTGGAATTTTTCAGACCCTTCTATAAGTTTACGTTATCTTCCCCGTATCAATTTGATCCGATGGAGCAGGGTAGTGAATAGAGTCGTCACATTCTGAGACGTTGTATATATATATATATATATATCCTGATGTCTTTTAAACGCGCTAAATAAACACTTATTAATATGTTTTTAGAGAATATGTTACATTTATATCTTCAGAATTCATATACTAAATTTCTCTAGATAAGGGTAGAAATCAATAAATGGATACATTTTATCCGTAGTCCTTTTCTTTTTAAATTTACCTTCTGTTTAAACAACCTTCAAAAAATCATTGTAATATTATTTAGCAAGCAAATATGAATAAACATACTGCGTATTAAACATATCTATTTATATAATTCGGAAAACCAAAATGCTAAAAATAAAACTTATTCACTTTGTAGAAAGTTTTAATTCATGAACAGATAAGAAAAACCCAAAACATATCGTGTTACATCGTTATGCACTGTTTAGGTATTAAAACATGTGTTTATAGATTAGAAAACTGTATTGTTATCAATATTTGCCAAAGGCATATTTGATATGTTAAGCCATCTTTTGGTAAGTTGTATTACTGCAGCTAATCATTTGTAATGCAATATTTTTTGTAAAATCTCATTGCATTGAAGGCATTTTTGTGATTCAAGCTAATAAGGAATTCAGCGACTGTTTAACTGATATTTTTCCCTCCACCTGTGGAAATAACATACAGTATTTCAATCTATAAGCATGTCAATCGATCAAATATTTAAATATTGTAATGGGGAAAAGATTCGTATATTAACGAACATTTGTTGTTTGTAAAACGATCATATTAATATGCACATCAAGTTTCATATTGACAGGCAAAAATATTATATATTGTATCTATTGTTTTCCATCATTGAATGTAAACTTATTGCTAAAAATCAACATATTGAACAATATATATAATTATTTTCTTTTTCATTTGTTACAGAGTTACAACAGTCAATACATTAAATATGATTAAATTCTCTTGAAATTTATGTGCGCCTTTTGATTTTTAAAATCAAAGTAGATGACAATTACTGACCTATTGCATGGTCATTTTCAGATGAAAACTACGTGCGTTTTAATTCAGTACTAGCACCAGTGACCTATCACACATTATTTGGATTTGTATTTCATAGGCTTCAAACTACAGTATGGTAGAACAGTGCCGGCGTACACCATATATTGTTGGTTTCGTAGTTTTTTTGGTGGTTATAATAGTACTTCTGGTGTTTTTTAGCAAGCACAATACAGAACAGAAAAATAGAATGAAAACAAAAAATCCCTACCCGAAGGACGGGCCAACAATTCATTATTATCCAATTATCAGTAAATCTAGTGTTGTCTGGCACAAAGAAGGAGGAACTGATACCCAATTCATTGAATATAACGAACGCAATGATATATTCCTGGTCAAAAAGGCAAATATTCTCTCCATAAAAGTCGTGCTACATTTTGAAGTCAGTAAACTTTCCCGTGATTCAATTGGTGCTGCCTGCATTGTCTTAAGTGACGGACGTAAGAAATGTAAAGCGGACTTTTTTTTTGAAGGATCACATAGAGCTTTCCATCTAAAGGAAAAAATATATGCTCGTCCAGGATTTAGTTTTTCCATTCGAATACTTAATCAATCTTCTGCCATCAAATCAGCTGCTCGCAATATGTTGGCTATTACCCAATCTTTTTATAGCGGACCGGACATTAATTCAACATACGCCCGTATATCATGAGAGTACGTTCAGAAACAAAAGGGAAATAAATCCGTAAAGCGATGAATATCTGCTGTTTGTTTCTGCTGTTTGCACACTACGAATTCAAATTTGAAACAGTTAAACGGTACTTGTGCGCATAAAATATTAACAAGCATAAAAAAATCAGATCAGAAGCAGCTGCTTTTATCAACATAATTGTTTGTTTTGATTAAGGGTTTGATTTATTTCAACACTTGGTCTAATTTTTCATCTTAAGGACGACGAGTATAGGAAATATATCTACAAAACCTCAGTCAGAATTATCAAGCTCCTTTCTGGATGTTTAGCATGACTTAACATTTTATATAGAAAGTCATTTGTTTTTAAAAATATTTTTTTAAACATCTATCTTGAAGTTCGGATATTAGGTTTGTTATCATTATCATTATGTATTTATATTGTTTGGCATTAAATTTGTTCATTTGTGATTTGTTTATTTTTTTTTCTGTATTGGTACCACGACAAAATTTCGAACAATTGCTGTTGCATAAGGGAT
This sequence comes from Perna viridis, assembly GCA_037379345.1. Lineage (NCBI taxonomy): Eukaryota > Metazoa > Mollusca > Bivalvia > Mytilida > Mytilidae > Perna > Perna viridis. The sequence continues at coordinate 48,885,684 of CM074516.1, read as the reverse complement.
GACCCCTTTCCGAATATTGATTAAGATATCGTAGCATATATGTGAAGTTCTAAAAAACAAAAATAAACTGTAAACCTAGATACGCCAAGAAATGAACAAGAGTCAAAATTAAATAATAATACATAAATAAATATACAAAGATGAAAGTGTCACTAAACACATAGCTTGCTGTTGATATGCCTGTAATAATATTTCAGTCTATATCTTTTTAAGGAGGTTCTCGCGTCTTACAAATCGCACCCAGTACGCTATGTGATACAAATGTTGTCTGTATTGCGTCTCTGTAGTCATAAAAACATACCTTCGTAGAGATTTGCTTGAAATATTACTAATGACTCGATTGACATAGTATTTTAAAACAATATATAACAAAGCAAACAACATTTTGCTTAAATAAATCTACAAGTCATCTTCAAATGATGAAGAATACGGCAAATAACAATGCAAGTTATGTGCATATATTCTGTCGTTTCCAACGTCGACTACTCACAAATAAGACTCCAACTTTTTATGATAATAGATTATCGGGTTTTATCGTTTGCTGAGAATTAGAAGCAAAAGATGTAAATATTTCCTATTTTAAAATAATACAACGAAGCATGCATATCAAGCAGGCAAAATTGACTCTTGACTGTTACAATGCAAAAGGAAATAGTCAAAACTCATAGGTTGGAAAGGAATGGCCCCTTAATTAAACAGAAAAAAGCGTGACATATCTATTCAATGTGAGTACATACATGTAGTCTCAACAAAGTGTCAACCAGTACTGAGTCTAAGCAAGACATAACAAGTTTTATACAGTTTGAATATTGACAGTTGAGGAAAGAAAAAATCTACCACTTTTATTCTTGAGCACTTTTGAAGTTTAAAAAAAATATGAACTGTGCCGCACTACCATTAGACGTGATTTATATACCTTTGACCAAACTGTTCGTCAGACGTGATGACTTTTCATTCAGAATTGTCAAATTTTCTTTCATCTGTGGCAACATCCCTTCAGCACCTCCGTATGGAGTGTTCATATCACAACTCACGTTTTGCCAGAGCTTGTCGGAAATACGCAGACTTTTTGTATTGCGCTAGAACTCTAACAAATAGGATTCTGGAACAGGGTTATGTTGCGACAAGATTGAAGTCATCACTACAGAAGTTCCATGGTCGTCATCATCGTGGATCGTTATGATGTATCAATCTTCACCATGAAACTGATTTATTCAACGGGTCATAGTTTCCCTTTCATTGTTTGTCTACCCCGGACTTGACTTTTTATGAGCAACTAGAAAAGCAGAGGACGCTAACCATACCGTTTCACCTGGTCCATGCTACCAGTTTTAAGTGGAGTCCGAGTTGCTCATTGGCTTTTGTTTCTTTGTACGTATTATTTTAGTTATGTTCTTTGTTGTGTATGTCTGTTTTCCATGTCTGGTTTTTGTCCCTAGATTATATTCTTTTGATTACCGCTATAACCTTGGTTCCCTTGATTACTCTTAAAGGCAATATCTTGCAAATCAAGCAAGACGCTACATGTGGTCAGAAATATGCCAGCTAGGTACCAACACAGAGGAGCACAAAATTTTGTGAAATATTTAATTGATACGTGATTTAATTTGATCAGCGGGAAATGAAACATAAAAATTACGGCGGTAAGGTCAAATAAAAAAAAACTTTCAATAAACTTTCACGTCGAAAACAACTTTAATTGGTTTATTTAGGATTGATTGTTGATATGAGTCTCTTAAGATGACAATTTTTTTTTATCTCATTTTTTGTACAATGTAATACATACCTGATTTCAAATAAATCGTACAAAATAATACTCATTCAAGTTATACCAATGTACTCTTTTCAGTTTTTTTTAAAACGTTTTATGTATTTGCTAAATACAAATCGCAGATTTTGTATCATTGTAATCACATCTTGATAAACCCAGGTTAAGACAATACATTTATTATCTGATGTATAATTAAATCCCATTATCTGATATCTGATTTTATCCCTTAAAATCTGAATTTCATCTTATTTCAATGTCTTATATGTGACATTTCTGTTAACTGTACCTAATGCTTCTTTTCAATTTATAACTATACACTAGTAGCATATAACATTAAAATTCGCTTGAAGCAAGTCGTCTTGCACTGAACATGTTTTATAAGGACTAACATGAATTCACGTATTTGGAGAGACGTATTTACAGGTTACAGGTAAAATTCATGTGAACATATTTAACCCTTTTGCGTTCATGTCAACAGTTCTTTGTAAAGACGGTGCTGTATTTGATGCCATGTATGAATTACATAGACTATGCGCAAGTAATTTTATGACAATTAAATATTTCACAGCTGTAAGTGTTGATTTTGACGTAAGTATAATGTTTCAGTAACTTCAAAAATACCGAGGTGTCAGCAATGAGATTGCATTTATTTATTTGTTTAAACTAATGCCTATCTAGTGTATACAAATAGCTCTAGTATTACAAGGTTCTAAATTTATGTTTTACTGATTTTCCAATTACTACCAATTGGATTGTAAATACGCTTTATTAATTAGTAGGATACGTCAGAAGGTGTCCAGTTTATTATTTGAATGAGGAAAACAGCAAATTCATATACTATTTTTTGGTTCGGACAAAAACATGTTGATGTTATTATAATATAAGATCAGAAATTGTACTTTCAAGACATGACCCAATGATGTATCTGTGGTAAATATTACACATCCTAAAAAGTCCATTATCCGCGGAAATGAATTCTATTTCTAATTTGAAGTAATGTTTTTGTACATGTTCATATAGTGATTGCCTTAGTCAAGATGCCTTGTTCATCATTCACGGATAACGCTACAATATAATTTCTATTTCAGGAACTTTACTTCACTATGGTAGATCCATGCAAATGCGCATCACTCGTACTTGGTGTTGTAGTATTTTTTGGAATTATTATAGGACTACTGGTCATTCTAAGTAAAAACAACACGGATAAGAGAAAAGGATTTAGCACCGGACGTCCTCTCCCTGAAGATGGTCCAACAATTAGTTTTTATCCTAGTTTCAGTGAATCAAATGTTATCTGGCACAAAGAAGAAAGCATGGACAACTCATTAATAGAATATAACAAACGCGACAACATTTTCATTGTCAAGAAGGCTAACATTTTCTCCATTAAAGTTGTTTTGCATTTTGACGCGAGTAAACTGTCCCGTGATTTAATTGGTGCGGCCTGTATTGTTTTAAGTGATGGGCGCAAAATATGTAAGGCGGACGTTTTTCTTGAAGGATCACCAGGAATTTTTCATTTAAAACAAAAAATATATGCTCGTCAAGGGTTTAGTTTTTCTATTCGAATTCTTAATCCATCTTCAACGATCAAGGCAGTGGCTCGTAATATTGTGGCAATAACGCAGTCATTTCATAGCGGACCGGATGCTAACTAAACGGATACCAGAATAATATGAGTGCGGGATCAGAAAAAAAACTTGCAAGATGGTTTATGCCACTTGCAATTGACGCTTTTGTAAGGCTTACAGCTTAAGTTTTTGCAAACTTAAAATATATCAATTTAAATACACTACATCTAAAACAAATTGCAAATAACGATTGAATAGAACAACTGTAGCAATTGCTAGAACTGATATCTATTTGCACCAACAAGTCGACTGAATTCTAGCTTTAGATATTTGATCTCTGCTAATCATTATTCATCATCTTATATCATTTACATTTTTCTATACAATAACGAATGATCATGACAGATTCTTGGCATCAGCGGTTTAATTTATTTTGTTTATTTGGTTTCCTTCGTATTTACTAATATACAAGTGTCATGTTTCCTCATCTCATTAGATTTTCAAATGTTGCATGGTAAGATAATTGTTACTTTTTTGTATTAACAGAAAAACTGAAAACCTTTTGACATTTGAACATCAATTTTTATACATCAAATTGAAAATTTCTATTTATTGACATAGATTTGGTCGACCTTTACCAGCAGTGACTTTATAGCCCAGACCAGACTCTTCCAGTTTATGTAAATTTTCAGATTTTGTGTATTTAATGTGAAGATGTGTTTTTTTTTGGTACATAATTTTAAAGTATAGTTTGTTTTAAAAAAAAGCCAAAGCGTTTATTCTTGCTGACAAACCATCCCGTGTGAAAATTTACATCTAAAGTATGATAAAAGATATATTCTTAAATCATCAGATTTTCATCAGATTTAACTTAAGTTTTGGCTAAACTAGATTCACTAGAGATTGAGCTCCTATTACTGCTATTATAAACCGATCTATAAGTTCAGGTGTTGTAGCCCAAAGATTGAAATACGCACGAGTAAAACCAATTTATAAGAAAAAATGACCTTTAGAAATGGGCAATTATAGACTTATTATTTTTTTCAAGATAAGAATATGTTGTAAAATTACAAATCTGAGTTCAGGAGTAAATGAATACTCCATTGATACGTGTCTTATATATTTACTTGATCATATTAGAAGTAATTATGCTGAAGGCTTATTTTCTAGAATGACCATGCTAGATCTACAAAAAGCTTTCGACACAATCGGCCACATTATACTGAGTTATACGTTGAAAATAAGGAGTGTTGAATATATCGATTGGTTTAAATCATATCTTTCAGACAGAGTACAATTTGTATCTCGTGATAATATAATGTCAAAAGCAACGAATGTATCTTATCTTGTGGTGCGCTTCTTTTTATAACTTATGTCAATGAAATGTCCATCGGTATTAACAATGAATGCACACTTATATTGTATGCAGATAATAGTGCAATTGTATTCAGTCAGAAAGATCCGAAAACTATATCTAATAAATAAGAGAATGTGTTAAAAAGTTGTTTCGAATATCTAACCGATGATAAACTTTAACGCCATCAGGAAAAAAAAACAATGTATGCTGCTCAGCCTGCCCAAAGATCAAACTTATATCAGATTTCTGTATTAAATGTTATAATCATGTGATCAATTCTACTAATTACTGTAAAACATTTAGATGTATCTACGGTACAGTATCTTAATTGTGAGATTGTCTAGAAGGTTAAGTCAAGACTTCAATTTTTGTATAAAAATGCCAAGTGCCTAGGCCGTAGAATGGCCCTTGTATAAATACAGTGCTATTTTAATTATTCCTGTTCACCTAAGAATAGAAGTATTGGGAGAGGATGGTAAACAAACAACAAGTATTACAAGAAAAAGGTTCATTCTTTGTCTGGAACCCTAGATCTAGCATACATTTTGGCTACTAGTTATTCATCAGATTTCCTAATCAAACTAATACAAGAAACATAACTTATATGAACTTTCGTGTTCTAAACACAGATATTTATGGCAGGAAAAATAATATAATGCCACTATAGATTAAAATAATTTGCCAATTTTTATCAAATATATTTCTGAAAAATCCTCATACAAAAGAGCAGTAGAACAACATTTGCAATTGATGGCACGTAACAATGAGAATGCATGTGAATTATGATCATATTCTTTTTAATTTCTATTTCTATGTCGATTGCATTGACACAAACATTTATGTATAAATATACCATATGACATTTTAAAGAGATGGACCCATCTCTTTAAAAAAAAAATATATATATTTTATATGATAATGTGTATTGCATATAGACATTATTAAATTGCTGATATCTGTTTTATATTGTAGTTATTATGTTACCTTAACACATTTGATTGATTGATTGGTGGAACATCCTACAAACTCTTAAACTATTTACCGAAAACAATCATCATATAATGATAAAAGATTCCTATTACCATTAATGAAAACATTGTATCACCACCACTATTGTATGAATATTCAGGTAAAAAAAAGGAATACAAAAGAAAAAAAAAGGAACCTTATGTTTTTGGTGTTATTTATTTAATGTAGGGGTTTTATTATTTACCATAGGTTATCGTATGTTGCACTAAGAATACAGTGGATTTTGTTTTTGTGTTCTAGTATTTAATGGCTTTTACTTTTGCATGGTCACTTCTACAAAAGAAATTAATATTGTAATTCACAATTTTACATTCAGGGTAATGGGAATAGTTTTATTTCTTGATATTCGTTTTATCATTCTTCATAAGTTCATATAATATTGAAAAGATTTCAGCCAATTTGTTTTTTGATGTATGGAGAAATTTTCATTAAGGGCTTTCCTTACATTGGGAAAGACCTTATTGCTATATAGATTACGTATTATCTTTAAACAATCCTAATTTCGGGGATTTGATACATCGCATCTACCCAAAAGAACTTGAGATAAAGGATACTACAGACACTGTGAAGTCAGCCTCATATCTTGACCTACACTTAGAAATCGATGGTAAAGGAAAACTATTGACCAAACTTTACGACAAACGTGATGACTTTTCATTCACAATTGTCAACTTTCCTTTCATCTGTGGCAACATCCCTTCGGCTCCTGCGTATGGAGTGTTCATATCACAACTCATACGTTATGCCAGAGCTTGCCGAAACTACGCAGACTTTTTGTATCGCGCTAGAACTCTAACAAATAGGCTTCTGGAACAGGGTTATGTTGCTACAAGATTGAAGTCATCACTATAGAAGTTTTATGGTCGTCATCATGAACTCGTGGATCGTTATGGTGTATCCGTCAGCACCATGAAAACTGATTTATTCAACGGGTCATAGTTTTCCTTTCCTCGTTTGTCTACCCCGGACTTGACATTTTATGAGCAACTCGGCGGGTGTTTCTAGAAAAGCAATGGACGCTTACCCTACCGGTGCACCTGGTCCAGTTTTTAGTGGAGTCCGAGTTGCTCATTTGCTTTTGTTACTTTGTATGTATGATTTTAGTTACTATATGTTCTTTGTTGTGTAGGTCTGTTTCCCATGTCTGGTCTTTGTCCCTGGATTGCATTCGTTTGATTACCGCTATAACCTTGGTTCCCTTGATTAATCTTCCAATGGTTTGATATATTACATCAATACCTATTTATAGATTTGATATTGCATTATTTTTTCAGCTTTGTCGAAGAGGGTCATGTGATTTGTGATTCATCATAATAAGCACATTTCAAAAATCAGAGTTTCAACCATGATAAGTCATATATTTTCAAGTAGTAGGGTCATTCAGTGCAGAAATTTAAAGTTCGTATAGAGTAAGATTGTATATCAAATGAAAGGTCTTAAAGCGTACATCCGAAATATCGATGTTTTGTCTCGAAATAAATGAGTTAGTGAGGTCAATGAGTGCATAACTTAAGTTGTTAATATAATAAGGTTGTCGCATGTCAAATTAAAGGCCATAATGTGTACATCTCTAATTTCAATTTTGTTATGCAGAAAAAGAACCCAATTGGGGTTAATAAGTGCAAAATTATAAAGTTCACAGAAAGTAGGGTTGATGTATATCTAACGAAAGGTCGTTGAGTTAACAATACAAAAATCATGATGGAAACATCGACAATTGCATTTGACAAGGTCACCAAGTGCAAAAAGTCAAACTGTTGTAGAAGGTTAGCATTTTATTTATCAAACAAAATGTCTTAATGTGTATTTTACAAAGAGACAGTTTTCAAGGGAAAGAACAATTGACGTACTAGTTTTTGATTAAAATTCTTCATACTATTTAAATCAAATGAACAATATTGAATTGATGCAATGATAAGATTACTGTCACATGATACATATTAGATAACAGCTGAGTTTAAGAAAAAAGTAACAAAAAAAAAAAAACAACCCCTCCAAAAAAAACCAAAAAAAACCCCAAAAAACAAACAAACAAACACAAATAACGAAGATAAATAAACAAAACGATTTCTCAGAACAAATATCTAAATGTAGGGTCACATTTGCAAATAATCTTTTGATTTATCATTAGACATACATTACACTGAATAACGATAAAAACTGTTTCAATCCACTCTTTGTAAAATAATGTAGACATCTTTATCACATAATATTATGTAATTGGATATAAGGACAGCGCCCTAGACCACTCGGCCAGCTAGGCTATATAAACCGAGTGGTCTAGGGCGCTGGACTTAGTGCAGGCGGTGTTGCCATAGATGTCACAGCGGTACGAGTTCGAATCCCACGGGGGGAACGACCAAAAATTTGCTTCGCAAATTTGACAGTTCTAACATCGTTTGGAATTTTTCAGACCCTTCTATAAGTTTACGTTATCTTCCCTGTATCAATTTGATCCGATGGAGCAGTGTAGTGAATAGAGTCGTCACATTCTGAGACGTTGTATATATATATATATATATATATATCCTGATGTCTTTTAAACTCGCTATATAAACAATTATTAATATGTTTTTAGAGAATATGTTACATTTATATCTTCAGAATTCATATACTAAATTTCTCTAGATAAGGGTAGAAATCAATAAATGGATACATTTTATCCGTAGTCCTTTTCTTTTTAAATTTACCTTCTGTTTAAACAACCTTCAAAAAATCATTGTAATATTATTTAGCAAGCAAATATGAATAAACATACTGCGTTTTAAACATATCTATTTATATAATTCGGAAAACCAAAATGCTAAAAATAAAACTTATTCACTTTGTAGAAAATTTTAATTCATGAACAGATAAGAAAAACCCAAAACATATCGTGTTACATCGTTATGCACTGTTTAGGTATTAAAACATGTGTTTATAGATTAGAAAATTGTATTGTTATCAATATTTGCCAAAGGCATATTTGATATGTTAAGCCATCTTTTGGTGAGTTGTATTACTGCAGCTAATCATTTGTAATGCAATATTTTTTGTAAAATCTCATTGCATTGAAGGCATTTTTGTGATTCAAGCTAATAAGGAATTCAGCAACTGTTTAACTGATATTTTCCCCTCCACCTGTGGAAATAACATACAGTACTTCAATCTTTAAGCATGTCAATCAATCAAATATTTAAATATTGTAATGGGGAAAAGATTCGTATATTAACGAACATTTGTTGTTTGTAAAACGATCATATTAATATGCACATCAAGTTTCATATTGACAGGCAAAAATATTATATATTGTATCTATTGTTTTCCATTATTGAATGTAAACTTATTGTTAAATATCAACATATTGAACAATATATATAATTATTTTCTTTTTCATTTGTTACAGAGTTACAACAGTCAATACTTTAAATATGATTAGATTATCTTGAAATTTATGTGCGCCTTTTGATATTTAAAATCAAAGTAGATGATAATTACTGACCTATTGCATGGGCATTTTCAGATGAAAACTACGTGCATTTTAATTCAGTACTAGCACCAGTGACCTATCACACATTATTTGGATTTGCATTTCATAGGCTTCAAACTACAGTATGGTAGAACAGTGCCGGCGTACACCATATATTGTTGGTCTCGTAGTTTTTTTGGTGGTTATAATAGTACTTCTGGTGTTTTTTTAGCAAGCACAATACAGAACCGAAAAATAGAATGAAAACAAAAAATCCCTACCCGAAGGACGGGCCAACAATTCATTATTATCCAATTATCAGTAAATCTAGTGTTGTCTGGCACAAAGAAGGAGGAACTGATACCCAATTCTTTGAATATAACGAACGCAATAATATATTCCTGGTCAAAAAGGCAAATATTCTCTCCATAAAAGTCGTGCTACATTTTGAAGTCAGTAAACTTTCCCGTGATTCAATTGGTGCTGCCTGCATTGTCTTAAGTGACGGACGTAAGAAATGTAAAGTGGACTTTTTTTTTGAAGGATCACAGGGAGCTTTCCATCTAAAGGAAAAAATATATGCTCGTCCAGGATTTAGTTTTTCCATTCGAATACTTAATCAATCTTCTGCCATCAAATCAGCTGCTCGCAATATGTTGGCTATTACCCAATCTTTTTATAGCGGACCGGACATTAATTCAACATACGCCCGTATATCCTGAGAGTACGTTCAGAAACAAAAGGGAAATAAATCCGTAAAGCGATGAATATCTGCTGACTGTTTCTGCTGTTTGCACACTACGAATTCAAATTTGAAACAGTTAAACGGTACTTGTGCGCATAAAATATTAACAAGCTTAAAAAAATCCGATCAGAAGCAGCTGCTTTTATCAACATAATTGTTTGTTTTGATTAAGGGTTTGATTTATTTCAACACTTGGTCTAATTTTTCATCTTAAGGACGACGAGTATAGAAAATATATCTACAAAACCTCAGTCAGAATTGTCAAGCTCCTTTCTGGATGTTTAACATGACAAGAGTCAAAATTAAAATAATAATACATAAATAAACATACAAAGATGGAAGTGTCACTAAACACATAGCTTGCTGTTGATATGCCAGTAACAATCAGCAGGAAAAAAATGGTTTGTGAAATATAAAACAACAAAGATTTATTTAAATGACAAAAAAAAAATAAAATAAATAAATAAATAAACAATAGTATCATTGTAAGAGCTAGCTATTTTATACCCTTTAAGTTATGTTACGCTTAATAGCAGATATGCTAACACATTTAATACCAATATGGACTGTGAGTCACTCTTAAAGTTTCGTTTTGGATTTCATAAATTTTGTAAAATACATAAGCGAGACAGATATATAATTTATTCTGTTTTAGTTTTACAAACATTCACCTAAAAACACTTTTAGAACTATTATCTTCTTGATATATCAGAAGAATGACTGATAAACTTTTACTTTCAGTATATATGAGAATAAAATATATTGAAATTACATGACCAAACTTGTACTCAAAAACCGGTAAATACATTTTGTGGGTGCAAGCAAAAACAAAAATGAGTACAATCATGTCAAAGAACTGAATGTATGCATTTCACCCCAAAACCTGACAACATCGAAAGTTAGATATGCATTAATCTAAATACAAATCTAAGTTGAAAAAAGTGTGAATAACTTAAGCATGATCCCGATTTATTGAGGGTGCGAAAAATGTTCCTCGCTAGAGTAAACACTTCATGCATTCTTGGCATGAGAAATTTAATTTTGGTTATTCACAATAATCACTTGATTATCATTTTTAATATTTTAGTTTTCTCCATAATACATTCCTATTTTAACATGAATTTTGATTTATGGTCAGCAAATTTATTTTCATGTTGTGACGTGTTATCGGGAGAAAGTCCGTGCGTCAAATATATTTCAAAATTTATTTCAGATGTGAATTATTGAAATTTAGTACACAAAAATATTCATTCAAGTATTGCTATCTAATAAAATAATCTATCCTCCTTCCAAAGCACATTCAAATCAAGGTTACATGAATAATCAAGGGAACCAAGATTCTAGGGGAATTCAAAAGAAAGTAATCAAGGGATAAAGATCAATCAAGTCACTTGTCGTTGTGCTTTGAAAGAGTAATCTAGGGAACCAAGATTAGAACAGAAATCAAAAGAAAATATTCCAAGAAAAACGTAGATAGATTTCTATTATAATACATATAGTTTTTCCACTTACAATGAATTATGTTATGTTAAAGAGTAATCAAGGGAACCAAGGTTATAGCGGTAATCAAAAGAATTGTATTTTCTACTGCATTTATATGAAATTGTAGACTATTTTTGTTATAATAGTTTGTTTTTTTTAAATGTTAATAAAAAATTTAGTTCAAAGTGTTTGTTCATTAAAAAAAAAACAAAAAAAAAAAAAAAAAACATGTGTCCTATGGATGTTGGTGTTAAGAAAAAAGTGGTGTCCCAACTAAAACATTAAATCAGAAAAAGTATCTGTCCTACTGCTATTTACACTGGTCCTATGTGGCGATAAATTTTGACCGGTCCCTTAATGATGACGACCATAAAACTTTTGTAGTGATGACTTCAATTTTGTAGCGACAGAACCCTGTTCCAGAAGCCTATTTTTTTTAAATTAAAATAATTTGAAACCTTCCGAGAGGGATGGCAAGAAAATGTGAGTTTAAAACGTCATTTAATCTCAAATTCAGCTATATAGAGGACGTTTTCTTATTATAACAATCAAATAGTAATCAAGGAACCAAGGTTATAGGGTAATCAAAAGAATGTAATCCAGGGACAAAGACCAGCCATGGAATACAGAAATACACAACAAAGAACATAAAGTAACCAGAATCATACATACGAAGCAACAAAAGTAAATGAGCAACTCGGACTTCACTAAAAACTTGGAGCATGGACAAGGTGCGTCCTCTGCTTTTCTAGAAACACCCGCCGAGTTGCTCATAAAAAGTCAAGTCCGGGTTAGACAAACTATGACCCGTTGAATAAATCAGTTTCCATGGTGCTGATGGATACACCATAACGATCCCCGAGTTCGTGATGACGACCATAAAACTTTTGTAGTGATGACTTCAATCTTGTAGCAACATAACCCTATTCCAGAAGCCTATTTGTTAGAGTTCTAGCGCGATACAAAACGTCTGCGTAGTTTCGGCAAGCTCTGGCATAACGTATGAGTTGTGATATGAACACTCCATACGCAGGAGCCGAAGGGATGTTGCCACAGATGAAAGGAAAGTTGACAATTCAGAATGAAAAGTCATCACTTTGGTCGTAAAGTTTGGTCAATAGTTTTCCTTTACCATCGATTTCTAAGTGTAGGTCAAGATATGAGGCTGACTTCATAGTGTCTGTAGTATCTTTTATCTCAGGTTCTTTTGGGTAGATGCGATGTATCAAATCCCCGAAATTAGGAATGTTTATAGATAATACGTCATCTATATAGCGGAAACTGAGATTAAAGGATCTAGCCAAACGATATTCTTTCTTTCTGATCAGATCAGCTATAAAGTCCGCCTCATAAGAGTGAAGAAATAAGTCAGCAAGTAAAGGATCACAATTTGTGCCCATTGGAATGCCGACCGTTTGTTGAAAAACACGTCCACCACACTGGACAAATATGTTGTCGATTAAAAATTCCAGCATTTTGTAAACATCTTCCTTTGTATATTTTGAAGATGATTTGGAATTATTTCTTACAAAGTATGGCGAATCTCTACCAAGAACTATATATTTGTATCTAGATGTACCATCTTTTTTGGAAAAACAACGATGTATAATGTTTTTAAGTCGGGATTTTAACTGAGTATCGGGAATAGAAGTATACAGTGTTTTAATGCTATTATATTCAGATAATAGTCTTGAACTGATTGTCTCCAAAAGATCTTTTGAATTTTTCAGGATCCACATTGAATTAATACCACTACGGGAGTTTTGTGGTAGGACTGTAGACCCTCTTTGACAGTTGTGAGTATAGAAGTTAATAGTTTTGAAAGAGGTTTGGTGGTACATTTTGCAGATCCAGCTATGAAACGTTGTTTGTATGGATTCTTGTGAAAGTTAGGAATCCAGTACATAGACGGCAAATCACAATCATCGTCCTTGGTAGAAAGACCAAAAGAGGATAGCACAGATTTATGGTTTTCCACAATCTCTTCTTTGGAGAGAGTGGTAGCAATATAGGTCTTATCACTGCTATTATTTCCTACGTCTACATCTGATAATAAACATTGGATATAAAACGTTTTGCAGACAAAAACAATGTTATTTTGGGCTTTGTCTGCTGGTACGACAACATACTTGTCATGTATAGTAGACAATGTTTTTGCTACATCGGGGTCTTTGAAAACTGATGTAGCCTTGGCATTCATTGACCTACTTAAAACTTTCATTCGTTTCAACATTAAAGAATTCGCGGCCTTTAACCACTCTAACAGAGAAGCAATGTCTTCTTGTTCCCGTTTTATCCATTTTCTTGCATAGTCCTCGACGGCATTCATAAGAACTTTAAAGTTATAATTTCAATTTATGGAGCGTGGTTCTCGGTACTTGGGAATGTATATTTTCTATTATTAAGAGCTCATTTGGAAAACAAAGAACCAGGATTCATACAGTAATAAAAAAATAACATAATTAATTGAAAACGATTTATCAGACCAAGAAAAAAGACACACACAACAAAGTACATGAAATAACCAAACCTACACTTAGGGACTTCGCTAAAAAGCAGAAAAATACAAGAACACCCATGCTTCGTACCACAGTTTTTTTCGTTATTTATATTTGAATTTCGATCTTCTTATGCACTTTTTAAATCTGTTGATGCCCTCATTACTTTTTAAAACATCTGTAAATAATATCAAAATATACAATAAATGCAATATTCATACATGTATTAGATTGATATTTTTCATCACATTAGAACCAAACTCTATTCTATACCTCTTAATCTTCTACACTCCCTTTACAAAACAAGTCTTGACACTCCTGTTTCTGACCCTACCTCATCATTAACCAGAGTAGTTGCACTCATGTTGGATATTGGTTTCAACAGACAGTTTAAGCCAGTTTGTATGAAAAGTCAAAATGACGAAAAACGACCATTTCTTCCACTGCCGTTTGTCAATAAATTTATAGATGCAATTAATTTGGCTAACATCCTCTGTCACAAGAACGTTACCAACAAAATTCCTCTATATTTTAAGGACAAAATCATACCAATTATTTCATATTCCTATATTTCACCCATTGCATCATAAATTTTCAATTATAAAAGGCTATTGCAGAACCTTGACATTGAGGACTTTAAGGCTAAACAACCTGACTGTTCTTGCAAAAACTCTCCATTCAAATATGGTCCGTCCGGTCACGTCGTTACGGGAGATTTAAGCATCATCGAAAAGGAATCTATGCGTAATATCCTTTCTTAAGGTCTCAAGTACCTTGAACCACTCACCATAAATTGGAATTATAACTTTAAAGTTCTTATGGATGCCGTAGAGGACTACGCAAGACGATGGACAAAACGAGAACAAGAAAATATTGATTCTCTGTCAGAGTGGTTCAAGGCCGGGTGGTTTTTTTAATTTTGAAACGGATGAAATAATCCATACAAACAACATTTCATAGCTGGATCTGCAAAATATACCACCAAACCTCTGTCAAAACATTTAACTTCTATACTCACAGCTGTCAGAGAGGGTCTTCAGTCCTATCACAACACTTATTTTTCCCGTAGTGGTATTAATTCAATGTTGATCCTGAAAAATTCGAAGGTCTTTTGCAGACAATCAGTTCAAGACAATCATCAGAGTATGATAACATTAAAGCCTATGCTTTTTTAACACTGTATATTTCTTTTTCCCATATTCAGTTAAAATTCCGACTTAAAATATTATACATCGCTGTTTTTTTCTCTCCAAAAAAGATGGTACACCTAGATACAATTATATAGTTCTTACTAGAGATTCCTCATACTTTGTAAGAAATAATTCCAAATCATCTTCCAAATATACGGAAGATGTTTACAAAATGCTTGAATTTTTAATAGACAACACATTTGTCCTGTGTGGTGGACGCGTTTTTCAACAAAGGGTCGGCATTCCAATGGAAACAAATTGTCACCCTCTACATGCTGAGCTATTCCTGCATTCGTATGAGGCTGACTTTATAGCTGATCTGATCCCAAAGAAAAAATATCGTTAAGCTAGATCCTTTAATCTTTGTCCGCTATATAGATGACGTATTATCTTTTAACAATCCTAATTTCAGGGATTTTATACATCGCATCTACCCCAAAGAACTTGAGATAAAGGATACTACAGACACTGTGAAGTCAGCCTCATATCTTGACCTACACGTAGAGACAGAATTGTCAACTTTCCTTTTAACTGTGGCAACATCCCTTCAGCACCTGCGTATTGAGTGTTCATATCACAACTCATACGTTATCCGAGAGCTTGTCAAAACTAAGCAGACTTTTGGTATGGTGCTAGAATTCTAACAAATAAGGTTACGCTGCTACAAGATTGAAGTCATCACTACAAAAAGTTTTATGGTCGTCATCATGAACTCGTGGATCGTTATGGTGTATCCATTTGCGCCATGAAAACTGATTTATTCAACATGTCATGGTTTTCTTTCCTCTTTTATCTTCCCCAGGACTTGACTTTTTATGAGTAACTCGGCTGGCGTTTCTAGAAAAACAGACGACGCCTACCCTACTGGTGCATCTGGTACATGCTCCCATTTTTTAGTGGAGTCCGAGTTGCTCATTTGCTTATATTACTTTGTATGTATGATTTTAGTTATTGTATGCTGATTACCGCTATAACCTTGGTTCCCTTGATTGTTCTTTGTATTGAGTATTATCCAATCCGTTTTCACATAACAAAATACATGATTACAATGTAAACATTAACGAAAAAGCGATTTTCCCTTCCATTATAAGTTTTTATTTTAATGCTTTTTTCGGATTAGTGTTCTGTAATATATTATTGACATCGGAATTAGTGTTCGGTATTTTTGTTGTTACCCTTTTTTAACCATAAACTTGAACATAATTATAACCGATGATTTCCTTATCGTTTTTTTTTGTTGCAGTTTTTAATACTAGACAAGACCGATCGTGACATTAGGATGCTTTGCCAACCAGTATTCCTGTTACACACATCAAATTTTAATTTTTAAGTCTAAATAGCTGGTGCATTTTTTGTATATGTCCGTTTTTTACTCTTTCTGTATATAATTTATTTTCTTATTTCGTTTTAATGGTGCCGTTTAAAAATGTATTGACTCATTTAGCATACGTATTTTTTGTAAACGATTATAAGAGTATTATAATGTATATAGTTATACTTATGCTTATTGAAATCAAGATTTGTTTTCAAATTGTCTTAGTCTTCTGAAAGGAGGTTCAAGAATTTTACCTGAGATGTTTTCTTAATTTTTGTACTTGACTAAAATTCTATTTAAAAATCAACTTCCTGCTCTTTCGTCGAATCATTTAAAATTTGACCGACTTTTCAATAAAGTATACTATTTTTCCAAGTATTGATATATGAGTTAATGAACTGTTGCGTGTGATCACCTTTTACTGTCAAACAATTATGTATATACAATTACAATACAATTTCAAATCGGTATTAATAGAAGTTTAAAAATAGGTTTAGTTCTGAGTATAAACGGAATGATACTCTTTCTTTTCTTTCAATAGATTTAGTATTCCAACAGTAGACTAATATTCAGGTAAGTCAAAGTCCAGTTGTGAGAAACACGAACAAATTACATTAGAAAACAATTAATCTTAACAATGATCTGGATTTGGAGAAACGTACAATCATATGTAGGTATTTATTAATTCTACACATTTTGTAATGTTTTCAATTATAACATCACGATAAAACATCCAGTCAAAGGTGAAGACTTTTACGACCAAACAAATTGTAAATGAAATTCAAGTATAAGGTTGAGATAAATATCAATGCCTGAATATTTTATATATGTAGAAAAACTGTACTAGAGTTTAAGCCTTTGAAATATTTAAATCTTTAAATTAACACCTGAATTTGTATATGTTTTTAAATTTGTTCAACAAATAAGTTCTAGAAATACTAGACGGAGTGAACGTAAAAAGTTGTCTGTGCAGGAATGGAATATTTTAAACGATCATTCATTATATCAAGTAGTTTATTAAACATACGCAAACAAGAGATAGTACAACAACTGAGAGTATATCTAGAAAAAAAACATATCTAGAACATTATTTTAGATATGTTACTGCTATTATTATCAATTTATCATCAACTATGTGAGGTTAATTTTACTCAGACGATTTCTTGAATTACTCCGCCCATACCGTTGATAAATGTATAAACACAAATACAAGCATTTGAAAGATGTATAAATATTACTTACATTTCAGATAGCTAATTTGATCCAATTTATAAGATTTGTTTAATAATGATTCCAATATTGGTCTTATAATTAAACATCCGGGCACATATGATTAGTTAGATTGTTCTTTTAATTTCACTGATGTAAAGTCAAAAGTTTAAGTATCTTAATTTGATTTCAGATGATTCCAACATTCTCATGGAAAGTCAATGCAAACTATTTGTTGTATCTATACTGATTTTAGCTGTTATAGGAATTGTAGTAAGCCTTTTGACTCAGTATAAAAACCGAGATACGCCACATAAATCAACATATATACATAGGCATTCACTACGAAAAGACGGCCCAACAGTACAATATTATCCTACTGTCAGTAGAGCGGGTATTATCTGGAGAAAAGCTGGAAGGATTAACACCAAATTTATAGAATATAAAGAACGTGAAGATATCTTCCTGGTCACAGAGGCCAACATACTATCGATCAAAATTATTCTACATTTTGACGTTAGAAGACTTTCCCGTACTGTAAAAGATTCTGACACTGTATGCATTCTTTTAAGCGACGGTCGTAAAATATGTAAGATAGGTTTCAATCATTTTTTTCTCATGAAACATAAAATATTTGCCCGTTCTGGATTTAGTTTCTCAGTTCAAATTCAAAACCCCTCTGCCATAAAGAAAGATGCTCGTAATACAGTTTCTATAACACAATCGTTTCATAGCGGACCTGAAGCTAATTCAACATTAATTCGATTGTCATGTGATGATGGATGTTTTGAAACACCATGAATTGAAAAAGAAATAATGGTGCATTTGTATTTCAAAATGATCATCAGCAACTGTTTAATCAATTATCCGTATGAATAGGAAGTATTTGGTGTAACTAGTCTGGTTAATAGAGTTTGATTTCGACAATTTACTGACGTTCATGAAATACAACGTTTTGACAAGCATTTCATTTAGATTTAAATTTAAAGAAATATGTTACATCCCGGTTAAGGGAAACAATTGTCATTATATGTATATGATATCCAGAAACAACAAAATCACCGATAGTGATATAATTGGTCTCTGGAATCCTGGAATTCACATACTAAGATAAAACAACGGTTTAAGCTTTGATTGAGTGTTACATTTTTACCGTCTTACATGTCCTCTTAACATTTTTGATTTTTTTGGTTCACAAATTAAAAACGGATGCGCACTATTTCTGAGAGCAATGAGCTTGACAAATTTAAAAGGGGCGTTAAAGGCTCTTTATTGGCATAGAATATGATTGAAAATTAATGATCAATTGTTGAAATTGTTAATTGTGAATTTAGATGCATGAATCCATAACAAAAAAGAGAACATTATGACTTACGAAAATTCTTGCATTAAAAGGACAAAATAATTTGATGTGAACCAAAAAATTTCAGCATTTGTGTATTTTTTTGTCATTTCAAAGTCATATTTGTGGCAAGAAAACAAAAACTTTGGTTATTACATTCATTATTTCATATTCTATTATGTATGAAAATGTAATGAATTTTCTTCGGTGATGACACAGTTTCATGGATGTAAATATAAAATATCAACAAACTTCAATTCATTTCATGAGTTTAAAAAAACATTTAACTATTTGTTTTGATAAAACAGGTCGACATTACACATATAAAGAACAAATTGATACGAATTCAAGTAAGATATTCAAAAATATTAACATTCACATCTGCAATAAAATAAGATAAACATACATGTTATTTAATGGTAAGTTGTAAGTACATGTCAAATAAAAAACGTTTTGTTTAATTCAGATTATATACTGTAAATTATGGTGAAATTAGATGGCCCATCCTTTCTGCACCCATTTCCAAATTTCATATGCTTTAGTTTATTTCATATACAAAAGTCGTGTCTGGGCATATCATAATACAAAATTGCATGATATTATAAAATTTTGAACATAACTATTCGGTAACTAAAATCAACAACTATGTACCGATATTGTTTTTTGAAACTCAAGTCAAGAGTCCGATTACATCATCTCCGTATCATCAAAAACAGAAATTATATTTACAATAGTCTACTTTAAAGAGTGGCTCATTTACTTTTGTTAATTTGTATGTATTATTCTTGATATGTTGTGTTCTTTGTTGTGTTTACCAGGTTTCTCCATATCTGGTCTTTGTCCCTGAATTACATTCTTTTGATTTCCACTAGAATCTTGATTACCTTAATTACTCTTAATGTATCTAAGGACAGAATGTTTAAGTTAACTACATAAATTACTTCCAATTCTCACTACACTTCACAAAACGACAGTTAACCATAGTCATGTAAATTAGTTTTGTAGTTATATTTATAGTAGTTATAAATAAAAGGCTAGCATTGGGCTTTTCCTTAGTTGATCAAATTGTTCGTTAGCAAATTCAATGGTAACCATCCCTTATTTCTCTCGTGTAATAGATTTTTCAATATTTGTCAGTCAGCTTCATGTAGCTAGTTTACCAAAGAGTAATCAAGGGAACCAAGGTTATAGCGGTAATCAAAAGAATGTAATCCAGGGACAAAAACCAGTTATGGAAAACAGACATACCCATCAAAGAACATAAAGTAACTAAAATCATAAATACAAAGCAACAAAAGCAAATGAGCAACTCGAACTCCACTAAAAACTGGGAACATGGACAAGGTGCACCGGTAGGGTAAGCAACCTCTGCTTTTCTAGAAATACTTGCGGAGTTGTTCATAAGAAGTCAAGTCCGGGGTAGACGAAACAAATCAGTTTTTTCATGGTGCAGATAGATACAACATATAGATCCGCGAGTTCATGATGACGACCATAAAACATCTGTAGCGATGACTTCAATCTTGTAGCAACATTACCCTGTTCCAGAAGTGTAATTGTAAGAAGTCTAGCGCGATACAAAAAAAGTCTGTGTAGTTCTGGCATAACATATCAGTTGCCATATAAAAACTCGATACACAGGTGCTGAAGGGATATTGCCACTGATGAAAAGAAAGGTCAATAGTTTTCCTTTACCATCGATCTCTAAGTGTAGGTCAAGATATGAGGCTGAATTCACAGTGTCTGTAGTATCCTTTATCTCAAGTTCTTTGGGGTAGATGCGATTTATCAAATCTAGAAACTAGGATTGTTTAACGACAATACATCATTTATATAGCGGACACTGTTATTAAAGGATCTAGCTAAACGATGTTCTTTCTTTCGGATCAGATCAGCTATGAAGTCAGCCTCATAAGAGTCCAGGTAATACTGATAGGTATCAACTGCACAGCGCTACATGCAGTGAGAAGACCTGACTGAATAGCAGAAAATGCTATTATAATACCTGGCCAAAAGTCTTTCTTTTTCACAATAAAGATCTGTGTTAATGTATGATACTAGAGAAAAACGGGTGGACACAATTTGATTTACTAACATACAGAGGGCTTGTTGGAAAAAGCAAACCCATTAGATTAATATATCTATTCAAGCGTTATAGAGGCCTTTTCTTATATGGCTTTTTTATTACATACGAAATAAAAGTTTCTTGGAGTGTTCATATCACAACTCATACGTTATGCCATAGCTTGCCGAAACTACACAGACTTTTTGTATCGCGCTAAAATTCTAACAAATAGGCTTCTGGAACAGGATTATGTTGCTACAAGATTGAAGTCATCACTACAAAAGTTTAATGGTCGTCATCATGAACTCGTGGATCGTTACAGTGTATCCATCTGTGCTATGAAAACTGATTTGTTCAACGTGTCATAATTTTCCTCTCCTCTTTTGACTACCCCGGACTTGACTATTATGATATAGGTGACAGGAGGCCTTGATATCAAAATGCAAGAAAGAAGAACACGCAAAGCTTTGATAAAGAAACACGAGAGACCTTGAACTCGAAATGATGGCCCCACAAAGCACACAACCCCGAAACATAGGTGCGCAAAATATCTTGATATTCATATCAGGTCATCTGAGACAAAAAAATTGAAATCATTATGTGGATGCACGAGAGTCCTTTTTATCGATATCAAGCTCCATAAAAAGAATACAAGGCGCGATATTGCTGTACAATGGCCTTGACAATGTGGGTCATTTATGTGTCTTCGTGTCATGGTTCTGTATCTGTGGATTTTATTACTTTTGTTGTTTTGGCATGTCATAGCTTACAGTGGTTACACTCATTTCAGACCTTTTGGTGATCTCTGTAAGTATTTTCACTAATTTTGGAAAGGTCCATTTGTAGCGTTTTGCCAGATCTGTTACTTTTTCTTTTGATATCGATGTCACGTCTGTTATCAACCAAGCGAGCCCGTGCCATTTGTGCAGGAGAGCTGCTTATTTTGATACTAAGACTAATCACGCGCAAATGTCCCCGAAAAGACGCTGCTAACTTGTTAAATACCATTGTTTAGTTAGATAACTGCCATAGATAATGAACAAACTTTTTACGACATTGAATGTAGAATAGACGTACGCATTTATTTGGTTTTGTTTTTGTTACGCAATTCTTATTATATTATGTATCTGTATTCATTCTCAGTACTCGAATACAGTCTTGCAAAGATCCAAAGTACTATCTTAAGTTTCAGTAAGTTCTTAAGCGAAAACTGATTTACCGTATCGCCGGTTTAATAATAGGGTAACAGGCCTTGATAATAAGAATGTGTTATAGAAGGTCACCAAGAACGCGCATGACATCAACAGATTTCAAGAGGATTTAACGCAAATTGTTAAGATCGTATCTAATATTACTCTCCTGTGATGATGCACTTAAATTAGATATGGAAAATCCAGTTTTTGTTTCTTTTCTAAATGACATACAATTGGAAATTTTATTGTAGAATGAGTGAATTTTACCTGGATGTTTTTGATGCATTAAGCATACAGGATCAACAATAAATCGTATATCCTATAAATTTTTCTACAGAGCTGAGAAGTTATCAAAATTACTGGTTATACATGTTAATACGTTATCCTTAATCAGTTACACAATAAAATAAACAAAGGGTTTAACAACCAAGAAAAATAAAATTTCTTAAGGTTATCCGAGTAATAGAATACATGCAGAGAGAACTATTTGTCTTACATTCATTTTTTCTGAAACTAATGCCGACGAAAATAACTGTAAACAGGTAAAAAGGTATGTATCATCTGATGGAGCACATGAAATATTGAGAAGAAGTCACTTGTAAACACAATTTGACGTTGAAATATATGTAAGGAATTCGAAAAGGAGCAGTTCATTCAATTACATGTATCGCATAATATGTAAATAAACCTCACTTTAATCATCAAATAAATAATTTAAAACGTTTGCATTGTTCCGCGTTTATATTTTCAACAGTACTCTCTATATCTGAACGTAAGGCAGGTTAAGCCATTATGATTTTAAAGACACACACCTTGATGCATTACGATCAAATTTGCAATAAATAATTATCATATAAAAATGTTAAAGTGTAATGTATGTTTATTATATAGAACACCGTGATTTATCAAATGTCTCATGTGTTATTAATTTCACAAACTGACATGAGAAATAAATTCTGCTCTCTTAGATTTCTCCCGCCAAAGAATCACAGCACAAATATCAATCTACCGATCACAAAACTTTAAAATAAAAATCATAGAAACAAAAATAATAATAAAAAAAACCAAACAAACAACATAAATATGTTGAAAAGAGCTATATATTGCGGTGAAATCTATAACTGTCATTTATCTAGATAGATTTGTATTTTAGGTTAAAATCAAGAACAAATATGCATGAAATCAAATGTTGTTAGTTAGATAAATGATGACCTGTCCCAGAACTTTAAAAATAAATATAGTTCTCGTTCCAAGAACTTTTTATTTTTGAGTAATAGTTTATATAACGTAAAAAGACCATTCAACATATCCAAGGACGGGGTAGCACAATGTAAGTAGATTACATAATATTTAAGATAAACTTGACAAAAAAAAAAACAAAACAAAGTAATAAAATAAAAGTCTAAATGAACCTTCTTTAATACCAACTAGTTAAAGAAACATGTATACCTGCATTTCTTTAACCGATTTCAAATTATGTCCTTGTAAAAAATACGTTATCTATTTAGCAATTCAATTTATTATTCCGCGCAGGTAAACTGTACAACACTCATTTAATATTTGCTGAATATAAATAAAAATCCAATCATTTTTATGAACTGAAAAAAATATCATATGTTAAAGGTCGGTCAGATATGGTACTGTATTTCAAAGCTTTCATTTTCCAAGCAGTGCACTGTTATTTTCTTAAAAGGCATTTGGAATAAAAATAAAGAAAACTGTTCAACATCCCTTCAACACCCCGATGTAGCAAAAACACTGTCTACTATACATGACAACTATGTTGTCGTACCAGCAGATAAAGCCCAAAACAACATTATTTTTGTCTGCAAAACGTTTTACATTCAATGTTTATTATCAGAGATAGACGTAAAAAATAATAGTAGTGGTAAGACCTATACTGCTACCACACTCTCCAAAGAAGAGATTGTGAAAAACCATAAATCTGTGCTATACTCTTTTGGTCTCTCTACCAAGGACGATGATTGTGATTTACCATCTATGTACTGGATCCCTAAACTCCAGAAGAATCCATACAAACAACGTTTCATAGCTGGATCTGCAAAATGTACCACCAAACCTCTTTCAAAACTATTAACTTCTATACTCACAACTGTCAAAAAGTGTCTGCAGTCCTACCACAACACTTGTTACTCCCGTATTGGTATTAATTCAATGTGGATCCTGAAAAATTCGAAAAATCTTTTGGAAACAATTAGTTCAAGACTATTATCTGAATATAATATCATTAAAACCTATGATTTTTCAACACTGTATACTTCTTTTCCCCATACTCAGTTAAAATCCCGACTTAAAAACATTATACATCGTTGTTTTTTCCAAAGAGATGGTACACCTAGATACAAATAAATAGTTCTTGGTAGAGATTTCTAATACTTTGTAAGAAATAATTCCAAATCATCTTCAAAATATACAGAGGAAGATGTTTACAAAATGCTGGAATTTTTAATCGACAACATATTTGTCCAGTGTGGTGGACGTGTTTTTCAACAAACGGTCGGCATTCCAATGGGAACAAATTGTGATCCTGTACTTGCTGACCTATTCCTTCACTCTTATGAGGCTGACTTTATAGCTGATCTGATCAAAAAGAAATAATATCGTTTGGTTAGATCCTTCAATCTCAGTTTCCGCTATCTAGATGACGTATTATCTTTAAACAATCCTAATTTCGGGGATTTGATACATCGCATCTACCCAAAAGAACTTAAGATAACGGTTACTACAAACACTGTGAAGTCAGCCTCATATCTTGACCTACACTTAGAAATCCATAGTAAAGGAAAAATATTGACCAAACTTTACGACAAAGTGATGACTTTTCATTCAGAATTGTCAACTTTCCTTTCATATGTGGCAACATCCCTTCACCACCTGCGTACGGAGTGTTCATATCACAACGCATACGTTATGCCAGAGCTTGCCGAAACTACGCAGACTTCTTGTATTGCACTAGAACTCTAACAAATAAGCTTCTGGAACAGGGTTATGTTGCTACAAGATTGAAGTCATCACTACAGAAGTTTTATGGTCGTCATAATGAACTCGTGGATCGTTTTCCTTTCCTCGGTTGTCTACCCCGGACTTGACTTTTTATGAGCAACTCGTTTGGTGTTTCTAGAAAAGCAGAGGACGCTTACCCTACCGGTGCACCTGGTCCGTGTTCCAAGTTTTTAATGGAGTCCGAGTTGTTCATTTGCTTTTGTTACTTTGTATGTATGATTTTATTTATTTTATGTTCTTTGTTGTGTATGTCTGTTTTCCATGTCGGGTCTTTGCCCCTGGATTACATTCTTTTGATTACAGCTATAACCTTGGTTCCCTTGATTGCCCTTTCAAATTTGGTGTTGATATCCTGACAGATGAATAGGGAGGCGGGGATCATATGAAAATAAATTTTAGAAATGTGGGAAGAAAAAAACCCATTAAAAAACAATAAGGTTTTTCCCATCTAGGAAAAGACCTTAAATATATGACAGTAGTGAATCAGTTACGTCACAGTATATCGTTCGTTTTGATTTGCATCAACGAATTGTACGATGTCTATATTGTACTTAAACATGAATTGAACAAGACGCCGTTATTTTCTCTGTTGTACACTCACTGTATCATAATGTATTTCTGTATAGGGACAACAAACAATATTAGTTCATTTAGTGGCACTGACACAAATATCGAAACACAAAAACAATAAAGCATACCATTCAATGTATTTTCAGTTTTTCTTTTTTGCAGTACACTGTGATCAATAAAAGTAGTCAGTGAATTGTGAGCGTGGCAAATGTAAATAGTTGAATATATGTTTCATTATGCTCCTTATCCAATGGTTAACTGTATTTCATTATAAGCACAATAAATTTAATTATTGAGATATATTGATAATTCTTCTTTTCGTTATAACGAATTCACTCTTATCCCATGTAAGTGAGTTTGCTTACACTACCTACATGCACTACGGAGTCTATTTCACATTTTTAATAAGACCTTTAGCGAACATGAAGTATGTCGACTAAACAGAAATAATAGCTATTTAAAACGTAAGTAATAAGCATCAAATTCGAAAGATATAATAACGAATGGAGATAATATGGTTATCTAAGCACCCTCTGGGCGGGCGCATATGATCACATTGTGACCATTCGCGATTATCTAAGGAGCTCTTGGCGCATATAATCACATTGTGACCATTCGTGGTTATCGACAGACCTTTCGTTTTATTATTTGGACAAATTATTGTTTTATTTTTTAAGCTGACATTTCTTTTCTTTGATCGATATTTCTACTATTCGGTAACATACAAGTTTAAGTGTTAAGAATAGTGATTAAATAGAAGTGTCTGCAGAACCCAAAAAAAGCGATTATAGATGGTTCGATTTCAAACAGCATTTCAGTATATTTAAATATGATAGATCCCTTACAAGTAAATAAATACATGCAGATTTGTAAGCTATAATTGTAGTTGTTGTTTGTCTTATTATACAACTTCAAATAAAAAGGGAAAGAAGACAAATCACATGAATAAAATTAATAACGTAGTAATCATCTACAAATTAAATAGACTACAAACACACTATAATCCTGTCTTAAGTATGTTGAGAATTATCTTTTGATATAATGAAGACCTTAACAACCAATTTATTAAACAGAATGAACAAAACAACATCTCCTTGTCGTGAGTTTTTGTTTTATTGAGAAAGTATTGTTAATAAATGGTCCGAAATTGTTTAAGAACTGTTCAATCATATTTGCAACATAAAACATTGGATTCCAATGGGTTACAGATTTTAATTTTGAAATTAAATTAAATATTAATTCCACATGATTGCGTCATTTTCATATATAAGGCGGCTATTGCAAACCCAATGAGCATAGGACCAATTCAAACAAATCTATTTTCATGCATTGATCGTCACTGCATGGAAACAACAAAAATTGTAGTATCCAGAAACCAATTGTTGAACATATGCATAATCTTAAATTTACTCCCAATATTTCATCCAAGTTATAGATATGCATCAGTTCTGTTTTTTACTGATCCATTTAAATGTTTATATATATATATAAAAGTAAAATTATTTTTGAACATCGTTTTATAGCTCGCTGGACTTCAGTATGTATAATTTTACAGTTACAAGTTTTGAATAATTTTGAACAAATTTTATGTAACGTTATGTGACATTTTATGAGCAACTCGATGTGTTGAGGACGCTTACCCCACCGGTGCACCTTGTCTATGTTCTCAGTTTTTAGTTGAGTCGGAGTTGCTCGTTTATTTTTCTTCTTTGTATTTATATTATTTTTTGTGTGTGTCTATTTTCTTCTCTTTAATTTTGTAATGTATTCTTTTGATTACCGTTCGAACCATGGTTCCCATAGTTACTCTTTCATAGTGAATAAACCTGTAAGTAGGAAACCTTGAAATCCAAAAATAAACTTAAGATATTTTATCTTGCCTTTGTCACAATATGATAGATTGTTTTTGTCATACAAAAACCCAATGAATAACATTTTTTTTCTTAAATTCATTACACAGACCTTAATGTTTGCAGGCATGTGTGTAGAAACGTATCAATCTATATTCCTGTCTTCAAGAAGATAAGACAAACGCAAGCTTTAAACATAAGAAGATGTTTAATGCGTTTCGCTTATAATCACCTTTATCACTGACACTGCTATATCAGAGGTAACAAAGTATGGGTATATAAAAAACACGTGACACAACCCATTTAAGAAAAACCGAAAATATAATACAACCTTATTTTATTTCTATGCTTTCTTCTCTAATCCTAGTTTCAAAGGTTAAGTATCCAAAAATTAATAATTAATAAATAATTTGGTTTTATTTTCCTTTGATATGCTACGAATTAGTGTCTTTCATTGCTCATTTACTTTTGTTACCTTGTATGTATTATTTTGGTTGTTTTATGTTCTTCGTTGTGTTTGCCTATCTTCCATATCTGGTCTTTGTCCCTGGATTATATTCTTTTGATTTCCGCTAGAATCTTGTGTATCTTGATTACTCTTTAAATATTTAAATTTTTTTCTTTCAAATTCAACTGTAAAAGGACGGTGGATAGGTTCATATGTAGAAAACGCTTATCGTACTGGTACATATAGTCCATGTTTTTTTTTTTTTGAGTCCGAGCTGCTCATTTGCTTTTGTTTCTTTGTACATGTCATTTTGGTTATTTCATGTTCTTTGTGTGTGTCTCTTGTCCCTATCTGGTCTTTATCCTTGAATTTATGTTTTTTTTATTACTTCTGGAAACTTTGTTTCCTGGTTTGCTATATCACTAAAATATTTGTATAATTCTTTATTAAGCATCGTTCGGCAAAAACCTTTTTTGGTTTTCGTTTAAACCTTTAACTGAAACCAAATAATGTTTCTGAAAATTCTTTCAACTACAATACTGAAAACTTAAGATACGGGGTTTACACGTGGTATCTATAGAACCACATGCTCATGACATTTTTTTCCTATGCAAGTCTGTTCATCAGAAATTCCACTTATATAGTTAATAGCTTTATACCAGATCTGATCCAAAATAAGGAACATCGTTTCCACTATATAGATGACGTATTGTAGTTAAACAAACATAAGATTCAGGGATTTTATACATCGCAGCTCTACCCCAAAGAACTTGAGATAAAGCATTATACAGACACTATCAAGTCAGCCTCAATTCTAGACCTGCAGTTACAGATCGATGGTAAAGGAAAATTATTGGCCAAACTATACGACAAACGTGATGACGTTTTATTCAGAATTGGCAACTTTTCTTTCATCTGTGGCAACCTTCTGTACCTGTGTATGGAGTTCCTTTGATTTCTGCTTGAATCCTGGTTCCCTTAATTACTCTTTTAAACATATGTAGAACTTTGATGATACAGAATTGTTATCAGATAAAAGTAAAGCAGCGTCAAGGGAAACCATTAATATTGAAAAAATAACCTTTAAGACGATTTGAATTCCAAAATGCAATTTCAACCTGTAATATCATACAACATCAAGGTAAGAATATCCCTTTATCAATCCATGTGCATTTAGCATTGCATTTTGCGCCATGAGTATATAAGGTTATATAACTTTAATATCAATATCTATTATTTATTGCTTTAGGACTCATTGTATTTATTAAGATATTATGACTAAAGGTAATCTAAATCAACTTTAGAAAGACTCTTGAGCGAATAAAATGTTATTGTACAATAAAAAAGATAATGAAATGTAAAAAAAAACAAACGCATAACAGATATATGGTGCTGGACAAAGAACATACTCGAGTCAATCAAATAACTTCTTTTATATTTTTGATTTTTGAATGTTTATTCTTACAGTAACAAAAAATACAAGAGTGTCTTGTAATAATGTTAAACTTTTTATGTAAAAACAACACGAGCATCAATCCTCCCTCTTTATCACAGAGTTCATGTTATTCGGGTGTACGTTGAATTTACATCGGGTCCGCTGTAGAACGATTGTGTAATTGCCATCATATTACGAGCAAATGCCTTTATCACAGAATGAGGATTCTGAATTCGTACCGAAAAACTAAAACCTGGACGAGCATTTATTTTATCTTTCATGTTCAAAATACCACTTGATCCATTTTGAAATACGTCTGCCTTACATTTGTTACGTCCATCGCTTAAGACAATACATACAGCACCAATTGCATCACGTTGCATTTTCTTGACATCAAAGTGAAGAACAAGTCTGATTGAAAGGATATTCGCCTCCTTGACGATGAATTTATTGTCACGCTGGTTATATTCTATAAATCGACTTGCAATCATATCCTTCCTCTGCCATATTATATGAGATTGAGTAAAATTTAGAAAGAAATGAGCTGTTGGTCCATCTGCTGGTAAAGGACGCTTTCTATTAAGTCCTTTTCTCTGTGGTGTATTATTATTAATTAGAAATACCAGTAGTCCAAGAACGATTCCAACAAACGCCACAACACCCAGTATGTATGCTCCATATCTGCACGGATTTACCATTTTTTAAATTCTATTTCTGAAATTAATGTATAATTACTGTCAAACTGGACTGAAGATATGACAGTTGTATAACCAGATCAGAACAAATACAAAACTAAAAGAATGAACTAAGGCAATAAGATTAACGAAAAAATCCTGGATTTTGCAATCATAATATCCTGATAAAAAGGCAGATGGCTGAGAAAATTGTTTACCGAAAGTTATAAGTAACAAACTTTTACAGAATTCATAAACACCACAGGTAGTCTTTGCCTGAAATGAAAACTAAATAACTGAATAACGGGAAAAACTGCTTTCTGTTCTTTCAGCATTTTAGCCTAAGACCAGGCCGAATACGTATCTATATCATATTATCGTATATGTATAGACTCCAAAATTTCATTCTAAAAATCATAGACACATCTCATTTACTTTTATTTACTTTTGTTGTGTTGTACGTATAATGTTGGTTATTTTATCACTTTGTTGTGCGTGTCTGTTTCCTATGTTTAGTCTTTGTCCCTGGACTGCGTTTTTTTTATTTCCGTCAATTTTCATTTTTGTACATTTCGACTTACATTTTACTAAAACCTACGGGAGTTAAATAAATTTCTAATATACATAGAGTAATGCAATATTTCAAAGATAAAAATATTACAGCCGCCATTAAGAAGCATATCGACTGTAATTTGTGGCAACATGAACCGAGAAGATGTATTTCAGTAGGCATAGTTTTCGTATTCTTTATAATACATAAAGTGATTTCGTTGCATTTTCAAGAAAAATAAAAGGGCACTTATTCCAAATTCGTAACTCATTTTAGGATTCACAGTCAGTCGGTCGTGTTAGTTTGTTTCCACTGTCCTTTCTTTTGCCTTCAATTTGATGGTTGTTGTAAATTAGAATACTTAGACTATGGCAATATAATTAATTCTCAACATCAGTATACCGGAGTTTCTAGTAGAAACACAATTGGCTAACCTTTCATATCTTTTGTTACAAAATGCATTTACAATGCGTAACATGTTATAGTTAACTTTAAAATGTGATACAATAATATTCAACATTTCATGCCTGCATGATATCTTAAAAAGTGGATTCCGTTTAACAGTCACGTCACAAATTAATAGAATGCAACTTTATATCTACAAAAAGTACTTACCAAAATTTGGATTCAAATTACAAAAGAGGTATCCCAATTCGCACGGCAGAGGATTCAGTCTAGCAAAGAACTGTTCTTAAAAGTAAACAAAAACCGTTCTTCTCTGTTTATTGCATCAAAACCAAACTTGATTCAATACTTTGTACGTGAGGGATACCAACAAAATTTTATAGATAAGGTGCTAAGTTCTTTTATTAAAATGATCTTTCTACGAATTGAAATTCCATGCGCAGCTTACAGTCGTAAAGCGTTAAACAATTCTTACTAGTCTAAAAATAATTTAATGCGGTTCGATAAGTAGACTTTAAATCGCTCTTACTTGGTAATATTGATATTTTGTGTTTTTTACATCATAAAATACGTTTATATGTTTTATTCAAATCTGCTCTTCAACTGGTGAAATCTCAGGTGTTAAAGTGTTTTTGGGGTTCGTCATTTTGGCAATATATTAAGGTAGGGTCTTAGTTATGCCACATCATTATGTCCATTATAATGCAACTATCCATATTTCGGTGGCCGTTATGATATCCAAAACCACAGCTTGAGCTTGAATCGTAACACCGAATATTGATATTAGTTGATTGTGAACTACACCAAAACATAATACATTTAAATGCTTTTTTATCATCAAAACGACAAATGTTCATATTTTCAGCTTGATATATCAAATTATTTTTTGCATTAACGGTGTCAACTGTAAACCCTAAACAACCGATGAATGACGGTCAGGATCGATGAATTTGTGATACCTTAAAGTAGACACATGAAATAAAAACACTGCACGAGACTATTTAATCACATAGGGACTTCATTTATCTTTTAACACCTGGTCGAGCGGAATGGAAATTCATCAAAAATGGGAGAAAAGCATTTTATGTCATGTCACAAGCAGGAAATATTGTAATGTCTAGACTGTAGAAGTGGGTTTAATGTCGATCGGTGACTTGGTGATTCGATTTGTAATATGCACGCAATATACAGTGTGTATAGCCTACAGCAGCATTTGCTGAATCTTTGACCCAGCAAAATACTGTTTTGAATAAAATCAACACTTTCCAGTGCATGTTAGACAGATATTGGTGCATGCCAGTCTATTGATGAGAAATTTCCAAGGCTGAAAAAAATAATGTCATGTTTCCGAGCACTATTCTAAAATTTTGTAGGGTCGGTAGGTAGGAATTTTTAATTTCATTTAATATTTTTGAAGTGAAAAGATACAATGAAAACCAAATATGCAAAGACTAAACATGTAATAGACTTAGTCCACAGCTTAATCCCTGTTGGGATTCGGCTCATGAGTATTTTTTTTGTTTTGACGGAGATGGTAAAAACAAAAAAAATATCTCAAGTGCCGAATTCCAAAAAGGGATTATCCACGACCAAGAGCACACTCATGGTATGTGTGTTTTCATTTTTTTTTCTTTTTTTCTGAAAGACAATCAGCAGAATATTTACGTATTTTTTCTCTTCACAATTTCAAATAAAAACTTATGAGTAGGGGGTCTGAAGGAGGGTCAGTAGGTTGACCGGAAACATTTTTTAAGCCTAAACGGATAGTATATTTATTACTCCATTATTGCTAGAGATTGTCTGGCAAGCTTTTTTCTGACTTGGCTTGGCGAATGAAAGAACAGACTTCCAACCTTTTACACAAACTGTCTATATATATAAAGATTCTAAAAAAAAAAAAACGTTAATGTTGTGAAATACGAAATGTACATACGCGTTATGTTGATTTTGAAACGAAATGATACTGGCAGTGCCTCTTGATATATTTTGTACAGCTGCAAAACAAGTATACAGTTTTTGTCCAGGGAAACATTTTTTCAGGCTACACATGTATGTGACTATTTAGAATTAGATAAATTATTTGATACAAGATTTAGTTGAAAAACTGATTTTGTGTTAATTGTGGGCAGTACCGACTGGTTTAGCCTTCACGTCTTTTATTTACCGGTATAGTATTTTTGTTTCATAAGAATTTCGAATGTTTTTCGTTGAGTACATGAATGTAAGTGGGAAATTTTTCCATTATGCAGTTTTATGCTCCTTTGCTAGAGAACTGCTTAACTAGGCCTAATGTAAAAACAATGACATTATCGATGTAAATTCTTAGCAAATCATACACTACTAATTTGGTCCTAAGATCGAGAAATAGTGCTGACAGCGACGTCATTGTCGGCGGCGTCCGTGTCGTTGTCGTCCATATTCACTTGATTTTTGTGCGATGCCTTTATGGTTATGGTTGATCAATTGTTACGTTATTTTGATATGATTTTACTAACTACTGATTTATGATTGCTCCTATTTATTTTTTCAGTTTATGGCCCCTATCATCTTAAAATTATTAACATGACATAGCAAGTTCAACACATCTATGCAAACACACCTTCAAGGAAGAATATGTATATTACATGTCTTATGTTTGTGGCAAGTCTAGTGGAATTTGTTCCACATTTATTGATATCAGTACCTAATCAGTAACACATGTTAATATATATTTATAAACATGTGCATAATTTAATTATTGATTTCAGTAAATGGGAAGTTTTCTGGACAATGCAAACATGTTCACTCTACTAGTGTACCTGGGCCATGCTCCCAGTTTTTAGTGGAGTCTTAAAAGTGTTACTTTGTATGTATTATTTTAGTTAATTTATGTTCATTGTTGTGTTTGTCTGTTTTCTATGTCTGGTCTTTTTCCCTGGATTACTTTCTTTTGATTTCCACTGGAATCTTGGTTCCATTGGTTACTCTTGATCAAGACAAAACGTATGTATGCTCAAATTTGCTCTTTTGGCAATACCAGTCTGTGTCCACACTTGTTTCCTTAAAAATATGTTGATTTATGATTGAGCATTGAGAACGCTATGCGTAGACATGTATAAAAATAGATATCTATAATAATTTTCACAAAACCGCCATATGTTTGATAAGCATCATTAAAAATTACATGGAATACCCAGAAACCCTCCCAATTTCTCTTCACAAAAAACGTGCCTACTGTTCAGATTTTCCATATTTAAAAGAATATCTGGCTCGAGAAAGAACACATATATATGATATTTGAAAAAAAAAAACAAATGTTTCTTTAGTAACCAAAAAATAGTAATAAAACAAAATGAGTGTAACACGGAACAGATAGAAAAATATAACTTTAAAAAGTAAAACATTGGCGATTTTATTCAATTATTCAACCTGGCATTTTAAATATATGGTACAATTTAAACTATCGATAGGGCCAAATGATATCATATGTTTGTTTTCATCCGTGATGAATTCTCACTTCATTTATCGAAAACCGGGGTATGTTAAACTTGCTATCCCTTCAAATGTAAATCAATATGGAAATTACCCAAGTACATTTGCACACGTGAATAAATGTTTCCACATGAACGTATTTGTATTTTTGCATGATTGGTCATGAAATCGGAGCTAAAGATTATACGATGAAATCATAAGAGACAAAAATGAGACATTAAAACAAAAGCAGAAAAAAATAAACTACATACAGATCTTGACAAAAACATAAAGCGAGATAAACATAAATAAGCACTCCAACAAAAACAAGAAACAGAGACGGGGAAAATGTATAAACCCAATTATAGACAAAATTGTTTGAATTTTTGAGACTATAGTTCAAATATACTCAATAATGTTTGTATCAAAATCGCAGTTGGTTATTCGATATAGATGTATTGTAACGTAAAATGTGCAAAAAAATATGAAAAGCAGGCATTTCCAGCAAACAACCATGCGTGACATCGTTTACATTCTTTATCTAAAATATCCCGAATCTCTGTGCTCAGATTTTCTGACGTAAAAAAGCAAAGTATTACATAATGATAGTCTAGTCTTTTTGTCCTGTCTTGTTTTTATCCTTGGAATGTATTCTTCTGATTTTCGCTCGAATCTTCCTCCCCACGGTTACTCTTGGGCTCTAAGCGTGCGAGAATGTAAAAAAAGAAAATAAGTTCTCAAAATTGCATATTTAAAATTTATGACACTGGATAAACCAAAGCAGTCTATAAAAATCGATCCAGGTTACTTTAAGACGAAACTAGAGTAAAGAGTTGTCATATGACATTGAAAATTATTTTTGTACCATATTAGCTGCAAGCGCTCCGATTGGATACGATAAATATTTCACCTTTAGAAGCTATAGACATGCACAAGACATGTACTTATTGACAGTTAAAGTTAAGATTAGGTTGTTTGTCAACATAACAATGTTATATAAGTTCAACATGATTATTGCATGTAAGTCTTTAAATCGGCTGTTAAAGATATCAAGTATTTTACACAACTTAAATTTGCGTATTCAATAGATCTTTGAAAAGTTTGAATTAATGTTATTTGATGAAGCGATGACTATGATTAATCTAAAGAAATAAGTATTCTCATATACTTTTATGACAAATCTCAGGTGATCTTTAGTTTGATCGGAGTTGGAAGTGGAAGTATTTATATGCATACCGGAAACGTTATTTGTTTATGTTTATATGTTTCAAATCATCTCGGCTTCTTTCTCAGAAGCTTCCAATCTTATGTATGTTAGTATGTTATTTAAATATATTTCTATACACGTGAGGTGTTTTGTTCTATCGAATGTTCTTCCTATAAGAAGTTATTTTAAGTATAAGAGACATAGAATCGTAATATGCAGATGATTATTGTTCTTTCTTTTATCTTGTAAACCTATGAAGGTGAACTGTTTCCATGCTGGTGACAATTACCAAAACTTGCAGAGTTAAATTCATACACTCATAAGTTATGTCAGAGCTTTGTCATAGTTTTCCTTTCCTCATGTGTCTACCCCAAATGTGACTTTTTTATGAGCAACTCGGTGGGTGTTTCTAGAAATTCAGAGAACGCTTACCCTACCGGTGCACCTGGTCGATGCTCCCTGTTTTAGTGGAGTCCGAGTTGCTCATTTGCTTTTGTTACTTTGTACGTATGATTTTAGTTACTTTATGTTCTTTGTTGTGTATGTCTGTTTTCCATGTCTGGTCTTTGTCCGTGGATTGCATAATTTTGATTACCCTATAACCTTGGTTTCCTTCATTACTCTTTAAACTCGTATCATTTTTCCTATTTTTCACATTTTGTTTAATAAAGAAAATTGATATAACTGACGCTCACATTTAGTGTAGAAATATTCAATCAATCAAATTAAAAAATGCACTTGCCTGTGCGTGACTCTTTTAATATTTATGTGTCTTTTTGACAATTTGTGACTATAATGTTTGTTTTAAAAAGAGATGTTCACTTTGCATAATGAAGCCGAAATCGTAAATAATATAATTCATGTTGACTTCCTTCCATGTTCATCAATTTCAATAAATACCGATCAAATATACTACAAATTTCGATATGCTGTAGACGTGTTTCACGGAGTGACCTCTCCTCAGCAGTATTAACATCAAATATATAGAAAGATCTAAATAAAAAAAAGATAAGTCCTTAATTAATGTCTAAAACCTACGACATATAGCATTTAAACTGTTAAAAACTGTTATATTTGCAGATTTTCTGTTCAGCATCTCCTTTATAGCAGCTGCTCCTCGCCAATGCAACGATATAGATTTAATCCTTTGTTACCATATACTAAACAAACTACCAGAAGCTTGTGGAGATCCATGTCTGGCTAAATACTGTAAACGGTCATGTAAAATATGTCGTAAGTTGCATCTGATTGAATGTTTATATCTTACCTCTTGATGAGTTTATGACTTGCCTAATAGCGTACATTCTTGGCATGGCTAATTGGTCATAGCTTCTACCCGTTCTTGGTTTCAAAGCGCTAATTGAACTGCACTAATCATTCTATAGATAGCTTATATATAGGATTAAAAATATTCATGAGTATTTTTAATTCGAATGATAATTCTTCATGTTAACTTCAGGAACAAGGTTGAGCTCTGATAAGTTTGTGTGTTTGAAAAGAACAGTTACTTTCTACCTAAAACGAATCCAAATGGTACCGATAACTTCCACATTAAACAACTCCTTAACTATCGATTCTTAGTCATCAGAACAATCTCACAAGCTGTACAATGGATCCTACTGAAGCTGTATATTAAGTGTAAAATAATTCCAATGGATGCCTTTTAAGTGTTATATGGCGACAAGAAACACACACTAAATAAAATGAATTCACACAAATGTCAAATTATCCAGACGACTCGACTCGGAATCTGTAAACACATCATGCCAAAACTGCATTCATTCGAATTTTTAAATTATTCACATATACGATTATAATTTGTTGTTATAATAGACAATGAGGCAGAACAATGCGCGGTTTAAGATATAACTTGATTCCTACATGCATTAGCAACTTACGTGTAAAGAAATTTGAATTCTGGCATAAGTTTAAGAAATATATGACACGTTAGATTCTATTATTTGAAAAGAGGTTTAAACAATTATAAAGCATATCGTTTATATTTAATATGCAATGGTATTATTTTAACAAGTTTATAAACATCCACTCAAGATTTTAATAATTTTATCTAAAATTCAATTTATCAGCATTAGAGTGTTTTGACTGCCCAGACATTACTGATGTATCTAGCTGTAGCACGGTAACCACATGTCAGGATCCTACTGATGTAAGTTATTTTGTAATGTACCACGGTCACCTCATTTCAGGATCCTACTGATGTAAGTTATTTTATTATGTGAGACGGTCACCACATGTCAGGATCCTACTGATTTAAGTTATTTTGTAATGTACCACGGTCACCTCATTTCAGGATCCTACTGATGTAAGTTTTTTTGTAATGTGAGACGGCCACCACGTGTCAGGATCCTACTGATGTAAGTTATTTTGTAATGTACCACGGTCACCTCATTTCAGGATCCTACTGATGTAAGTTATTTTATTATGTGAGACGGTCACCACATGTCAGGATCCTACTGATTTAAGTTATTTTGTAATGTACCACGGTCACCTCATTTCAGGATCCTACTGATTTAGGTTATTTTGTAATGTACCACGGTCACCTCATTTCAGGATCCTACTGATGTAAGTTTTTTTGTAATGTGAGACGGCCACCACGTGTCAGGATCCTACTGATGTAAGTTATTTTGTTATGTACCACGGTCACCTCATTTCAGGATCCTACTGATGTAAGTTATTTTATTATGTGAGACGGTCACCACATGTCAGGATCCTACTGATGCAAGTTATTTTGTAATTTAACACGGTCACCTCATGTCAGGATCCTACTGATGTAAGTTTTTTTTGTAATGTGAGACGGTCACCTCATGTCAGGATCCTACTGATGTAAGTTATTATGTAATGTACCACGACCACCACATGTCAGGATCCTACTGATGTAAGCTATTTGTGTGATGAACCACGGCCACCGCATGTCAGGATGTTACTGATGTAAGCTATTGTGTAATGAACCACGGCCACCACATGTCAGGATGCTACTGATGTAAGTTATTTTGTAATGTACCACGGTGACCACATGTAAGGATCCTACTGATGTAAGCTTGTTTGTAATGAACCGCGGTCACAAGATATCAGGATACTTTTATTTTGTAATCTGGGACGGTCACCTTGTATCAGGATCATACTGATGTAAGATATTTTGTAATGTACCACGGTCACCCCATGTCAGGATCATACTGATGTTAGCTTTTCTGTAATATAGCACGACACCACATGTCAGGATCCAACATTTATAAGTTAATTTTAATGTAGCACAGTAACCACCTATTAGGGTCCTACTTATGTAGGTTTCTTGTTTAAACAAATCTACTATCTTAGCACTTACTTAGCTTTAGAACTTACAGATAAAGGCATTAATATTATTATTTAAAATGTCCAGATGAGTCTAAAATTAGGAAAATGCATAGCAACAAAAATAGATGTATCAAGGGACATCAAAAGACATCTTTTTTTATCAGCAAAAAGTAATTAAAAAGAGACGTTCAAAATGACTAAATAAAATGTCTTATGCCTAAACATAGAAGCTTTTGTTGGTGTTGATGTAAAAATGATTTAATTTGATTTAAATTTAAATTAATTTAATTAACTTTTACCTGGACATTAACTAATTTGATACTGTGACGTCATGAACGTTGGTTGGTCCTCAAATTAAATAAATCCAAACTAAATAAGGCATTGATGATGGGGGAAAATCTGAATTATGACTATATTATTAAGAAATTATATTATAGGGATTGTTATTAGTTTTTGACCAAATTTTAACCAACTTAGGGGTAGTAAACGCTTGATCATAAACGGCTTTGCCGTTCATGAAGCGTAAACTACCTAAAGGTTGGTTATTTTGCATA
The DNA here is from genome assembly GCA_037379345.1 of Perna viridis. Lineage (NCBI taxonomy): Eukaryota > Metazoa > Mollusca > Bivalvia > Mytilida > Mytilidae > Perna > Perna viridis. Next base: position 48,845,990 of record CM074516.1, on the reverse strand, counting down.
ACGTGGTGAAAAATTTAAAACAATCCTTAAATTCATATCATTTGGGTCAACTGAATGTGAGCAATGTTTACACAAAGGATCAAGTACGTGCTTGGTTGTGTACTTTGACATTATATAGAATGAAGGTACAATGTCCCTGATTACTTAAATTATTATCTTAAGGCATATTAAACTCCAGGTTGAATAACTTACATAAGCAGGGCGCATTTCTATGATGATTTTTTCTCTACAATAACTTCAAGCATCTTCAAGTACATTCTATTTATCATTTATAGTCATGTTTTGAATGATCAAGATGTGAATACTAGCCAATCGGACCAACTAAACTTCTTTTTTCTGTGACCTCATTCGAGAAATAAGGTCGTCTTATATTTAACAGTTTGAAAGAGTAATCAAGGCAACCAATGTTATAGCGGCAATCAAAAGAATGCAATCCAGGGACAAAGACCAGACACGGAAGAGTAATCACGGGAACCAAGGTTATAGCGGTAATCAAAAGAATGAAACCCAGGGACAAAGACCAGACATGGAAAACAGACATACACAAAAAAGAACATAAAGCAACTAAAATCATACATACAAAGTAACAAAAGTAAATGAGCAACTCGGACTCCACTAAAAAGTGGGAGCGTGGACCAGGTGAACCGGTAGGGTAAGCGTCCTCTGCTTTTTCTAGAAACACCCACCGAGTTGCCCATTAAAAGTCAAGTCCGGGTTAGACAAAAGAGAAAAGGAAAATTATGACACGTTGAACAAATCAGTTGTCATGGGGCAGATGGATACACCGTAACAATCCACGAGTTCATGATGACGACCATAAAACTTCTGTAGTGATGACTTCAGTCTTGTAGCTGCATAACCCTGTTCCAGAAGCATATTTGTTAGAATTCTAGCGCGATACAAAAAGTAGTTTCGGCAAGCTCTGGCATAATGTATGAGTTGTGATATGAATACACCATACGCAGGTGCTGAACGGATGTTGTCATAGATGAAAGTAAAGTTGACATTTCTGAATGAAAAGTCATCACGTTTGTCGTAAAGTTTGGTCAATATTTTTCCTTTACCATCAATTTCTAAGTATAGCATAATAATAGGATAAATGCAACTTTGAAATAATAATTGTTAGTTATTTTTATTTTTTTTAAATTTTGTTTGATTACATTTGTATATGATCTAAAAGATTTTAGTGAAGCAAGATGTTTTTACCTTCATGTATAAACAAAAACATGTGTGTCATTAAAAGGAAGAACAAATAAAAGGGTTGAAACAAAAGGGGAATATAACAATAAATCTTCATTATTATCATTATCAAATAATACAAAAAAATAGTAAAAATACAACTTTAAAATCATAAACTTTATCTTAATTTTTTAAATTGTTTGATAAGATTTGGATTGTTTTTGATCTGATTAGAACACAAGGGAGATAAGTTATCATGTTTATTTGATCAGGTCAGTAATTTCGTTTTATTCTTTATATATCAAAAAATATGTTGTATATCTTTAAAAGGAAGAAAAATAGAATGGTTAAAATAAAAGTGGAGAATAACAATAAATCTTCATTATTATTATTTTCAAATATTTCATTCAGAATTATTCCTCTTTTAACTATATCTTGTCATGTTTACTCTTTTTTCATGTTATTGCATTTGGCAGATTTAATTAGTCACCATTAGAAAAAAATTTAGAAATATTGCTTATTATGTCAACAATATTATTAGTGTCTAAATAAATAAATATACAATATTACCAAGACAATATTTAAATATATGCAATGTTTCGGAAACAATGGTATTTTTTTTTCAGTACTGTTTCACAGCACAAATATTTACAGCCCATTTCACTGAAACTTACAGAATGGGATGTGGAAATAGACAGGTAAGAAATCAAAACTATCTAATGTCAGTGAAAAGGGAAACTAGAGTGCTCTGGAAGGTGACCTGCTCCAGTTTCTGGTAGAGCATCCACAGAGTGCGCCTGTTCGATGAAGGTCTTGTTTAGTCAAGTGAGAGAACATTCATAACAACTTGTTTCCGTAGTTATTCTGGAAATAGATACACAATAATGTGATCAACTAGGCCATTGCAGAAGGAAAGATTCAATGTTGACAAAATATGTCTCTGATACGTTAAAGTATAGTTAGCTTTAATGTACATCATTGGATTAAATACTTCACACCCATACATGCACATACCAATACATATTCAAACATGAAAAATTAACTAACACATATCTTCAACATGACAAGTATTACTCCATGTAATAGTCATTCAAAATATGACAAAAAGTGCTTTGTATTGTGGACATTATCATATACATAGCAGTGGCTTATCAAATGCTTCGTAAGTTATTAACTTCGAAAGTCACTCACAAATTTTCAGGCAAAACGTTACAACACGAATATGAATATAAATCCGGAAATATAAAAATTTAAAATTAATGTTGAAAACAGCAATGAATTATGAAGAAAATTAATATAATAAATATGATAATCAATTGGTTATCGTAAATAACCGAAAATATATATTGGGCGTGCCAAAAACGTACTTTTATTGAACTTATGTGCGGAACATGTTCCACACAGTCATTAAGTGTTATGTGTTATGTGTTTTGTTTGGCACTCGAGATCATTTTGTGATTTTCGAGATCGATCGCTCTTTGGTTCCTACCATGTCTGGAACCTTGAAGGGGTGTAATTATCTTTTTTTCGTTTTGAATATTTCATTTAATAACATTATTTACGCTGACAAAATATTACCATGTTTTCAAGGTTAATGTCATCAAAAATGATTTGTGTATTTGTATTATCTAACATCCGCATCACATATTTAACTCGAACAAAAAAAATTGAACAAGAAAGATAATGACTTTCGTTGTTCAATGCTAACACAACCAAAATGATACTTACATTAAAATATAAAAATACCTACATGAATGTAATCATTTTCTCTGGTTTACACGCGTATCAAAGATAGAAAAAAACAATTTCATGAATCCGTTGTCCCGCTTGTTAACTAATATTTTTTTTTGGGCGCGAACATGATAGTTGCGTCATTTTTTATTGCTGTATTTGCAAGACTTGTCAACAATACTCAAACGGTCACCACAACAGAGCAAGCCTGGAGGCCGGATGTTGTAATACAGATAGATGTAACAACAAACCACCTCCAATATTGAAATTAGAACCGACCAAAAATGTTACAGAAATCGGTAAAAACTAGATAAATTGGATTGTTCTTGTTTCTTATGTAGATATAAAGCACTTTAATGTACGTACTGGATCATATATATACATTTTTAAATACAAACGATGGATGAAGTGTCAGACATCTGTTTGATTATTATTGTATCCTTGTGTTCCGTATGTCTGTTGGACCCTTTGTTAAACACTATTTTGATACCCTTCCAGAAATTAGATTTAAAAGTTGGTACACTTATACAATGAAAAAGCATGCAAGTATTTCCAATGGGTAAGCACACTGGATTTCAAGAAAATATCACGATTGGATTGATATCATGTTGTTACTACAGTGTTGTTAAATACAAGTATATACGACTTAACGATCGCTATCGTCAGACATATATGTTTGTATGAAATGAATAACAAAAGAAAACCATTACATTACAAATATTAAGTATACTATAAAATGTATAAGACTTTTCAAACAACAATTTGGTTTATTTTATTATTGCCTTGTTTTTGAATTGTCAACTTGTAATAAACGGAAATCAATGTTGAAATTAAATTCCTTTTGTATTTCTAGCTCCCATGAAGAATCATAGTGTATGTAAAAACAGAGATGATGGTGTCTGTCAACGTCTTGCATTAATCTCAAGAAACCCATGTTCAGATGACTGTGTAGCATCTAAACTTTGTCCAAGAATGTGTCGCAAATGTTGTAAGTACTTTAAAAACAATTAGTGACATCCTTTTGCAAATCAACAAACTTAATATATGAATTAGAATGCAATTTATGCGGTCTAGTATATGTCGGTGAAACTCAAGAACGATTACACAAACGAATGTGCGGTCATCGTTCGGGAATTAAAACCATCAAATTCCCGACAGTTTATAAACATTTTAATCAACAAGATCAATCAATCCTCTGTTTGAAAGTTCGTATTCTAGAAAAAAAAATTACCTTCCAAAGAACAGTCCCGTTCTAAGTAAAAACTATCGTATGAAAAGAGAGGAGTACTTGATACGCAGACTAGGTACTGCAATACCTCACAGATGCAATGAAAACATCAAAAGCGTAGGAAACCTTTCAAGCTTATATAATAATAGCATAAATGTGAAGAATTTATTTGACAAAAATCCAAGACGGGAAAGGTGTCATGGCCATTGCCACTATACGTCACCTAAGTTACATGTTTCCATAGATGGTCTCCTTCCTTTTATACAAAAACCTCTTAGACTCCTTCACATTAGAACCAAACTCTATTCTCTACCTCTCACACTACTACACTCCCTTCACAAAACATTCCTGTTTCTGACCCTACCTCATCATTGTACAGACTTGATGCCATCATTTTGGATATTGGTTTCCACAGACTCTTTAAACCAGTTTGTGTGAAAAGTCGAGATGAAGAAAAACGATCATTCCTTCCACTACCGTTTGTCAACCAAGGTATAGATGCAATTAATTTGGCTAACATTCGCCATCACAACAACGTTACCAACAAAATTCCCAAATATTTCAAAGACAAGTCAATACCGATTATTTTATATTCCTATACCTCACCCATTGCATACAAAATTCTCAATTATAAAAGGCTATTGCAGAACCTTGAGATAGAATACTTCAAGGCTAAATCACTTGACTGTTCCTGCAAAAACTCTCCATTCAAATATGGTCCTTCCTGCCACGTCGTTACTGGAGATTTAACCATCTCCAAAAAACGAATCTCTGCGTAATATTCTTTATAAAACTCCCAAGTACCGTGAACCACGCTAAATAAATTGGAATCATAACAAAGTTCATACTGATGCCCTGGAGGACTACGCAAGAAAATGGATAAAACAAGAACAAGAAATTGATTCTCTGTCAGAGTGGTTAAAGGCCGTGAGGTCTTTAATTTTGAAACGAAGGAAAGTTTTAAGAAGGTCAATTAGTGCCAATGCTACATCATTTTTCAAAGACCCCGAGGTAGCTAAAACATTGACTACTATTCATGAAAAATATGTTGTCGTATTAGCAGACAAAGCCCCAAACAACATTGTTTTTGTCTGCAAAACGTTTTACATCAGTGTTACATAAATGTTTGTTATCAGAGGTAGACATAAAACAATATTAGCAGTGATAAGACCTATACTGCTAAGACACTCTCCAAGAACAGATTGTGGAAAACCATAAATCTGTGCTATCCTCTGCCAGAGACGATGATTGTGATTTACGGTCTATATACTGTATTCCTAACCTCCACAAGAACCCAAACAAACAACACTACATAGCTGGATCTGCAAAATGTACCACCAAACCTCTTTCAAAACTTTTAGTTTCTATACTCACAGCTGTCAAAGAGGGTCTGCAGTCCTACCACAACACGTGTTACCCCCAATTGTGGTATAAATTCAATATGGATCTTGAAAACTTTGAAAGATCTTCTGGACACCATCAGTTCAAGACTATCATAATAGAATAATAGCATTAAGCATTGAAATCTATTGAAAAATATATAGTTCTTGGTAGAGATTCCTCATACTTTGTAAGAAATAATTCAAAATCATCTTCCAAATATACAGAAGACGATGTTTACAAAATGCTGAATTTTTAATCGACGACATATTTGTCCAGTGTGGTGGACGCGTTTTTCAACAAGCGGTCGGCATTCCAATGGGATCAAACTGTCCTTCTCTACTTGCTAACTTATTCCTTCACCCTTATGAGGCTGACTTTATAGCTGATCTGATCCGAAAGAAAGAATATCGTTAAGCTAAATCCTTTAATCTCAGTTTCCGCTATATAGGTGACGAATTATCTTTAAACAATCCTAATTTCGGGCCTTTGGATCTACTCCAAAGAACTTGAGATAAAGGATACTACAGAGACTTTAAGTCAGCCTCATACCTTGACCTACACTTAGAAATCGATGGTAAGGGAAAACTATTGACTAAACTTTACTTTACTTCTAACAAGTAGGCTTCTGGATCAGGGTTATTTTGCCTCAATATTGGAGTCATCACTACAGAAGTTTTATGATCGTCATCATGAACTCGTGGATCGTTACGGTGTATCCATCTGCGCTATGAAAACTGATTTGTTCAACTGTTTCTAAAAAAGCAGTGGACGCTTACCCTACCGGTGCACCTGGTCCATGCTCCCGGTTTTTAGTTGAGTCCGAGTTGCTCATTTACTTTTGTTGCTTTGTATGTATGATTTTAGTTGCTTTATGTTCTTGTTGTGTATGTCTGTTTTCCATGTCTGGTCTTTGTCCCTGGATTGCATTCTATTGATTGCCGCTGTAACCTTGGTTCCCTTGATTACTCTTAGTGGAGTCCGAGTTGTTCATTTGCTTTTGCTGCTTTGCATGTATAATTTTAGTTACTCTTTGTTCTTTGTTGTACTTACTTTCCATGTCTGGTCTTTATCCCTGGATTACATTCTTTTTGATTACCACTAGTACCTTGGTTTCCTTGATTACTCTTGTTAAGATATTCATATTGCTGTCCATATATCTATAAATCAGGGGCTGTTTTATTTATTGAACAATGAATCGTGAATTCAGAAAGGCAAAAAACGAATTTAAAAATGAATACAAATAGATAGTATGACTCTACGGCTTACTGGGAATTGCGAATATTTCGTTGTGATGTAAACGATTAATTTGTATCACTTCACCTCACCTTTGCTATTCGTCCGACATTTGTTGTGCTTGATACAAGATGTGTCCCATCTCTAATAGTTCATACAGGACCAATATCCTACAAGAGATCTGCCTTGATTACTCCATGGATTGTAGAGCTGCTTTCAACAGAATGTCACATGGTCAAACATTTTATTTGATTGTTATTTTTGAAACATATTTGCTGTATCTTACCATTATAGCTCTACATATCCCAGTAGAGCCTTCCTTTACGTTTTACTACATCTCAATATTCTTTCCTTCAACCTAAACATTTGACGTTTTCATTAGGGAAACGAAATCGTAGTCTGTTTGTTTAAGGATAATTTATACTTGGCGATTGTTACAGCAATATGGGTGTATTTTTAAATTATTTGGTATATAGAAAATGATCCGTGGGAATATGTTTATTTTATTTGGTATACAGCAGTATGATCTGATGTTTATTTCATTTAGTTGATTGTCTTGACTGCTATGAAGTTGATAGTCCTGACAATTGTACCAAAACAACAGCGTGTGGATACGGAACGGTAAGCTGCAATTGAAACATCTAACGAACAGAAAATTATCGTCATGAATGTTTGTATCAAATAATGCAACACACTTTAAATCTCTTGTACAAAACACACAACACATCCTATTTTGGTTCTGTTTGTACCTTAATAGTAAATAGCTATACATTCCACAACTTAAAGCAGAGAAATTTTAATACGGCGTATTAATATAGTCGTATAATGGTAATACTCTATTACACTGGTACTTAACTTTTTTATAAGCAACTCGGCGGGCGTTTCAAGAAAAGCAGGTGCCCCTGGTCCATGCTCTTTTATGAAAGAGTTATCAAGGGAAGATTCTGGCGGAAATCAAAAGAATATGATAAAAAAAGGGTTTGGTAGAACATTTTGCAGATTCAGCTATGTGACGTTGTTTGTATGGATTCTTGTAGAGTTTAGGAATCAAGTACATAGACGGTTAATCACAATCATCGTCTTTGGTAGAGAGACCAAAAGTGGATAGCACATATTTTTCTCTTCTTTGGAGAGTGTATTGGCAGTATAGGTCTTTCTGCGTCTACCTTTGATAATAAACATTGGATGTAATGCGTTTTGCAGACAAAAACAATGTGATTTTACTACAAGGAGCCATACGACTGGGATCGACTTTGGTTTTTGTTACTTAGGAATAAGGAAAGAAAAGGGCTATAACCAAGCATTTTCATGATATTTGGACAATATTTAGACTATAATTGAACGACTGTCTGTGAAATTATACAATAAAGAATCACACCTGCAAAGGAAGGTTGGAAAAGATTTTGAGGCTTTACCTGGAACTTGTTATCAATAAGGAGTCAAATTCTTACTCTGTGTCAAGTATTAATCGGAATCAAAAGTCAAAGCTGTATCAAACTTGGATGTTGTGTCCATACTTGCCACAACTGATCAGGGTAAGACCTCTGCAGTCGTTATTTTCCGCGCTCAGAGAAGCATTTTATTTCCTAAATCTGTTGTTATGTTTCCTCGCTGTAATTTTGTGTATTCTAGATAAATAATATTTCGTTCACTCTGATGTCCGTCTGTTTGCAGGAATGCTATGGATTGGAGAAGCTAGGTTCAAATTTTAAACAAGTTGTACAACTGGGGTGCATCGACCAAAAGGTAAAATTTGAAAACATTAGATTTTCAACCCATTTATTTATGATATTTAATGAAACTAAAGTGTTACGAAAGCAAGTCAGCAAGGTATTCATAAAAGAATTATGTAACACACATAATAATTCAATTTATGTCTAGTGAAAATATGTTGTTCCAGCTCTGCGAACAACTATCTACATCATCAGGTCATATATTCGGAAAGAGAGATTTTCATTTTAATGGACAATGCTGTACAGGTGATAGATGTAACGCTCATCCCGTGTCTTCTCTTGGAAAATCAACCATCATTCCTCAGATAACAACGCAACATAAAACTACACGTTAGTATAACAATGTATGATTTTATGTTATTTTCATTGGTGTAGCATTCAGTACAGTTGGTACGTAACACGTCGTATTCATCAAGTTTGATCTTTCAGAATATACATACTGAAAATAGGCTTCCTCTTTGTTAAATATCATGTAAACAAGTTCGGTGTACATAATTTGATATTACTGTCTGTCCATAACTGTGATAATGATTTTTCTGAATTATGGTTTGAAATGTGATTTTATATTGATTTCTTGTTTATTTAATAAACAGTTACTATAGCTAAGGAAAAATAGATTTTTCACTAAAAATGATGAAAATATTAATAAAATACTTAAAGTCTGACTGTCAATGGTTTGCTGAAGGAAAAAAATACAATAGGTCTCAGACTGTCCCTCTGAAGACTTAATTACCAAATAGGACAGACCATTTATTATACCGTCTGTCACATATTATATTCAGTCGGTACGTAATACTATTCTGCCTTTTTCGTAATATATATAATTTACAAAGAGTAATCGAGGGAAACGAGATACTAGCGGAAATAACAAAAAAAATCATGGAGACTAAGAACTGACATGAAAAAGTATACAAAGTGTACAAAGACCACAGAACTTATTTAATTATTTGCTTTCAACAATAAAGCAAAGTTTGTTTTTTTTCTTTTTTGTTTTGTTTTTGTTTTTGTTTTTTTGTTTTTGGAAAAGATCAATTTACATTTTATAAAGCTGATTTCAACTTAACTTCAGATTGTCCTTCACAATTTACTGACTGTCCTGATGGGTTTGATTTCTATGTATATAGTCAGTATATGGGTAATCTTCCAAGACAATGCTATAAACTAGGAAGGCAGAAAATGACAAAAAAACAAGCAGAGGTATGCAATAATCATCCAGTTTGTTCAGCCATGAATATTGGAAAAAATTTCCGAGCATCGAGACAATTCAGAGGCATTAGAATCCTGAAAAGCAGGAAACAAAGACATTCCGAAAACACAAATTAGACAAAATCATAACAACACAAATACATAAATAACACCAAAGATAATAATAAATACAACATACATGAAGCTAAAAATATAAACTATGCACTGCCACAAAACCGGGAATGAAATCAGGTGGTCTACTTTTTAAGTGATTAGACATGTTCAACATTGTCTCAAAGAATGAAGTAACTTAAACGTGAAAAGTTACAAAATCGCAAATAAAAAACGACATATAATGTTTATCCTTCTGAACACAATATTTTCTTACATTCTCAAAGTAAATTTTCCAGTGTATTGAATTTGTAATATGTAGTTAGTTTTCAATTTATCGAAAGATTTTATTGTAATGCAAGATTGATGAGTACGATACGAATGATATGTTTTTAAATACCAGTAACATAACAACGGATATATAAAATAAAAATTAAAATTAATTAATCCTTAATGTAGACTCAATTGTAAAATATATATAATATTTCTAAAGCTATTAAGTAATTACACAATAAAAAAAATCATGAAAAGAAACATAACATACCATACCATGATAACTCATTTCTATTTGATATTCAGGCTTACTGTAAGGACCATTGTGCTGATCTGTTTTACATTGAACCATCATCCACTAATCTATTTGAGGTGAATGCGTTGAGTATATTTACCAATACGACTGCAGGTAAAAATTTGTAAAACTTGAAAATCACGAACAAGTGAAAGGGCTTTTCCAGTATGACATTTGCCAACAAAATTGATACAAACTTCAAATTTTGCAAACGTAACTTAAAGCTTTAGTTTTGGCGAGGTAACTTACAAATTTGTAAGGGATTCGATTCACGTTTGTTTCCTGTCATTAACAGTTTTGTTATTTGTTTTTGATTTGGATATAATGCATTTCGTTAAGCAAGCACCACTAAGTTCGTCGAATGCCAAAGAAGTGTGGTGAGCGTAAATAGAACTAAGGCGATCGTCATTCAAACCTTTTTTTCGTTGGTTTCGGTGGACACTCGCTATCCGTCAACAGATCGCTTACAACGCATTCAGCATTAGAGTCCGCTTGCATTTTTGTCGAGCAGAAAACTATTTTCAGAAGTATAACGGTTACTTTTTTTCTCTGATATCAAAATAACTTTGCGGAGATGTGAAGGAGAAAGCGTATCCGTTTATTGTGTCATAGATGGTAAGAAACTTTCTCAAACCTGGAATGTTTACATTATGTTCGTTCGTTTAGGGAAATTATTTCTATATCAACAGCAATGGCGGAATTATTGTTAAAGCTCGATTACGTGACTAGATAACATTCGTATTGTTAGAGATACATTTTGATAGATTTAGCTGCAAATAAATTTAAAACTTGTATTGCCCGTGTGAAACTTTGTTAGTGCTTAGATGAAACTGAGAGTAATAATTCATTGATAGTTACTTTTCTGTTAGTTCTAAATGAGTATGGAATACTTTTTTGAGTAATGCGGAGCTTCCTTCTGATTTCTGTCATCTATTACAACCCAAAATTATTAAATATATCAAATACCTGGGGTAGATTTGTTAACTCAAATGAGAGTGAAGAATTACAAGAAATAAACGTCAATATAATGAAACTCTATAATACAGAGATCACGTGGCCTTTTTTAAACATTATATAAGCACAAACCATTATAATAAAGTCAAGCCAAACAATAAATGGTAATAAAATGGTATATGACAATTCCTGCAATGAAGTTCTAACAGACATACCCTGACATGTTTAAAGTACAACACAGGCTTTTCAATTACAAAAAAAAACAAGACAAAGACCTAGTCTAGCCATCCACACGGAGTAGTTCTCTTAATAAACCCGTTTATTTTTTATATCTAACTAATAAAGTTGAACTTCTAAAGAACGGCGAGGCCAGCCAATTATATATGAATAAATACACAAATAAATTGAGAAATCTGCAATTGTGTTAGCTACATCTTAACTTTAATTACCTTGGTTCCCTTGATTACTCTTTAAAAGACTTTATCGTTTTTTTTCTAAGTTAATCTTTTTTGGAACCTTCTATTTAAAAAAAAAAACAAAACAAAACGCAGTTTAAATTAATTTGCTTTAATTCTCAAGGCATTCGTCAAGCACAATTCATCAACGCGTTTATGTCGTAAGATGAACGTTCAAAATACATTGTTGTTCGTTTCAAATCCGCTTTTATGATCTTCTTTGTTAACATTTTATGAATGCATTCTATTCGTTGCGTTTTTGCTTCGAGTGTTTGAAGCTCGTTGATCTTTCATTTGATAAAAAAAAATGAGAGGTGATTTTTTTTTCGATTCGTTGGGGCAATCCGTTATAGTCGGTCTCAAAGTCATTTATTAGTATATAATGCCTGATTAACGTAAATCAAAAGATACCTGAGACATAAAAAAGAAGACAAAGGCGTTTTATCAACTGAGCAAACTTATAATATATCGACAAAAAGGACACCGAAGCATGAACTATGTGGAACAATTCAAATGCATCAAAATCATAAATTTCTAGAATGTGAAAACAGGAAACAAAGACGATAAAAGAAACGTGGAACGTACAACTCATTATGATCATAGAACAAAACAACTATCAAAAGAATATTTAGTACATTTAGACTGCTGTTTTTTCCACATTATGCTAAAATGAAAATTCTAATACATTTACAGAAGCCTTTATTGGAATGGAGAGAATTGGAGGTGGATTCTGGACTTGGTCACATGATCATTTACTTATACCACATCAAATAGAATCTTATATTTCCTCTCCCGATGCACATGATTGTGTCATCGCTAAATACGAGTACAACCCTTGGAGACATGAATCAACTGATAGTCTGCAGTCTGTTGAATGTGATGCTGTTTATAAACCATTCTGTAAAATTAATTTGCAGTGAAACAGAAATAAAAAAAATCCATTATTTGTTCTTTTAGTTCGGTATTTTGACAGCAAGGTATTTAAAACATGTTTCTGAGTTTCTAAACACCCAAGTATTAAATACTTGTGTTTTTATTTATAATTTTAAACGATGATATGCACTGATTTACATTATTTAATACAAAGAAATTCAACTTTGATGGTAAGTTTTTATTTTTTGTTACCGCCCTTGGTGGTTAAAAAAAACACAAAGTAGGTTTGGTTTTAGTTAAAACTAATTTAAAAGTTAATTACTTGTAAAATGTTGATATTGATAAAACTGAGTACGGCAATAGAGTGTTATATTTAGGTATTGGTGAAAGGTTTTGATGAAACTGTGTACGGCAATAGAATGTGTTATTCTTGTATGATATTAGGAATTTGTTTTTAAAAATTATTGCGATTCTCAAAAGTAAATAATTAACAATAAAGACCAACCACTATACAATGACCATGTTTGCTTATAAGAAAGAATGAAACAATGAACGTTTTCATCTTGAGAAGGTTTTATCTGTGATAGAGTAACCAAGGGAACCAAGGTTATGTGTCGTATTTTCGATATGTTTCACTAGAGGTCGTCTTATAATCATTTATGTATAAATGAATATCAAACTTATATGAACATTCAAAATCACATTAGATTTTCGTAAAATCACTCATTTTGTGTATCACTGGGATAATTCCGTCATAAAACCGTGAGTATGAATTGAATAATACATTATATATTGTGTGAGTCTTGCAAACTATATTTCGAAAATGTATTAAGCAGACAGAGTCGACAAAAACAACTTTTCCTATTGAAATATATTTTGTTTATTTTTTTGGCAATTGACATATCACACAGAACACAAAATGTAAGGGGAATATCATAATACAAACATATATATATATATATATATATATATATATATATATATATATATATATATATATATATATGACTTCATCACAGACAACGGTAGAACAAACAGTCATTGATACATTAAATGCTGATATTTCTTTGTTTTTGTAATGTCAAATGTTAAAGTACTGAAGTTTTTTAATCAATACATTATGTATTTAATTGATAATATTAACAACTGCCAACAGATATTACTGTTTAATTCTATGTTTTAAAAATTCAATTTATAACCAATTTGTGTCTTTTAAAGTATATGGAAGGCACTATCACGGTGAAAATTTCACAGAAACGCTTGCTTATAAAGAAAGACAAGCTGTATTAAATAAAATCTAATTTTCTTGGTTCATAGTTATGTTATTCACAAATTTTATAATAGAATTGGTCAGGTAATTGTGTAACTACATCATTTTACTATGACAGAAAAAAACCGCCTGATTTCTGAAATGTATACATAACATTCAATGCATTTAATGCCTGGACATATCGCCGAATGCCAATTGAAAATGACAGAAATTGATGCACTTTTACAAAAACTACACTTTTAAAGTAGTCATGACAACACCGTAGAAGATTACCTCAGATTCTGACACGTGTCACTGCCTTTATCGTTGCAGGCATTGTAGATGCATTGGTAATAAAACGGAGAATAATCAGAAAGATGAATTGTTTGCTGCAAACTAAATTTTGAGAGTTGAGTGTGGTTACCGTCTATACAATTATTATATACAATTAAACGTCCCAATTACTTTCCTTATCCTTATTTCTGATTTGAATAAATTCTAAATACTAAAAAATAGATATTATCAGGTCTTACAACAAAATGATATTAAAAAATCACAAAAAATATTTAAAATATATATAAAGAAAATTATGAAACCTTCATCGTGAACCAGTATATTTGCTCTATGTTGGACAGATAACCTCTTTATGTAAAGAGGTGAAGGTATTGTATAAATGCCTTTAATAAATAAATATTGTCAAAAAAAAGCTTTCCAGTCTCTTTCACTGGGGTGCGTACCATCTCCTAGCTGCCGGTTCAGTCCATACTTACAGAATTCTTTTTTATGCGCGTAAAATCAAACGATGGGTTCAATAAATCTGCCATGTATAGGTAATTGGTAATTACGTTAGGGTTTGATTCAAATACAGAGAATTTATTATAAATACCCCCAAAAAAACAAAATATCATTATTTTCAAAATCTGAAATTATTTACTATAACTTTCAATTCAAAACATATTTATTACATCTTAACCATATTTTCATAACAGAAAATGAAATATTGACCATAAAGCAATACCACATAAAAGAGCGACATAAAAGTGAGCGGTAATAAATAGTTTGAATGCTAAATAATAACCATTCACTTCACTGAAAGATTCTATAAGAAGGTATTAAAACGGGACAACCATGTGACGCGTTTAACTATTGTTGTTCTTAATAGCTTATAAAGCGCTGTAGGTTTGTAGTAATCTATGAAAGGTTTGTCACATTGCAACAGATTTGTGGTTTGTAGTTATAGTAATCTATGACCTATGAAGAGCTTGCCACATTGCAACAGATTTGTGGTGATTTAGTAACATTTCGTTCCAGTGTTTTCTCTCATTTCCTTCCCGAGACGACCCAACCATGCATTTTCCCACGACTAGGTCATGGTCTAAAACAGTAATGTCAAGGTTAATTTTAGTTAAAAGTTCAGCAGGCACATTGAAGGACAAAGCTTCATTCCACACAGGAGCGACTGTCCCTTTTTTCACCGATGTTTTCTTTCGTTTGACTTTTTTCCCATCTACACTCAGACATACTCTTATATAGGTATCTGAAACATAAATTAATTATACGTTAGTACTATCCTATGGTAGCTATAGGCGGAAATAGTTTATTTGAATGTGCTATATGTACTGCTTTTAGTAGGTTTTTGTTGATCGTCTAAGTTACTTTCAGTGGCAATATTGAGATCATTTTACAATAAGTGAATAGACCAAAAAGCACTATATATAAATCTGGATATACCCTTTCATGACTGCGTTATTTTCTTTAGAAAATTTATGAAGCACAGTTGTGCTGTAATTAAAATTTACCTCCAGTAATTTTCAAATCTTTAGCTTTCATGACAACAATAGTAAGTCTTTCTGCAGCAGGCAAATACCCAAGGGATAGTAATAAATCACCAGCTTCGCCAGAAAACTGGAAGTATAATCAAACATTTATAGACAAGACATAATATTATGTTTTTATTACTCATAACAGAAAATTGACATAGCTAATAATAATCTAACTCCAAGCTGGTCAACACCGTTCTTGATATTAAGACGCGAAATTAGTGTTTACGAAGACATAAAATTACACTAATAATAACATGGAATTATCCTGAAAGATTTGTGTAACAAATGTGAACCACCGTTAACTATTAATATGTATCGAAAATATCATAACGAAATTAAGAATTCAAAACGAATTAATATTGTTCGTATTTATAATATTTATATTGTAATTATGTGTAGCCCTTATCTTAGAATACGGCTTAAATCTGACAACATTGTTTTATAAAGAGCCAAGTCCATCTATTTAAAAAAGGAAAAGATTGTATCTATGCTTTTCCACTAATTTAGCAAATTTATGGCGACGGAAATAAAAATTGTATGTCTTTGTGTTGCACAATCTTAGAAATCTGTCTTGTACAAATTCACCTTGCATTGATGATGAAAATATCAACAATTCACAAACCAAATAATCACGGTCACGTACATGTGGTCATATTAAATACCAAAGGCAATACAAATGGGATATTCCAAAGAGGGTCTATTTAAAAACAAAACACATTCTAAAAGAAACAAACTGACTAGGAAACAAATAGGGCAAATGGTCGTACTAAAGGTACTGGCCAATGAGGATGACATTAACAAACAAAATGGATATGCACCAAAACAAAATCGTAATTGCGTGATTTGACATTCTTAAAACAACAAGATTGCGAACTCTGCAGACGTCCTCTATCTTGGTAAACGTATTTATAAAAATCATAATGTAACTCTAATATATTTTCACTTCGTCGACGGATGTCTGGTCTATATTTGCTTTATATATGTAAATGCTTTAAAAAACCTCACAACAATTTGCTAGGCATGATCTCAATTAATTTCTCTAATTAAGCAGAAAGCATCCGGAATTCAATTTCGATTTTAGTTTGGAGCGTATAAATGTTAAACCTATTTGTTTTTTAATGACTGAAATTGGGTCAAAGCTTGCCAGAAGTGCTGTCGACGTGGTCTATAGTTATATCATGTAATAAAGGATATGTTCCTCATTACACGCTGCGTTTAAATGAAATCGCCTCATCATCTCCTGCTGGTGGTTTATACATCACGGAATATCTTTGTCATTAGTTTTTATAAGTTATGATTATGTTTGAAATGGGTTTCATCAAATTATTGTGGTCGTAATTCAACCGCAGTTTGTCATGATTTTAAACTATTTATAAAAACACGAATAAATCCTTGCACAATCAACTATCATAGAAGCTAAAAATCATTTTGGTGTTCCAAGTATTGGGAATAATGCTTCTAAAACATAATTCTTTTCACACAGAATGACTTACGACAAATAATTAAATAGGAGTAACATTAAATATTTTATACAACAGAAAAAATGTGTTAGTGTTTAACTGTTTGATTCTGATTTGGCAGCTACACAGTAAGTATATTGTTTTTTTTTTTTATATTAAAATAGTTCAGGATCACAGTTCCAGAAGGTCGTGTAAATATAAAGATTGTTTTACAGTAATATGTTCAAATAAAACCAAAAATAGATTAGATCGTAGGACTTTAATTAAATGTCACAGAGATGGCATATAAGAGATGTGTTTTTCTTTTAAAAGCCTGATGAGGCCAGGTGAATGATTTTCAAATTACATGATTAGATTCTCGAGCTCCCTACATCGCAGAAATACTGTATTAATTCAAAGCAATTCTAGACTTCAGTTGTTTGTTTCTGCTTATATCACTTACAACGCCCACAAAGGTAAGAACATCTATGTGTTTATATATCACTTACAACGCCCACAAAGGTAAGAACATCTATGTGTTTATATATCACTTACAACGCCCACAAAGGAAAGAACATCTATGTATTTATATATCACTTACAACGCCCACAAAGGTAAGAACATCTATGTGTTTATATATCACTTACAACGCCCACAAAGGTAAGAACATCTATGTGTTTATATATCACTTACAACGCCCACAAAGATAAGAACATCTATGTGTTTATATATCACTTACAACGCCCACAAAGGTAAGAACATCTATGTGTTTATATATCACTTACAACGCCCACAAAGGTAAGAACATCTATGTGTTTATATATCACTTACAACGCCCACAAAGGTAAGAACATCTATGTGTTTATATATCACTTACAACGCCCACAAAGGTAAGAACATCTATGTGTTTATATATCACTTACAACGCCCACAAAGGTAAGAACATCTATGTGTTTATATATCACTTACAACGCCCACAAAGGTAAGAACATCTATGTGTTTATATATCACTTACAACGCCCACAAAGGTAAGAACATCTATGTGTTTATATATCACTTACAACGCCCACAAAGGTAAGAACATCTATGTGTTTATATATCACTTACAACGCCCACAAAGGTAAGAACATCTATGTGTTTATATATCACTTACAACGCCCACAAAGGTAAGAACATCTATGTGTTTATATATCACCTACAACGCCCACAAAGGTAAGAACATCTATGTGTTTATATATCACTTACAACGCCCACAAAGGTAAGAACATCTATGTGTTTATATATCACTTACAACGCCCACAAAGGTAAGAACATCTATGTGTTCCAATAGAAAGTAGATTCTAGTTGATTCTAATAGCAACAACATAATATTTTGTTATGTTTTTGTTTGAAATATGTTTCAAGTGAAGAATAAGGTATGTTTTACGGTTACAACAATCATATTTTGAGCGTGGTAAACAATTAACAGAAAACTGGGGAAGCTTACCACATAATTTTATTTGATGTTGAAAGCATTAAGAAAATTCTTTGCAATGCTATTTAAATCATGAACCCCAAACATCACGGTCATAATAATCAATCTGTACAACATTTCGCCAGTGCTCAGAATAAGTTGGTGTAACATATAATTTGAGGATGAAGTTAAAGTTCAAAACAATAACAACAAACTGTAAAGGTAGCAATAAACGTAAAAACTGGCAAGCAACATTCCAGTTAACTGTTCAATTAACGTAAAAACTGGCAAGCAACATTCCAGTTAACTATTCAATAAACTTAAAACCTGGCAAGCAACATTCCAGTTAAGTATTCAATTAACTTAAAAAACTGGCGAGCAACATTCCAGTTAAGTATTCAATAAACGTAAAAACTGTCAAGCAACATTCCAGTCAACTATTCAATTAACGTCAAAACTAGCAAGCAACATTCCAGTCAGCTATTCAATTAACATCAAAACTAGCACGCAACATTCCAGTCAGCTATTCAAAATATTTTATTTATATCTTCACTTTAAGTATCAATCCATATAAAATTCGAACACTGGATATGGTAAGGTGATTTATGATGTAGAAAAAGCTATGAATTAAATGATGTGTTTTTTTGGTCTGCATGTGCTATTTTTTATATGGCAATAGTTCTTTCTGTATTTAGATTTGTACTTTTGAGAAAATTACAAGTTAACTTTCCAATAAAATTAATCAAATCAAACCAAATAAAGAACGATAACTTTAGCCAGGTGCTTTTTTCATGTATTATCTATATAAATTTTATCTCAAAATTGCAACTAACAAATGAAAAACTAAAACTGGTCATGTGATCTATAATTGTTGCTGAACAAGAAATAAAACTGAATTCGGTGGGTTTTGGACGTGCATGAATCACCTCCTGTCTGATTTTTATAAAGACTGATACTTAAAAGTTATTATGTAATATCGTAAGAAAATGTCATAGAAAACTTCTTTTCCAAGGACCAATCCGTGCATCTGAAGTAATGGAAGTAAGTAGCTTCTAGTGAAATCATAACGACAATTAAATTTCCTACGCATTAAGTCCTAAGGCAAATGAAAACAGAAATTGATCCTCAATTAAAAAAGAATTTTGTCAGTAATAGAATCCTTATTCTCTTCTTGCGTAATTTCAGTGTCTTGGGGTACTATTAATTAAAAACATGTTTTAGCCAACCAATTAGCCGGCGGTATGTTACACCAAATATTCTTCGGTCGATTTATATACTGTATAAAAAAAACAAGCCAATATTTTGTTGTCATCAGCAATTAATTCAACATTTTTTTTGTCATTGTGATATGGATAATTAACAAAAACTTCTCACCCTTTCAAATTATTGTTAATTTTCTAACTGTTAGTGTTATTTTCTTATTTTATCATTTCCTATTTAATCAAGTCCTCAAACATAATTCCCCTATTACATATTATTATTCCATATTTTACACAAAATTTGCGGTATATGTTATTGTTACTTTCGTATTTACATTATAATAAAATTGATCAACAGAAAAAAAAAAAAAGATAAATATACACACTGCCTCGTGACTGTTTCTGATTTTCCCGTGCAAGAGTAAGTATGGGAAACAAGATTCTAGCGGAAATAAAAAAAAAGGTAATCCACTGACAAAGACCAGACATGGAAAAAGTGCCTAAAATAATACATACAAAGTAACAAAAGTAAATGAGCAAATCGGCCTAAAAATTAGTCATTTTTCTCATATTAGTCTGTGTATCAGTCATGATTACTTTACTTGAGGCGAAACTATTGTAGGTACGAAACGAAGAACAATATTAGATACCACATCAAAAACTCTACAAATTCTAAATGTTTAAAGAATATTGCTACAAAGAGCCAACACTTATTTTTTTGGGTTTTTTTTTTTGTTTTATTTGTCTTTTTGTTTTTGTTTTTGTTTTTTTTCTGTTTGTTTGTTTTTGTTTTTTTTTTAGAAAGGAGTGTTAAATAATGTTATGGTCTGAAGTTTCATCTTCATTAACTTTATCAAGAAAGATAACTAAAGCTGATTTTTTACACTTTAACTGTTGTAATGACATGCAAATAATGATAACTTAATTGAAAAGTTGTTTAAGCCATTAAAAATACCGGACGAGGGTAAACAAAATGAAAACGTGTTTGACAAGTTTGTCAGTTTTATCTGAATTGTATTAATTTGCTTACTTATTAAAGGTTGAACCCATGGCAATGCATGCCATCCTTATCATTGAAATACACTGAAATTATGAAATTAAATGTGCTTAAACCTAAAAATAACTTCTCTATACAATGCATATAATATGTTAGATTTGATAAAAGCTGGGTTACGATTATTATTTTGGATGAATCACAAGGTATACGGTGAGATTATTATAGTCGTACAAAAAGAATTTTTCTTCGAAAAGTCTTTGGTGTTTACATTGTAATCAATCAATCAAACTGAGTTTATTTTTTAGTGTATACCTTTTAAAATGGCTAAGGATATGGATAAAAATGGTCGATTGTAATTGAAATAGATATTGTTGTCATTTTAAGATTTATTTGTCAATTTTTGTAAGAATCGTGGAGTGGGTCAAACATGGTATGACAAAATGGAGTGGGTAAAACATGGTATGAAAAAAACCCACCATTTATAATGGAGTGGGTAAACATGGTATTACAAAAAACCATCATTTATAATGGAGTGGGTAAAACATGGTATGACAAAAACCTACTATTTATAATGGAGTGGGTAAAACATGGTTTGACAAAAGCCCATCATTTAATAAAGTTTAATTTGACTACTTTCACCATTTGAATCAACGAAAAAAGATTTCCTATGTCATGTTTACAAATTGGGTTATGATTTCATTGAAATGAACTGAAAACTTTAGGGGCAGATAACTTTGTCAAAAAAAAACTCAATTTCCTAACATTCTATTGAAAGATTAATCAAGGGAACCAAGATTCCAGCGGAATTCAAAAGAATGTAATCCGTGGACAAAGTTCAGACATGAAAAACAGACACACACAACAAAGAACATGAAATAACCAAAATAACACATATTATTTTGGAGATTTGATGCATCGCATCTAACCTTAAGTACTTGTGATAATTACAGACACTGTGAAGTCACCCTCTACACTAAAGGATCGATGGATAAGGAAAACTATTGACCAATATATACGTCAAACGCGATGACTTTTCATTCCGTATTGTCAAATTTCCTTTCATCTTTGGCAACATATCTTCAGTACCTACATATGGATTTTACATCATACGTTATGCCAGAGCTTACCATAGATGCGTAGACTTTTTGTACTGCGCTAGACTTCTTACAATTAAGCTTCTGGAACAGGGTTTTGTTGCTACAAGATTGAAGTCAGAACTACAGAAGTTTTATGGTCTTCATCATAAACTTATTACGGTATATCCATCTGCACCGTGAAAACTGATTTGTTCAACATGTCACAGTTTTCCTTTCCTCTTTCCTCTACCAACCACCGAGTTGCTCATAAAACGTCAAGTTCAGGGTAGATGGAAGAGGAAAGGATAACATTATGAGCAAATCTGGTATTGCAGAAATGAAAAAAATAGTCTTTAAAATAGAGGAATGAAGTTATTTTGTATGATCGTTTGGTTTTTGACATGCATGTTTCTGTTTTTTTTTCCCATTTTGCCTTATTCTTACAAAGACATACACTAAGGCCAAAAAAAAATGTCTGTTTCGGGTTTCCAACCGAATCTGATATTTAATCCCGACCCTAATTCGTTTTTCTCCAAAATTGATAATTTCCGCCAATTTCCGATATAATACGGATCATTTCCGGTAAAACCGAAAGTACGTTAAAAACCAGGTCACAATAGCGTTTGAATAGGAGACATGTTTACATCACGTAAATCCAAGCGCAAATACAGTATACTTATATTTTGTTCAAAATTCCTACAAAAAATAAGTGTATTGTAATAAAAGACATGATTTAATAGCTGTGTATGTTAAAAATTAAACTTTCTACTTAAAACCATACACTTGCATGACTTAAACATGATGCTATTTTACAAATATAGACTCAACTTTAGTCGAGAAAAAATGAAATGAAAAACAAAAAATGAAAATGTCTACCGACCTACCGAGGAATGTAATCCTAAACAGACATAAAGGCCTAAAGAAAAAAATAGTTTCACAGACGATAACTTTCACTCGCTGTAATGCTGAATCAAGCAACAACAAATCAATATTTAAGACATTAAAGCAAGATGATCATTATAAGAACCGAGATATCTACAATTCATTGACAAAACGTTGATCAAAAACATTTAAAAAAACATGAATAATACAAATTTACTATATGCATATACAGAAACTAAGGAACACATGATCAACACGGACTTAAAGTAAACATCCAATTATCGTTGCTAAACATTCCGTCTTGACATATAAATAAAATATTGAAAAGAAAAGTTGTACATTGTAAACATTTGCTTGATCACTACCAAGGTAAAGTACATAGTACCGACTTTGATATATACTTCCTATATGATGTAGCGCGAGGCTTCAATTTATGTATATAGCAGTATACCGAATCACCAATCAAAAAGTGTGACATTAATTACATTGTATAATTTGGACTTATAAACAAATATGTTATTTATAAACTGTATAAATTATTTGTGTTTATATTTACAGCCTCAATTTTATTTAAAACCTTTAGGGCTCTATGTAAGCTTTTGATTCGATAAATACCATTTACTCCTCTGTTGTAACGCCGGATTTACCTTTTGATTTGTTAAATACCATTTATTTCATTTCTCTGTTGTAACGCCGAATTTACCTTTTGATTTGTACCATGTACTCCTCTGTTGTAACGCCGTATTTACCTTTTGATTTGTACCATTTACTCCTCTGTGGTAACACCGTATTTACCTTTTGATTGGTACCATTTATTCCTCTGTGGTAACACCGTATTTACCTTTTGATTTGTACCATTTATTTCCTCTGTTGTAACGCCGTATTTACCTTTAGAATTGTACCATTTACTCCTCTGTTGTAACACCGTATTTACCTTTTGATTTGTTAAGTACCATTTACCCCTCTGTTGTAACGCCGTATTTACCTTTTGATTTGTACCATTTACTCCTCTGTTATAACGCCTTATTTACCTTTTGATATTTCTGTATATCACACCACATTTCCACACTATTACTGACATCAACTTTTCCAAGATCAACTTGTACCTCTCCTATACATTTATGGCGGGAAAATTTATCGTAGTCGTAGATCAGAAATCCCAGTTGTTTATCTCTTACGTCATCAATTGTCACTGGAAATTTGAAATACTCATTAAAGAATGGGTTACATGTCTTTCTTTTCACAGATGATTGACGTATCCTCTCATCAACTTCTGGAACCATGGCGATTCGAACATACGGGTCACCGAAACTGATTTCCGCCTCCCTACATTCTGGCAAACAAAGTTCCTGAGCTGGAAAATCAAGTAATTGAAGAAGTAATTAACCTTATATTTTCTAGTGTGTTGATGTACAATTAAATATTTTACAGGAAAACTGCTGGATTATGAAAGTTGCACAAGTAAACATTTGTTCATTTGATAATCAAGCGTTTCCTTTTTTTTGTTTATTAGTAGAAAATCATCGACGAAACTGAACAAAAATATTCAACCAATTTAATTTTCAAACATGTACGACTTTATTAGAACAACTATAATTCTCATTCTCATTTATCTCTAATATATCAGTTGTTTTCATTCGTATAAACTTACAACAAATTGTACTTTGTAGAATACACCAGTCAGGATATTATACAGAGTGCTGTTGTGTTCAGACAAATTATGTAATTATATTTGTATTAAAATGATCTATTATTTTGTAAAGTAATGGCTTATGTACCAAGTACAAACACAGTTTAAATAATTTTTTATATATGCGGACAAGTCTTATTCTCCGACTAAGCTAAATCATTAAGTTTTCATCCTTTTCCACATACAACAAGGTTTCATCTTATATACATGAACATAATTTAAACGCACTGAAACGTTAGAAAGCATTACCCATACTATCAGGTGACGTCTTCTACAGAAGGAGTAGTCAAGGGAACCAAGGCTATAGCGGTAATCAAAAGAATGTAATCCAGGGACAAAGACCAGACATGGAAAACAGATATACACAACAAAGAACATAAAGTAACTAAAATCATACATACAAAGTAACAAAAGTAAATGAGCAACTCGGACTCCACTAAAAACTGGGAGCATGGACCAGGTGCACCGGTAGGTTTAGCGTCCTCTGCTTTTCTAGAAACACCCACCGAGTTGCTCATAAAAAGTCAAGTCCGGGGTAGACAAACGAGGAAAGAACAACTATGACCCGTTGAATAAATCAGTTTTCATGGTGCTGATGGATACACCATAACGATCCACGAGTTCATGATGACGACCATAAAACTTCTGTAGTGATGACTTCAATCTTGTAGCAACATAACCCTTGTTCCAGAAGCCTATTTGTTAGAGTTCTAGCGCCATTCAAAAAGTCTGCGTAGTTTCGCAAGCTCTGGCATAACGTATGAGTTGTGATATGAACTCCATATGCAGGAGCCGAAGGGATGTTGCCACAGATGAAAGGATAGTTGACAATTCTGAATGAAAAGTCATCACGTTTGTCGTAAAGTTTGGTCAATAGTTTTCCTTTACCATCGATTTCTAAGTGTAGGTCAATATATGAGGCTGACTTCACAGTTTCTGTAGTATCCTTTATCTCAAGTTCTTTTGGGTAGATGCCATGTATCAAATCCCCGAAATTAGGATTGTTTAAAGATAACACGTCATCTATATAGCGGAAACTGAGATTGAAGGATCTAGCTAAACAATATTCTTTCTTTCTGATCAGATCAGCTATAAAGTCAGCCTCATCATAAGAGTGAAGGAATAGGTCAGCTAGTAAAGGATCACAATTTGTTTCCATTGGAACGCCGACCGTTTGTTGAAAAACACGTCCACCACATTGGACAAATATGTTGTCGATTAAAAATTCTAGCATTTTGTAAACATCTTCTTCTGTATATTTCGAAGATGATTTTGAATTATTTCTTATGAATTATTTCTTACAAAGTATGAGGAATCTATACCAAGAACTATATATTTGTATCTAGGTGTACCATCTTATTGGGAAAAACAACGATGTATAATGTTTTTAAGTCGGGATTTTAACTGAGTATGGGGAATAGAAGTATACAGTGTTGAAAAATCATAGGTTTTAATGCTATTATATTCAGCCATGAAACGTTGTTTGTATGGATTCTTGTGAAGTTTAGGAATCCAGTACATAGACGGTAAATCACAATCATCGTCCTTGGTAGTGAGACCAAAAGAGGATAGTACAGATTTATGGTTTTCCACAATCTCTTCTTTGGAAAGAGTGATAGCAGTGTAGGTCTTATCACTGCTATTATTTTCTACGTCTACCTCTGATAATAAACATTGGATATAAAACGTTTTGCAGACAAAAACAATATTATTTTGGGCTTTGTCTGCTGGTACGACAACATACTTGTCATGTGTAGTAGACAATGTTTTTGCTACATCGGGGTCTTTGAAAACTGATGTAGCCTTGGCACTCATTGACCTACTTAAAACTTTCATTCGTTTCAAAATTAAAGACCTCACGGCCTTCAACCACTCTGACAGAGAATCAATGTCCTCTTGTTCTCGTTTTATCCATTTTCTTGCATAGTCCTCGACGGCATCCATAAGAACTTTAAAGTTAAAATTTCAAATTATGGAGCGTGGTTCACCATACTTGGGACCTTTAGAAAGGATAACGTAACGACGTGACCAGAAGGACCATACTTGAATGGAGAGAAGGTTTTACTTCGCGTCAAGTACCACGCAATTGAATAAACCATAAAACTAATTTGGATATATTATGAATATTCCATTTTTACCTTCAATTAAATGAACAACAACATCAGATGTTCTAAAGTCGTATTTCAGTCTGATATGTAAACGACCTTGACACTGATCAAGTGACGACTGCTGTAAAACCGCGTCTTTTCTTGGATATAGATCAGGTCGTATCACTCCTGAAAACGGAAGTATAAAGTTTTCCCAAAATTATGATATAAAACGTTATTTTTTTGTAGTTTCACTCCTATAAACTGATGAAAAATTTGACATGTAGAGTGATGTGTTTATTGTTATAATAAAAGACATGACGTTAACGTACAAATATAAGTTACTTTAGCATCCATAAAGAAAACAATCTGCCATTATGTTGAAAAATAGAACATAAGTTTGTTTTCCTCTGTAAATAAAAGTTCTCGTAAAAATTAAAAAGGGTATATGATAGCAGACGAATGAAATAACCATACCACTCAGAAAGAATTACACTGGAAATTTCAACAAAGAAGCGATATAAAACATCCGACAAAAAAAATGAACAGTGAGCAGTCGAAAAGGGAAGATAATTCATTTCAATAATTTATTTATCAGAAAACAATACAAAATTGTAAAAATAGGACAATTTAGTGACAACAAAGTCCAAATCATGGCTAAAACACATAAAACGCTTTTTTAAAGAAAATTTATATTATATTCCATAAAAATCACTTATACGTGTATACGGTAGCACTCGACACGTCCCACGTGTGCCATCGTGTATGAAAACAATTACAATAACACTCGTAAATGAATAAAAAGTTGAACCTGTCCATGTGTGAACACTGTGACCTTATAATGCCAACAACTATTCCCATATCTGATATCGCTCTACTCAATTCGCTATTTCCTACCTTATCAAAAAAAAAAAGCTGCCATTTTAACTGACATAGCGTGAAGTGTACCGCCAAATATGGACAAATATTGCGGGTCCAAAGTTACCGTAACAGGTCACGAAAATGTAAAAAAAAAGTACAGTAATTGTCCTATTAGAATTGAAATAAATCACGAAAACTCCAGTTTATCATTTTTTAACCACGGGCTGACCATTTACATCGCATTATTTTACTTCATCCCGAGCGATAGCGATAAACTGGAGTTTCCGTGATTTATTTCTTAATTTACCTAATGGCACCTCTGGTTATGTCGAATCAACTTCCTATTATTTGCTCTTTTTTTCCCAAATATATTTTATTACAAAATAAATCATATTGTCTATGGCACTTAATGTTTCTATTACTGTAAAATTTTTATTGTATGGCTCAAACGTCCTAAATGCTGATCAAAATGTAGATTTTTTCCCTCAAAGTTCGGAAGTTTGTTATCAAAGTAAAAGGTTTGTAAATGCCTGAACTTAACTACTGCATCTCTCCCCTAATGTTGTAATTCAATTTATTTTATTAATTTTTTGATTTTCTTAACAATTTGCTTAAAGCTCGGGAGCAGAGGATATCATTTTAGCCGAACGCCAGAAAATTATTCTGAATAGAATGGCACTCATGTAGGGTTAACTATCAATTAAGTTGGCACATAAATTGCATTCAAGCGCGGTTTCTTACCTACAGACGGATCAAATACAAAACTGTCAACACTTGTATCACTACGCGCGCTTATGCTGCTCGTGTCTTCTGTGAAGGGATCACTCTTGACACTACCACGTGACATTGTAGAAAAGCTACCGCGTGACGTTGTTGATGATCTCGGTTGCACTGTCCTGGACTCTTTTGTTAATTGAACATCCTATAAAATATTATAATATTGAACTGAAATAGATTTAAATCAAGGATAATATTTTACGAGGATACTACAGACAATGTGAAGTCAGCCTCCTATCTTGACCTACACTTAGAAATCGATGGTAAAGCAAATCTATTGGCCAAATCTTATGACAAACGTGATGACTTTTTTTTCAGAATTGTCAACTTTCCTTTCATCTTTGGCAACATCCCTTCAGCGCTTGCATATGGAGTGTTCATATCACAACTCATACGTTATGCCAGAGCTTGCCGAAACTATGTAGAATTTTTGTGTCGCGCTAGAATTCTAACAAATAGGCTTCTGGAACAAGGGTTATGTTGCTACAAGATTGAAGTCATCACTACAGAAGTTTATGGTCGTCATCATGAACTCGTGGTTCATTATGGTGTATCCATCGGCGCCATGAAAACTGATTTGTTCAACGTGTCATAGTTTTCTTTACTCTTTCGTCTACGGACTTGATTTTTTATGAGCAACTCGGTGGGTGTTTCTAGAAAAGCAGAGGACCTTAGCCTACCTGCGCACCTGGTCCATGCTCCCAGTTTTTAGTGGAGTCCGAGTTGCTCATTTGCTTTTGTTACTTTGTTTGTATGATTTTAGTTACTTCATGTTCTTTGTTGTGTCTGTTTTCCATGTCTGGTCTTTGTCCATGGATTACAGTATTTTTTTATTGCCGCTATAGCCTTGATTTCCTTGATCACTCTTTTAAATATCTTTAAAAAACGAATTACAAACAGTGTTATTCTAAGAAACATTAACACTTAAGTAAAAATATATTGACGTATAATAAAAAGTAATTGCACTAGATTCAGTCACTAGAAGTAAGGCAATTAAAAGACAAAAAGGTGGCCTCAAAGTAAAAATACCTATCTAGCTGTTTTACTCCAGATCATTAAAAACAAATATTAAAACACTACATTTAATCATATTCAGTATACTTATTGTATTCGTATTCTCGAATTTATACAATATTCATACGAGTTGTAGTTTAGCATTTATTTTTTTAAACCTCCGTTTTTTTCTGCAGGCATCAACATAAAATGTAATAGATGGTTAATTAAATGTAAGTATGTAGCATTCATTTCATAACTGTCAGTAAATTTAGAATGTCTAATGTTAATTTTAGAAAAATGAAAGTAAGTCACACATTTGTAGTCGACAGATATAAATCAATAAAAACATAACAATAAGTAATGGAAAGGGAGTTTGGTATGTCATTTTAATCAGTGATTGATGTCTTTAGCGATTAATGGTGAACATTGTATCAACTGGATACCTACCGAAAACACATACATTCACCGATACATAAATCAGAGGCAACTATCATAATACCAAAAGTCTAACTATGTAAAGTATAACAACTGGATATGTTTTAACTAATTCACGTATTATACAATTAGAGCATTTCAATTTTTAATAACAAAAAACAGAAAGTTATACACTTGAAATAATTTTTACCGCTCATATCAAGCAATACGATAAATAAATATAATGTTACTTTGGTGAGATTTCAGTAACAATAACAAATCTATCGATTTCAAATAACCTGTAACGTATTGTAAAAATCATGGATTGACACGTTAAAAGTATATAAGACAAAACATTATTGGACTTTACCATAACTCTGATAACTGGTATTGTAGCAGCCATAGACACGGTGTGATCTTCGTAAAGATTCCGGTAAACCAAACGATTTAAACATATTCCCATTTTGTAGGTTCATGATGTCTATTCAATGCCTTGTAACATCTGTGATCATTGATTTAAGTAAGTTATTAAGACCGTTCAGACAAATCTAAATTTATGTATGATATAACCCGAATGATAAGTGTAAGCAAAATAATTATTTAAGAGTCTTCTATTAAAAAAATATATTTTTTGATTATACACGAAATTAAAACGATTTATTTATATCTTAAAATTGCAGTTGTATCAAGTGTATCAGAGTAAAGTATAAAATATGGATACTGTCAATTACAAAGAAAATTTATCTCATGAACAGACTGTGTATTACTGAGATTTCAACATGCATAAGTCTGAAATCATAGTTAGTACTTCCATCCCCATTGTATATTTGCATCAAATCTAATGATCGTCATTGCCATATCATTAAAAGCTTTAAAGCTTCTTTATTGCTTTCAAATCAAACAAGATATCTTCATTAAAATTCAAACAAATTTGGCACTCGCCAAATTTGCAATTTGACGTATGCACTTGCCTGACAATACAGGGCATATACACCATTTTTAGCCACTTACTAGTATATCAGCCCTGCTTTTATTTTTGGAAATTCATATACCAAGAGCTTAAAATTGTATGACCTGTCTTTGTTTTCTTATCTTTATTTTTTACATGTTATGCGGTTGTCTAGATTGTGGATCGTCTTTATTTGCTGTTTTCACATTTACTCCATGTTCTTGGATTCTGATATATATATGCCGTACTACTATATTTGGACTTTTTCTTTTTTTAAATTGTTTTCCACAGTTAATTGTAACTTTGATAAAAAGACCCTCTTTGTTATTTTCATTCAGGCTCCTCATCAGTTGCTTATGTGAGCCTTTGATAAAGGTACAATCACCCACAGCGCACGCTATTCAGCTTCTGAATCTGTTTTGATCTTGAACTTTGCAAGTTTTATGCTCGTTAAGTTTTGTGAGTTTTATGCTCATATAGTTTTATCAGTTTTATGCTGAGGAAGGATATCTGTTATCCGAAATATTCAATTTAAATTTTACCATCTTCTTGTGATGTTAAACATATTTAGACGTTTTTATATATATATATCACCTTATCTCAGTCTCCATCCTTATTATATCTTATTCTCCAGGGACATTTAATAATCGACTCACGTTCTGCCGATGTCATTTCATACGAAACCCGCCTACACTAAATAGGAGAGATGACTTTTTGTATAAGAAACCCATCAAAGCTTTTTTTTAATGGAAAGTGTGATAAAGGTTTAAAGTGACCTCAAGGGGATTAATATATTTATGGTAATAGAATTTTATTTTCCTCCTTACAAAGGTCCCAAGTTGCCTAAACTATTTCTTTTCATAATTGATTCTACAAATGTCATTTCCTGTGGCGCTATACATAGATATAAATCAA
Organism: Perna viridis; assembly: GCA_037379345.1. Taxonomy (NCBI): domain Eukaryota; kingdom Metazoa; phylum Mollusca; class Bivalvia; order Mytilida; family Mytilidae; genus Perna; species Perna viridis. The sequence goes on along the minus strand of CM074516.1, from coordinate 48,814,550 downwards.
AATAATAAAAATTTTAAAAAAATAGAAAATAAAAACCAAAAGCAACCTATGAAGATATGCATTATTTCAATGTAAGAATACAATTGTCGAGGTAAGTGATAAACCAAAAATCCTTACCCGTTGACCAGTTGTACTGGAAATATAAAACAACAAGACCCAAGTTGCTGTTGTTATGTCCAACAGGACATGTTATTTCAGATGACAAAAAGTAAATTGTAGCTATATGATCTAACAAGCGGTGGTTGCTCTTATTATTTCGGTTACATTCTTCCTTCGAAGGCTTGAAAACACGAAATAAAATTTGCGTTTTTTATCCAGCTACGTTATTATTATACGGGCTGATGAATCAAAATCCATCTACTATGCCACTTGATTATTGTTTTTTATGGTAGAAATTTTGCTGAAATAATTCTTACACATGAACGACCAAAATGATGTATAAATAAATTTCAAAATAATATGACACAAACATGGTTTAATTTATCTTATTAAATAAAACTATAAATTTGTTGTAATGATTGTAACAGGCTTTTGCTTTTAAAAACAAAAGAATACATGATGGAACCACTCGGCGCTGTAATTTGCTTCGATAGTTTTGGTTTTGTCTACTTCTTGTATGCAATGATTTTTGGATGATTCAGATCTTCCATTATATTTGATTTTAATACTGCTGATGTCAGGTTACATTCCTTGCATTCTTTTGATTGCCGCTATAACCTTGGTTCCCTTGATTACTATTACATCTAGTGTACAAAATATCAAAATTTTTAATTATTCATATGATTGACATTGTTGTATTCAACTATTTTTGTTGATAGCCAGCTTGTAATTGCTTGATTTCTATAAATACTTAATAAGACACATATGTATTTCAGAAGAAAAAAAATCATAGGGGTATGATGCTGTACTTATTTACACAAAGGCGTTATATATAAACTTTATAAGCAAAGGATCGTATAGTCCTGGTAATAGAGCACAAAACATAATATATAGGTCAGGTAGATTTTACAATGATACCGATACAGATTGTATGCTTTAAAAAATTATATATAACAACAAAATTGTCAGTCAATTCAAGGCCTTCTAAAGTGTCTTAATTATAAACTAAGTGTGTAATGCACATATTCAGAAAAATCAAACATATGTTAAAGTGATTATATAACATGAATTATGTCTATTTTAATATAACAAAAAGGCTTATGGGTAGATGATGAATCGAGTACATCATTTGACGTTTATACGACGTCATATAAAAACTGAGTCTAAATGAAAACTTCTTAAAGTGCAAATGACTTAGAATAAATGATTCCGTTGTGCAGGAATAATACTTAGACATTTTTCCGGACGTTTTTAATTTGAACTGAAAACATGATATAGTTTGTTTGACCGTTTATGGTATGCAGTAGGCGTTTTAGTCTGGGTAACATCTCTCTAAGTCCTATAAAATCTCATTAGAACCAAGTCTTCTATCTGTTGCTAATACTCTACGAGAATTATATAACATTATTCATTGTCAGGAACTCTATCAAGTCATTCTGATTCAAGGGAGATGTCGATGATCTCATTAAAGCTTCGTGATGGTGTTAACCAGGCGGTCGCCAATCATGCAACACTTCTTGTCTTAGTAAACTTAAGTTTTCCGTAGTAAATCTTGCACTTCAATAAAAATTAGGGTCATGCATTTGCTTTTTATTATTGTATTAGTTGTGCATCACATCTTTGTACTCTACAGAAAATTGAAGTAAACGATCAAGAATTTGGTAGATAATAGTTTAGTTAAAGGAGTAGGACATTTTATTGTTTCTTATTAAGGTTAATAAAGGGAACAAGGATTGGTAAACCAAGTAAACCACGACAAGACATGGGCAACAAATACATACAACAAATTATATGAAATAACCAAAATAACATGTAAAAAGAATTAAAAGTAAATGAACGACCCGGACTCCACTTAAAACTGAGAGCAAGAACAAGATGCACCTTTAGGGGTTCAGAATAAATGCCGACGATATCAAACCTCAAAACTTTGAATTTGAAATTCGCAACTACAGCTTTTGTTCTCGTACGCTGTATCACAATGTTTAAAATCTTGATATAACGAATTTTGACCTATAGTCATTTTTGAGACTTAAGCAGTTGTGTTTATTCATTTTCTGTAGTATATAACCATTTATTTCATCACCTTTTAAATAGTCCACATGACCTTTGACATCATCAAAAGTATGAATTAATATAAATAGTACACGTTAAATATTAACAAGAATATATATTAATTGACAAATTGTATTCCTACTATCATCGACAAAACACATAAGTACCTCCAAGATGTAAACAGATCTTTTTGTTAACGTTACAATCAGGTGAATATTAATAGATGTAATGCTCCTTGGGGACATATCTTGATACAACTGTAAAGAAAGAATCTTTGTAAGTTCTGTCAGTGAATTCAAGCTTGAAACATTTCTGAGTATTATTAGAGAAATTGACTCTGCATAGGTTGATATCTACTCTAAAATTAGTGTAGTCATTGAATTTTAAAAAAGGAATCTGATCATGATGAGGAAACTTTAGCCGTCATTGGACAAAACCGTCAGGATGAATAAAAATTGGTTATCTTTACATAAAATACAACAGTTGTGTTCAAGTTCTGCTACAAACAAATTAAGTCAAAGTTGTATCTTACGTACACTTATTACAATATAAAAATATACAGATTCAGAATACCAATAAATCCCAAAAGTCATTTTGTTTAAAATGTTGTAAATCAATTGAAAAGAGAGGCAGACATAAATACTGTAAATACCTTAAATATTTACATCAAAGACCCCCGATATTTCTGTTCGTGTTTAAACGAATTCAAGCTTTGGACTCTGATTTTGACCAACTCAAAACTGTACTGAATTGAAAACATAAATACAAGGTTCGATTCATGATATCAAAAATATTTTGCATAAGTTGCAGTATTTGTCTTCCATCGTAGAGTTTATTCCATAGCCTGTAAGTTTATAATGAAATTACATAGAAGAGATACGCAAACCTATGTAGAAATCTACTAAAATCAAACTCATTTTTTGAAAAGGTAATACTAATGAATATTTTACTTTTATGCAGAGTTATCTAAGCTTTCAAATTAAATTCTTTAACGACTTCTGTTTCTATGTTAGACAGTAAGTAACACCCTTTAGCCAATCTAATATAGCTGAGTTTGATGAAAGCTGTTTTTTTCTAATCATAGTCGCCGTTTTTATCCCGATAATAATGTTGCAGTAAAACATCGAACGTAATTATAATTAGAGATTACATCTCCTTATACTTTGACAGAAAAAGTATAGACCGTAATGGATAAACAAAATGTACCATTGTTGACGCAGTATAAACCAGTTTAAAATTACTTCATGCAATAAAATGCTCAGAATTAATTATTATAAAATTCTGATTGACAACTAGTGCAAAAAAGTGACCGAACCGACCATTCCATGCGAAATAACGGATTGTATCTATACAGTTAGATAAGAAAGAAAAGTTACAGTGTAAGACAGCTTTAGTGGTATATGTTGTGTAGTAAATATAGCAGTTATGTCTTGAATACGCTGTTGAAACCTTTCAGAAATGTTTGACAAATAACGTTAGATTCATTGGTCCAAATCATATTACCTATTTAGTGTATACTTTCAGTGGACCAAGATATTTAGTCTAAATATAAAGCAAGATCCAATTAAATGTAGATTTTTTAAGGAATAATCCGAGATATATTCAGATGAACACGGACGAAGTATCGTTTAGAAAACGTCTTTTGATAACTTAAAATTCAACATGTGCCAACTGTTAAAGGAAAAAAAAAATATTTCGCCACTTCTTTTAGCCAATTTCAGGTTTAAACTAATGTAATCATTGACCTGGTTGATGGCGTGCAGGTGTTATACCACTATTAAAAGTCCCAATACTTTCTATGTTGTATTATGCAATTTTCAAGGTCACAACCTTTTTTAAAGTCTGTTAAATTGAAATTTAACAGGTTTTATCATAGAGGGGATCATTTAAAGACTCTCTCATAAAAACTGCAACATACCTTTAATTGCTTCTAAGAAAGAACGGTAAAATGAAAGTACACAGGTGCTAAAAACTCTACATTAATTTTTGAAATTTGACAAATCAGTGGGCTTTAGATCTAGACTCTAAACTTTTTTCTCTACATCAGGGTTAAAAACTGTTGTATTCAGTGTGTACCCGGCATGATAAGCTTTCAGATTATACTCAGTTTGCATATCCTGGATAAATCACAAAAAAAGATGCAATGCATTCTACTTTCTGGTTTGAGCAGGCGACTGGTTTCCCTTAATAGTGGTATTATACCTACAGTAGAACAAATAGTTTGGTTCCCTTGATTACTCTTTCACAACATTCTTAGAGTGAAACTCAGATGGGTCAAGTACAGAAGAACAAACAGCAACACAGCATTCCCAAAGTTATTTTTTTTATAAAATGGTATTAGGTTTTTAAAACAATTAGATTTACTGTCGAATGCACAATTGATCAATAACTATCAACAATTAATGGGATTTTTAATGAATTCACTAGCTTTAGTTAGTGGTCACAATGAGAATTTCCTGAAACGTATAATAAAGTGGGTTTCTTTATGCCAATTATTCGGGAATCCTTTGAAATAATTTTTGAGGCTCAAAGTAATTAATTTATAAATCATTAATTTTGATGCTTTAATTCGGAGCATAATTTACACGGGGTTTATCACCTGAATTAAAATTGTTTCAAAATTAATTTAGTAGTTCCAAAGGCAGCATGTGTGGGTATATACAAAAAAAAAAAAATTCAAACACCAAACTTTAAATGTTAACGATTTTTCGGTAGGTTTCTTAATCAGTTTTAACTTTATATTATCATTCACAAAATGTATAAAGTTAATAAACATTACAACTAAGAGCATTATTTATTAAGTGGTCCTAAACTTGGGCAAGTTTATACATCAACTATTTTGATGGAGCCAGAGAAAACGAAACAATCATGGTCTGAAACATCGTATATGATTAATGATTTTCAATTGTATTGTCATAGGAAACGTGGAGAGAAATTTATTTCAAATGGCGCACCAACGTCACTAAGAACATTACTATATATAAAATACATATATAATTATTAATAACAAATAATAATTGCAAATTGTAGATTTAACCTTACCTGGGAGCTTGTAGATACTTATATCATGGACGACGGATTTTAACCTTGCATGGGAGCTTGTAAATACTGACAACGAGGATGGTGGGATTTTAACTTTACCTGGGAGCTTGTAGATACTGACATCAGGGACGGTGGTTTGTAATCACCAACAGCATCATATCCACACGGTGACAGACATGTCCGGTGTTTTCTCTTTCGGTACGTCCGACAGACGATGACTACTACTATGGCGACTATCATGCCTGTTATCCCACACACTACCCCTAACACAATAGCAGATACCATCTTCATTGGTATCTGAAATTTAAAAACAAATTATTTAATTAATAACGTTTTAACTTGTTATTTGTTTTCAGCGGAATAGTAATATTCGGCGTTATAAGTATAACAGCAAGGACAGATTTGGTAAACCAGATCCTGCTAAATAAAACCTGCCTATTACGGAGACTACGAACAACTAGAAATCACATTGTTAAAAAATACATTTCAAACTTGTCATAAAACAACACTGACTACATATGTGGATACTTAAAAATTCAGTTTACTTCAAACCCTACAATCCCGCAGCTTTTCGGAAATTTGTTCTCTCCAAACGTTTGACTTCTCAACTCTGTACACTACGTTTCCACATGAAACATTGATATCTTAATTGGAATGACTTAACCGTAAATCTTTTGCTGTAACAAACATTACGTTGTTCTTGGTTACAAATAAAATATAAAGTGTGCTATACAGAAAAACAGGTTTGCGATATGCTTGATTTCCTAATTGATAACATATTCGTCACATTTGGAGGAGCCATTTTTCAATAACAAGTTGGCATTCCAATGGGCACTTACTAATTTACATATTATGACAAAAGCATGCAAATGCTTTTAAGTACCACTTATATATTCAATGGTAGAGGGGGGTTTAGCGCGCTATAAACCTCGATTTAACTCATCATTTCGTATGAAATGCCTGTACCAAGCCAGGACCATTGCGATACTAGCTTTTCCGGTGGTGTAATTTCTATTTTGCAAGATTTATTTTGGACTTGACTTAATAATGAATCAGATTAATGTTCGGTAATTCTGTTACCTTTATTCAAAACGGCTTATATAAAACGTAGCAACTATCTTTTATCGTCGTACTAAGTCTCTCTTATTTGGCAAGAATACGTAAGGAACGGTTAAATGAAGATTAAAAAGAGTGACAACTGTAACGAGACTGTGACACCTATGATATAGCGAAACATGAATTACAATATTTTCAAATCAGTCGGTTTTACAACAGACAAAAGCTAATGAAACACTATCGATTATTTGAAAAAGCATCTGAATTTGGTTACGACTGACAACTGTAGTAAAGATTATCATGACATAATGCAAGTTGGGTGTCATAATCAGTAGATCAATTCAAATTTACGAGGTCGTGTATGAAGACAACAACAAACATTGATATAAATAGCGGTTTAAGTGGTGGTGTAAGGTAATGGTTTAATCAGTCTTAAAATGAATATTTCGATTTCTCTTTCTTTTGACATGATGAAAGAGTAATCAAGGGAACCAAGGCTACAGCGGCAATCAAAAGAATGCAATCCAGGGACAAAGACCAGACATGGAAAACACATACACAACAAAGAACATAAAGCAACTAAAATCATACATACAAAGTAACAAAAGTAAATAAGCAACTCGGACTCCACTAAAAACTGGGAGCATGGACCAGGTGCACCGGTAGGGTAAGCATCCTCTGCTTTTCTAGAAACACCCGCCGAGTTGCTCATAAAAAGTCAAGTCCGGGGTACACAAACGAGGAAAGGAAAACTATGACCCGTTGAATAAATCAGTTTTCATGGTGTTGATGGATACACCATAACGATCCATAAGTTCATGATGACGACCATAAAACTTCTTTAGTTATGACTTCAATCTTGCAGCAACATAACCCTGTTCCAGAAGCCTATTTGTTATAGTTCTAGCGCGATACGAAAAGTCTGCGTAGTTACTGCAAGCTCTGGCATAACGTATGAGTTGTGATATGAACACTCCATACGCAGGAGCCGAAGGGATGTTGCCACAGATGAAAGGAAAGTTGACAATTCTAAATGAAAAGTCATCACGTTTGTCGTAAAGTTTGGTCAATTTTCGGATAGGTTTTTATTATTTTGTATTTTCTGAAAAGTATATGACTATGTAAGTAATTAAAGTGGTTGTGTTCTTACTGTCGTCATATTCGATTCCATCTACATAACTTCTTATAATGACAGATTTATAAATAAATATTTTAGATATAATTATCAATTCCTGTGATACAGCTCCTTCATAATCTCCTAATCATATTACAACAATTAGTTTGTAACCTATAACTTTTGGAAGGACTTTGTGGAATCAGTTACCATTAGTTATATTACAAAGATTATATACAACAATTATTCCATATATTTTGTACATTAACTGATAGCAACAAACAAAGACAAATATCCTGAATATTTTAAATGTTTAGAGCCCTCTGCATCAGTTAATGGCAAACCTTTTGTAATGAAATGAAACCTATCAATGAGTATTTACCGTCGTCTTAACAGCTATCTTGGTATCGATTGGCCTGCACAATTAACTCAGTTCTCCCATTATGTTCAATTTTGCCATTTTCACTTTATTAATGGCATATCAACTAAGATGTGTTTAGATAAAAGCTTTAGATAAGGGACAATTGTTACAAATGTCGATCATGGCTTATAAAGAACCAAATGTAATATGATTTCCTTAATTACGTAGAATCTTTTTCAATTTCTGTTATAGATATATAGACAAATAAATCTTTTTCGTTATTATTACTGCCCCAAAACCATGATACCTGATTAGATTTGTATTTTTCTGAATACCTCTTGAAAACTATTCATAAGTTGGTTTCTGTCTCCTTGTAACACATGTACTGCGTGATTAAATTTAGAATATTTGTATATGTTTTTGTTTTGCACTGAAAATATCTATAGCTAGTAACGACGACGTAACAATAAAATGTAAACTAGTGACGTCATAGTAAACAGAAAACGTATTGTTGTATTTTAATTATTACTTGAATCTCGCTTTAGAGCTCAGCGAGATACTTCTTATATTTTCTGTTTCGACATAAAACCACCGATTTTCTTTTTTTTTAAATCCATACTAGTGTTTACTAGAACCTTGCTTAACACCTATTCAAAATGTGCCGAAATTAAGAGAAGGAATATAAGCCGATATCTGGGACAATTACTGCAATTTTTTAATATGTTGTTATAGTAATTTTAACACCAGAAATGGTAAAATCACTATCAAAATTCGAACACGGTATACTAAATTTATTGCGAATTTATCAGACAGCTTATGCTATGTTTGTTTGCTTTAAAATATTTTTAAAACTTATATTTTTGATTTTGCTGGAAACGTTTTAAAAATCCTTCCACAATATTAAGTGAAAATCAGTGAAGGGTTATACATGTAACACAATTCTCGAACTGATGAATCTTGGTAAGAAGGAGAAGTCAAAAATGAAAGTCCATATAACAAAGGATAATATCAAGGCAAAATTCGGAGAATAAAACACAATCAGTATTGCAACTATTACAAATCGGACCAAATATTTTATTGATTAGGTTGGTTGGAAAACTTCGAAAGTTTCAGCAAATGGGTGTCAAGGGAAAATCTCTACAGAATAAAAGATACCCATCCATGAACTACTTGACTGGTGTTTCAAAACTAACAGAATAAAGATACCTTCCAGGAACAACTCGAATAGTATTTTCCTGGAACAAATTGGTTGATCTGTTTAAAATGACAGAATAAATATACATTCCAGGGACGACTTATTTAGTGGGTGTCAAAAATAACAGATTCATGATGTCTTTCAGGAAACAACCCAATTTGTTTTTTCAGGAATTACAGATTACAGATACTCTTCCTAATTTATTCATTAGGTCATGGCCATAGTGTTTATCATTTTCTGTTAATTTTGTTTGTAGTTCCTTGTTATGTATTAAGATTGTACTTAAATCGTATTAACCTTGATTCATCTTCCCCATCAGACGATTTTTAATGACATTTTCTAAATATCTGAATAATCATCTTTCAGACATGATTAGTTTTGTTCAATGGTAGAAGAAATATAACAGTTGTATATAAGTTTGTTTTTTTTATTCTTCGGGAAATATTTAAATGAGAGTGCGAAAGAGAATGTCAGCAATGCTCACATTTACAAGTGACATAGTCCTTAATATTTTGAAAACAAAAACTGGTTTGAAGGTTTAAAAAAAGACAATCATATTAAGATATAAACGAAAGTATAAATCAAATGTCATAAAAAAAATAACGAAACATTTGGATAATTCGAATACGGCAAAATCCCTCCCCTCCCCAACAAAAACGGTCTGAACGAGAACGCAGGCAATGAAGACGACCTACATGAAATACACAATATAGGGAAACGAAAAAGAATTCCCGAAGTACCCGAAAAAGAGGGAAACAATACGTCACACAAATACCGAACGCACTAGCAATATGAACTCCAACCAAAAACTGGAAGTGACATTCACGTGTTTCAAAGGGGTAAGCATTTCTTGCTCCGCCAGCTGCAACCGCAGTCAATAATTTACTGACCAAGGAGGAACACAATTTAACAACATGAGTTATTCATATGTCTTTGAAAGTCAACAAGGTTTTTTAATAAATGATTAAATTAATTACACTTTATTATGAAATATACATTTTATTCATTTTATTAACTATTATTGAATGAAAAAAAAAGAATCTAAAGTGCGAAGTCCATTTTGTCCAAGTCTACATCCTGTAGGAGAAAATATCCTTACCTGACTAAGTGAACAGTCCTAATTATTGCATCATGACATCACTCTACATTACACCAAGTAATTCTGTATCACAATACATACTATCACTGCTTTAGAGTAGAAGTACATAAAGGCACTATATTATCGATCCAGCCTTGTTTATCTGTTCATCTTTTCAATTATAGTAATTTTTTTCCAGCAATAAGCGCCCTAATTACAATATTCATGTGACATTGTAATATTCTGTCATCTTTCTGATAAGGCAGCTGCATATAGCAACATCCTTTGACATTTTGCCCTTTTATTTCAAAATAAATTGAGTATTGTTTTATGTCTTTTGTTGACAGTTATATAACTGTGATCAGATTAGTTCAGCTGTTTGTAGATTTATTGTTAAATCATTTGGATCAGTTCTATAGGTGATCAGAGAAAATTGTTATAAAAAGATCGATGAAGAGAAATTATAACAGTATAAAAATATTGGCAACCCAAGCAAAGCTATTTAAACCTAAATGTTGATGAAAAATTTGTCACTGACTGATTTATGCCAAAGGATTTACACCAAATGACTTTTTGTACTTTTTAATGCAGACAAAAATAATCAAACTCAATATTGATATAATACCATAAAAAGGAATGACAAATCAAATTAAAGAAACAAAAAATAAGATATAATAACGTAGACGATTCGGTTACCTGGTTGTCTATTTACTTAAATTTAATTTTGTATTGTTTTATGTCGTCCTGTTTGTATTTTGTATTATTGTCGTATATTTTTCCTTTAGCTGTGTTACTATTGATTTTACTCGTACACGCAGAAAATGTTATCAAATCAGATATTTTGCAACTTTTATGTTAATGAATGCATTTAATTAATTCGAATCGTTAATACTATCATTGTAACTTTAAACAACTCTTGGGTAATGTATAATTGTTTATATAAACAGTCAAGGCATGAATTGTGATAGTTTCCCGCCAACCAAAGAAATAATGAAATCAAGCGTGACACCTCCCCAGTGACTTTGTTTCCTGCATTATATTACTTGGTAGTATTTTCTGCAGTAAATATATGTTAATTAAAATATGGCATAGCATGTAAAATAAAACAATCTTGATGGGGAAAAAATCCAATTACATCTTTGTTGTAGAGATTAAGTTTAATAACGTGTTTACATATAGATGATATTATGGATTTTAAGTTATTTGTTAGAATCTTTGTATTTTTCTGTTGGAAAGTCTACTATGTTGGTCATTTATTTTAAACACATGTCATCTCCCACGAACTAAACCCTCCTTCGACTGACATAATTGTTCCGAAAACATTATATATGCATAGATATATTTTAAAATAAATGTTCAAACATGATCTTGTCTTCTAACTCATCAAACAAGGATTTTCAAAATATCAGCCAAGAGCATCTTTATCATTTGGTAACAGTTTAATAATTACAAGTAATTATATCGCAAATATCTATAAACAAGAAATATGAACAAAAGAAGAACACATCTCTATATTACAAACTTTACAGGAATTGTATTCAACTTAGTTCATATCATAAATCCACTCTATGACTAAACGTTTAGTTTTAAAGTAAATTGGTCAATAGAGGTTTCCATTGACAAAAATAATTACCAGAAAAAAAGGTCCTGAATGACTGACACGTGTACCAAAAGAGTTATATATAGAATCCTATACAGATGCTATATACGGAAGTTTGGAGGTAATTAGCCGATTACGACAATGTAATAATGACTGATATACGATACATCAAACATCCTTAGCAAACAAATAAACCAGATATCTAGAAGACAAAGACTACATGTTCTATAGATGGTGTTTCCTGTTCCAGTTAATGAGGCTGACATGTAATGGTTGATTATTTCCATCCACTTGACGTCAGAACGTGTCATCTGATCGTTAAAAACTTGTTCAAAGAGTTACGGGGTGATTAATGGGAAACATTTAATTAGCAGTAAATTTCACAGAAAAAAAAATCGCATTTACAACAAATGTCAAACATTGTCATAAATAGAAACATAAAGAAAATTGAATTTCGTAATAAGCAGTTGGAAACTGTCCCCTGGCAAATCGAATTGGTGGTAATGGCTTATGGTTTCAGAACTATTCAGAACATCTATAAATGTATTGCAAACTGATTTTGTTAATCGCAGACATAATTGCTTTTCCTTAGTTAATTTACAGGCACAAATAGAAAAAAATGGCGTTAGCATTTACTTTAAAGGCAGAAACTTACTGCCTCTTTCAATTGATTAATTTGATATGATTAGATGAGAAATATTGAGCACATTGAAGTACGTTCGTCGCTGGTAAAGAAGTAATTGAATTCAATTCAAAGTGTACGGTGACCAGTAGAACTAAAAATTACATCCGAGGAGACCTCAACTGTGTATTCACAACGTGAAAATAATCACAAAATCAATATTCATGTTCATTCGTTGTTGTAAAGGCGACGAATCTATAAGACCAAAAAAAAAAAAAACAAAAAAAAAAAAAACAAAGTTCATGTGTTAAGTAATTAATCGACAGTAGAGCAGTCAGAAACAGACACATTAAGAGACACATGTAACGCAGTAACAGATTTGTCAGGAAATAAAGGTAAAACGTTAAGTCGGTAAAGCATTGAAAGAAGACAACGCCGTAAGTAACAGACACATTAAGAGACATATGTAACGCCGTAAGTAACAGAAACATTAAGAGACACATGTAACGCAGTAAGTAACAGACACATAAAGAGACATATGTAACGTCGTAAGTAACAGACACATTAAGAGACACTTGTAACGCCGTAAGTAACAGACACAATAAGAGACACATTTAACGCCGTAATTAACAGAAACATTTAGAGACACATGTTACGCAGTAAGTAACAGAAACATTAAGAGACATATGTAACGCCGTAAGAAACAGACACATTAAGAGACACATGTAACGCAGTAACAGATTTGTCAGGAAATAAAGGTAAAACGTTAAATTACACAAGCATAAGGAGACAAAGAATCGAGATAACATGTTAAGTATCAATTTTATCGGGAGATAAATGTAGTGCATTTGTTATTTATTATATACATCATGAGAAAAAATGTGGTGTGATATTGAAAAAAAACAGTAACTTGTGGGAAAAAAATATAAAGAGTAATCAAGGGAACCAAGGTTATAGCGGTAATCAAAAGAATGTAATCCAGGGAAAAGACCAGACATGGAAAACAGACATACACAACAAAGAACATAAAGTAACTAAAATCATACATACAAAGTAACAAAAGCAAATAAGCAACTCGGACTCCACTAAAAACTGGGAGCATGGACCAGGTGCACCAGTAGGGTAAATAAACAATAACCATAAATAAAAAAGGACAAAGTATATCAGTATTTAAAGTCGTCTTTGCTTAATCCAGTTTCAAAGAGTAATCAATGGAACCAAGGTTATAGCAGTAATCAAAAGAATGTAATCCAGGGACAAAGACCAGACATGGAAAACAGACATACACAACAAAGAACATAAAGTAACTAAAATCATACATACAAAGAAACAAAAGTAAATGAGCAACTCGCACTCCACTAAAAACTGGGAGCATGGACCAGGTGCACCGGTAGGGTAAGCGTCCTCTGCTTTTCTAGAAACACCCGCCGAGTTGCTCATAAAAAGTCAAGTCCGGGATACACAAACGAGGAAAGGAAAACTATGACCCGTGGAATAAATCAGTTGTCATGGTGCTGATGGATACACCATAACGATCCACTCCACGAGTTCATGATGACGACCATAATACTTCTGTAGTGATGACTTCAATCTTGTAGCAACATAACCCTGTTCCCTGTTCCAAATTCCACCGACCTATTTATATCATATGATTAACTGAAAAAACCGTGATTTCGTGGTTAAGTGACTATCGTCGAATCCTCACCGATGGCCACAACGTCAAATAATAAGGCGTTTTTGTAGGCGATGGACAATATAGTCAGAAATACAATAGACAATAATCATTGATTTTATGTTGGCAAACTTGGAAATTTTATAGCGGTCAGATTAATGAGATGAATTTCTATCTTAATGACTGTGAACTTTTCATGATTCCACTGCTACCTACCTTTGTTATTGATCTAACATTTCACGGTGATCAATACTAACAAGGCCTTTCGGAAAAACCACATCGCCTACGTATGGATATCTTAGGTACTGTTTTATTTTGATTTGACAATAATGTTAAAGACCATTATAAAATAACAATATAGCAACATCAATAAGAGGTTGTTTTCTAGAGAAAAAGTTAAATGCGGCCATCCGGTACGGTCTTTGTCTAAGCTGATATGCAGAATGCTATGTGTATGTCTTTTGGTTGGTTTTAACGTGTCTTCTTATAAATAAATCGAATGTACTGTCTGAGGGTTCAAACATGACAAACCTATAAAACATTTTTACGCTTCAATATTTATCAACGATATCGTTATAAAGGCATTAAGTAAGATTCGTTCTTCAAATAGATACAATAGGGTTGTGAAGTCTCTGGAAAACTGATTTTCTAAGAAATATAAATAAGGGAAACAACAAACTTCAAAATCTAATCAGTGATTATGATAAGACTGAATTTAGCCAAAGAAATCTAAACTGACAAAATAAAAATGTAACCGTATCCCATCTGTATTTAGGGATATATTAAGGGATTGTTTTCGACCAGAAAAGAACACATTTTGAAAAAATGTATATTAGGGTATTTATAAGAAAACCATATTGCGTTGAGCTGAAATTCATACAGACTTTGCTATAAATCATTTGTTTAGACTACTTACTTCTATTCATAGAAAAGAGTAATTAAGGGAACCGCGATTCTAGCGGAAATAAAAAAAAAATGTAATCGAGAGACAAAGACCATACATGGAAAACAGGCATGCACAACAAAGAACATAAAAAAAATAATACGAACAAAGCAACAAAACTAAATGAGCAAACTCACTAATCAATTAAGATCACATAAAATAGTATAAAATCCATAAACCATATGACATTTTATATTAAGTTAAGAAATAGAAAATATTATTTTAAACCAAAACAAATGTAAAACTGTAAGCTTTAATAGAATAGGACATTTGACATATTTATTTCCCATGTTATGCAGACTTTATGTTATTCTGAATATCGCTTCCCACTCAAAGTGCTTTCAAAAACAAAACATTTCACAGTTTACGATGCAAAATAATGGAACGCCGACGCATTATAATTTTGAAAGCAGATTTGGTATCCCGGGAGAAATGCATATTGCCTGTATATGATTCATTGATGTAAACTGTACCAAGTAACGCGTAAAACAATAGATATGTTCATACAAAAATATAAAGAAGTATAATTATTTGACATTCTAATTAATAGAGCATACATAGATTGAAAATAATGGACACAAGACGAAAAAAATAAACATTAGTTATAGAAAGATTCAATTATAAAATGAGAATTATATTAAGCAGTTGGACTGCTAAAACTAAAGATTGTAAGCTTCTTCAGCTTTCCTACAAGTGGAGTTTCTCGTGTCCAGACGATATTAAAATTGACATAAAATTACAAATGTCCTTGGTATGGAGATTTGAACACCATACAATTGTCGAGTTCATGATGGCACTCGTAAAATCGTCCAGATTTATTTATGAAGCTTAAATTCAAAAGTTTATCAGTAAGCAGTTTAGTACAGTTATTATTTATAACTTTCCTGCGTTACGAAAACATATTTTATTCGTAGTATTAGACAAAAATGAAAATTCCTTTCTTGCTAGTTAGTAATTTATTATTTTTTCGATCTCAGGATGTTTTATTGAACAAACCCTGGTAGCATCAACTTATAGGTACTTGGTTACCCCAAGATTTGATTTATCCATTATCCAAAGCTTGTGAACAGATATGGTCTAACACTGTATATCCATTATAATGTTTCCTAAAATCGAAGGAAATTTACTCAACCAGTTAGTCTTCGTCAATTGATTGATTGATTGATTGTTGGGGTTTAACGTCCGAGCAGCAATATTTCAGCTATATTCAGACGATGAACATAAAATGGATGATAAAATGAACATGAAATGATGATGAAATAAAGAAGGAATCGGACACAAGCGCAACAGGGTCGATAAATTTAGATGGCCAGTAGAAAAAGGGAGGGATGGGTAGGGTCGGGCAATTTAGCCTCCTGTGGCAGTGCGCAAAGGTTCCTACTCCTATCGAATACCACAGCAGGGGTCTTTAACGTGCGAGGAACGAGGCATCTTTCCCAACACGGCTCACCACCATGGTTTGTGGTCAGGTTTTCCGTATTATAGCCTAACAACCCCAGGATGTAACACGCCAGGGGTATCCCTTTCCACCACCTGGGGCACACATCCCAGTTGCTCTGTGCGCAGAGCGCCTAGCCCCCGGCTAGGTTTCAGAGCACTATTTAGTCGCCTTTAAGACAAGCTTAGCGCTCTGCAGGCCTATTCTTTTGACACCCGGACCTGCACGGGGCCTTAGTCAATTGAGTCTGGGTTGATCATATTATCCTCCTAGTTAGCCTTCTTTTTGAAGTCAGGGTTAATCATTTACCAGTTAGTCTTGGTCAATTGAAGTCCGGGTTGATCATATACCAGTTAGTCTTGGTCAATTGAAGTCCGGGTTAATCATTTACCAGTTAGTCTTGGTCAATTGAAGTCCGGGTTAATCATTTACCAGTTGGTCTTGGTCAACTGAAGTCCGGGTTATTCATTTACCAGTTGGTCTTGGTCAATTGAAGTCCGGGTTAATCATTTACCAGTTAGTCTTGGTCAATTGAAGTCCGAGTTGATCAATTTACTTTTAGTTTCGTTTGTTTTTATTATATTTTTTATTTCGATCCATGTGAATGTCAGCTTCCCTGTTCCTTTTTTTTTAATTTTGATCCCTGTGTGTGTCAGCTTCCCTGTATTTCTTCTTTTTTTTGTTGGCATTATTTGTACCATCATGAAAGCTGCTTCACTTTTTTTTCATTCGAGCGATTAACTGGATGAATTTTAATTACATGAATTAATTTACATGCTAATTCTATAAAAAAAAAATTACCTATTTAAGGGGTTAGAAAACACACACTACTGGAAGCATTCTTTAGAGAGCCTCGTTATCATTAATTGATATAAAAGACGCGTAGTCTGAGCAGCAATTCCTAGAATCTCCCTAGCGTGGAAAATGGTTCATTCTGATTGATTCGAATGTCCTGAAATATGAACAACTCCACAAATTTAAGTAATAAAATCTGGATTGAGCTATCAAGTCAACACATTCTGTGTAAAATGTCCATGCAAGTAGTATTCAGATGCAAATCATTCGATTTTTTTTCAAAATCGAGTTAAAAAATGATATTAAAATGTCCTAAGTCGATATTGTATATAAATTATTTGAGATGTCTGTACATGTTTACTTCATCCATTATTTTTTTTTATTTGATTTTTACATAATTATTTATAGATAATTTAAAGTCAAATAACTTAAATATCAATTTTCATTTTTAGACAGCTACATAATGTCATTTCATTTATTTGTCATAAGCATTGATATATTGAACTATCATATAATCAACAAAGTTGACTCAAAATGTGAACTCTACATAAATAGGCCAATGACCAATACGATAAACACTGAAAAAGAAAGTTTGTCGCAATCAAGTTACGAACAGAAACCATATGTTCTAACCATCAAATATAAACACAATGATATACGAAAAATGTAAGATAGTGTGTATTCAGTTAGCATTCTGCACAAACTTTTAGTTTCTGCAACAAGAACCAAATAAAACGAAGGACTGATCACCAAGAGTGACATGATGACGAAAATGACAACATATTTTACGTTTCTTTATTCTTTTGATCTTTAAATTTAAATTTTGACCACTTCCTTGTTGATTAACAAATTTTCTTTTCAACAGCATTCCTTTTTTAAATGGACGACCATTTTCAAGAACCAAATCATTTCCCATTTCTTCTATGTTATAAATTCATCTTTTGTAATTGCATAGGTGTAAAACATTCCTGTTAATTGCATTTCTTTTTCAAAATGTTATAAAACTTAACACTATCTACCCTTAACGATGTGCTTTTTACAGTTACTCAATTAAAAGAGGTAACTAATTCAACTATTTAATATTATTTTTACAGTAAAATTAGTAAAAAAGCCATATAACTTTATTTAATTGTTTGTAATTACATTATGCTGTTAATCAATGCCCTAGACTTGTTTATATAGGAACAGGAAGATCTATGGTAGAATAAAACCACTACTCCATACCAAATTCAACATTCCTGATAATTGCATAGTTCTGTTAATTGCATCATTTTCTGAGGTATGCAATTAAGGAGAATCCACTGTATTTTATATTGCCACTGGAGACTAGTAGGGTCTTGTATAAAACTTGTGGAGTATTTAAACATCTACAATTTTCTGATTTATGAAAGAGTAATCAAGATTCTAGCGGAAATCAAAAGAATGTAATCCAGGGACAAAGACCAGTCATGGAAAACAGACAAACACAACAAAGAACATAAAGTAATTAAATTAATACACACAAAGTAACAAAAGTAAATGAGCACCTCTGACTCCACTACAATCTGTGAGCATGGACCAGGGGCACCGGTAGGGTTACCTATCTCTGCTTTTCTAGAAACATCCGCTGAGTTGCTCATTGAAAGTCAAGTGCGGGATAGATGAAAGAGGAAAGAAAAACTATGACATGTTGAACAAATCAATTTTCGTGGTGCAGATGGATACACCGTAATGATCCACGAGTTCATTATGACGACCATAAAACTTCTGTAATGATGACCCACCTTGTAGCACCATAAACCTGTTCCAAAACCTAATTGTAAGTAGTCTGGCGCGATACAAAAAGTCACGTAGTTACGGCAAGCTCTGGCATGACGGATGTTGCCACAGATGAAAGGAAAGTTGACAATTCTGAATGACGGAATGAAAGTCATCACGTTTTGTCGTAAAGTTTGGTCAATAGTTTTCCTTTACCATCGATCTCTAAGTGTAGATCAAGATATGAGGCTGACTTCACAGTGTCTGTAGTATTCTTTATCTCAAGTTCTTTGGGATAGATGCGATGTATCAAATCCCCGAAGCAAGGATTGTTCAAAGATAATACGTCATCTATATAGCGGAAACTGAGATTTAAATTTCTAGCTAAACGATGTTCTTTCTGTCGAATCAGATCAGCTATAAAGGCAGCCTAATAAGAGTGAAGGAAGGGATCAGCAAGTAGAGGAGCACAATTTGATCCCATTGGAATGCTGAGCGTTTGTTGAAAAACGCGTCCACCACACTTGAAACATATTTTGTCCATCAAACATTCCAGCATTTTGAAAACATTTTCTTCAGTATATTTGGAAGAGGATTTGGAATTATCATTTACAAAGTATGAGGAATCTCTACCAAGAAATATATATTTGAATCTAGGTGTACCATCTTTTTTGGAGAAACAACGATGTATAATGCTTTTAAGTCGGGATTTTAACTGTGTGAGTATTGGGAATAGAAGTATACATTGTTAAAAAAACATGGGTTTTAATGCTATTATATTTTGATAATAATCTTGAATTGAGAGTCCCCAAAAGATCTTACGATTTTTTTCAGGATCCACATTGTCTTAATACTACTACGATAGTAACAAGTGTTGTGGTAAGACAGGTGTGAGTATAGAAGTTAAAAGTTGTGAAAGAGGTTTGGTGATAAATTTTGCAGATCAAGCTATGTAGCGTTGTTTGTATGGAATCCTGTGGTCTTTGGTAGAGAGACCAAAAGAAGGGAACACAGATTTATGGCCATCCACTATCTCTTCTTTGGAATCTCTGATAATGAATAATATTTTCTCTACTTTGAACTGCGTAGTTATATAATGCAAATTCTGGAACACTCCATAATGATTTAGTAGTTTATATGTATTTTTGAGAATCAGTCTTAGCAAAGAGTTATCAAGGGAACCAAGGTTATAGCGGTAATCAACAGAATGTAATCCAGGGACACAGACCAGACACGGAAAACAGACATACACAACAAAGAACATAAAGTAATCAAAATCATACATACAAAGTAAAAAATGCAAATGAGCAACTCGGAATGTATTAAAGCGTACTTTATTCATTTTGCAGTGTATGTTCAAAGTTGACAGAAAGTGCACGAACTAATAAATGTAGTTATAGTAAGCAGTTTATTTTGTGTTTTGCCTAGTGTCCCAACCCTACTACAGATATCATACGTTTAGCAAACAAAAAAATTTTGGTTTTGGGCTTTGTCTGCTGGTACGACAACATACACATATATGGTAGTCAAAGTTTTTGCTACATCGAGGTCTTTGAAAACCGATGTAGCATTGACGCTCAATGATCTACTTAAAACTTTCATTCGTTTAAAAAAAAAGACCCATTCTTACAGAGAATCAGTGTCTTCTTGTTTTTGTTTTATCCATTCCATTCCATTGCGTAGTCCTCCACGGCTTCCATCAGAACTATAAAGTTATAATTCCAATTTATGCAGCGTGGTTCACGGTACTTGGGACCTTTAGAAAGGATATTACGCAGAGATTCGTTTTCGATGATGCTTAAATCTCCTATAATAACGTGACCGGAAGGACCATATTTGAATGGAAAGTTCTTGCAAAAACAGTCATGTGGTTTACCCTTGAAGTCGTCAATCTCGAGGTTCTGCAATAGCCTTTTATAATTGAAAATTTTGGATGGAATAAGTGAAGTGTAGGAATCTGAAATAATCGGTATGGATTTGTCCTTGAAATATGAGGGAATTGTTGGATACGTTTTTGTGATGGAGGATATTAGCCAAATTAATTGCATCTATACCTGTGTTGACAAACGGTAGTGGAAGAAATGGTCGTTGTTCTTCATCTTGACCTTTTACACAATTTTTTGAAAGAGTCTGTGGAAACCAATATCCAAACTGATGGCAACAAGTCTGTATAACGATGGAGTAGGTTCAGAAACAGTAGTGTCAAGATTGTTTTGTAAAGGGAAAGTAGTAGAGTGAGAGGTATATAATAGAGTTTAGTTCGAATGTGATGATATCCAAGAGATTTTTGTATGAAAGGAAGACCATCTATGGAGACATCATGCATCTTAGGTGACGTATAGTGGCGATGGTCATGATTCCTTTTCCGTCTTGAATTTTTGTCAAATAAATTCATCACATCAATGCTATTGGTTTGAAAGGTTTCCTATACTGTTGATGTTGTCATTGCACCCGTAAGGTATTGCAGTACCTAGTCTGCGTATCCAGTATTCCTCTCTTTCCCTACGATACATAGGACGGGACTGTTCGTTGGATGGTAATTTTTTTTCAAGAAAACGAACTTTCTTTCAGAGAGAGGATTGAATGATGTTGGTGATTGAAATGTTGATAAACTGTAATGAATTTGGTGGTATTAATTCCCGAACGATGACCGCACATTCGTTTGTTTAATCGTTTTTGTGTTTCATCGATATATACTAGTCATATGCATAAGTTGCATTCTAATCCATATATAAAGTTAGTCGATGTGTAACTTAAGTCATCGTGACTTCTTGAAACTATGGCGAGCGTAGCGAACCAAATTTTTTTAAGGTTTTGGGCGGGTCAGAATATTTATTTTCAATTTACAATCCAAGATCAGAATATTTATTTTCAATTCACTGGCTAAGGTCAGTCTATTCATTTACTGGTATGATGAGGCCAGATTATTTATTTCCTACATAATCAGAGACAGATTATTTATTTCCTACATAAACAGAGACAGATTATTTATTTTCAAAATCTGCCAGCCCCCCCCCCCCCCCGAAAATATATTTTTGAATAAATATAACATGAGCCATAGTGTCCACGTGGGAAGAAAATTGGCGATTCACCGCAAGGACATCAAACAATCGATTACCTCAAGTCCACATAGTAAAGAATCGCCTACGAGTTGTCATAGAGACCTGATTACCTATTCTTAAATTGTATATAGACATCATGCCACATGAAGTATGAAGTATAACTGACAAATCAAGAGATTTGGATGTCGAAAAATTTCCATAATAAATTTGACGTCACAGTACAAAGTAGTAAAAAAATTTAATTTGTATATTGATAACAGAAAACAAGCTTTATGCTCTTCGTTTTAACAAATGATCATTTATCATATTTCTGTATCTGTATCAATGGAAACTTTTTTTTCTCTGCTATGTGTATTTGATTGTTTTTGCCTCTCAATGTGTGGTGAAACTTTTAATGTGCAAATTTAGTTCATTTTATTATTATTATAAGTATACCATTTGTATCATTTGATAATTGGACCCGCGTTCTTTTCTTTTGTTTTTGTTTTGTTTTGTTTGGGATTTTTCCCTAGATATACATTTTTTAGAAATACCAAAAAAACATATACTTATCATATAGAGATTTAAATTTAGACAAAATACAGAAAAAATACCCCCAAAAACAGAAAAAGAATAGAGCAGCATCAAATAGACCCGATGGGTCACATAGTGTGAAGACATTTTGATCGAGGTTTCTTACTTTTCATGTCAGTTTTTGTGTTCTTGATAATATTCTTTATTCACTAGCTACGTATGTGTGTCATCTTCTGTTAACGTAGAAACTATCAATTTTGTTGTCAGGGCCTTGCAGAGCTTTCTTAAAGGTGTGTTGTCACTTGTTGATGATCTCTTGTTAATCTCTAATAGTAATTACTGTTTTGTATTCAGGTTAAACATTGGTGCATTTGTTACGTTTCACCATATCTGTTCTTTTGTCTATTGTGATTTTTTTCAACTTTAATATGACTCAACAAGAATTAATTTGTCCCACGAATATCATCTGAAGTGCGTTACTATGTGGAAATTAAATTCTATATATGTATGTATGTGAATTCACTTTCATTTGCCCAACCAAGCTGAGATAGTGTAGCCAAATAAATCGTTCCCTTCTATTACCAATCCATTAGTATTATATTGTAGACATCAATGACTCCAGTTTTACCTATAACAATTACAGTGCCATTCCAACTGACGTTCTTATAGTGAAATTGTATTTATCATCACGAATTGAACCGTTATATTTCCACGGTAAATTGATATAAGGAAATGTGTGAAAATTAATTTTAGTCAGAGGAAGATAGTCTTGTGTCCTACCTTAATTAATATTGTATTGAATAACTGATAGATCTAGAGGGGATAGTCAAATCACAATAATATAGAGATTAGCCAGAGAAAATATCGAAACAATATATGTTTGCATTGAATATTGTCATACAAATAAACAATACATTTTAAACCTATGACTTATGCTTAGACTACTATCAGAATAACATTATTTTGAGTAAATTATCTATTTTACAAAACCAAAATATACCAACTCTTATACAAAGAATTAAAAAAGGACAAAGCGAAAAATAACAAAACAATAAAGGAAAATACAACAAACAAAATGGGACAAGATTGAAATCTGTGACAATTTTTTTAAATATATTATGTTCATTTGTTAATTTGTGTATTCTTTCTTTCTTTTTGTTTTTGTAGTTTTTTGTTTTTGTTTTGTTTTGATTTGTTTTGTTTTCGTAAATGCAATTGGATAGATAGTGACATCTGTATATAAATTTATATGTGAGTGTCAGTAGTGTAAGAGGAGACATGGATATAAGAGATGGGTCTCCATATTATAAATGCCAAAGTCCATCATTTGCTATGTGAACCCACAAATTGATTCGAATCAAACTCTAAAAGAGAAGGTGCACAATGGGAACAATTAATAAAGATTCTGTGCAGGTTTCATTCAATTTTTCAATAAGTGGTGTAAGTGAAATCTTGAATCAACTAAAAACTGGGAATATGAAGTAGGTAATATCTTCTTTGCTAGAACAATAAAGTTGCTCAATCTTATGACTAATCAGATTGATCCAGACGGCACAGAATTGAGAACAAAAGTGGATATGAAAAGATGAAGATAGAAACATCAGATTTTTAGATAAAAATGAAGAGTAAATGTTCAGTTCAGGTTCTTTATGATTTTTTATTACAAAATTACTAACATTTCTGAGTCTATAAATTAAAGTGGAGTTACTAATAAAACAATTATCATGATCTAAATGTTCAAAGACTTGCATGCTATAAAAAAAAAGAGTTGTGGTGTGATTTTCAATGAGACAGTTACCCTCCAAAAAGTCAAGCAATGAACAATTAACCACACAGTCTTCAATGATGGGCAAAACCCATACCATGACGAAACTTGTAGAAGGCCCCAAAATAAATGAAGTGACTCATAAAAGACGGAAATTGACCTAATCTATACAAAAAACGTATAACAAATGGACATAAAAAAAACAACCACAGGACTACATGTTCCTGGCTCGGGAAAGGCACATAAAATTTGTGGCCGGGTTAAACAAAAACTAGGGGTAAACTAAAGGTCCAAACCAGCGCATTTATATCGGGGTATTGGTCCTCTCATTTGTGTTTTGGGCTCTCCGCATTATGAAGAAATATTGTTATAAATATAAAATCCTTAATGTCATTCATTTTTCGGAACTGCTTTGCACAATTCTTGGTAGATAAAATTCTTTAAGAATATTAGTTTTACAGACTGTATTCAAATGAATCTGAAGGCGTCAATAAAGATATAAAAACTAATTAGGGAGAACAAATGACATAAATTATAGCGTGATAAATGTACGTTCTGAATTAAAGTCAGGTTCTCAAAACGACTTTCTAGATTAGACAACTAAGCTTGCTTGTGACAGCTTTGTTTATGTCTGTTAGAAAGGTCAACAGCCTGTCAGTGACATTTTCTTTAATATTAGATGAAAACAAAGCAGTTGGACGTACACGCTGTGATTGTGTCTTCACTTGACAAGACATTATTATGTTTAAACATCTTTGTCCTGTAGACATAAATCATCTGATTACTTGAAACATATTAACGAAAATTGGAGTAAAAAATAAGGATATCATATGGAGAATGTCAAATAGTTTATCGACAGAAATGTTCATGTCAATTTGAACACTTGTCGGGTCAGTCACCAGTTCTTTAGATGCTTGTTTTGATCTGACATTCTCAGTGAGACGTTACAATAAATGCTTCAGGACAATCAACTTTTATCTCTAAATTACAGAAAGAACTAAAAAGACAAAGACTAATGTACCCTGACCGTTATCAAATAGTCTTCATAATTCGTCGTTACTAAGGAAGTTGACAAACAGCAAAACATAGTGTAAATCATACAAGTCGAATAGCATATTCATAGTAATTGGCATCATCCGTTAGTGCGAGCAAGAACTGCAAGAGCGGTCAAGACGTTCAAAACACTGTCATAAAAGAAATGTATCATAACCATTTAACACATTGTTAACGCTGTGTCTAACTTATTACAATGTGAACATATGTATAAATATGTTGTGCAATAGGGCAAGTTAGTGTTGTGGTAGCTGGAGTAAAAACAATTAACGGATTCTGAGTGACGTGCTTAATGCGCATGTCTGGTGAAGAATCAGGATAAGAACGTAACTATAAAGATTTCTACTAATGGATTTCATTCTAATTTATCTTGATTAAAACTTAATGATACACTCACATAGCAGCACTGATTTAGTGAAGCCAATCAGAATTAAATGTGCATCTCAACTAAATCATTCATATAGTTGTTACGTCCGACGCTGAGCCAACGTTTAGTTAAAAATGTCCAAATGAAGAAAAAGTAAACGAAGTATAGAACACAATTGAAGAAATGTGTTGTATAATCAATAATAAACAATAATTTGACAAAACATCGCCATCCCATACTTATCACCACGACAGAAGCAATGAAATAGTCACTATTATCTTGTTATTGTCATGTTAATTATGCTGTCAAACTACCGGAAGGGTCCCTTAATCTTAATATAAACCTTCGGACACGAATTTCCGATAGTTCTGTCCGGGATTAGTTAGTGTGATTTATTCCACATTCGTTAGATGGTGATACATTAACGTTAACACAACCTTATTAAACTTAGATTGTTTATAACGTCTTAATCTAGAAACACCTAAGATCTACCCATGTACTTTACCCAGGCTATAAAAGTCACGTGACTCACTTCATCATTCAAGAGAAGTTCGGGACCTGTTGTTTGGGACAGATTCTTACTATTATATCTCAATATTGATCATGACTGTCTTGATAAAGTAAAATCAAGAGTAAAAATCTTCCCTATCTTTCTTCCAGACAGACTCTTCAAACACAACTGGTTAATTACAGGGGAAAATGCTATAAATCATTTCAAAGCTTCAAAAAGTAGAAGTAATGTTTATATTACCAGTGAACAGTATAAATTTAAGATCGGTGAAATTAAATCGAACTATAGAATTGTTATATGTGGACTAGACACATGTACTGTGCTTCATTGATCCGACAATTAAACCATTAAGTATAAAAAAAAACATGGCAGGGATCACGATTGTTTTGACAGACAATGCTGACAGAAAGAATATTGTACTAAGGTAACCATGGTTGGTATGAATAATAATGATAACTGTCATTACTTACGTAACTAAAAGATAATAACAAGCAGAAGAATGACAACGATAGACGATAATAAGGCAACGATACGGAATGGTGATGGCAGGCAAGACAAATGTAATAATGTGATGATGGCAGGCAAGAATATTGTAACAAGGTAATTATGGCAGGCAAGAGTAATGAAACTAGGTGATGATGGCAGACAAGAATAATGTAACAAGGTGATGATGGCAGGCAAGAGTAATGAAACTAGGTGATGATGGCAGACAAGAATACGGTAACTAGGTGATGATGGCAGGCAAGAGTAATGAAACTAGGTGATGATGGCGGGCTAGAATACTGTAACTATGTGATTATGGCAGGCAAAAGTAATGAAACTAGGTGATGATGGCAGGCTTGAATACTGTAACTAGGTGATGGTGGCAGGCAAGAATACTGTAACTTAGTGATTGTTGTAGGCAAGTCTAATGTAACAAGGTAACAATGGCAGGCAAGTATAATGTAACAAGATGATAAAGGCAATCAAGTCTAATAAAACTAGATGATGATGGCAGACAAGAATAATGTAACTACAAATGTATG
Organism: Perna viridis; assembly: GCA_037379345.1. NCBI lineage: Eukaryota > Metazoa > Mollusca > Bivalvia > Mytilida > Mytilidae > Perna > Perna viridis. Next base: position 48,787,450 of record CM074516.1, on the reverse strand, counting down.
TGATGATGAAAGGCAAGGATACTATAACTATAAGCTCTTGACAGGCAAGACCAAAAATAAATATGTGTTTGTTGTGGCATGAATAAAATTACTAGGTGTTCATGACAGGAAAGAAAAATGCAGTCGCCAGGTGATGATGACAGGCACATTTAATGCAACTAGTTGGTGTATACTGACAAGAACAATTCCACTATATGATATTGACAGGCAAAAAGAATGTAACTCAGTTATAGTGGCAGGCAAAACATTTAAGGACTAGATTATGGTGATGGAAAACATATTGTAACTAGCTGAAAACCATTGGCAATACCAATGTAATAAGATGGCAATAGTAATGTGATCATATAGAATATATAGTTATTGTCCTTACTTATAATAATTAAATATGATGTTTGATATTAACTTTTCTCTTAAGGTGACGGCATGTACGAATGGCTGGTTGCGATGGAAGTATGCAAAAAAGTAGTTTTATTCTTCAAAAAGGGAATACTGGGTGACACGACAACTGGTTAAAACGCCCAGCCACAAATAGTTTACACCCTTTTAAACAACTACATTGTGGTTCACACATTAACGACTGAGTTCAGCTTCTAATCACTAGACATATCTCTAAGTCCTTGTACCCTTAGTCTTCTTCAAGACAAGACAAGGTCTGCTCTGGGTCAATTCTTTATTCCACCGAGGGCCTACACGTTTTTTTAACCTTTTTAACAACGATTTCTCTCAGAATCGAGGTCATAACTTCCTATCAAATATTTCATACGATAAATCTATATATACTTGATAACCCTTCAGGACATAGTAGTAAGTACCTATTTGAATTCCAGTGAACCGAGTACGTTTTACTGGATATATATTCTTGATGATGTCAAGACATGCAAAAACCGTAGTGGAAGTTCATTATATAAAAAATAACTATACTAGATTCCTATAATCAATTTACATAAGATATTATTGAGACGAAGAGATAACATAGATGTCGGCAAAAAAAAGTACCGAAGTGTGAACAAGGGGCAATTCAAATACGCCAAAATAAAAAAAAAATGGCAAAAACGGGAAAACGGGAAACAAAACAAATCTACAAACATGGTGTAGTGAACTGAAAAAAAAACAAAGACAAAAAAGACAACTTACAAATACGGTGTAGTTACCTAAAAAACAAAAACACGGGAAACAAAGACAATCTACAAACATGATGTATTGAACTAAAAAAAAAACACGGGAAACAAAAACAATCTACAAACATGGTGTAGTGAACTGAAAAAAAAAACACAGGAAACAAAGGCAATCTACAAACATGGTGTAGTGAACTGAAAAAAAAACCACGGGAAACAAAGCCAATCTACAAACATGATGTAATGAACTGAAAAAAAAACACAGGAAACAAAGACAATCTACAAACATGGTGTAGTGAACTGAAAAAAAAAAACACGGGAAACAAAGACAATCTACAAACATGATGTAGTGAACTGAAAAAAAACACAGGAAATAAAGACAATCTACAAACATGGTGTAGTGAACTGAAAAAAAAAAACCACGGGAAACAAAGAAAATCTACTAACATGATGTAGTGAACTAAAAATAACACAAGAAACAAAGACAATCTACAAACATGATGTAGTGAACTGAAAAAAAAAACACAGGAAACAAAGACAATCTACAAACATGATGTAGTGAACTGAAAAAAAACACAGGAAACAAAGACAATCTACAAACATGGTGTAGTGAACTGAAAAAAAAAACCACGGGAAACAAAGAAAATCTACTAACATGATGTAGTGAACTAAAAATAACACAAGAAACAAAGACAATCTACAAACATGATGTAGTGAACTGAAAAAAAACACAGGAAACAAAGACAATCTACAAACATGATGTAGTGAACTGAAAAAAAACACAGGAAACAAAGACAATCTACAAACATGGTGTAGTGAACTGAAAAAAAAAACACGGGAAACAAAGACAATCTACAAACATGATGTAGTGAACTGAAAAAAAAAACACAGGAAACAAAGACAATCTACAAACATGATGTAGTGAACTGAAAAAAAACACAGGAAACAAAGACAATCTACAAACATGGTGTAGTGAACTGAAAAAAAAAACACAGGAAACAAAGACAATCTACAAACATGGTGTAGTGAACTGAAAAAAAAACACGGGAAACAAAGACAATCTACAAACATGATGTAGTGAACTGAAAAAAAAAACACAGAAAACAAAGACAATCTACAAACATGATGTAGTGAACTGAAATAAAACCAGGAAAACAAAGACAATCTACCAACATGGTGTAGTGAACTGAAAAAAAAAAACACAGAAAACAAAGAAAATCTACAAACATGATGTATTGAACTAAAAATAACACGAGAAACAAAGACAATCTACAAACATGATGTAGTGAACTGAAAAAAAAACGGAAAACAAAAAGCACTAGCCATACGAATCATTTCACATTTGGGCGACATCAAGTTCCACAAAGTTTCATGGTTAATTAAATAATACAAAAATAGTGGAAAACTATCCAAATACATAAATCAAGTTGGTAATCAAACATCAACATTGGATATTTATGAAAAAAAACGTCGGAACATCATTTATTTTGATCTTGATCTTTGATCTGACATAGCATTAAATCATGCAAAAGAAAAAATAGTCGTGTCAAGAATTAAATAAATAATTTCAAATGTTTGAATATTCTTACATAAAAATATCACATGTACATTGATAATCTCGTGTATCATTAATCTTTCCAGGCATCATGAAAACTAACTAAGGTCAAAAGGTCGCTGAACCCGATCACATGTAATTAACATCGCATAAGATTAAACATCAAACGATTTTAATAATTCTGTAACGGGAAAAATATAGGTAACGTATTTTTTTTTCAGTTTTTATTTTTTGTTTTGTTTTGTTTTTGTTTTTGTTTTTGTTTTGTGTGTGTGTGTTTTGTTTTAATTGAAAATAATGTATAATACCATTGCAATAATATTCATGTGATAACCTAATATATACCACTTTGAAGTTTTATAACCCAAAACAGTATGTTTATTTTGATATAAGTACGCATTTCAGTCTACTAGGATAATTCCTCATAGATGTTTGCGTTTATTGCTAATAAATAGTAAGATAATGTTCCCACAGGAGCTCGTTTATGAACGTAAACTCAATTTAACCGCAGATAATATATATAATGTAAATGTCTTACACCATAAATGGGAAAACAAATATTAGTTAAAACACTCAAACAGATTACTTGTAATTACAATTATTCTTCAACAATGAAAAGGTATAGTTTTTTTTCTCTCAAGTTTACTCTTTCTATTCTGTGGTAATTTGTTATGCTTAAAAATACATTAAATTCGAGATTTGTGAACAATATTTAAAGCAAAGCAAGTTTCTATAGACATAAAACATCAGTTTGTAATTAAGAAATAAAGCTTACCTTTGTCGCTTTTAGTTCTACATCATCAATTCTATACAGTGTTTCTTCACCTAATAAAAAATGTCATCCTCATTTTTATCTCCATTTTATTTCTACTTGTTGCGCAGAAGACTTCGATTTTTTCCTACTGCTATAAACATAAGATAAGAGTTAGATCTAATCAGAGACAGCCATAGTTGATGACAGAACGGCAGACGACACAATGTGCTAATTGTTATATTTTGAACATCGGAATGACGTCTTCTCTTCGCACATCACTGGGCTCTGGTGGTGTCTTGTCGCTGAAGAACATTTTAACTGAAAATCGATCTCGTATAAATTGATTCGATTTTTATTTTCCTCTAATTTCTATTTGCGCAAAATAATGTTCTGCAGCTGCACAGGAATTGTATCATTTTTGTTTCACTTTCATGTCAAAGGTCACACTCCCACGCTTTTTTATGAACATGATATTCTTTGTGGTATTTCTTCCCCTATTATTAAAATCACGTTCACGCACTACCTCCGACTGAAATTAAAATTTACCCATTAAAGTTCACAATAATTATCAATGGAGATTTCAACTAATATATCATATTAAAATATCTCCATTGGGTATTCCATAACAAACTGATTCACTGAAAATGTCAAATCAACAGATTTAGTGAAAATTGTTATCAAAATCAATTCAGTCTTGAGGGTATATAATATACCAGTCCAATACAAACGTGTTTATTTTTATCAATGTTGAATATTGATATCACGCAAAGATTTATTTTGTTAATAAGATAGTTTTATTTTGTTAAACCCTCAGAAAGTACTAGATATAAAAGTTGTTTAATCTACATGTAGTTTTACAAACAGTATCTGTTCATACTTTCAGAGACTTCAATGAGAAAACAATATGGCTGTTCTACAAATGTTCATTTGTCGTGTATAATAAACAAACATGCAATAAAAACTTCTTCCCTTACGGGTCTTTACGGGAATCTAAAGTTTAATGAAAAAAAGTCTAAAGTTATGGTGGTAGGAAAGAGGTTGAGTAAGGTCTCAGATTAGAAAATAAGAAACGATTCGATCGAAGAAGTTAATGAATATAAGTATATAGGCTACATAATAAATCGGTCTCTAAAATTTAACCACCTCTGCACCTTTGTGAAAGAAAAAGCTGATAAACTACATGGTCCGCGTTTTAGAAAAGCACGTTGACTTCACTCGCTTAAACATTGGAAATCCTCTATGGAACTTGTCGTCAGACCATCGCTTAATCACGCGCGCCCAGTCTGAATGAAACTGTCGTAGGCTAGTAAAGATTTGCTGAATAGTTATCAATATAAAGCTTCTAAAGTTATTTTCTGCACGAATCATGACATATCTAAATCTGCTATGTTACTAGAATTACGATAGGAACCTCTGTCTACTTTCGTAGACAGACAATGACTTTCTTATTTTAACCATTTATTTCAACTTACAGAAAATAGACTATGTAGGCAAGTCTATAATGAAATGACTAACTCGAATGAACATTTTTGGAGATACCATAGCTGTATTTTAGACACCATACGTGATTTCAATCCGAATGGTTTCTCTTCGGGTGATTTAAGTCAAGCCTCTATAAATTCTTTGTTCGGAACGGACACTAGAAATAAATCATTCCTTGAATTGCATACAAATAGTAGTTTTCCACTGAAAATGTATAAAGAGTGAATATGTCCGAAAACGATTTATGCGATTTTTGTGACGCTGAGGTGTGGGAGGACCTTGAACATGTCTTTTTCGATTGCCCAGCATATGATGCTACATGCCTGAAATTTGCAGTTTTATGTCAAGCGAATGCTGAGAGCATTTAAACACCCTTTTGCAGATCTGTTGCCAGGAGCTAAAATGCAGTTCCTGATTGGGGTCATCGGCTACCTTTTTTTGTAATGATGTCAGCCATTTCTACGATTGTACAATTGTACAAGAAAACGTTTTTAAAGGATTGTTTCGATCTCATTAGTTAGTTTTTATTTTTATTTCCATTGAACTTTTTTATTATTGTTGATTTGTCATTTTATTCCAAGTTCATTTTTCTATGAACAGTGTGTTTTGAAAAAGATAAAATATACATATTCTGTTTTTCATTATTTGTAGAAGCACCACTATTTTTAAATATAATATATATTACGGTCCTTTTTCGTGATATCTAGATAGAAATACCAGTACACATCGCATTGAGAATTCTATTAATGACATATATTTATTTACCAATATAAATTCGAACATAAAAACATTCATTTGAAGTTATCATAAAATGAACACAACTGCAGCATGCGTGCCCATAAAAATTGTCGATTGTTCCATAACATATTTGGCAGTTGCCACCATTGCTATATGGAGTCTCCGTGACGAGCATTGTTATGAAATACGATTTTTCAATACCTCTGCACGTGTTAGATAATGTCCAAAACCTTGCAACGATAACATCTTTATGAATGTTCACAAATCTGGTAAAATCACTGTCATTATTAGAACCAGGTAAAACTATTTCAAGATACAACAAATCAATTCAAATGTTCCTGACCTTATCCACCGGTATGGTGCATTTTTTTTAAACAAAGAAAAATTTCTTTCGTAATCTCTTTTGACTAGCAGATCTAACTTGGGAAATACGATTAGGTTTTCTAGAATATTCCATCTTCAGATAATATATCTGTACAAAAATTATTAAAACTTTATTAATCTATGATAGCTCCCATCCTAACCTACGGCTCAGAGATTTGGGTTGCTGATCGCAAGATAATATGACTTTACATTTGTAAAAAAAAAAAGAACTTTGATTATGAGTTATATTTTAGCTAGACTTCTTATCTAGAAGTTCCCCGTGCGTAGAACTTCAAAGTAACTACTAATTTTGATTCGGAATTCATTTGGAAATTCTTGGAAATTACGTGGAAGTACTTGGAAGTATTTGGAGGACATGGAAGTAGTGTTGGTCTATTTTTGAATTAGTTTCATTCAGAACTTACAAATCGATACTTCCATGTTACTTGGAATCACTTGTAAAAGTCTTTAAAATTATCAGATGCTTTTTTGACTAACTCGAGCTTTAACATGCGCGGATAAGACAACGGAAGTAGCATTTGATTTTTTTGTTGTTCTATTAAACAGGAAAGGTAATCAAGTGATTTTGAATTACAATCGTGCAAATCGAAAAACTTCGGACTTACCTTTCATTTTATTTTTCTGTGTATTATTATGATTTACTATGCTAGACTAAGTGTATAAATTTGTTATTGGAAGATTTTCCGATTTAAAACTTTACATTGCTGTCGTGAATGTTTCATTAAACTCGTATTTTAACTCTATAAAACAACTGTTTACAAGCTATTAATGGTATCACCACTACAAACACTATTTGAATAACGTGGTCGCATTGCACAAAAACAACAAATCAGCAGAAGGATAGAACCTTTAAAATGACTCTACAAGTTGGCCGCCACCAATATTTGGGGTCATAGGATAGGAAGTAATTATCCTTGGTCGAAATTACACGTAAAAAGTAAAAAAACAGCCCCATCTGTCATATATATTACTCGTCTATCACCAGACTTCAATGATCAACACGGTGGATGTCTGGCAAGAAGAAACTTTTCATCCTGCAGTGACACATCATTTATTATCCAAGCGTTCACTGGGATATGTGCTATTTGTTTTACTGTCCCTAATTTATTGTGTTTTTCTTCCTGTGTTATCCTTTTTTCATGTTCTTCGTGGTTTCGCTATCAGACTCCCCCTCATTTTAATTTTCCTGGCATTGTACTTTTTCATTAAACGAATGGTACAAAACTATCCTGGCAGTGATCACATATCCCCCACATAATAAAAAAAGGAACACATATCATGGTGAAATGCAACAAATGCACCATCGTACATTGTGCAACATTTATAAAAAAAAGTGTCTGTTAAGGATTTCATGCCCTCGGCCGACAAGTTTTTTAAGATATTATTTTAAATGTTTAGGTAATATCTTTAAGAGTTATGGTGGTCTCTACGGTGTATGCTATGATCGAGGTATTTCATTAGAGCTAATTATAAGCAAAATAAAAAAACAAAAACAAAAAACCTAGAAGCCTTGTTTGTCACAGGAGCCCCCCGCATCATTTGTTAGTACTGTACATATAGTGATTTTTTAATAAATCAAATGTGTCTGTAAGACACAAATGATGCCCCCGCTCGCTAGATTTGCAAAATTAAGAACATGTTTATTTTTGTATATAGACATGTTTTGCAGATTCAGAAAGGTTATGTACTGTTGGTTGATGCAGTAAATATTTGGTATGTTAGGATAAGCACTGCAAAAATACTTGGGATGAGAAAAAGAGGACTGATGGACTAGCTGCCAGACACATAAAAAATGTTAATACCCCCAATAATAAATTCCTAACTTTGTTGCTTGGGGTATATTTCTGGCAATTTTTTTTTAAAGTCCAACTATCACCCAGTTCTGTAATATTCCACAAAACTCAAGATCCTATGACCTTGTACACCATCATTATGTGTAGAAACATCCTGCAAAAATATTTAGATGTAGTTCAAAACTACAGGAGCAGATAGCCGACCAAGCCATATAGTCCTATTTCTGATGAAAATGACTAAATCTAACTGTCACCAATTTCCGTAATATTTCATGAAAATCAAAATCCTTCGACCCTGCACACCTTCATCATGTGTAAAAATATCCTGTAAAATATTTTACATGTAGTTCAAAAACTGTACAAGGAGATAGCCGGACAAGCCATGATCATATGTAATCTGGACGGACGGACGGACAAGGGTAAATTGATACGCCCTAACAGCTTGTCGCAGGGGCATAAAAAACAATACGAAGCAAATTATTATTTGCTTGATATTCTATGTTTTAACAAACCATCAAATTTATTGTTATAATTTATATTCTAATAAGTCAGAATTACGTCAAATTAGTCACACCGTTCTTATGATTCTAGTATGAACACAATCTTCTCCGTACCTCGCGGAGTCTTCCCTTGCCTGAGAGGATCTTGCCAAGGAAGAGTTCTCCCTCGGTCACTTCTGTTACAATCTGAATGGGTTCAGACTTTTTCAACTAGGTGACATTTGGCACAAAATCAGAGCGAGATCTTCGGCTGAGAACTCTATACTTCCTGAAAATAAACATCACTAATCTTCAAAACAGACATCGGCACTCCTTCCAATAAACTAGATCAACATTTTTCTTCTTATATTTCATTTAATATACATATGCTAAGTTGCTGAACAGGGTTATTATTTTTTTACCAAAATATTACAGTTCGAAATTCATTTTTATTGTTTTCTTCACATATTTCCAATAAAATGCTTCAAGGAAGCTACTTGATACGACCGCAGACGATGAAACCCTGAACAGTTCGGGCAAGTACGGACACACCATTCAGCTTGATACAACTTTGAATTTGATTACGATTAGACATTTGACATAGGATTAGAATTCGACCAGAACGAGAGTGGCCACATTTTGGCCCCTTGTTCCTAAATGGTCCCAGCCGAAACCTCCAAATTAAGCCCAACCTTCTTTTAGGGGTATGGATTTTTGTGGTACAATTTCAAGTCACCATCCAGAAATCAGAAAAAGAATACTTGTTTCTGTCCCTTTGTTGGTTCCCAACTTATAAAATCTTCAAGTCTTAACACCCAAAATTAAGTCTTCCTTTGGTAGAATATAATATTGTGAAACGATATCATAGACGGTCATATGTTTTAACTTAAGTTATATAGTTAAATTCTATGAATTTGGTCCCTTTTGGCTCCCAATTCTAAAACGGTTGGGCCATAACCCCCAACATCAATGCCGATCTTCCTTATGTGGTTTGGAACCTTTTTAAATGAAATTTGATAACGATAATTTTTAAGTTATCGCCCGAAAATCAAGTATCTACGGACGACGTGAGCGCCATACAATTGAGGAAAATGTTGAATTTCCGAAATCGTGCAGCTGAAAAATTGCTTCAGGTAAAAATTATGGTCTTTTTACAATGCAGTTTTACTTTTTTTGTTTATAAGATTGGTATTTATGTATTTAATAAAAGCTAAATATCTGTTTGGATAATTGTACAATGATTTTGTTTAGTACATTTGACTAATAAAAAGCTTCACCTAACGCAGCATGAGATAACTGCAACCATATAAAGTGTTGTTTTTGACACACTTAAACATCAGGACTTACAGTTCATTATGGACACAACTACTGATTTTGATACATTACGGCACAATAGTTTGAGATTCGGTTAAGTAAAATATTCTTCTTTTATAGATCACTTTCAAATGCAGTTAATGGTAGACTAAATTTGCAATGCATACTTCTAAAATCCCTTATAAAAAGAAACAATTAACAAAGAAAATCATGAAAATCAGATGAAAACAAGAAAAAATACAGTCCTACAAAAATGACGTTTTGTCCCCCTTTGGCCCTCTGTTATTCAAAAACGCTGCAAAATATTCTAATAATGAACGAACAATGCAGGCATGGAATTTCACCAGGAATCCAATGGGAAAAAAATATTCAAAAATCGGGCCCGAAATAAAAAAGTTGATATTTAGGGGGTGGCCCAACTTTGGCTCCCTATGAACTGAAAAAGCTAGATGCTATTTTAAATCTGTTAAATATTTTTAACACTGAATTTGAAAGAAACAAAAAAGCGTCATATTCTTTTTAGAAATACACTTTCTACATCAATTTTAAATAAACGCTATCATACCCCTTTTGGTCCCTTCCACAGAAAGGTAGGGGTCAGTGACCCCATTTTAAAAGCAATCTTCCTCTAGCGGCAATTAACAATATATCACAATTCGGTGAATTTTATTTTACTACATATACATTGTAAGAGATAGAATGAAAACCATAAAAATTAACAAAAACTACCTTATTATTCCATAACACGACAGCAAAAATTAATATGGGGGTAGGCATTGCCTAAATCAACGAGCACCGTGAGCTTTACCATATATGTACCGTCTGTGCGAGACTCGTAAAAATAATAAAGGACATTACAAAGAGGGGGGGTCGACCCGGATGAAAATTTTTGCTTTGCAAGTGCAATATTTTTATTTATATTTAAGCAGCAAGCAAAATCAACATGTCTATTTGAAAATCTGTCTTGTTAACTAATGGGGTAGTTTTTTTTTCAATAAATGAATAACTTGAACATTCCCCCGCCCCCCCCCCAAAAAAAGTCCAACCCTATACCCTCTTTTCCCTCGCTCTCAAAATGGTCAATAACTTTACAGCACTTCGCAATACTTTACATTTTTTATTCATTAAGGGCATCTCTAGCAAAATCCATTTCAGTTTCAATCTGAAACGGATGGTGGGAATATTTTACATGTGACGTAAACAAAATTTAGCCGACAGCTGCAAATTCCAAACAAGAAAATGATTGCCTTTCCTATCTTACAAAAGCTATGTTGCGATTTTGATAATATAATCGGAGTTATATTTTTTTCCGAGGCGGGTTAGGTTCTTGACAACAGCAACAGCGGCACAGCGGAGACACACGTACGTACATCCACGTGTTTCCCGAAGTTTTTATAAACATTGTATTCACTTCTTTAAATAAGTAATGCAAATTAGAAAAAAAGACTTGAAAACTATCAGAAAAGATGAATTTATTTTTACTGAAACGTAATCTTAACCTATATTTTTTTATTTGTTTGATTGAAGGAAATGATGAATTTTCTCGGTAAGGACAGTCACTTTTTGTTACTTCCGGGACATGGCTTTTTTTTTCGTTGGTATATTGGGGAACCTTAAGGGAAATTTAGAAAGTACACGTAATAACCGTAAAGCTCACACCGCTTCACGACGCTCGCTATAAATCAATAAAATGACTAATGGTCAGTATTATATGACATAATAACTTATTTTCTATCATTACCTTTCTTTGACACAAAATGTCTTATGGCGTTTTTTATTTGTTGATTGGTGTAACAGTTCATGGTCTGGAGTGCCCGTGCTGCTGTAGTGAAAATCAGGTCGTCTGTATATATATTCCGCGTCATTGCTATAAGATGGATGAAAAAAATGTTATTTTTAAGTTAATATGATAAACATGATAATATGTGGAGTTTCAACATTTAAGGGTCAACATGACACCACAAAGTATCGTTTTATGCAATTTCCAATAATTTCTCAAGATATATTTAGAGTTTTACAAGTTGTTTTCGATACGAATATTTTATCAAAAATGGTCTTGGTACAATAGATTTTTATGTTTTGAATATTTAAGTTATCAACCCATGTGGCCAATGTCTCCTTCAAAGTAAAATGTAATTAAATCAAGTATTTTTTGTTAATCCGCAGAAATAAATACATAATTGCTCCATTTTGCACTAAGATTCCATGAGATGCATGTGTGAACATCGACAAATGCAATATCTATGTTGATTTGAACCAGTTTATTTTCAGGACCAAATAAGATAATATGATTTTAGGGTTTGTCTATTTGTGCTCAAATCAAATTTAACTTTATTGATAATGCACCGTTATGTTCTTACAACACATGATGCCGGTCTGCGTTAAAAGTTCAATTCATATTTTATAGAGTATCTACATATGTAGGCTCCGTGCTACGGTGCCCTTTTATTTTGCATTCCATTTGAAAGTTTCCTCGAACTATTTATAGTTTTTTATTCCACATAAAATTATTTCGCACAATATATAGGGATTACCGTCCCTTTATCTTGTACATAAACTTGCTAATTATCATTATCGGAATGAATTCATCTAAAGGATTCAGTACTGTAGTACTCTAGATTGTAAATTATACTCGATACTAATGTCGACGATTAACTGTTGTATTTTAGGTGTGTAACCGAAATAATTTAAGTACAAAAAGTATGGGTTGTATATAATGTAACTTACAATAAGAGCCATCTGGTTCTATCTGTAAGAAAATAAAGCGAGAAAATAATTAGTGAAAATTCGTACATATCCATACCATTACTGTGGAATAATACACGTTTTTATTTGTTTAATTTTTATCGAAAATCACGAAATATTTTAAAAGACAGAGATTGATAAAAAAAAAATTGCCCCTGGTCTTTATCCAATAAACGATGACCACTGGCTTATTTTCAAATTTAATGCAGTGCCTGAATGGAACAATTGACAGGTCTTATTCTAATTATTTTCCCCGCAGTTATTTTACTCTCCTACCAAAAATAGCATATTTATTACTTACTAATTAAAATGTGGTTTTTTAAGCTGTGATTTCTTATTAATATGACCAGTTAGACGTTTTCCGAACATAAACCGAATTGTTCCTATCAATGCGTGGCTTTTTTGTATCAAAATGGTTAAAATGCAAAACTATAAGATTTTTCAGCCATTTTTTTATCTTCTTTTAATTAGTCTCCTTATTATCTCGTTATTCTTAATTGTTTTATGTTTCATCGATGAACAGTTTCGTATAGTGTATTGCTATACATGCATGGATTGAGACGGACATGTACTTTGAATTGATCGATTGCATGTTTATAAACAAGGCTCGTAATTTTCTGAACTTTTCTCTGAATCAAATATACCTGGGTAAGTTCCCAACTTACGTCATTGTGTACTTCCTTGTAGAATTGTTTTCCTTTGACATTAAGTACATGAGGACAATCTTTCCCGTGCCGTGCATGCTCTATCCATGGATTATCATACACATCCCACCGACGGAGTTTCAGTCCACAATAGTAACACTGCACAACGTCCCCCGTACCTACAACGTAGTCAGTGTGTTGAAATAGATAGGACGATCTGTGATATTTTTAGATTTTTAAAGAAATACATAAACTAAAAATAACTCAAGAAAAATGGTACATTTACTGGTAATTTTGACAAGTCTAAACAGGATCCGGGACAACGGATTTTTTTTATTGAAGAATAGGAATTAAAAAATTGAAGCTATTTCAACCCCAAATAGAGTGGAAGTCAAATAGTTAATGTGAATACTTTTATCTGAAATCTATAGAAACAATTTTAAGGAAGACAGTTTTTTTTTCAACTTTCACTGGCAAAAGGAAGAATAGAACTTTTATTTTCATACCTGTAAAGTAGAACCCTGCCTCAGCCAAATGAACTGGTCTTGGTGACGTCCTGGTCCAGCCACTATCATACGATCGTATTCTGGCACTATTAGATGTGTATTCATGATGAATTGCTTTCTTTAGACATATCCCAAAGTTATCACCAATCCCATTATTCGTATGTTTCCCTGTTACCAACCCTATCCCAAGCATGATTTCTATGTATGACTGTGCGATTGTGTGATCTTGAAACTCCTTTAAATATCGCCGATTGTGAAGTTTTTTCTTAATATAGAAACGGAATTTTCATTTCTAAAAATAGTCAATTTCTGTTATACATTATTATATCATATATATACATGGATAATTACTTGACCTAATTATAGCAAAAGTTTTTTTTATAGAATTTGTATCTAATTAGTATTGATTATTTTATTCTGAATTCAATGTTAACCACCAACAATCATTCAACAATTGTGTTGTTCAAAAACAAATACAGGAATAAGAACAAACATAATTTGCATTTGAAGTTTACTCCTGCAAAAGTAAATAAAGTCCGCGATCATGATATGATAAAATTCAAGAAAATTTGTCCGCTATTAATGGTCTTGAATTTTGGGAAATAATCAAACGATGTTTGATCGGCAATATTTAAAGTTCCAAGGAAGTACTACACTCAAGCATGATAGTGACAGCCCATGAAATTAATGAAAAAAAAGGAATTAATTGGTGCTGAGTTGAGGGTAGACCCCTACTTTATTACTTCTCCACTTGGTAACGGAATAATGAGTGTAAAATCGCCCACATTAATAACAAAATTAAAACACATTACAGGCTAAAAACCACAAATTCCACTTCCCATAGGCTTCTATGCTAATTTCACAATATTCAATAGCTTCTCTGGACTTTACCTTAACTTTAACCTGCAGATGACTATATATCAGCATGATTCTACATATGTCAGCTCACAATCCTCAGAATGGCATGTGGGGTTAGCAGACTTGCAGTGCAGTACTGGTCACCGGAAGTGAAGGGTCTATAAATAGCATGGGAAATCCCAGTGTTTTCACAAGATAGGGGTATATTTTTTTAAAAATCATTATGGAGATTAGGCTTCACATCACAAGAAGCAAAATGCACCTATAAAATGTACAGAAATGTTTTTCCTTTCAGAAACTGTTTAAATTTTTTAAATAAGATGAGAACTTTTTTCACAGCACTATGAGGAACAGGGGTAATTTCTGCGTAGGACTATTTTTGCGTACGTTCCAAATGCTCATTGGTTGAATTGGTGGTCTGTAACCTCCAAGTAATAATAAAATTTTGTTGATTTCAAACAAAAAAAATCAGATTTGTTATAGTAGTTATAGTATTCACCGGTGAAGAACTGTCTGCTATGTTTGGTGAAAACGTTCAATTAATAAAAGTCACAAACATTTTGAAGCGTGAAAATGTTTTGAAAAAGACCCTTTAACTTAGAATAATTGTGTTACTACTGATACATGAAAACAGTGAAAAGAGTCGCTTTCCCTAGAAAATAACTTATAGAAGTTACATGTACAAGAAATTATTTGACTCAAAATAGCACATGAAGTATGTTTCAGTCTTATAAATCTAATCAGGACACTGTGGGCATGTTAGTAAAAATCTTGTTGTTTTTCTGTGAGAAAAAGAAAAAGAATTCAGGATGTTTAATATGTACTTATAATATATAATATACTTTTATTTATGTGATAAATTTAATAAAGCCGGATTTACACTGTCTCATGTGATTGTGAAACTAAGTAAATACAATTTTACCTATTTTTTGTTTACCTTTTATGAGCAACTCGGTGAGTGTTTCTAGAAAAGCAGAGGACCCTTACCCTACCGGTGTACCTGGTCCAGTTTTTATTGGAGTCCGAGTTGCTTATTTGTTTTTGTTACTTTGTATGTATGATTTTAGTTACTTTATGTTCTTTGTTGTGTATGTCTGTTTTCCATGTCTGATCTTTGTCCCTGGATTACATTCTTTTGGTTACTACTATAACCTTGGTTCCTTTGATTACTCATACATAATAGTCAACAATTAGTGTTACGAGTTTTAATTTTAATGCTGATGAAGGATATCGGTTATACCAAAAAAAATATTGTGATTTTTACCACACGGTTTAGTGACTTAGAACATATTCAGACCTATATATATCGTTCGTCAGAGACCAATGACTGCATCCACGGTGTATCCTGAAATGTCATCTCTTTAAACAGCATCATAGAGCTGCAAGATTTTATTGGGCTACGTTGGCGACTTTGGGGGTTATACACTTGACTACATATCCTGTCACACTGAATACGTCCTTCATTTGACTTATTAGTTTCATTATAAAAACAGACTGCCTGGTCTTGTTTGATGTGACATCTTAATTGTTTTAATACCATTTATAAAGGTTACTTTATTTTTCTCAACGACCTTGTCCTTGTACATAAGGAGCTTTAAAGATGGCATTTTAATAAAATAAACCAAATTGAATCCGGAAACAAATTATTATTAGTTTCAAAACCAGGTCGATTTCCAGAGCTTCATTTTATAACAATAGATAAACAATTATATGAAAAAAGGTAAAAAAAAATGAAATGTAGCAAGTAAGTAAAATCTAAATACTACACATTTTCTACTTATTCCTTATTAGGTAATATTATAAAATATCACATATGTTGTAATATTGAAAATTGTTAATTTGTGATATTAGAAAATGAATTTATCTGCAGATTAAGTTACTTCAGTTATTTTAATCATAAATACCCTTTTTTACATTTTTTAGTAGAACGTTAATATTAGTAAGTACGGAACGAAAAACTAAAAGACAATTGTTCTGAAAACAAATTAAGAATAATGAAAAAAATATCAAACTGATAAACCCTAGGTAATAGTCAAAATGAATACTAAAAAGGGAAATCTGTATACAGTGTAACAATATCAAATGACAAACCGGAACATTGGAAACACTGCCTCTATGGTCCTGACTTGGTGCAGGCATTTCCGATGGCAATGGTGGGTTTAGCCAGGTACCTCCCACTTACATTTTAATTAATCATATCCGATATATTTTACAATACAAACAGGCAGCTTAAAATTGACACCTGAAATAGGTAATATCAGTAGTCAAAACTGAAAATGACAAGAATAAATTAATACAATAAAAAAAAACAAGTTAAACAAAGAAGGCACTAACTTTCAAATAAGTACTGAACTGTGCGCGGTAGACGCGTCATTGACAAGTTCAAGATGAATATAATAAACACAGGAAAAAAGGAAATTAGCTTGTAAATACTACGAAAACCAATCATCAATCTGTTTGTCAGATCCGAATGCACCTAAAGGAAATAAGAGCTGGATATCTAAGTCAGTGTGTATGACGTATTTTTAGCTCACCTGTCCCAAAAGGCCGTGTAAGCTTTTCTCCTCACTTGGCGTCCGTCGGTCGTGGTCGTCGTCGTTGTCCGTACGTTTTCTTTACAAATCTTCTCCTCTGAAACCAATGAACCAAATTCGATAATTCTTGATGACAATAATACTCGGCCCCTTATCAAAAAACATGACCGCTGTTGCGACGTCCTAGGCTCTTTGGCTCAAAGAGATCAAGTCAAAGTAATCGATTTTCTTATTTTGGAGTTACTGCCCTTTTTTACTAGTTTTTTTCTTTTTTGCCAGTTTTTGCCTATTATTTAAAAGACGAACGCAGATTGATGACTTATGCAACCGACTGATAAAATGTTCAGTATTTTAATATAACAAGAATAGGTAAGGTGAATATGCCAGAGACAACAACCCTGGATGAAAATGTCAGCCCGAATCACACATTGGTCATTGGTTGAACGTCAAGAAAACCCTAAAACCACAGTCCAGGCTGCAGCTGGCCCCAAAACATCATTATACACAGGTACAGCGAAGGAGTTTTCCCTATATACTCGAGTAATATAAAATATACTACAGGTAAACACGAAAAAAGACATACAGAGGTAAGAAATTGCTGACTTAGGACAAGCGCAAAAAATGCGACGGAGTTAAGGTACTTTGCCGTGATCACAACATTCCCCGTTTCAAATATGGCCTCTGTGGTAAAAGTAAAACACAATAACACACATCTAAAAGCAATTAAAAAAGTCCGAGTCTTCTGTTACAACGGAGATAAAAAAAACTGAAAAAAAATTACACAAAAGTATTTCAATATCTATTTTTGGTGTAATTTCAGAAAAGTTTGTTGACCCTTGTTGGATTTGTGGTTCTTGAAAGCGTCATTTTTTTAGGTTTTAATCAGTTTTTGATTATTATTTAGAAAACGAAAGCAGATTAATGATTCATTATGTAAATTGATCAAATGTTCAGTATTTCGATATTGCAAATTCATCGTACATGTGACTTTTGACCCTTGGTAAAGTGATAGTCTATTGAAATAACCGTGAATACTACAGAGTTGATACTAGTAAACATTTTATGTCTTGTTTAGTGACATAGGCACACTCATTTGACCTTGCTAGTAAAATGTACCGCTAGGGCTGTTCGATCCATCTGCTTTCAAAATTACCTTCCTTCAATCGTTTATATGCAGTTTATTTCAAGTTTGGTATTAATGATCTGTGTTTTGTGCCGTGTTGAAGGCCAATGTTAAAAATCATTACCGGCCTTTCATTTTGGACATAATGTACTCCTCAATATTAACATGTTTATTGAATTGTCTTTAACATTATTCAGATGTAAACTTGTGTTACAGATTACCAAACCCTGATCGGTTTTGTCATAATGTTAACGTAAATGACGGTTATTATTTAGTTTAATATCTTCATCATGTTATTAATAGAAAGGCTCTTGTCAATTGGAACAATTCATTGGGATAACACTCTCAATTGACCAAACAATACTTTAAGTTCAAAGAAATAAACAAGAAATCTGTGTGTGTCTGGGACCATTAACTTTACGCCAAAACTCCAATGGTTATATTATAAACCGAGTCGACAAACAGAAAGTTGTTGACGCACAAATATTTCATGATATGGCACAAGTTACCGTGACAAGTAAGTTACAGAGAAAACTGTTATAAATAAAACCAACATGGACAAGATATAAACAACGTTGTCTCACCCGTAGGTGAGATAAGGGAATCTCACATGGCTAAAATTTTAAATATCCATGTCTCAATTGAGAGAAATAAAGTTTCTACAAAAATAAGTTTACAAAATGAATGCTAATTTATCATAAATAAAACATAAATATACATTGTAATTTTTGTTCAACATCATATGTAGCTCACGAAAAATTTCGATGTAAGGACAGATAGACGGACAGGCAGACAAAGGGGAAAAAAAATTATAGGACAACTGCATCTGTTATTTGAATAAGAATATTAAACCTTTTTATCTTCCAGATAAATTACAGATATCTTTACATACAAGGAAAATATTACATTACTCATATTTATCCTGCAATGAGGTTTTTTGTTAAACGAATAAAGGTGTACGGTTAATTTTTTTGCTGTATCCGTGCATTAGCAGGTTATCGACCTTCTGGCTCCTCCCACTCACGTGATCGGCGGAACTACTTTTTTCTGGTATGCGTAAATTAATCATGGCCGCCACCATAGATACGATATAAACAAATTGCGATTGCGTATCCGGTTAATTTTTTTTTTTTTTTTTTTTTGCTGTTTTGTTTCGTTTTCACCTGAATGAAATAAAAGATTTCATGTAAACCAAGCAATGATTTTGTTTGTATTTTTTTCACCGTCATATATATGGCAAATCCCAAATCTCGTTCAGATTTGATTCATTATCAGTTTGCAGACGATTTCCCCTGTCATTTCAGTCATGTCGGACTCGGAGCCAGAGCGTCCGTCACAATTTAACATAAACTGGTCCCCACTTAAAGAAATTGAAGCATTACAATATGATAAAACTCTTGAAGAGACAAATGACCAGGAAACTGTAATGGTCTTGGATTTATTACTGCCTAAACCTCAAGATAATGAATCAGAGGAACACTACATTATAGATCTGCCCATACAAATGCCTCCTCTTCTTCAAAAACCTCAAACAAATATTTCAAATCCCAAAAAAACTAGTGCACAAATTTCACCCCTGAACTCTACTGCCATAAACCAAACAGAAACAAGTCAGCTTCCACCTTCCTCGCGAAATTCAAAACTTTAATGTTCTTAAAATCGACTTTACAACATTCAAAATATTTGTATTTCTTGTTCATTTTACTTATTTGTCTCTTGGAATTAAATAAATTTTGATACATTGCTTTTTTTCTTCAAACAGCTTTGCGTATTAATTTTTTTTCTTCGGGTTTAACGATCGGGGCTCCTCAGGGGATATTATATTATATTAAATTATTGAAGACATGTGTATTCGACTTGGACCCGTTCCGTCGCCTCATCACATATCTTCAATAATTTTCGACAACGTACCTGTATTGTATATATATTTTCCCAGCCCTTCAAGCGTCCCCTTAATGTATTTCCTATAAAATCCCTTTCTTTTGAACAATGCTTTATTACTGCCATATGTTTTGTCTGGAATAGGCCTTTTTCCCCATATTATTTCTGTAATCTCGATGACCTATATTCCATATTCTATTTTTGTAAAAGCGGCTATTTTTTTTTTTTTTTTTTTTTTTTTTTTTTTTTTTTTTTTTTTTTTTTTTTTTTATAAAAATTCATGAAGCTCTTACATAAAGTACAATCATACCAATTTTCATCAGGAATATTCATACCAAGTTTGGTTTTAATTGGTTATTTAGTAGGAGAGGAGTTTTGAAATTGTGAACGACGATAACGGACGAGGACGGACCCCAAGTGATGGCAATAGCACACACGGCCCTTTGAGCCAGGTGAGCTAAAAATTTAATCGTGATTTTTTTCTCTCTTCACTCGATAAAGAAAACCTTGAGTCGTACAATGAATTTCATAAATATTTGTGCAAAGATAAGAGGATAAAATACTGAATATTTTCTAAAAACAAACTTGTTCCTTTTTTATAGTTAGCTCACCTGAACCAAAGGTCCATGTGTGTTTTTGTCACCACTTAGCGTCCGTCATCATCGTCTGTCATCTTTAACTTCTTTGAAAATCTCCTCTCAAACTGGATTATTACTAAATTTGGTCACCAGCATCCTTAGGCTATTTGCTTTAAGTATTTTGTCAATCATTCAAATGAAGCTTAAGACATTGACATTGTTGCCATTTTTTATCAGACCCAAGGGGTCAACTCGTCAATTTCTACATACATGTATATATATCAAAACTACAAGAGATACTGAGAAATAAATGTGACCTTCATTCTTCGGCTTGAAGAGCTCAGCGAAAGTCATTATATATATAAGGTCACAAAAGAACTGCAGTCTTGCAGCCAATGACTAATACAAACTGTCTCTACATTTGGGTTAAACAGGGTGTATTCACTTTGGGACAAAACGTAAACTTACAAAAAATCGATACATTGAAAGTGTCTGCAATTATCACACTATTTCTTCACAAAATACAGTGAAATATTTCTGAATTAATATTGACAAATTTCTATGGGGGAAATCATTGTCAATAATGTTTTTAAAAAAAATAATGCACGACTGAAGATCTTATACAGATATCAGAAAATTCTAGAAAAACACTAGTGTCAGCCCTCATGCCTTTTTGATCATGCACGTTCCTCCTGATTCTGTGTGTAAAAGAATAATCAAGGGAACCAAGGTTCTAGCGGTAATCAAAAGAATGTAATCCAGGGACAAAGACCAGACATGGAAAACAGACATACACAACAAAGAACATAAAGTAACCAAAATAATACATACGAAGTAACAAAAGCAAATGAGCAACTCGGAATCCACTAAAACTGGGAACATGGACCAGGTGCACCGGTAGGGTAAGCGTCCTCTGCTTGTTTAGAAACACCCGTCGAGTTGCCCATAAAAAGTTGCTACATCAATCTTATAAGATTTTTACTTTTTATCTTAATTAGTAAAATATAGACACAAAGGGTCCTAATTTGAAATAAGCCATGTGGCTTTCATGGGTTATCCGGATTAGATATCAACAAATCATACTTTTAGTCACTTTGTTCTTACTTTTGAATGTTAAATGTAATTTTTCATCATGGTGTTGTTATATACACTATATATATCACTGATTTATCCTGTCATTTATTTATGTGTATTTATGCAAATTGTATTGTTTGTAATGATATTTAATCGATTGAAACTATCTATCTATCTGTATTGAAGTTATTGCCCTTGAAAGATCGAAATGCTGATTAGTGTGGTTTTCAGCGAATGACATGTAATAAATGGAAGTTAACACTTAAGTAACAGTCTTCCTAAAAATCAGACTGAAGGCGATTCGTCAAAAACTCACTAAGTTTAGTTTTATTTCTTTTACTTTTTTTATTCGGTTGCGCTTTTGAGATAGAATCTATATAAAGATTCTACACGAAATTAGCTCTGAGTTATCGTTCTTGATTTGGAAGAGTTGATTGGGAGGTTAAAGTGCTTGTTCTAAAAAGCACAGAATTAAATACAGAATGGTCTATTGCCCAATAAAAAGGTAACAGTAGCTAATGTAGACCAAAAAGCATCGTCTGATCCATATGGTTTTTTTTTTACACCATTAATCACTTTACCATAGGATACAAGTTTCCTTAAAAGTTGTATGATGGCTTCTTCAGTTACAATAGAGTGGTTATTGAAAGTCCGATAGTAACTACAAGGGTTTTATCACATAACTTGAAACTAGGAAACTTTTAATTAATTAAATGATTCTTATGACAATTGACAATAGTACAAAAGGATTCAAGAGTCCAGTTTTGAGCCATTACCTTGAGATGGATAAAAAGACTGTTCTGATCAGGTGGGCCATTCAAAAGTATCTAGTATCACGCATATATCAGTCACGTCTTGATGATTGATTGTAACCCTAATAATTTACCAATCAATACATGAAATTCCCATATATTACCCTATTTGTCAAGATATTATGCCCTATAAAAGGCTTTTTTTTCTTAATCAAAAACTTCCTGAAGGCAAGGGTTTCTTATAAGAAATCTTGACAAAGTGGTATTATGTTAATATGTTTTTATTTATATAATTTTGATAGTATGCAGAATTAGAAAATCAAGGTCGAGTTAACTGTCACTGACCTTTCATTTTCTTGATGAAAAAAAGAGTTTCGTGTGTTTGGCCGCTATTCTAAGAGAAAGGAAATGATGTCATAAAACAATTGACGCGGAAATAGAAAACATAAAAACATAAGGGAACAATCATTTGATTAAGGGGGAGGGGGTGGCAGTTTTTGGAAATAAATGTTCTGCCCTCGAAAAGTTATTCTGACCTTGGTCTAGATCAATCTTCATATAGTGAAATGGATCTGAATAAACTTGACCCGATGTGGTTGAAAATGAATCTTCTAACCCGCAAAATTTCAAAAAGTAAATATTCTGTCCCCACTAATAAGTCATGCACCCTAAGAATCAAATGATCGTCCATTCATGATTAATAGATGTTACAGTGGTTGACAATTTTGATGTCCGACTTGTTGCAATCATGGATAAAAAATGTTTGTAAGGGCATTACTCTCCACACGGCTTCATTGTGACTATTGGTGTTATCAGTGATTACAAATTGTTTATTTACCTTTCTGTGAAATACAATTAAAGAAAAAATTTAATCAACAAAGTTAATTCTCATTACACTACACCATGAAAGTAAATTATACATCATTTCATACTACATACGTTCAAGATAAACAAGTATATAGATACATTATATATATCCCTATCACAGCCTAAAGTCAAGTATTTTTCATGGCAATATACATATGGATGTGTGTATATTTATGAGCGGTTCGCCACTTCCAAGTTAAACCTCATTTGCGGGAGCTGAGTCAGTTAGCGATGAAATTTGTTATCATTATGCAATTCTGCAAAAGAAAAACAAATACTTATCACAATTAATCACATTTTTGTCATATCTTAAAGTATTGACACAACATTTTTTTTTGCTGATGTATAATTGTAATGTTGAAGTATTGTAAGTTAACCAAATGTGCAGATGTTGTGTTGTCTTGCATATTTTTGTAGTTAATAGAAACGGATTCATTTTTTCCCTTCATTTATTAAAGCTGCTCAGACCATTCAAAGACATTTTAATACACAAAAGTCATTTTGAGTTTCATAATGATAATTTACGAATTAATTAAGAGGCTGTCCATGTTAAAATCAGATAGATCATATGATATGAGTGGCACAGAGTAAATTTCATCCCATAGAATTGTTTGTTCCAATGTAATGTTTATACCATATGTATGTCAAAAAGTATAAAGTTTGTTTTTGATTCAATAATGGCTCGCTAAGAAAAATGAATTGTAAAGTTCCCTAATAAAGCAACCAAATTTTGCTTAAATTAAATAGTTATCTCCCTTTTTCAATGAATTTCAATGCTTTCTTTGTAATTTATTTCTCTTTAAATAGTTGCAGTTAATCCAAAATCAACATTCAACTTTGAGAAAGGATACATATGAGATACGAAATGGGTGAAAATGTTTTGAAAACAAAATTTGTCATGTGCCGCCCACTGCTTGGTGTTGGTTGGCATCCTCTTAATCACTTTTTAATTGATAGGCGTATCTTTTGTTCAGACTTTATGCGTCTAAATTATTAACGATACAAATGTAGCATTGAATGATTTCAAGTAAATGCTGATGCCTTTGTCTACTGTTTAATATACCGTATATATACTCACCACATCATAGCGTTATTGTTTCAGTTCGTTATGAATCACCGTTGCTATTTCTACAGCTGTAAACTCGATTTTTCCTGTAAGTACAATTTAAAGACACCACTGAAAATGATGATCAACCCGTATGTCGTTTGACAGCCTAAATAATCATAATCGCTTGTTATAAAGGTACTGATATATCTTCTATAAAGCCCCTGGATTTAAGGACTTTACCTTACTCTGCCTTTATAACTTTTATGAGTTGGGTTATGTCAAGAGGAAGGCTTTCGATGGAACATATCGATATCCTCTTTTTTGAATAGCAAAAGAAAAAGGAAAAGACATGGGGAAATGCACCAAAGGTAAGATCGTATAACTTTTGTAAAAATAGTAAATAATTACAGATAACCAAAGGTCTTCAAAAAGTGTAAACACACCTTCAAGTAAGCTCTGAAAAGCCTCGACAACAAAAGTGATAAAATCCACGGTAACAGAACGATGACAATCCTTCAAAATAAAATAGAAAGTGAAATAACGACACGAAGACACATTTAGGAAAACATCATTCATTTCTAACCAAGTATCATGCTACAAGCACAGCTTAACAATAGACTGGACAAACATCTGAAATCGACAAAATTAGATCAAGGCACCAAACAAACACAAAAAAGGGGCGTCATTCATAAATTATTTGTTGAAATTGATCTTGAACTTGATATCACAAAGTAATAAATCGTCCGATAATAAAAAACACAGGGCCAAAAATTAGATTTCAAAAGAAATAAAATGAATGTCGGTGAACGTAGTAACACGGTATCACGACGATTTCAAATTATAGACAAAATGAGTTCTATCGAAAATATTAACTTATAGCCGGACCTGCGTAAGGACTTCGAATATAGGACATATTTCAAGAAAACCGTAGTGAATTCTCTATGACATAGCCGCCTTGACTAGTGTCAAATGGGTTAATTTATTGTGGCTAGAAAGTGTAACTTTAGGTGGGTAGTCAATCCGGTAATACGTCGATTCTAAAAGGAAATTTAAAATATTGAAATATAATAAAAGTAAACTATCGAGGCAGATCCAGATCCGGCGCGCCGGTCGCCCGTCCCCTCGTTTTCTTTCATAAAATGGTTGAAATGAAGTGTACACGTGCGTGTCCCTTCTTCGGTCTGTCATTGCTCATTGCACCCTTCCGTCCCTGAATTCCTGTATCTGACATTGTTAGATTTATTGTCATCGGAACGCGAAAATGACTTTTTGCAGTTTTTTTAGCCAATATCTTAAAAACTATAATAGATAAAAAAACCTTAAGTTGATGAAATGATCCTTATGATAAGGCCTACAGACGTTGTAGGTCGACTCCTTACTACAGTTATTGCCCTTTAAAGGCGAAATATGGTTTAATCTTTCAGTTCAATACACCCAACATTTCAAGTATAATCCACTGGTTCAAGCCGCTATGCACGTATTATATATGGGACGTCATCTATACGTACTGTTTCTCTGAACAAATATTCTTATTGCTTCTTTTATCTCCTTGCTTTTGTAACAACCCATTGTAATCAACGCCATGGCTGCTGTCGTAAATATCAGGTCATCGCTGTAGAGAGCTGTAATATGGTAAAGATAAACTGCATGAAGAAACGGTTGGCCTTTACTTTCTATATTTTTATCCTTTTACACTAACTGCTGTTACATTAGTGATATAATATTTCATTCTCATCGATGCAATGCACATTCTAGAAAGCATCGCTTTGAGATCGGCATTTTTCTACCAGAATATCATAGACCGACGCACAGCCAAGTAAAAATGTTTAAAAAAAAATAATGCATTATTTGTGGAGTTGTGAAAATCGCATATAATAGCACTTGCAGGTTTTAAATTAAAATTGGTATTGCCCATCTAGTTTTTTAACGAAAATATAGTCTTTAAAGCAAATTCTTTCAAAATAATTCCTGTAGGTTTATCGGCTGCCCTTAATAGATTTATCGGTAGAGGGTACGACTTTTAAGTTATTGTCTATTCTTTCAAGTTTTCACTGATAGAAATATTCGATCCCTTATTGCATTGCTGCGTTAGACTGTCATTTTTACTCGGAAGTCACGTGACTCCTTAGACTTAAAACTATCTGATGTCAATCAAAACGACTTCCGGTTGATAACGCATTGAAAGTACTTCCACCGCGAAAGAGATCTGACGGATGAATATTAAAATGTATCAAATTGATTATTTCGTATAAATACATTGCACGTTTTTCCAGTATAAAATTGAAATTATATTTTACATGATTGATTGTCAAAGAAAAATTCAAATACATATACAGAAGTTTGAATTATATTTTATTAATGCCTTTGATATCCATATATGGATTCCACGTGGTTGGATACGCTTAAAACTAGAAATAGATTGTCAAGATTACAAAATTAAAACAAAATGAAACCAAACAATAAAAAAGAAAAAGAAATAGAAATTGAAATTGAAATTTTTAATAATCAGTATTGTGTGGATATGTAGTTCTAGTAGTGATGAAAGCGCTGATCACGTAGTAAATGGTAAATCTTTTTGGAAATACAGAAAGAACAAATTACCATCAGCGGTTTTTTTAAAATAATTACAATATCTCATGACTTCCGAGGTTCAACGCCATCGGATTTTAGGAAACTTGTGACATTGACTTTAGTAATAATTTGAAAGACTTGTAGAAACTTTTTATCAATGGTAATAAAAATTATGCAGTGCTTGTTTTGTATATTAAAAAATGTGTTTTAATCAAAAGAGGCACACAACATATTGATTACAAGACTACTGATTACTATTCAATGTAAACTTATGATTCTTACCATGATTACCATCTGTTTCTATGTCATTTTCTTTAATCTGTGGGATAATAAAATCATGTTTACATTAATGTTTTACCGAAGAAATATAAATAAAAACGCACGAAATTTTACTTACGGAAATGAGAAAGTGGATGTTAGACAAGTACACTTGTAACACAAAAAAGTGTTCAATAAGTGTAAACATACCTTAAAGTAAACTGTGAAAGGCCCCGACAACAAAAGTAATAAAATCTACAGTAACAGATGTAACAATTAGCAATGTCTTGTCGTGCTCTGTGATATTCCGTACATAGTACATACTATATTGATATTTCATCTGCGTTTACATAGGACTAAAGATACGGGGTTTCTTGACTCACACTAAGAACTCGGTCAGTTTGAGATGTGTTAATCAATAGTATGAGGACGGAGTATATTCTCTTTTCCATGTAAAATTATCATTGGACAAGACCAGGAAGTATACATGATTATTCTAGAAAAGTCGAGGGCACCAACCTTATATTAGGATGTAAAGAAGTAGAAACAGGTGACGGTTGGTCCTGCGTAATGTTTCCGAATAGAATGCGCTCATTTATAGGGCTAAATCTTGTGTGAATCGCAATATGTTTTGTTATTCAGTTATCAAATTTTCGTGCGTTGTCTCTAAATGTTCGTTTTTGCTAAGTTGAAATGGTCTAATTGTTTTATTTCTACTAATTGTATGAATTGTGTGCTAACGTGTGATGTCATTGATTTTACTTTGACTTTTATAACATGTGAAACTGTCGGTTGTACAGATACTACGAATACTAAACATATAGAATTGGTAGCAATAGTACCTGTAAAATAGATTTGGCGAAATCATTGCCTTTAAAACTATTAAGGTAAGCACAATTTTTGCCATGTCGGGCATGTTCAACCCATGGGTTGTCGGCACAATTCCAGTTCCGAAGCTTTAAACCACAGAAGAAACACTGTACAATGTCAGTACTACCTATAGTAAACAAAACAAATTCACAATTGATGATATTCACATACAGTGCATTTTTTAAATAATATTTACTATAGGTTCGTTAGGTAAAGGGAGACAGAACTTAATATAGATAGATTAAACATACACAAAAGGATTTCCCATTTGCAAAAGAAGGTTTAATGCAATGTTTCAAAAAAATGAGTTATCGCCTTCAACTTTGCAAGTCCTTAAAAATATTTATTTTTGTTCGAAAATACTAGAAATTGCTTTTCTATTACTCCTCGTAATTGCCTACATCATTTACTTTGACTTGGTACAAATGTACCTAATCAGTGAAACGGGGTTCTGTTAATGTCAGTGTTACTTGAGATTTAAACCTAAACAACAAACGCAAAATTGCACTATTAATCTAGTTATATTAGAATAAAAAATCGATTTACATTTAAATTACCCGATGTAGATTATACGGGGCGCCGAATGGGACTTGATCTTTTTGTAATCAAAATCAATTTTATGTTACACCGTCCTGTTTTATAATCACTTCATTTTGTAATGACGAAATTCATTTTTAGACAAAATTCAATTTTGTGTCACAAAAGTCAATTCTGTGTCACAAAATTCAAATTGAACATTGTGTCACAAAAGTCAAATTTGTATGCAAATTAGTTTACAGAATCCTTTGGATATGCAAATGAATTCCCTCTCATTACGATTTTTGTAAGAAGGCCTCTCATTGGATATGATAACCGCAGGTCTCGCAGGTTTCCGATTTCTTCGAGCAAGGAAATATCATATGGTAGATGCGCTATTCTGCAAAAAGTAATACTTTATTACTCACTTTTGCAGAATAGCTCATCACCCATATGATAGGTCCTTGCTCGAAGTAATAATAACCTGCGTCTGCGAGACCCGCGGTTACTATATCTAATGAGAAACCTTCTGACAAAATCGTGATGAGAGAATTTATTTTCATATCCATCCAAAGGATTCTGTAAACTAATTTGCATACAAAATTGACTTTTGTGAAAAATTCAATTTTGTTTCACAAAATTGAATTTTGTCTCACAAAATTGACTCTCATGACACAAAATTGAAAAGTTGTAGTACGTTATAGTTTTTTTTTAATCTGAACACATTTTGTTGAACAAAATTCACTTTTGTCTGTACAAAATTGAATTTTGAGTACAAAACCACAAGAGTCCCAGTCGGCGCCCTGTAGATTATGTCATTCGATTAAATACTTAATAAAAGATGTATTTTTAACTTTTTGTTTCTCTTCAGGATAAATCCCTAAATAGAACTGAATTGTATTTAAATGTACTCGAGTTTTTAAGTGAGTCTACAAATAGTGATGACTATCTAAAGTATTGGTTTCTTAAATATAAACACCTTGAAATGCAAAGATTTATATGATTTTCATAATTGAAATTAGTTTCAGTCTGAAAGTAAATCGGTGGGTATTATTTATTGCAAAGATGAATATGTCTGTATCAATTGTGAGAGTTATCTGACATTGTTGATAATCAACGGCTAAAATCTGGACCTTTGTATTAAGGAAGACATTCTGGATTTTTCCAGTTCCTGGTCCTTTTTATACAGATAAGCCTTTCTTTCTTATCCGTGTCTTTCATACAATAAAACCCTTATACATATTTCCACATTATTCCCAATGGATTGTTTATGACCTCATAAATAGACCAAACAAACTGTAGTATGCAAACTAAAGTCCAAAAAGGCAAACAATTCGAATCAGTATGATAATAACATGAAACGTGCAGTACATGTATTAAGTTCTAAATAAATACCTGTATGAAAGAATCCTGCCTTTGCAGTTTCCTCGATATCGCCACAGAAATTACAACCTTGAAAGGACTGGAACCTTGCTGACAAGTCTTTAAACGATGTATGTTTAGGTTTGTTTAAACAAGTTCCTATTGCATTTGCATTGTAGGTAAATTTGCAATTCTGATCATTAGTTTTGTTCTGCATTCTCATATGTACCTGCTTTCCATTTGTGAGTCCAGTTATAGTAACTTACTTCAGGTATACCAGGAAGATAAAGAGAACAAATATAGATTGAATTTATTAAAACTCGTGTCGTGGAAAACCCCAAAACGAAAATAACTAGTGCGTAAAATCAATAATCGATGTTAACAGTAAGCTTATTAAAAACGGTTATCCATCAATGTGTTCCATTTCCTAAAGAATACTATGTAAAACAATATGGCTGAATTCTGTATTATATTTGTTGATCATGTCAAACAATTGCATCTGAATTATCTATTGTGAAACGTTTGACATCACATGTAAGGAGAAGTAACTCAATTTTGTACTCAAATATGGTATCATTATTTCTCATATCATGTTCGCACAATCCTCTGTTCGAATGATGATACACGCACTCAAATATGCCTCTTCTACCGACCTTCACGAAATTAAAAAAAAAAAACACTTTCAAATAAAATAACTATGACAAACATAACGACCTCGATTCCCCGACTGGCCTTTAATCTTATGTAAATCTTTTGGAACACGTTTAGTTTGGCCAGTGATAATAGTTGCCACTCCAAAGCATTAATAATTGACATATGGTATACATGTTCACGTACTGATTACATTTATAGACATGACAAGATTTTATTGATAGCCTCAGACACAGTAGGTGTACAAGAGGACAACAACAAAAACAAAAAAAAAAAAAAACAAACAAAAAACAAATACAAACATGTACATACATGTAAATAAGACAAATACACAGACACAATACACAGAACAGTCAATATCATGAAATATGTGAATACAAACATACTCACATTTATATTTTAACACATTCACTTTCATATGATATAAGCGATTTTTGTAAAAAAGCACACATTTTTTTGTATAATTGAACATTGCAGATAGTCATAACCCACCAAATTTACTCATATTCGGTTGCTTTGAGTAGTAATCTGGGACGTAACAAGATCTTAAATACTTAACCGTTGGATTATTACACTGGAAGAATATGTGAAATTCATCTCCCACCCCTTCTTTACAAAGATTACATATTCTTTGACTCAGTGGGACTCCAGACCACATCCCAGTTTCTATTGGGACATCTTAATTTCGTCAAATGATTACGTTCTGTTGGGGACAATCTAAGAAGATATGATTAAATTCTGAATTCATGTTTAAAAGTGAATAGAATTCACCACGAGATGTGTTGTCCATTTGTGAAAACCAAGATTGATAGAATACATGACATAATGTCTGTTTAACTGCGACCCTAAGCCAGTTAATATATACTTTAACGTTTCGTTCCATAAGTAACTAAGACCCAAGATAGACTTAATATAATTAACTAACCTAAATTTAGTTGGATTATTGTCATGCACTTTTACCATAAGCCGAAGCATTAGATTTGACAGTGTTTGTTCTTTTTGCATAGTTCTTGCCCAAAAGCTAACAATTCTTACTTTAACAAATATTTCAAGTGGAATTCTACCTAACTCTCCATAAACCATAAAATTTGGAGTGCTGGTTCTCAGCTTAAGGATATTTATACAAAATGAGATGCACCTTTTCAATGTTTTGCTTATTTTCAAAACCCCAGACCTCAGAGGAATATAACATTATTGGTGATATCAAAGTACCAAATAACATCAACTGTAAATCTATTGGCAGTGGAATGTTTCTAAGTTTCCTATAGAGAGCAAAAAGAACTTTTTGGGTTTGATCTATTAAACGCTTTCTTGCAATAATGAAACTGCCATTGTAATTGAAAACCGTGCCTAGATATGTACACGACTCTACTATTTCTATATTTTTGTTACATATTTGAAATTGAAAATGTTGTTTACACTTTCTTTTACTGAAGACAACAACTTTTGTCTTTTCAGTACTGACTTGTAATTTCCATTCTTTACAGTAATTAGCAAACACATCCAATTTTTGTATAGCTTCCTTTGTTTCTCGCATCACAATTGTATCATCTGCATAAAGCATCACGAATATTTTGACATATACATCAAACATTTCTGAGCATGAACTTTCTATCAAATCTAGATTTTGTACTTAATTGTCTTGCAAAAAGACTTCTAGATCATTCAAAATAATTGAGAACAAAAAAGGTGACAAGTTTTCTCCTTTTCTTACACCAACTCCACAGTAAAAA
The DNA here is from genome assembly GCA_037379345.1 of Perna viridis. Classification (NCBI taxonomy): domain Eukaryota; kingdom Metazoa; phylum Mollusca; class Bivalvia; order Mytilida; family Mytilidae; genus Perna; species Perna viridis. The sequence goes on along the minus strand of CM074516.1, from coordinate 48,755,265 downwards.
AATGCAGAGAGTTTACCTTGATGCCTAATACAAGACTTAATATTCTGATACATATTGAAAATAACTGAAAATATTTTACCTGTTACATTGGATTTGTTAACTTTTAGCCACAGACCATCTCTCCAGACTGTGTCAGATATTTTTTTTAAAGTCAACAAATGTGCAAAATAGTTTACCTTTTGACAAATGTATAGCTAAACGGGAGTGTAACACAAATGTGTTGTCAACAGTAGAATAACCCTTTCGAAATCCAGTCTGTGATTCAGATAAGAGCTCAATCTCATCAGAAAACTTAGTCAGTATTTCATTCAAATTGGATGAGAAGGTTTTCCCTAAGCATGAATTTAGTGTAATTCCTCTATAGTTATTTGGATCCGGAACCAAACCGTTGTTCTTATAAATAGGTACAATAATTCCTTGTGACCAAAGTTCTGGTACAATATCTGTATCGAGTACTAAATTAAAAATTTTCAAGTATACAGGCTTTAGCTCCAGGACAGTGTTTTAAAGATATTTATTAAGAATATCATCAACTCCACAGGCTTTGCCATTTTTCAGATTTCTAATATTTTTTTTAACTATTTCGTCCTCAGTGATTGGACCATTAAGTAATTCGTTCAATTCACTTGGTAAGTTGTTAACAAAATTCTCAAAATCAAAAGTTTCATTTTCATCTATGTTTTCTTTCTCATTTAGTTCTATGAAAAAATCGTACAATGTACCTACAGAAATATCACTTTTGTCTTTTCCTTTTTTGTCTATGCTGTTTAATATTTTCCAAAAAGACTTTGGGTCGGAATTGTTTGCTTTTTGTAAATTATTTCCAATTTTATTCTGAAAGGTATCATACGCTTTTAATCATTTCACCTTTTTATTCTTGCTTGTCTTTTTCAATAGTTTTCTGTTTTCCAATTTTTTAAGAAACTATATCGCTTCCTGGCTTTGTGGAATTTCTTCCTCCTCTCTTTACATTTATCATTAAACCAAGGTTGATTTTTGTCCTTATCTTCCCGGATTGTTTTACTTCTATTTTTACCAAAAGTTTGTACAGCTATAGTCTGAAAATAATTACTTATTCTCTCAACTATGTTATTAATTTTACTTCAATTTACAGAATGCTTCCCAATTGATTCTAAATTATCAAGCTCTACTTTTAATTCATCTAACATGCTTTAATGATCATTCCTTACGTTATTAACAAAATCTGATCGCTTCTTTTCGTCCCATTTAACAATCCTTTCATTTTTGCGATCACAATCACTTTTATCAGTGTTATAAACAGCTGAGCATTGAATTTCAACATGTAAAAGACAGTGTACATCTGAAATAAATGAGCTGAAATCGTCTACCCTGAATTCTGTGATAAATGGTACAGTACCTGACGATGACAAAAGATAATCAATTACACTAGTTATATGTTCTTTCCCTAATACCTTTATCTTTGCATAACCTGCCATTACATATAAACATTATTTCTTTGGCAGAACTAAATTAACTTATGACCATAATTATTTACATTACAGCAACACTCACTGCTTTGAAGTGGTATTTTGTAAAAAGACAGATTTTCATTATCATATATATAAGACATAACATCAACATCACAATCCAAATTTAGTGTATCAACAATATTTTCATCAGGGGTAATGGTATCAAACAATTCAGATCGTTTCTGTTTTTCAAATGTATTATTTCTGCTTCAATATCATCGAAAGAGTCTTTACAGACGTATTTTGAGTTTTCAGGGGATTTATAAACACAACCTAGAAGAGTATCTATATTTTTACAAACGATGTCGTTTGAGAACTTAACTCATTGGACAAATACGCATTCGGTCTTATAAAAGTGTAAGTATTTATGTAATTCTGATTTATATATTATTACAATATCGCCAGATTTTTTACACCGCTTTCATATCTTTGAAAAATACTGATAATTTTTTGGTATGGTCAATGAATCAATATCATCTAGTTTTGTCAAAAATACAAACATCACATTTAAGTATGAATTCAATAAAATCTGGACAAACAAGTATTTGCTTTATACCACAAACATTTATAAACATAGTTTTATTTTCTTTAAACTTCCGCTATCACATATATGTAGTCCTCTTGCACCAACCCCTTAGTCTGGGCCTCGGTTGTAAGATGGAGGAGACGGACCGTGTCTTTGCCGTTTGCTAGGCGGGCTAGTATCGGATTGTCGGCGTTGTGGCGAGTAGCGTTGTTCGTTGGAGTTGTTATCAGTCGCTACTTGTTCATTTACATTTTATGAAATGTATAGTTCATTGTCTATAAACAGCCTATCTCGGACCATTTTTACTTAGCTCTTCTGTCGTCTAGCCTCTTTCATCGCCGGATACAACTTTCTCCTTTTCATTTCGATTTCTGGAGGAAACTGCTCTTTTATACCGTACGGTTTTCCTTTTAGCCTGTGTGAAACACGAAGTACGTATTCTAAATCTCGATAATAAAGGAAACGTGCTACTATCGGTGCCTGTCTGTAGTTATCATTGGTCTTAATACGGTGGACGTTACCGAACTCAATTTTGTAGTTAATGCCGAGCTTTTTTTTGGAGGAAGCATCTTAGCAGACCTTCTGTATCTTCTTCACGCGTTCTGTGCAATTCAGTGAAGATTAAATTGTTCTTCATCGACCTGCACTTAAGATCTAGCAGTTCGGCTTTCATGGTCTTGATCTCCTCACTTTCAGTAACTGGTTGAATCACAGGCTCCATTATTGGCTGGTTTTCAAGAACTTTTATTCTTGCATCTTGGTTTATAATATTGCGTGTGTTGGTTTTAACTCCCGCGTTTATCTCATCAAACAAATTACTAATAACCGTACAGCTTGCCCCACATTCCGAAATCTTCTTTTCATACCCGCCAGTTTTATCTTCTAGTCTTTTTACTCTATTGGTGACTGACATTATATCCTGACTGAGATTGTCAAGTCGTTTTTCTATCTTTTCTTCCATTGTTTTCATTCTTTGATCCATGTTTTTCATCCATTTATTAACATTCTCCATTTTTTGTCCATTCCCGTAACTATTCGTCTGCTCTCGTCAAGAAGACCAGAAGTGAGATATTCATCGGACTGTTCATTCAATACTCGTCTGCTCTCCTCAAGAAGACCAGAAGTGAGATATTCATCGGACTGTTCATTCAATACTCGTCTGCTCTCCTCAAGAAGACCAGAAGTGAGATATTCATCGGACTGTTCATTCAATACTCGTCTGCTCTCCTCAAGAAGACCAGAAGTGAGATATTCATCGGACTGTTCATTCAATACTCGTCTGCTCTCCTCAAGAAGACCAGAAGTGAGATATTCATCGGACTGTTCATTCAATACTCGTCTGCTCTCCTCAAGAAGACTAGAAGTATCTTTTAAAGACATTTTGTTTGGATCAATTAATAGCCAATAAAGAGTTCATGGGGTCAGATTTACTACCAGTCAACCGTTTCTTACTACAATAGTCCAAAGTCCAATTTCATTGATATAGTATACATGTTCACGTACCGATTATATTGATTAGTTTAAACAGCAACAAAACTTTCAGTGCATCAACATAGAGAAAAAAAAACATAATGTAACTGGATGAGAAACTCTATTTCAGAATCATTCTTATACAGATATTATAGGCTTATTGTTTTTTGTCTGCGATACAATGTTCAATAAAATTGCAGAGTGATAGTACTATGTCGATACTATCAGACAATTACAATTAAGTAGCACTCCAGATAAGAATCATGCAAAATGTGATTTACGGTTGGAAAGCCTACATACTTTTATTTTTTATATTTTGTTTTAAATGTTATAGTAAACAGAAATTAACATGTGGCTTTCCATATAGCCCCCTTTTTTTTGGCCATAAAAATATAATGTACTGTAGAGTTCAAAATTAAGGGAAATAATTCTGTAATGACACTAAAATACAGTAGAAAATGTTGGATTTTGAACGTGGATTATCTCCTAGGAGCATACATATTTTAACGAATAATTATATATTTCATCATATAGACCCATAAAATAATTTGATATAAAAAATGTGACAAAAAACCTAACAACGCCCCTTTTCTGAGGAACATCGACTGGTAACCCCCTATTCAAAGTGTCTGGATTCGCCCCTACATGATTCGTACAAAAACCACAACTTAAGAAGTAGGCATGCATCAGATTTGGCAAACAACAGAAACCGAAACAGAATAAATGTGTATCATGTTGTCTTTATAAAATTCAAACTGTATCAAACACATTGAATGAAAAATGAAAATGACCACCATTTCTGTCTATACTATGAAGGATCCCGATTGTACCCTGAAGAATACCTGGACTTGCACATTTCGCTAAAAAAATAAGACACATGCTCATATGTCTCTCTACAACATCATTTAAACACTGTCTATGTAATGTTGGTATACAAACATTTATCTTATAAGATATAAACAATTATTTAGATCAAAACCATACCATTCTCTCATGATATTGACACTTGTTTTACTTGATAAACAACTGAGTAAACCTCTAGTCAAACGAAACCAAATACTAAATAAACGAGAATTAACGCCAACCAAAACGAATGACCCAGTAAAAGGACACTGTTGAACTATTATTAGGCTGTTATTATATTGTCACCTATCGACAAGGTATTTTTATCTCTAGGAAAAACTTTTAAACCTATTTAAGGAGGACCAATAAAGAACATATGCAATTCTAGAATAAAGATTACAACAAAAATAGAACTTATATACATTGATAAAATAAATCGATAAAGTTTTTAATCGAAAACTCGTGGATCGTTACAATGTTTCCGTAAACTGATTTGTTCAACGCATTCTATGATATCTTGTAGAAATGATTGTTATAGCCTAACAAAAACGTTTTTGTTCGTGTAAATATTATTGTAGACAAGTCCCTAACGTATCTGCACAATTAAGGAATGTGTAATTTTGGTGTTTAAAAATGTAAATAGAGTTAATCTAGCTAGTTATCAAGGAAAATCCTAATCCTAAACTAGAAAGAGAACTTGATCATTCAGCTAGAAAGACCAATAAAGAACACACATTGAAAAATGATTTATTAATGAGTCTTTTGCTACAAGCTGGTATATGTCACTTATGTGAAGCAAACATTTGTAAGTAAACATTAGAAATCCATATGCTTTTAAACCTTTATTTGTATTGCACCTTTACGAGGCACCTGCGTTCACATTGGTTGTAATTAGGTTCGTGTTGTTTCGTTTGTATCGTTCAGTCCCTTGCGTTCTGTGACCTGTTTTTCGTCTGTTATCATTTTGCCGTTTAGTTTTCTCGGCTTTGACCTCGGACTGCCTTCGCCCGAACATGATTTCAGACAAAATCTTTTTGTAATTGTCGACCTTGATAATAAAAAAAAAGATATTTTAACAGGATGGAAATTAATACAATTTTATACAGTCTTCAGCAGGAATTTTATCTTATCTTAAACTTCATTTCAGTTGCAAAAAGTTAACATTAGAAATAACAAAAGATGTGTTCATACCTTCTACTATGCTGTGCATGCCCGTTTGTCTTGAAATAAACCGGAAATAATCAAACCGTAACGGAAGCGTGAGGTTTAGCGCAGTGTGACTTATTGAATTAGCGCGCTGTACAACCTGGTCTTACATTCCTGTACCAAGTAGGGACCTTTATGGTGGTTTCCAACTTTTTTAACAAGGTATTTACATTTGTTTTACGGTCTGTTGACTGTTTCTTGAAGAAAATATGCGATCCAGGGAAATTAAGAGGTAGATTGATAGATTGTGGATTGATGTAACATTGCAAATATTTCATGAATGAGAGGACGAGAAAAGAGCAATCAAATACACCTGCTTCGCACTAGTCTGACACTGGATCTTTATCGTGCTTTAGATAGCTCACAAACCCGCAGTCACACCTTTCAGACATTGTTCTGACACTGAGACAAGCAGTCATCATCTCATCACTATAATACTACGTGTTTAGCGGAAAAGCAGAGGCTATTAAGTCTTTAACTGTTGTAACGCGATCAGAATCGAATCGAGTTGGGTACGCTACTACGAGACTATCGATGCGATTGAGTTGTTTGACAATGTTAGTTCTAGTGATTAATAGAACACACCTTATGACTAACGGGGCATCTCAGTTGTAGTACCTGCGTGTTTTCTTATTGTTTTAACGATGCAATATACCAAACAAATGATCTTTTTTTGTATATATGTATACATTAATACATAATTTCACTGATTAGCATAGACTCCGATTAATCTTTGAAATGACTAATCTTTGCAGTGATTGAAGACGGGATAAATTCATCAATTGGACATATTTTAATATTATCAATTCTTTGATTTACTTAATTTACTAACCCTAATATTCAAGTTGGAAATCCTTTATACAGACAAGTTGTTGGTATTCCAATGGGGAATAATTGTGTTCTAATTGTGTTCCTTTTATGGCTGATTTGTTACTCTACCGTTTTGAATTGTAGTTCATTGCTAAACTCTTTAAATATCTTTCAAAACATGATCGGTTTCATGAATTTAACATTACTTTCAAATATCTTAATGATATCTTAATTGGCCATGAATTATCCTAACTTTGAAAACTATGATCAAGATATCAACCCAAAAGAAGCCAGCTAGGTCTAACAATAATAGTTGTCTTACAGCTTTTCTTGATGAAGATATTATATAAGAAAATTGCAACCTTCATACCAAAATTTGTACAAGAAATGAAATCATTTTGATTTTCCTGTTGGTGATATTCCTGATACACCCTCCTATGGTATTGTATCTGACAACTGGTCTGTTTTGTTTCTGACAACCAGTCTGTTTTGTGTCTGACAACTAGTATGTTTTGTTTCTGACAACTAGTATGTTTTGTGTCTGACAACTAGTATGTTTTGTTTCTGACAACTAGTCTGTTTTGTGTCTGACAACTGGTCTGTTTTGTGTCTGACAACTAGTATGTTTTGTTTCTGACAACTAGTCTGTTTTGTGTCTCACAACTAGTCTGTTTTGTTTCTGACAACTAGTCTGTTTTGTGTCTGACAACTGGTCTGTTTTGTTTCTGACAACTAGTCTGTTTTGTGTCTGACAACTAGTCTGTTTTGTTTCTGACAACCAGTCTGTTTTGTGTCTCACAACTGGTCTGTTTTGTTTCTGACAACTAGTCTGTTTTGTTTCTGACAACTAGTATGTTTTGTGTCTGACAACTGGTCTGTTTTGTTTCTGACAACTAGTCTGTTTTGTGTCTCACAACTGGTCTGTTTTGTTTCTGACAACTAGTCTGTTTTGTGTCTGACAACTAGTCTGTTTTGTGTCTGACAACTGGTCTGTTTTGTTTCTGACAACTAGTCTGTTTTGTGTCTCACAACTGGTCTGTTTTGTTTCTGACAACTAGTATGTTTTGTTTCTGACAACTAGTCTGTTTTGTTTCTGACAACCAGTCTGTTTTGTTTCTGACAACTAGTATGTTTTGTTTCTGACAACTAGTCTGTTTTGTGTCTCACAACTGGTCTGTTTTATATCTCACAACCAGTCTGTTTTGTGTCTGACAACTAGTATGTTTTGTTTCTGACAACTAGTATGTTTTGTGTCTGACAACTGGTCTGTTTTGTGTCTGACAACTAGTATGTTTTGTTTCTGACAACTAGTATGTTTTGTGTCTGACAACTAGTATGTTTTGTTTCTGACAACTAGTATGTTTTGTGTCTGACAACTAGTCTGTTTTGTTTCTGACAACTAGTCTGTTTTGTTTCTGACAACTAGTATGTTTTGTGTCTGACAACTAGTCTGTTTTGTGTCTCACAACTGGTCTGTTTTGTTTCTGACAACTAGTATGTTTTGTGTCTCACAACTGGTCTGTTTTGTTTCTGACAACTAGTCTGTTTTGTGTCTCACAACTGGTCTGTTTTGTTTCTGACAACTAGTATGTTTGTATCTCACAACTGGTCTGTTTTGTATCTCACAACTAGTCGGTTTTTAGTATGTGTGCCTCATTTAAATTCTGAAATAATTGACCATATAGCCAATACTCCTCTTGACCTTTCTGATACTCTCAAATTGTGATTGCGATAGAGCTGTGTAATGAATAGAGCCGTTACTTTTGAGACGTCCGTATGATATTTAATGTGACTTATATCGTTAATTTTTATATATCTTAAATATTCCAATCTAGTTAAATATACTAATGGAATAAATAAAATATGCACATTTTTGAGTTAAATAGTGAAGCTTTACTTTCTGTATTTTATCAGTGTTTTCATTCTCATTCCCTAAATATTCATGATTAGGAATCGGGAAAAAATCTCTCTCGTCAAAAAAGATACATGGTGCGAAAAATGAATTTACAAATCTGATCTTGAAACAATAGCGTACAATTTTCACTCTCAAATTGTGATTAGGGCTTCCGACGAAACCATTTGATCATATTACGAAGAGTTTACGCTAAAAATTTTCCACAGAAATTGCCTTTTTTATCTTTTAGGTAAAAAGTGTTTTTTTGAATCTTAGTAACTAGAGCTTTTGGCCGATAAACTATCTACCAAATTACGTTGGCATTGTTAAAAATCAAGTAAATACCTGCAATTGCAAGGATTTTTTTGCGCACTGGAAGTTTTGTTGCTTGTGAATTGAAAAGGAGGAATGCACAGGTTTTTTTTTGTTCCATCAGTATATGAAAAATTAAAATGGCTACCGACTGACAACTAAATGGAACGATAAAAATGCATAATGTAACATGTGTTTACAACGACATTAACTTGATATAAAAATTATATTAAAGGAAAAATAAAAACTACTATAAATCTCCAAGCTTTAGCAATTTAACACTTTATTTCACATTATTTTTAAAGAACTTCAAACGGGTACGACATTAAAAATTAAAGTACGTTTTTTTTAACCCGCATAACTTAAAATGAGAACAATACGATGGAAGTGAAAAAAAAAGTTTAAATACAATAAACAAAGCTCAAAACAAAACAAAATATATTCATTTTAATTCACATTTTCATATTTGAGATATATATTAAGAGAAATGAAACATATATGTATTTTTGAAATACAATATAAAACAATCCATAAATATATATGTATGCACTCGTCGCAATTCGATGATGAAAGCTGTATTCAAACATAATAACCATAATAATCATATGATCTGCTTAGAAATCAACATTACACTAATCAATACATTACATTGCAGCATTGTAGGGTTATTGTAAGTTTTTGATAAACTCTTATATTTTACTACTATCATCTTCAGATTTATGAAAGTATATTTTCTGTTGCTTTGTGAAAAAAAATATTCGAATCTTTTATGCGAACGTTCTAGGCTTAAAAAGGATGTTTAATTTTTCTTTGTACTAGGCAGTTTCCTTTTGACTGTCGATTTAGACCTGGTAAATATTTTAATCATTTAGATTTTCATATCTATTTATTGAAATGGAGTCACGTGGAATGCATGGGATTTGGTAATATATAAGCATCGATATTTCAACGTAAATCTCTTTTTATTTGTGAAAGCGCACCCGATAGTGGTAAATAAAAACAAACCAGTGTGAAGTTATTAATTTAGGACTATAAGTAATGCCAAAATACATTAGAAATTGGTCATAGCTTATAATTTCAAAAATTGTAAGCAAATTGTTGTTAAGGCTACAAACGTTTTGTTTGTAACATGCAATTGAAGCTGAAAAACATTTTAGAGATGCCAAATTTGGTATATATACTGCTGCAGAAAAAATGCATGACCTCAACGCGTGTAGAATTGTACACACTTTTATAATTTCTACGCAACCCACATGTTTTTGCAGAGCTATTAGCACTATGCGTGCAGGGAAATATTTATACATGTACTAAAGTATGACACATGTGTAAACTGTCAACAATCAATGATAAATGAACATAAAAGAAACCTTTGTGTATCCAAAAATAGCTATAGGATTTCCATAAGATATTTTGTAATGATTTATTATAATCATACTTAAACCATAGCTAACACGTGGGAAACAGGTAAGAGTTGGAAGACATAGCTCAGAAAGTCAATCAAGAGTTTACACAATTTGAGTTCGCATATTTACAGCTATTTGCAGCAATTCTGCATAGTAAAACAATAATAATGTCCCGATTTTGTTGATGTTTTTTTTTTTATTTATATCATTATATTGTCTACTTGGATGATATATTTATAGAGTGCTCGATTGTGATATTGAAGCTGTGTACTCTGCCAACCTTCGTTGATTTTGTTTAAAGTAATTGATGAAGTATGTTTCGTAAAGGTGGTGAATATCGTACTTCATTGTACATATTTGTGGAATATGTCAATTTAAAAAAAAATAGATGAGGAAACTCAAAATATTTCTGTTTTGGTTTTTATTTGATTAATTTGTTTTTGAATGAATAAAGACAAGAAAACAGAGGGTCTGAATATAAACACAAATAAATAAAAACATTATTAAAGCATGGCTTCTTGAAAAATGATGATTGTGCTTCAACATAACATTTTAAACTGTCAGATCATCGAAAACTGAATTCAAAGGATCTATCTTCATTTTGTTTCACTCTTGTTTTATTGTCTTGTGGTCGAGGAAGACAACGATATAAATCGTAATCAAACATTAGTTATACGAATACATATCGTCATATATTTTAAATATTCTGTTTTTTTTAGATGATATCATAATGTACTTAAGTCAACTAGCCACTATAATGAACATTTCCATGATTACTTTCACATTAGTAACATGTGCTACGCAATCCGAAGTTGGGAAATTTAACCTTGATGTTAGATCAGCGATGGTTAATAAGACAGAAGTCCAGTTAAAGTGGCAATCTCAAAGTAACAGTTCTAGCAGATTTATCACGAATAAAAAACGAAATTCTATCCGCCTTCCTATGACAGGGATTTTGAAAGTAGAACTTGGTTTATCATTGAAACCAGGGAAGAGAGGACCAGTTGCAGTATGTGTACACATAACTAAACTGGACATACGAACCTGTCAATCAATGAGACACGGGGACTATCTTTATCTTAGTGAAATATTTCATGTGAGGAGGAATGACAGATTGAAGGTATTTATAAGAGGTGCCAATAGAATAATGAGAATAGCCGAGTACAACAGACTCAGGTTCTTCTACATATCGTGATCTACATTGTGCAGACATTAACACTGAGTAGCAGATGTCAACCGCATTATAAATGCTTAATTTCAGTTTTTCGAATGTGTAAGTACGTGATGAAAACGAAAATGAGAGCAATTGTTAGATTCAAAAACAGTGGTTTATGGCAGAGAATTATATTATTTATTTTACTTATGTAAATAAATCCATAAGATGCATGTTATAACAATCTAATGTAAATTAACAAGGAAACAGCTGAAATTTTCTACAGTTATCCTAAGCAGGAAAAATGGTAACATAATTTTCATATGTTTTGAAAACACTTGGAAAACATGTTTATCAAATGTTTTTCATATGTTTAGAACCACAATTAAAAACAATTAAATAAAAATCATATGGTTATTTATATGTTTTCAGTATGACTTCTTAAGTAAATGGTATGGCTTTCATATGATTTCTGTTAACACATGACTTCATGTATTTTTATATCACAAAAACATATGTTTACTATACTGGTCCTTAACATATGTTTTCATATGTTTTCAAACATATGAACATATATGTTGCAATTTTCCTTTGTACACTGTTACTTATATACACTTTTTCCTTTCACAATGGTATTATAGATGTATTAAGCAGAATGCCATTTATTTTAGTGGAATCGTTTTCAATGTATTTGCACATGTTATCATTCACTGAACTTATTAAAAGTTGTCTTAATTAAAAATATCATCATGAAATATAAAAGAACTATAAAAGGGCTTTTGACCTATTTAGCTTCAACTTTGAACCTGAAGTATGACAAGAACTCCTCATAAGTTCACATTAATTATCAAGTTAAGGTGACTAAAATCCCCAAAGGTCACCTTCCGTACTTGTTAAATCCAAAGAGTAATCAAGGGAACCAAGGTTGTAGCGGTAATCAAAAGAATGTAATCCAGGTACAACGACCAGACATGGAAAACAGACATTCACAACAAAGAACATAAAGTAACTAAAATCATACATACAAAGTAACAAAAGTAAATGAGCAACTCGGACTCCACTAAAAACTGGGAGCATGGACCAGGTAGGGTAAGCGTCCTCTGCTTTTCTAGAAACACCCGCCGAGTTGCTCATAAAAAGTCAAGTTCGGGGTAGAGAAACGAGGAAAGGAAAACTATGACCCGTTGAATAAATCAGATTTCATGGTGTTGGTGGATACACCATAACGATCCACGAGTTCATGATGACGACCATAAAACTTCTGTAGTGATGACTTCAATCTTGTAGCAACATAACCCTGTTCCAGAAGTCTATTTGTTAGAGTTCTAGCGCGATACAAAAAGTCTGCGTAGTTACGGCAAGCTCTGGCATAACGTATGAGTTGTGATATGAACACTCCATACGCAGGAGCCGAAGGGATGTTGCCACAGATGAAAGGAAAGTTGACAATTCTGAATGAAAAGTCGTCACGTTTGTCGTAAAGTTTGGTCAATAATTTTCCTTTACCATCGATTTCTAAGTGTAGGTCAAGATATGAGGCTGACTTCACAGTGTCTGTAATATCCTTTAAATCCAAAGTTAAATCCAAAGAGAGGTCAATCATGAACTCGTCGAGACAGTATGACTAGAACCACGCATGTGCTAGTATATCGGGTTGGAAAATAAACGTTTTTAAGTTGTTCATATTCTGATAGCAACCTAGATTTTCAAAGAGTCTTGAGAATTAACAAGTCAGCTTCATAAGGTACAAGTGATTTGAAACTCTCAAAAATTAAATAAGAAAGAACAATATCGGTTTGTATCTGTAGTACTTGAATATCTTCTGGTAAGACGTACTTGGGCAAATATTTCATGAAGATATGAAACATAGAATTTTGGGCGTTATCTTAAGACATAATACATATATTGTTGACACACAGTGAAAAGACAGCAGGAGTCTGATTACATTATTGTTTTATCTACTCAGTGCAATAGGAAATCACAGACCAAAAACTTTCATTTACCTTCTGCTTATAGCCGGTATATTCATGGGTTTCTAGTTTTGCGTTATATTCTATGAAATTAAAGGTATTCCCAATTTCTGAGTTAATGATACAGACTATATAAACCGATTTTGTTTCTGTTAATTTGCATCTATGTTACTTTACCAAGCTCTAGTTTAACCATGTCTGGAATATTTGACAGAATAAAATGCAAAGGCAATCGCGTTTTCATGGAGCCTAGTCATAGGTTTCTATTTTCGTCATTTCCTAACGTACGTAAAATGATTTTGTTTTGTCTCAGGTTCTGTAGACTAGAATCAGGGCAAAAAAAAAAACACGCCATTCTTAGTAAAAATCAGGCAAGGGGTGGCACATCATAATTTTCAATTCGGTCTTTTTTGCCTCAAACATATTCATATACATCAAGAAAACAATATTAAGCTATTTAAATTTATCCTGAAGCATAGGTGACGTAGATATTTTTTGACTGCTTATATCAGGAAAAATTCGGGAAAATTTCCCCGCCATTTTTCCATAGTGCAATTCAACTAAATTTGACGTATCAATATCTTAAAATCGCAAACTTTACAAAGACTTTGACAGTAATTTCTTGAGATTATGAGGTATAAATACTTAAACGATGCAATTAAATATCTGTGTATTTTTTCTTCATGTGCCGCACCTTATACACATTTTGCCTGATTCTGATTGGAAAACTGAAGAATAAGGTCGATGAGTACATTGCAGTTAAAAACAATTATAATGCTGAAATTCTATACAAAAATATATGTCGTTAAAAATAGATTTCTTACAATTCGTTGAAAGCATAGTCTGCTCTAGGTGGATTTTTTACTGTATGGTCTTTGACACATTATCCAATATTAATTTCTATTTGTGGCATTTTAAGAGTGACTCGTGGTATTTTTAGGCTATTGCCAAAAATGATTTCGAAAAGGCATTATTAAAATAATACTAATGTAGAACTCTTTGTTTATTTTCTTTGAGGACACAATACTGTACAGCATGTTACCGCTTTTATGATTATGTTAAATGATATGATTAGTTTATCGCGGTATAGGCTTCCAAAGATTACATCTTTATGGCTTGGTCCTTAATTATTATTTCGTAATATTTGTGATTTGATGTTGAAGACACGTTAATTGGAGTTATTCATGGCTCAACTCCTAATTAGGATTACCAAACTGGCAAAAGACCGCAGTCAGTATATATCAGTAGGTGTTTAAATAAGTTTTTCACAGAGAAATGGTCCCTTATGCCCACTCCACGTGTCATGCATCAGAAAGTCATCTCTCACACTCAGAGCCAGGGTTTCAAATGATTGATATTTGGTAACATCCGGTTGGCCTTGCGCCCACGTGAAGAATGTAATGACTGACCCGTCGTTGTAATACCATTCGGTCTCCGTTACTTTGTGTCGTCCCTGGATGGTAATGAAGGAGGAACCAAAGCTGGTAAACTGCCCTTTAATTTGGTAGAAGAACATTGTTAAAGTATTTAAAAAACTGACAGTTCAAAAACGAATAAAGATAAAATGGAAAAATCAGGCATAAGACTTAGATCTGAACTAGCCCTATACACTGGCGAAAAACGAAACCAATAACCTAGGCGATATACCTAAAATGTATATAAGAATAAATTCACCTTTCTAATATTAGTAGCATATATGTTTTAGTTAAAGCTGCATTAGCTGTCAATTGTTCAGTTTTGATTCTACTGAAATTTGCTGATTGAATGAAATACATTTGTAGTAATGTAATTGAAGCAATAAATGTCGATAATACCTACATAATATTGTGAAAACGACGTTTTTTAATCAGAGAAGATCGATAGCTCTGATCTAATTATTTTTCGCCAATACTTCCGAAGATTGCCGACAGGACATTCACCTGGGTTAAAAAACATTAACTTTGGTAAAAAAAAATAACAACAACGGATACACAGGTAAGCACGTGTCTTGTTTTCATTTCACCTCATCTGTTTCTTGATTAGTTTTTTAAAAAATGACCATATTTGGGCAACATTTTATCACAATACGTATAAATTTCAAAAGGATACTTGCGTTATATACGAACTTTTTTTCCTTTACGGCTTGAGTTCGACGGTCTTCCTTGCTGTTGAATAACCACTTTCGCTTTGCAATCAGATTTGTTATTAAAGAAGCGACCCTGACAGCACATGCGCGGATTAAGGTAATAAGAAGTCACATGCATACGAATTAATCTAGGTTCTTTTTTTTGTCTTGCAAGACAATATAAATTTATGGACATCTATTTCATGTATTTTATGCATTTTATTTGTGGATATCAAATGAAATTATACAGGAAAAGTAAAATTTAGTAGAAATAATTCAAAGTTAAGGCATATTACAACTGAAACAGAAATTTAAGAAAATGGCAGCTAATGCAGCCTTAAAGGTTATATTGAATTTGAAAGAGTAATCAAGGGAACCAAGGTTGTAGCGGTAATCAAAAGAATGACATTCAGGGACAAAGACCAGACATTGAAAACAGACATACACAACAAAGAACACAGATTAACCCAAATCATACACACAAAGTCACAAAAGTAAATGAGCAACTCGGACTCCACTAAAAACTGAAGCATGGACCAGGTGCACCGGTAGGGTAAGCGTCCTCTGCTTTTCTAGAAACACCCACCGAGTTGCTCATAAAAAGTCACGTTCGGGGTAGACAAACGAGGAAAGGCAAACTATGACCCGTTGAATCAATTTTCATGGTGCTGATGGATACATCATAACAATCCACGAGTTCATGATGACACCATAAAACTTCTGAAGTGATGACTTCAATCTTGTAGCAACATAAACCTGTTCCAGAAGCCTATTTGTTAGAGTTCTAGTGCGATACAAAAAGTCTGCGTAGTTTCGGCAAGCTCTGGCATAACGTATGAGTTGTGATATGAACACATATGTGAACACTACATATGCAGGAGCCGAAGGGATGTTGCCACAGATGAAAGGAAAGTTGACAATTCTGAATGAAAGTCATCACGTTTGTCGTAAAGTTTGGTCAATAATTTTCCTTTACCATCGATTTCTAAGTGTAGGTCAAGATATGAGGCTGACTTCACAGTGTCTGTAGTATCCTTTATCTCAAGTTCTTTTGGGTACATGCGATGTATCAAACCCGCGAAATTAGGATTGTTTAAAGATAATACGTCATCTATATAGCGGAAACTGAGATTGAATGATCTAGCCAAACGATATTCCTTCTTTCTGATCAAATCAGCTATAAAGTCAGCTTCATAAGAGTGAAGAAATAGGTCAGCAAGTAAAGGAGCACAATTTGTTCCAATTGGAATGCCGACCGTTTGTTGAAAAACACGTCCACCACACTGGACAAATATGTTGTCGATTAAAAATTCCAGCATTTTGTAAACATCTTCCTTTGTATATTTGGAAGATGATTTGGAATTATTTCTTACAAAGTATGAGGAATCTCTACCACGAACTATATATTTGTATCTAGGTGTACCATCTTTTTTGGAAAAACAACGATGTATAATGTCGGGACCCTAACTGAGCATGGGGAATAGAAGTATACAGTGTTGAAAAATCATAGGTTTTAATGCCATTATATTCAGATAATAGTCTTGAACTGATTGAAAAAATATATATAACCTTGGTGGTGCTGCATATTAGAGGGTTTGCAAGTCTCGTTCTAGATTCAGTTTCCTTTCCGGAATTTCCGATGTTCAGCGCATTGAAAACCGACGGCCGATCTGTATTTTATTGTTTACTTCCGGGAAACCTGCATCACAATGCAAAATCTTCTATTTTATGCTTTCTTTCGCATTTTTATACCGTAGAACTAGATGTTTGTCATTTTTTATCAGTATTGTTATAAAAAAAAGATATTATACTTTTTATATTGAACTCAATGAAATTTTTATGACGAATCGCCATGCATTTGAATGGTAGACGAGGACCCATTCTCATAAAACCACAGAGTAACGTGACGAGACTTACATACTCAACACAAATACCAATTTAAAAGTGACATTTGAACTACAGAATCACATTTGTGGGTCCTTCAGCAATACGTAAGGTTACGTCCAGTAAAAAAGTGATAATTCTGATAAAATATAATAAACATGAAAATAGTATTTAATTACAATGTACCTAGAAAGTTAATGATATGCTGAAACTTTGGTTCACTGTCAATTTTCATGAGTTCTCCATTATCCGTGTTACACATCATGTTGTACTGTGAGATCGTAAAGGTGGAGTTGTAGTCATGAAGTTTATAACAGCTGTTGAACGCTTTACTAAACACATAGCCAATTTGTCTAGGACATCTATCTAAAAAAGAGCGAAAGGGTCACAACGTACGATTTAGGAGGAATTTTAAGAGGCTTTTTCTTTCCACATTTTAAAATCAGTACAGCGTAGACAAAACATAATCAAAAGCAATATTAAGTGTAAAGGGGTTGAAATATATACACGTGATTGCAAGAGAAGACTGAAGAGTATTAATTTCTTGTTGCACCAGAATAAAAGTTCTGGATAGTCTATTTCCCTTGACATTGGCGATAAACACCCTAATGTACGGCACCGGCAATATTCACCATAGAAGCCCATAATGAAGATTTGTTATGTTACTAGTGGTTCTAGATCTCTAGGACACAATATTTGACCAGTTTTGCCAATACATGGTATAGACTGTAGGGAATGTATTAATTTGCAATAATGCATATGTACTATGGGTATTGTTTTCTGTTCTTCACGGTCACAATAAGAGTGTGAATCCTTATCCGAGTTACAATCCATGTTTCAAT
This sequence comes from Perna viridis, assembly GCA_037379345.1. NCBI lineage: Eukaryota > Metazoa > Mollusca > Bivalvia > Mytilida > Mytilidae > Perna > Perna viridis. Next base: position 48,737,358 of record CM074516.1, on the reverse strand, counting down.
AATCTGATGATGGCTAGAAACTTTAGAAAAAAAGAATACATACTGTGTTCAAAATAATATGAGGCAAGTGTAACATGTAGGAGGACGAAGTAGAATATATTGATATTTTTTTTAAAAATAATAATGCCTTTTACAGGTTTAATCAACTATAATTTATTTTTCTTCATAATTTAACAAAACTTTAAGATGCGAGCTATAAACATTTAATGTAGTTAAAGATACAAAAGTAGAAAAGATCATCGCTTTATATCACCTTGGCATTACAATTAACTGCCAGGTTGAAATCGGGCTCTTAGTGCTTGTAATGTCCAAGGTTAAATTCGAATTGATTACCATTATGAGAACTTCGTCTTGTATCATGTGGAACCCCCTCCTTTCCACTTCTTTTGTTACTTTATCAAAAATGACATTTGATTCCACGTATCAAAAGATAAGAAACTTTCATGGACAGTTTTTCCGTTGAAACTTTTGTCACTACCAAAATATTTCTTTGAAAATGTATTTACATTGTGAAACGTCAAAATGAAGTCAATAAACTTGATTTTGGAAGTCAACAAAAAAGTAATGTTAAAAGTACAAACATATCAAATTTGAAGAAATCTAATTATGTTTTAGTGCCAAAATATTCCAGATCCCCCAGGGCGTGTTCCTCTTTAAAGTACCATGAAATTACGGTGATAGAGGCATCATTGTATGATTTTACCTTCCAAAATAAGGTGATAGCTCCACCCTGTACTGTAACTACCCACGTCCATCGGGTCGGTAGTGTAAGCGATAGACAAGCGACGACATGTCTTAGTTGTCCCATGGTATGAAACAGACATGCACGTTACCATGGAAACACACTCAAATACACATTCCACCAAAGACGCGTGTAACAATGGTACGTAGTCGTCGTTTAGAAAGATATCGTCGTAGTTGTCTTGTTTTATCGATACATACTTGATAACAGAGGAACTGTATGAGTTAATAATGAGAATAAGTAGTATATATAACACTGACGCCATCTTCTAATTAGTCTCCATAGTTTAGAATAAGGTCTTCTCTTACAGAACGTTCTTGACAAAACAAGTGCCGATTAACAATGTCATTGTATATGAAATACTTAGAAAAACAAATTGTTTTATTTAGTAAGACATCATTTCATTTGAGACTTAACAATATTGAGAAATGCATTTTAATTATTAATTCTAGCATGATTATCTTGTTTTAGAGTACTAAAAGAGATATCTAAGAATCAGGCAAAATGTGTTTAAGGTGTGACACACGAAGGAAAAAACACCGAGATTTTATTGCATTAACCAAGTATTTATATCCGATAACCTCCAGAAATAACCATCAAAGTGTATGTAAAGCTTGCCTTTTTAAGCTATCGATCGGTCAAATTTAATTGAAATGCACTGTTGAAAAATGGCTGGAAAAATTTCCCGCACTTTTTCCTTATATAGCAGTCAAAAAATATTTACGTCACATATGCTTCAGGATAAATTTAAATAGCTTTTCAGTTGTTTTCTAGATTAATTGAATATATTTGTGGCAAAACAGACCAAATGGAGGAATATGATGTGCCACCCATTGCCTGATTCTTACACAGAATGGTACTTAACAAACCCTTTTGAACAACAGAAAAGATCATACAGCTTTGTAAACGTTTGTCTGCTTACCCATGTGTAATATTGGGGGAAAGCAGAAAAAGTTCAAATTTAAATATGAAATGTTTATTGTTAAATCAAGGGAACCAGGATTTGACTTTTAAAAACAGATGAGCAACCCGGACTCCACATGGACCAGGTCAACCGGTAGGGTAAGCGTCCTCTGCTTTTCTAAAAAGACTTGCTGAGTTGCTCGTAAAAAGTCAAATCTGGGGAAGATGGAGGTAAGGACAATTATGACACGGTGAACAATTCAGCCCTCATTGTGCAGATGGATACACCATAACGATACACTAGTCCATGATGACGACCATTTTACTGTTGTAATGATGACTTCAATCTTGCAGCAACATAACCTTGTTCCAGGAACAATAGTTGTAAGAAATCTAGCAAGTAGTCTCAAAATGAGAGTTCTACACCACCCCCAAATTTAAAGCACAAATCCTGCATAGGACACTAACCCTAAAATTAAAAAATGCAACCGCACCATGTCCCATTGGGTGCAAGGGTAAAAAAAGACATGGCTTTCTTTCAAAAAATATATGAGTTGAGAAGTCCAAAACGTGTTGACAACGATTTTATCAACGATAATGTCTTTGAGGAAAAGGTCAAGGACCAGAACCAGGAAAGTCTGAAATAGAAGCAACTCCCAACTGGCGTAATTTAAAAAATCCTGGAAATAGTAGAAGTAGATGAAAAGTTTGGGAGGAGTAGGATCCTTACCTTTAAGAACAGAGAACGAGAAGAAACAAAGGTGTGGGCCTTCAGTGGTCTGAACAGCGAAAAGAAACCCTTTGAAGGAGCTTACGTGAGAAGTACAGGTTACAAAGTTAGTAAAAAGACAAAAGCAGGAGTACTTTTCTTACAATCTTGTGCGGAAGTAATAGGCAAAAACATCGGGGTGGGGTGGTTTGCAAAAAAAAAAAATCCCAATCCAGCAAAGAACAGCTGGGTTGGGAAATATTTTTTGTCCTCATCGCCTCGAGCGGAGAGATGAGACATTTTTTACGGCGCATGCGCAGTGAGAGTATTTTCTGAGCGATAGATTTGCGGGCTCTAAGACGTTACCATTTTGAGGCGTTGCACACTGCCTTTGTGACGTTGTCTTACTTTGATTATGCAGCAATGATTGTAGTGATCATCTCGATCTGTTATATGAAATATGTATTGAACTTGAATGGTGACTTACATGAATATCTCAGTCCTTCTAAGAGTATAGATCTTCTGGTATCAAAGTTTTTACAGCGGGAAAATAGTATGACGGCGTGAGACTTTTTATAGCGGGAAAAAATAGTATTACGGCGTGAGACTTTTTATAGCGGGAAAATAGTATTACGATGTGAGATTAGTAGAAACTTAGACATTTTACAATGTCTGAGAATTCTGTCTCATCGATGATGTCATCTTTTAGGGCCTTGCTTACTTGTACTTCAATCTGGAATCAGTAAGTTCTCGATATGCGTAGTGCTTCTTACGTTTCCTGCAGATGCGTTTGGATAGCGCCGTTAAAACGACCATTCCAATTAAATTTAACTGTGCAAACGCAACCACCCCGTTTCAAGTACAAACCCGAACCTATGGCCTTGAAAACGACAGCACTCCCAAAACCGCTGAATGCACCAACACCAAAAGCTGGCAACACGGTTTTGCCAAGATTGGAAGTGCGGTAGAAGCCAGGCCGGCCAGCAGGGGAAGAAACCACCTTCCTTCGTCATATTTTTCTTCAACTGAGCGGCACTCATCTCCAGATTCATACCACCAGAACCTTTCTGAAGAAGTTTGGAAATCTTTTGAACCTGTCGGGAGGTGAGTAACATCTTGTGCTTTCCTTTCAGGTTAGAGTGGGCTAAACCGGACAACCTTTCTTGGCAGCTCGCTGTAGTTTATCAGCTTGACCTTTCGTCAAGTTCAAACCGTATTCGTAATAAGTCATTTTACTTATATTTAGTGAAGATGAAAGCGAATGGTGAGGTGCCGCGAAGATCGATGGGGATACCGTCCTGATCGGTGAGATAAAGGCACATGCGATTGATGGTTTTCGGGGTCGCGGGTAGGTACACCAGATTTTGGGAGTTTGAATGATCTTCATACCAGGATCGACGCCTGGAAAGAAACTGTAGATGGTGGATTGCTGAGCTCCATTCACATAGCTTCCATGGATGATATCGCTTTTTACCAGTATGCTATTGATGCTGATGATATTCACAATGTCTTCCCCTTCTGTATAACCGTCGGTGGCCTTATCGAAGGTGTAAATTTTCCGTTCAAATCACAAGACGGTACTAAGGCTATTTGCAACGTTGAAATCTAATTGGTATTGCCTGTCGAGGGTCAATGTTGCTCTTAGGGTCGTCCGATTGGGGTCGATAATGATCTTGGCTTTGTGTCTGTTGAGTCGTCGCTGCCACTGGATCTCGTCGTTGATATCTTTGATGCCATAGGAACCTGTCCTCAGTGTGATGGGAAACCAGTCAGTACCATCGTCGGGGGAGCAGAAAAAAGAATTGTTTCCGGTATGAATGTTGGAGATGGAGTAATAAGTTTCCAGATTCATCGATGCCATCTCATAGGTCTTTGATTCATTGAGTTGTAGTGGGGATTGAAGCGGGTAAGAATTTGGCTATGGTTCCCGGATACTATGAATAAGAACCCCAGCTTGGGGTCTGTTTTATTAGCGATTCGCTGCAAAAGTGTATTGTCATTTATTAATAGCTAGAACACGACGTTCATCTTCTGACCGTCGGATTCGAACTGGAGAATCCTGTCGGAGATCACAAGTGCTAATGACTGGGTGTTGGCTGGAACACTGCGAGCGAATTCGGCCCGGATCTGGATATCCACCGTTGATTTCTTGAGACGCTCGGAATGATGACTTACATCAATCACAAACAGAGTGTACAAGTCGATAAAGTCAGAGGGATTTATGTCACTATTACTAAGGAGAGTGTCCATGTTGTAGAATTTCTTTCTGAAGTCGGAGGCTTCCTTGAATACTCTGGCGACCTTATTGTGGATAATATCTGCATAATAATCGACTGCAGGGTAAGGGTCTGCGTTGAGGGTGACGTGAATGCTCCGCAATCGACAATGGTCGGATACGGCGATATTATGGGTTTGGTCATTGTTTTTGTCGGTTTTGAAAGCAACGATGATGTATCGAGGCATTTCGAAACCACTCTTGGCAGCTAAGCGCCAGTTAAACTGTGAGGCTTGGGGAACGGCTATGGAATCGTACTGTCTCATGCAAAAACCACAGTTGATCTTGGAACGTTGTTGGATGATTTTGTACATTCGATTCTTATTTTAGTCTGAGAGGTGACGTGGGAAACAAACAACGAGATTTTATTCAGTTTGACGACGGCATCTCTTAGTATTGCATTAGCGTCTGAGTCGCGGACAAGTGAGAGCTCGCGTCTGGGCCCATAGACTATTTTGTCGTAATTATCTGTAAATTCCGAAATATGTTTCAGGGGAATAGTAAACGAAAACGACCCCTTGTTGGTGGGCTTGATGATAATACACCCAGTGTTCTCAGCCTCTGCGGCAGCTGAAGAATCCTTCATTCACAGTTGGTTGAGACCCTGGGATTTGGATAAATCGTCGAGGTACGTTAGCATACCCACCATGGTTGTGAAACGCCTGGATCGTTAACATATTCCATCTGCTGTCCGGAAAGTCTGTAACTGATACTCCTGAAGAGGTACAAGATTCCATTGTGAACAATGAAGACAAGATCGGCATCGGCATATGCCGTACCATTATTCTTGAGTAGTTGACCTTCCACGGAGAGATAACTCTCGGCAGGGTAAAGGAACAAACCTTGGGTTTCGATGTTGATTCGTATTTTTGAGCCAGGGTTATTCAGTTGGGCGCCCGATTGAGGTTCGTATTCGTGAAGCTGATACTTCTGAAGACTTTTGTCGAAGGTTAACCGTTCGGTGATTGTAAGGATGCTAGACTCAGTGTATTTATTTATAGCGCTGGATATTTATAGCGCACCGTTGTTTCTTTTAGGTGATTTGTGAAGTTGCTCGCGCTGAGCCTCAACCACAGATTTGAACACCTGGGATAGATCCCGGCTGAGACCAATGTTGTCGAGGCGATGCTGCATATTGTTGGTTTGAATATTCCGCTAAGTGTCTTGCAACTCTCTGGCAAGCGCCTCACGCTGATTAGGGTAGGTAATCTTGAAAAAGGCCGAATGCTGGTGAACGCCTCTAACCGTTGGTTCAAACGCCCTTAAGCGTTGGTTTGAACGCCCCTAAGCGTTGGTTTTTACGCTCCTAAGCGTTGAATCGAACGACCTTAGCGTTCAGTGAAACGCTCTCAGGTATCCCGTGGAAGATTCAGACGCGTTATCCTTATGCTAGGGTTAATTACCTTTTTGTTTGCAATATTCAAGTGTCTGAGGCATAGGTCTACACCAGGGTGGCATGGGTGTGTGCACTGGTGGCACGGATCGTCTTGGCGGAACATTGGGGTTGTGGAGGATGTTCTATAGATCCATACTGACAGCCAGAGTTCTATACGTCGAAATCACATCCATCTTCAAATTGTTCAGTAGTAAGATCGTTACAGTGATCGCGCCGGATGTTGTCGAGGTTTTTAGCATCTTGCTGAAAGAGGCAGATCAAGTTAGCATTCTCACAAATGGATTGTCGAGGCAGTTTGAAGTAGTTTTGGCACATGTAAAAACAGTCAACTTATTGTAATCCTCACACTTGCTCAGCATCAGGTCGTCGAATACCATCAAATTTTTGCGAGCGGAATCAAGCTCTCCGGATCAACGAGTGAGGACGCTTTTCTTTGATGGAGAGAGGTTCGCGAATGTCTTTTTTCGAAAATCCTTTCTCCAGCGCTCGCTGCCACAGTTGGTAGATTGGTTGGTGAACCATCCATCACGCAAAAGAAGATTATTGAGCAGGGTCGTTTTACCGCAATCTGATTGTTCAATGATGACTCCTCGGGTCGACGGTTGGGGAAGGGGAAAGTGTTTTTTTCCTGGAGAGCGTTGTATCATTGTAGGAAATGTCGCAGATGTCCTTTTATTTAACCACCTTTAAATAAATCAACGATGTATTACCTACATTGCAAGAGAAATACGGAAAGGGAAAGCCGTTTCGAGGTCACAACTTCCAACGGTCGACGGCGGCGGGCTGGGTTGTGTGCCTTGTGTAGCGCTAGAAAAGTACAATTTGTGTCAACTGCAGGCGCCGGGATCATGAACAACCTCATCAATAATTTACCCATCAAAATGCATCTTCCGGGCCATAATTTCACGGGCCCTGGCACCAAACTTCAGAAGCGGTTGAACACCAATGGTTCCCCTAAGGTTTGGTCGATGCCCAATTAATCGAGTGGATCAAGTAGCATATCACCATGATCTTTGCTATTCCAAGCATAAGGATACAGCTGCCTGAAATTCCATCTGCGACAAAGCTCTGCTAGCCTCGCTCGATGCCATTCCCAATCCCACCATGCGTGAACGCGCCGACCATAACATCGTCAAACCTCTTTTTGGCACCAAAGTTCGATTTGGAATGGGTGTTCCAAAAATATTTCTCTGGTCGGACCAACTTGCGGAACAAACCCGCCCGGTGTAAATTCGAGCGGCGGCGAGTCATTGTAGGTGGAGTGGACAAACCCTGGGCTGCCGATCTGGTAGATAAGAGTGCCTTCTCCCGAGATAACAAAGGATACAAATTTCTCCTGAGCATCATCGATGAGGACAAGAAAGGGGATACGGTACGAGATGCCTTCCATGAAGTGTTCAAGTATTTCTCAGCCAATTCCACCCGCACCTACCTAACTACTCTACCGGAGTTGGTTCACCAGTACAATTCTACCGAACATAATTCCACCAAGATGACTCCTTTAACCGCCAGCCAAAAGGAGCATGAAGCCAAAGTATACTGGAATCTTTACAAAGATGTTCCACCCATGCAGTCGCCGCGATTTAGCGTGGGTAATAAAGTTCGAATTACCAAAAAGAAAGGCACTTTTGAAAAGGGTTATATGCCCCGATGGATGGAGGAACTTTTCGAGATGTCTCAAGTTCTTGCCACCCAACTGCCCAACTATCGTCTGAAAGATTTTAATGGGGAGGAAATTCAGGGATCCTTCTATGAGCAGGAACTTCAGAAGACTACCCAAGACACATTTCACATAGAGAAAATTCTCCGCAGGCGAATTCAGGGTGGAGTCAAGGAGGTGTTGCGGGACCGGAAAGATTGCTACTTGAACATTCCGATAATGCTTCAGTTTGACAAAAAACCTCAAGGCATCCAAATTCGACTGTAGACGATCGTAAAGGGTATTGGTGATGGGTCGTTGTCAATTTGCGGGAGAGGAAGATTCAGTACACGCCATTTTTGCATGTCCGTCTCCATTCATTATACTTCCGTTGGTTGAGACACATTCTGACTCTTGTCTACGGCCACCACCTTTTTGGTGAGTTCATTGATTGATGAATCATACTCCTTTCGTATTTGTCTCCTGTATCTGTTTACACTCAACCTCCAACTCATCAATATATTTCATACTATCTTTCAACTCTCGGTTGACCCATCGCTTTGTTACAGCGTCCTAGCCGTCCTGGGTATGAGCCAGACTAGTGATGCGATTCATATTGAGATCTTGCTGCATCCGCCACAGTGACAAGCATTTTCTCGAGCTCGATCCACATTTGTCCATTTATTTATATAGCGAGAATACAGCGTTCTCGAACGACCACCCCTCCGCCAGCAATTTTAGCACGAACAGGCAAAAGTGTCAACACACCACCGTCCCACGCTGCTGTAATTCATCCGTGTTGTATCGAATTTCCAGCCGCAGATAATCCACCATTTCCGTGGGAGGTGACAATCCGTAAGAGTCAAAGTAAATTTTAACAGGACCACGCTTGTGCCAACACGTCCAATGGATGCCAGGACCATCGCTATCATCGTGATTTAAGATGCCACATTCGACGGGGTGTGGGGTGGGTGGGAATCTCGCTTGAACATTCCTCTAAAATCGGGAATCCACAGGGTTGTGACGGCTCTCCAACTCTCTGTTCGACAACGGTTTGTTGGGAAGGACTAAATTGTGCACCCGTATGCTGCTCATTTATTTATTGCTCTCCAGACACCCACTGAGGATTGATTACATCATTATCATCATCATCATCATTTACACTATGTTTCAGCTGGATTATCTCATTCATGACATCTTTTCCATACCATACTATTTCCTCTTCCGTGTGATCCTCAGTTAGTTGTAATATTTGCGATATGTTCAGTTTTTCAAAGTAGTCATTAGCAATGAAAATGTGACCAATGAAAATACGCGTCAGATACTGCGTTGGTATATTGGTTCTGTAAGACGTTCGGCTATGATCTCCTCCATAAATTCATATTCGACATATTCAAACTGGAGTAAAGCGTCGACAATGTCCTCCAATCGTGATGTGTCTAACATGCGAATGTACATCATGTTTCGCAAATCTACCACTATTAGATCGCAAGTCCATCTTTTACAAAGGTCTTTGGGAAAATGGTATCATAGATATCTCGAACGCGCATTTCATATATATATATATCTGATTGACGGATACCGCTGGAAGTATTTCAGACCCATTTGTAATATCTAAGGTAAATCACCACTATGAATATCAAGCCTAATGATACTCCTGATGCAAAAATCTTCATCATTGTGTTTACAACTATGACCCATTCTTTTAATCTGTCTTTTCAATATTGTAATGTCCATGAGCAAGGGTGCTAATTCCGTCGGGGAGAATGTGTCGCTTGGTATCTTTGACCGAAAGGGCGACTTTGTAAATTTCCTTGGTGTGGATAAGATGGTGTTAACTTCTGAAAATATTCATAGATTTGTAGACCTTCTGTTATGTTTCGAGGCAGCGCTTGTATTCGTCGAAGGTGATATTTCTCTTGATGACGGCCTTAGTGACTCCTTTTGCTTTTCTGGTGGATTTGCCGTCATCTATTGTGTAAGCATATAATATTGATCGGAGCCCCACGGTCATACTTTTTTTTTACCTAATTCGTCCTTGAACATTCTGATAATTTTCTTGTCGGTCGGAATTCCGGAAGGGTGGTAGGCTGGATAGTTCGAAGTATCAAAGTTTTCCTGGACGTGTGGGGTAATATCCTTGTAAAAATATTCGGTTTGGATTTCGTTGGCTAAACTATCGGTATCGGTAAACAGCAGCCGGGCGTTATCTCCATTCTTCTCCCTGATGAAACTATAGTGGAATTTTTACATCAAGAGCTTTGAAATGTCAAGGATGCCTGCTTCCAGGTAGACCCGCTTGTCGAATTTTAGCTTGGTCTTTTTCATGTGAACGGCTGCCAGATTCTCGTTGAATACGACCTGGCGATCAAAGTTGGGCTTTGCTACCAGTTTTAGGGCTTGTTTATTAGTGCTTACCAGCTGAACATTGACTCTCTTGCGAATATTCTCCATGGCTTTTCCAAAGAACGAGTTGAAAGAGGAATCTTTTTCGGCGTCAGATTTGGCTTGGTCTCTTGGCTTGAAACGCCTCCTTGGGTGGTAGCTGTGTTTTTATCCAGCTAGGCGGGGTCATCTATATAATCGTAGGGATAGACTCCTTCCTAATCATCAGTTCCGTGCGGTCTTCGAAACACTGCTGCGTTGCCTTGAATTTATCCTTGGGAAGATTCTTCGCCAAGGTTTCGAGAGAGGCGAGTAGAAAACGGTTGGAGTCGATGAATCTCATCTCGATACCACCAACCTTCTAGGAGAAGCTGATATATTTCTCATCGTTGTTCGGAATAACGTTAATCTTGCCTGCCCCGAATCCTAGCTCCTTTACAAACAGATGGGCATCGTACCCGCTCAGATTATGAAACACAATGGGAACAAATTTGGGAAGCTTGAACACTAAATTACACTGAATGTGTGCTGCACCTCGATATTTTCCCGTTAGATTATCGTGGTCCCCTCCCAAAGTATCACCACAAATGTGGCAGGGTGTGCTGACCGCCAAATTCTTCTTATTTTCGCCAGTCATCACCATATCGATCTTCTAGGCATAAATTTTAGCGATTCCCCGGATTTCCTGTTCCATACACTCCAAGAATTTCTCGGCTGCATCTTCTCTGCAATAAACGACTGAATCTTTGTAGTCACCGTGGAATATTTTATACCGTAGCAGAATCCGGAAGGCTTGAGCAGCTGATAAGATTTCGTGTAAGCTTTGGAGGGATTGGGCTGGCAAGTGTCCATCTTTTCCGTAAAGCATTCGAATTCTGGTCTGCATAAATTATGAACGGCACACTCATCTAGCTTTGGTGGTTTCGGAAGCTAATAAAAGTTCCTTCTTCCGGCATTTTGATTTTGACCGGTTTCTTCTGGCGCCAATACTCCTTGTGCTCGTCCAAAAATATCCTGCCTGGTGAGGTGACACTGGCAGCTGCGGCAAAAATATGCTTCTCCATTATGACCAGTCACCTGAGAGGTCAAAAGGCGGGACAAACTCTTAATCCAGCAGTAGTGCTGTTTGTCATCTCTGGTCAAAAACAGGAGATCTGCGTGCTGCGCGCCGGTATACTTGGATATTCGCAGGGAGTATATTTGGAGATCTTCTTCCTCCCCATCTTCATCTGTCCTTACTCCATCGAAGCCAAAAACGTTAATGTTAATATTCTCATTTCGCCTCTCAAATTTGTCAATGGCATTTAGCGATACTGGAAACTCCATCACTATCCACCTCATTTTCATATATCATTTTACGATGGCCTTCTTTTTGGCCAGTGCCGATGGGGTTGGAATGAATGAGCTGCCCGCGAGAGGTTTTAATTTGTTCAAGTGGATTTCTAGCTGCACGATCTTTCCAAAAGTCCATCCACTTCCTTAATCTTCTCTGCCATGATCGCAATTTCGAAATCGAGGTCTGTTGATTGGGTGATTGTAATCTGGTATAATCTTAAGGAGGGAGATACGTAGGTATTCTCCCCGGTTGTTGCGGGGTTTGATCTGACTAACTGTACTCTCAACAATAGATGTACCTTCAATCCCTTCTTTTTGGCGAGTGAATCTTTGATTGTGCTAGAATGGTGTTTCGACTGACTTGGAAAAATAACAGCAAATCGTGCTGCTGAATAGGTTCAATGATAACTGTACCAAATACCCCTCCCAATACTTCGCGCCGATCAGTCACATGGATTTCATCTTCCATAGGAGTATATTCGATATGCCGTTTCACAAGCTCAATTAACTCATATCTCCTCTTTCGAGAGTAATTGGTGATGCATGCCTCTTAGCAATGGTCTTAAGCTTTTTCCTAGTAAAAACCTCTCCGCGGGTAAATTTTTGGACGGTTTTCTCCTCGATGAATTTCGCCAATTTCTTCTTGTTCCTTGTTGAATCTGCTATTCCCTTTCGGGCCAACTGTCTTCGCGATTTGCCTGTGTTCTTTCATAGTGGTTTTCACCACGATTTTCCCTCCGACTGGGGTTCCTTACTCTTCCTCCTGCTGAGGCGGTTGTTTGCTGTGTCTCCAGCAGAGTCCATCTTTTCCCGGTTTACTCCTGCAGAATTGCCACTTCTTCCTTTTCTGTCCTTAGGTTCTTCGGTGGGGTCATTCTCTAAGCGTTCGTGTATTTCTTTCATCCCACAGTTTTGACATATGTAGACCCTTCCATTCAAAGATATCATCAGAGGGTAGCTAGAGCATTGCTGCTTCTTTTGGGGAGTTGGGGTACTATCTTCTTCTTCCAACTCCTGAAAGAAATCTTCGAAGTGATCCATTTTACTACTCTCGGATGATATCTCTTTATTCGTATCAATCTGGGGCACACTTCCTTCTAAGGTGTTTCTAGCATTTGATACGAAAGCCATATTTGTTTCTACCATTACAGTCAGTCATTGGGACATGGTGCGTTTGCATTTTTAATTTTGGGGTTGGGGTTCTATGCACGATTTGTGCTTAAGATTGGGGTGGTGTAGAACTCTCATTTTGAGACTACTATAGCACAGTACAAAAGGTAAGCGTAGCTTCGGCTAGCTCTGGCATAACGCATGAGTTGTGATATGAAACCTCCATACGCAGGTGCTGGAATACAAAAATGCCAATCATATGTATATTGATAATTTTGATATACTGTTCACGTGTATATCAAGGAGTAACCTCTCATCAGCAGCACTAGAATCAAATACGTAGGAATATCTAATTAAAAAAATACTATATACAAGCACTCAAAATCAAAACTATCGAAATAGGAAACCAAATCCATCACCAAAAGATTCTACCATGTGCAGTACAAATAATGAAGCCTCAGTGCTTTACGGATTCTGAAATTTGTAACACTGCAAATTCAAAAAAAAAGATACATGATATAATTCGGGTCATAGAAGTCTGTCAACTAGGTTGGTGAATACTTTCGGAGACCTTTGGTCCACAAGCAGTTGCAGCGAACCAGTGGTTATTAAATACAAAAATACAGATCATATATATATTGAAAGAGTAATCAATGGATCCAAAGTTCTAGTGGGAATAAAAAAAATGTAATCCAGGGACAAAGACCAGACATGGAAAACAGACAAACACAACAAAGAACTTGAAGAAATTAAAATAATGCATATAAAGTCAAAAAAAGTGAATGAGCAACTCGGACTCCACTAAAAACTGGGAGCATGGACCAGGTAGGGTAAGCGTCCTCTGCTTTTCTAGAAACACCCGCCGAGTTGCTCATAACAAGTCAAGTCTGGGGTAGACAAACGAGGAAAGGAAAACTATGACCCGTTGAATAAATCAGATTTCATGGTGTTGATGGATACATCATAACGATCCACGAGTTCATGATGACGACCATAAAACTTCTGTAGTGATGACATCAATCTTGTAGCAACATAACCCTGTTCCAGAAGCCTGATTGTAAGATGTAAGAAGTCTAGCGCGATACAAAAAGTTTGCGTAGTTACGGCAAGCTCTGGCATAACCTATGAGTTGTGATATGAAAACTCCATACTCAGGTGCTGATGGGTCATCTATATGAGTTCGAGTCCCGCGGAGGGAACGACCAAAAATTTGCTCCGCAAATTTGACAGTTCTAACATCGTTGGGAATTTTTCAGACCCTTATATATAAAGTGGCTGTTTAAAAACACGTCCACCACACTGGACAAATATGTTGTCGATAACAAAATATCCAATACTTTGACATCTTCGGTTTATTAAAAAGATAACTTGGAATAGGTTTTTTTTCAAAGTATATGGAGGATTTGTAGCAAGTGTACTATGTATTTAAATCAAGGTGTTCTATCTTTTGTGGGGTAACAACGATGTATAATGCTTTTGAGTCGGGATTTTTACTGAAAAGTAGAATAAAGCATTAAAAAATAATAGGTCTTGATGCTACAACATTTCGATTATGATATAGGAATTATGAGGGTTTACAGATCTTTTGAATTTTTCAATATCAATATTGAAACATTACCTTTACGGGAGTAACAAGTGTGGTAAGACTGAAAACATAGTTTGACAGCTGTAAGAATTGAAGTATCTGGTTTGTTAACTCACAAATCTTCTTCCAGGTAGTCTAGAACAACCAAGGGTTAGAGCCACCAGATATGGCTTACATTCTTTTAGGTATACTGTCCCGACATTATGGAACAATATACCACATGAATTCAGGGAAGGGATGTCTTTGGAGCATTTTAAGAGACACATTACAAGATGGGAGGGTGTATGTAAATGCAGTTTTTGCAGATAGCACATATCTTTTAGACTCGAAGGCATACCATGTGAATCATTCATGTTTTTGTTATTTACGTACTTTATTTTAACCTGTATAAATGCTTTTCATTTTTAGTTTGCTTGTATTTGTATGCCGTGCCTTTTAGCTTATGTCTGTTTTACTCATGTATGTCTATGTACGTGTTCTTATTTCTCTTAAATTTTTCTAAGTCATATGATGCTATGTATGTAATGTCGATATTAAAAGGGCAACAGAGTTGGTGTTATTTGTTTTAATGATGTATCGACTTAAAAATATTACTTGATTTGACTTCTTTTGCTGTTGTTCTGTTTTACTTCGATAAGATTAATTGGAAACTCGTAAAAACATATTCCTTCAGGGAGACACTTTAGGTTAAACATTTTCATATACGTAACTGCATCATCAGCAAACAACACAATGGGAAATATGAATTAATTTAAAACCTATCAACACTTCTACAACACCCGACCACACAAGAATAATCACTAATAGTATTGGTTAGAAAACACAGCATGAAGTGCAGCATGCAGTACCTAGGTCATCAAACTTTTATTGTGTCATAATAAAACAAAGAAAGACTAGAAGTGATAACAGTAACTTGTTAATAATCTACTTTGAAATTAAAAAAACGCAAAGTCACTCCTTTTAATTATTTCAATCAATATTATAGAAATGTAACTGTTCTGTGAGTGCAATATCATGTTTAAAGGAACACTTAAGGTTCATCTAAAGTCAATACCGAGGACGTACACATACATCTGCATAAGAATATTTCATTCAAATTCAGTTAAAGCGACCCAATAGGAACAGGAAAGCGGCCAGACATTTTGAACCCTAAAACAACTCAAATGCTTTAATTTCAATAAAACAAAGTTTGAATTGCAAGTAAACGAATAAGATAGACCTTGACGGGTTGATTTATGACCTGTACGAAATTTTGAACATGCCCAGTGTATTTTGGTAGTGAATTACGTTATTTCTTAACACCCATGTTCAATAATGATAGTTTCATCATACAATTAATCAAAACTGCACTTCAAATGTTATCATTCGATAGATCAACGATAAATTCACAACACGCAACAAATATTTGTTCAAAAATTGTTATTTTTTTTAAAAGATACTCTATATTTTATAACATCTAATAAAAAATAAAAAAAAATGAAATTGAAAAAAAGTTATCTTTATTATTCTTTGGAAACATAATTAGCAAAAGATGAAGATGATTTAGCAACATATTTACATTCATACATCTTTTAGGTGTTACATAGAAAACAATTGTGCATTCAAATTCAATTGGAATGTTAAAAATTGGCTTAACGGTAATGACCGACTTTGTTACGTAATTCACTTATAACAGTGTAATATATATTCCATGGCTTTCTCATGCTTTAATCTTATTTTTAAAAAAATATATGTAATATCTGTTAAATTTGTCATTTTTATATACGCCACATGAAGAAATATCGAAGTCTTCAGTGGCATGTAATGAAACGATAGAGGTACAATTGGTTCGATCAATTGTTTAACATATTATAACAAATACGTCTGGTATACTTTCAAAACATAAGATGTTTGACCAACGAGTAATCTTCTACTAGAAATAATTATAATGTCTAAATTAAATGTAACGTAATTCACATAAACAACTCTTAGCTGATATTGTAACGTCACTTGAAAAAGTAATCAAGGAAACCAAGATTCTAGCGGAAATTAAAAGAATGTAATCCAGGGGCAAAGATCAGACACCCAAAACAGACAAACGCAACAAAGAACATAAAGTAACTAAGATAATACATACAAAGTAACAAAAGTAAATGAGCAACTCGGGCTCCGCTAAAAACTGGGAGCATGGACCAGGTGCACCGGTAGGATAAGCTTCCTTTGCTTTTCCAGAAACATCCGTCCAGCTGCTCATAAAAAGTCGAATTCGGGGCAGACGAAAGAGGAAAGGAAAACTATGATACGTTGAACAAATCAGATTTCATGGTGTAGATGGGTCCACCATAACGATCCACGAGTTCATGATGACGACCATAAAACTTCTGTAGTGATGACTTCAATCTTGTAGCAACATAACCCTGTTTCAGAAGCCTAATTGCAAGAATTCTAGCGCGATACAAAGTCTGCGTAGTTACGGTAAGCTCTGGCATAACGTATAAGTTGTGATATGAAAACTGCATACGCAGGCTGAAGGGATGTTGCCACAGATGAAAGGAAAGTTGACAATTCCGAATGAAAAGTCATCACGTTTCTCGTAAAACTTGGTCAGTAGTTTTCATTTACCATCGATCTCTACGTGTAGGTCAAGATATGAGGCAGACTTCACAGTGTCTGTGGTATCCTTTATCTCAAGTTCATTGGGGAAGATGCGATGTTTCAAATCCCCGATACTAGTATTGTTTAAAGATAATACGTCATCTATATAGCCGAGGAGTTCAAATTGATCGTTGGTATATCCTTAAAGGTGCATTATCAAATATTGTATTGTAGTGATGCTTGAGTTCAATATATATTCCTTGTTTTCAAGTGATTTGAATAAACAAAACAAAAATAATTTACCTATGTCATTTCACGAAGAAGCATACATATCTTTTTGTGATTACTTAAATTCTTGCAATGATTAAATAGTTTTTGGATGGCTTTTGTTTTTCGAAAGTTATTCCTATCTTTGTTTAGCATTAATTCAATGTTTCTCAGGACAAGTTGTCACGTAAAACAATTTTCTGTAATCTAAATACACAGTTTATGAATTACGTTACATTGTAGTGAATTGCGTTACACCGTAATATATACTAATGCTTAATTTATATATCATACATAGCAATATACCTTGTCATAACATCTTACCAATACATGTTTTCTCCGTTTCTAAATTAAATTAAACTGGAAATCAATAATATCTAAATAATTGCACTTAACATAATATAAGGACACTTACGACTAGAGGGAATGTTTACTTCAGGAATGCCCAAAAATTGTTCCCGTGTCACAACTTCCCTTCTAAAGATGTCCGTATGATAGGCGATGTCACTGATAATGATTTATAGTTAATTTGTTCCGAGAACAGTGTTTTTTATCAGTTTAAAAGAAATTCACTGTAACGTAATTCACGGATTTGTACTTGACCAAGAATGTGAAAAAATATATAGCACCTGAAAAATCTGTTTAAGCGTCATTTATGACTGACATTGATGTGTGTATAAGCAAGAATATGGAAAGTTTGCTACCACCATTAACAGATGCAAGAGACACCGTAACGTAATTCACAATTAAATGCACATTTGGAACAAAGATAAAAATCATGTATTTTTTTCAATAAAAAACATTATCCTTTACGCGTGAATCATTCACTTTTATCTTGTGTATAATTACATGGTATTTTCTTCTCACATAGACTTACCGTACGTGTCAGTTACATTTGCATTACAGCTTCAGGAAAATTGTAACGTAATTCACTGTGTTTCATGGGGCATCTGTATTTTGTGGAATTTTTTTAAAATCGTTTTCGATGTAAAAATAACTGTTAAAGAGTAATCAAGGGAACCAAGGCGTAGAGATTCATTTTCGATAGTGGTGAAATCTCCCGTAACGACGTGACCAGAAGGACCATATTTGAATGGAGAGCTTTTGCAAGAACAGTCAGGTGGTTTAGCATTGAAGTCCTCAATCTCGAGGTTCTGCAATAGCCTTTTATAATTGAAAATTTTGGATGCAATGGGTGAAGTATAGGAATATGAAATAATTGGTATGGATTTGTATTTGAAATATGGGGGAACTTTGTTGGTAACGTTTTTGTGATGGAGGATGTTAGCCAAATTAATTGCATCTATACATTTGTTGACAAACGGTAGTGGAAGAAATGATCGTTTTTCTTCATCTTGACTTTTCACACAAACTGGTTTAAAGAGTCTGTGGAAACCAATATCCAAAATGATGGCAACAAGTCTGTATAATGAGGAGGTGGGGTCAGAAATAAGAGTGTCAAAAATTATGTTTTCAAGCCATTTTTTTCTCCCTAGAAAACATAATGGGCGTTCTTCATTTGGAGTATTTTATATTTTTCTATGTATTTCTTTAGGGGAACCCTAATTTGTGACATTGGGTTTTTGTCCGTTGAGTCTTAGATATTTATCGTTTTTGTTTCAGTGAACCGGATCAATGTCCCGTAAACTATGTTTTTACATAACCCAAAGCTATATCATGAAATAGCTTATTGTCTTTGAAAATAGCTTGTGACTACGAAAATTGGCTGTGGCGCACTTTAACTGAATTTGAGTGAATTGTCAATATTTTCCTCATTATTTAAAAGAAATAATGGACGGAAATGTTTTGAACCAGTTGTATACTGTACATACTTCTCAATATTGTGGTAGGAAGGCCTACCTTCGATGTAAAGGATTAATTCTTTAGGTGAATCGGTTTGTCGCTGGCTTGTCACCGAGCGGCCTAGGGTTCGATCTTCGGTAGCGGAGTAAAATTTTGTCAGTCAAATCATGCTCTCCCGTTACAATATATTGCACGTGATATATTGCTTCTTTCCCCAATATTTGGGGTACATTCATTTATGAGTATGGGATTTTTTTCGCACACACACACACACAAAGGAAGGGCAAAGTAAATGCATAGTTTACAGCAAAATATATGTATCGTTTTGAGGTCCTCCCAATGTTAGATTGAAATATTGCACAAATAAAAAAACTGAATGTGGACCTCCGTAATATATCAAAGGAAGAGTTAACAAATAATATTTCCCTTGCTTGTATATTTATTTAAATCTAAAATAACTAAAAATGTACATGTGCATTAACAACAGAAGTAAAGGATGTATTATAAAGTCAGCGAAGTATGCAAACTTTCCAGAGCGTTTCAGCTTATATTTCAGAAGTAACACGCTTTTTGATTGGATATGAATTTCTGTCCTTTATTTTGCTATGTGAACGTGACATCATCGCCCTTTTTGGTGTTTTGATACTGAAATTAAATTATAAGGAATGACTGTTATATTTGTCGGTCAATTTAAAATTACCTCAATGCCAGTGGTGCATACTTGAAACTAAATAAGAATAAGGAGAGCACTACATATATTTATTTCTCATTTACACTCATCTTACTGTTCATTGGAACAAGGACTTTATATTACTAGTCAGTATTATGTAAATGGGGTCCCTGATTGAAATGGGCATAACTCCTATAGTTTTAGATGCAGCTGAACCTTTACAAAAAGGCAGATTCATAGACCTGTAATTAAAATCAATTATAGGTCGCTGGCAGATTGTATTAAATTATTTTATTCGTTTGTATTTTCATTTTCTTTCTGCTGTATAATAGTTTTAAGGTAATCCTCCTAAAAAACGGTAAATATCTGGAACATTGCAATATATGTATTCAAAATATTTTTTTAAAAAGTTGGCGAGTAGAATGATCAGGTCTTTGTGAACAGTTTGATCCTGTCAGAGATTTAATATTAGCTTTCATTTTGAAGTAATTTGCTTAATAAAACTGCTGCTGTTTGACCTCTTCGTTCTATTTCAAAAATCTTGTGGATACTTGGTATCAACCTTCAAACAAAACAATGTCCAACACCAAATGATACCAACAACTAAACATTAACTAAAAATTTCAGGAGTACAGATATTTATACTATAAACCAAGAAATTGATCATGGTAGATTTATCACCAATGTAAGAGTAATCAAGGATACGAAGGTTATAGCGGTAATCAAAAGAATCTAATCCAGGGACAAAGACCAGACATGGAAAACAGACATACACAACAAAGAACATAAAGTAACTTAAATCATACATACAAAGCAACAAAGGCAAATGAGCAACTCGGCCTCCACTAAAAACTAGGAGCATGGACCAGGTGCACCTGTAGGGTAAGCGTCCTCTGCTTTTCTAGAAACACCCGCCGAGTTGCTCATAACAAGTCAAGTCCGGGGTAGACAAACGAGGAAAGGAAAACCATGACCCGTTGAATAAATCAGTTTTCATGGTGCAGATGGATACACCATAACGATCCACGAGTTCATGATGACGACCACAAAACTTTTGTAGTGATGACTTCAATCTTGTAGCAACATAACCCTGTTCCAGAAGCCTATTTGTTAGAGTTCTAGTGCGATACAAAAAGTCTGCGTAGTTTTGGCAAGCTCTGGCATAACGTATGAGTTGTGATATAAACACTCCATACGCAAGTGCCGAAGGGATGTTGCCATGGATGAAAGGAAAGTTGACAATTCTGAATGAAAAGTCATCACGTTTGTCGTAAAGTTTGGTCAATAGTTTTCCTTTACCATCGATTTCTAAGTGTAGGTCAAGATATAAGGCTGACTTCACAGTGTCTGTAGTATCCTTTATCTCAAGTTCTTTTGGGTAGATGCGATGTATCAAATCCCCGAAATTAGGATTGTTTAAAGATAATACGTCATCTATATAGCGGAAACTGAGATTGAATGATCTATCCAAACGATATTCTTTCTTTCTGATCACATCAGCTATAGTCAGCCTCATAAGAGTGAAGGAATAGGTCAGCAAGTAAAGGAGCACAATTTGTTCCCATTGGAATGCCGACCGTTTGTTGAAAAACACGTCCACCACACTGGACAAATATGTTGTCGATTAAAAATCGATATACATCACGAAATTTATTAGTCATGAATTTTTTTTGTTAAATTTTATAATTCAATTTGAGGAACCTCCGTGAAAGAAAAAACTGCACAAAACTAAACTGATTGCAAAACAAAAAAAAATGAAAGAAGGGCGAAAGGAAATTTTTCCAGTTTATGGTTTTCATTTATTATCTAGGTCATCTGTTTAGGATATTTTTATTGTATATACCACAGCTAACAAGTTTTTATCATAATGAGGCTTTTTGTTTTTATCAAACTCTACCATACACAGACACTTTTTTGGTCATTTATTCATTTCCCTAAAAGAGCAGGAAATGGTGTCCTTATAATATCAGAATGTTTCTATAGACATGGTAGTTTAGCCTGACAACTGTGTATACTTTTAGAATTAGAATACTGTGTATTCTGTATTTTTTCTTTGCATACTTGTCATGATGATTCTAAGGGTTTGTACACAAAAATAACATCAGTATTAACTGTCTAGTGAAGGAGGTCAACACAACAAAGTCATAGTACACAGTAATACAAAATGAAAACAAAACAAACAATTACACATTTTATTATAAAAAATGGACTAAATATCTTAATGGATGGCACAAACTAAATGCCTGGATGGAGTAGATTTGTAAAGTATAAATAAATATATGTACAAATTTCTATACAAAAATATCACAGACAAAATTAATCCTACACTAAAATGTCTCTGTTGTCTGTCAATAAGTCACCCAGAAGTAAAGGCAACACTACAATGTCTCTGTTGTCTGTCAATAAGTCACCCAGAAGTAACAGCAACACTACAATGTCCCTGTTGTCTGTTAATAAGTCAATACAATGTCTCTGTTGTTTGTCAATAAGTCATCCAGAAGTAACGGCAACACTACAATGTCTCTGTTGTCTGTCAATAAGTCACCCAGAAGTAACAGCAACACTACAATGTCCCTGTTGTCTGTCAATAAGTCACTAAAATGTTTCTGTTGTCTGTCAATAATTCACCCAGAAGTAACAACACTACAATGTCCCTGTTGCCTGTCAATAAGTCACCCAAAGGTAACAACACTACAATGTCCCTGTTGTCTGTCAATAAGTCACTACAATGTCTTTGTTGTCTGTCAATAAGTCACTAAAATGTCCCTGTTGTCTGTCAATAAGTCACTACAATGTCTTTGTTGTCTGTGATAAGTAACCCAGAAGTAACAGCAGAGATTAACCACTAGCTGGGCCAACTAGAATATCATCATACATTAAAGTACATTTAACAAGGCAATTAACACCTACAACTGATCTAATAAATATATACTTAGTTACTTACAGATCTAAGTATGGAGCAGATACTAACATTTTTTAATAAGGCCAATTGTTACTCTTTAGAACATTATTACAGTCAGGGTGATGCACACTTCAAATGGTAGATTTTGACCTTTGACATGACTCAATCACAAACCATAATTACATACAAAGCACTATTTTTTCATCCAATAACAATTGTTTGAGACAACTGGCAGAAATCTAGTTTCAGAACAAAGAATGTCCATGGTATATAGCTACCAGTCACTGCCCTGTTGTAGTACATATACAAACAGACATTTGTCTTAACACTTATTACCACAACATCTAAGTGTGGATCAATGACCTGGTATATCTATAGATAATCCATACTGAGCCATTTTCTCCTCATACAGAATGTTTTTCTCTAAAGCCTGTTTATAGTTATATTTCAAGTCTTCAATCTCCTCAAAGAAATCTGGGCCAAAATTCTGTAGTTCTTTCTTCATCTGGAATATAATTTATAGAATAACTCATGTTACTACGGAGAATTCCACATGAAATTAAAAGTAGAGTATATTTAAATGAATAAATACAAAAAATTTAAATATTTTTCTATTTAGTTTTTCGGTTCAGCATGGGTACATATATGCATGATGATGAAATAGGCAATATAAAACTTTAAATAAATAATGAGACCAAGGCACAATTGATTCAGGATTATGTAATATATAAATTAGGTTCAAGGTTAACTTTTGTCTAAGGTTTACACCCTGATAAGTAAACAAACAATGTTTACATCAAAACAGAAGAAGATTCATTTATTAAAGAACGAAAAAGTGTTTGACAGCTATACCTTACATCACATGTGTAGCAAAAAAGACATCTATATAACTTTACGACAAATGTGATGACTTTTCATTCAGAATTGTCAACTTTCCTTTCATCTGTGGCTACATCCCTTCAGCACCTGCTTATGGAGTGTTCATATCACAACTCATACGTTATGAACACAGTTTGCCGAAACTACCCAGAATTTTTGTGTTGCGCTAGAACTCAAACAAATAGGCTTCTAGAACAGGCTAATGTTGCTACAAGATTAAAGTGATCACTACAGAAGTTTTATGGTCGTCATCATGAACCCGTGGATCGTTATGGTGAAAACTGATTTATTCAATGGGTCATAGTTTCCCTTCCCTCGTTTGTCTGCCCTGGACTTGACTTTTTATGAGCAACTCAGTGGATGTTTCTAGTAAAGCAGAGGACGCTTACCCTACAGGTGAACCTAGTCCATGCTCCCAGTTTTTAGTGGAGTCCGAGTTGCTCATTTGCTTTTGTTACTTTGTATGTATGATTTAAGTTACTTTATGTTCTTTGTTGTGTATGTCTGGTCTTTGTCACTGGATCGCATTCCTTTGATTACTGCTATAACCTTGGTTCCCTTGATTACTCTTAAATCACATGTGTAGCGACAAAGAATCATCAAAATGCACAAAAGAAAAATGGAATAACAATAAGAAGTTTGTTGATTCCAGTATGTTCATAAGGTTATTAAAGAATTTAAAAAATCCATTTATGACCTTTTATACTGACCTTTGATTACCTTGACAATAAACATGGTGGTCTATTTTTTTATTAATTAAGAATGTAAATTGGACAATATTGATTCAAATATGTTTGGAAGTGAAAGTATATCTCTTCATAAACTGTAGGCAAAAGGATAGCAATCATTGATCAGAAATATAGGATGTAATTACCTTGCCACTGTTAGCAAGGGGATAGAAATCATTGAGCAGAAATATAAGATGTAATTACCTGGCCACTGTTAGCAAGCGGATAGAAATCATTGAGCAGAAATATAGGCTGTAATTACCTGGCCACCGTTAGCAAGGGGATAGAAATCATTGACCAGAAATATAGGCTGTAATTACCTGGCCACTGTTAGCAAGGGGATAAAAATCATTGAGCAGAAATATAGGATGTAATTACCTGGCCACTGTTAACAAGGGGATATAAATCATTGAGCAGAAAAATAAGAAACAGCTAATCTGGCAACTGTTAGCAAGGTGTAAGTGATCACTATACAGAAATATAAGATGCATTTGGTCTGGTTAGTGTTAGCAAGGGGTGAGCAATCACTGTACACAAATAAAAGATGTAGTTGGTCGGAGAACTGTAAGCAAGGGGTAAAGGATCACTGTACACAAATATAAGATGCAGTTGATCTGGCCACTGTTAGAAAGGGGTTAGTGATCACTGTATACAAATATAAGTTACAAACAGTCAGACAACTGTTAGCAAGGGGTTAGCGATCAATGTACACAAATAAAAGATGCAGTCGGTCTGACAACTGTTAGCAAGGCGTTAGCGATCACTGTATACAAATGTAAGATACCATAGGTCTGACAACTGTTAGCAAGGGGTTAGCAATTACTGTACAGAAATATAAGATACACTTAACATGGTCCTTATAACCTACCCTTTCTACTTCTAATCTCATTTTATCCTTTTCTGTTTTAGCAGATTTCAGCTCCATTTTGATGTCTACATTTTCATTCATTAATCTGTCATAGGCTGCTATCTTGTTTTGGGCATCTGTATCATACTGATTAAGAAAAGAAATATAAATTATAAGAATGAAATTCATTTAAAAAAAAAACACCCAACCCTGAAAAAAAACACTTGAAACTTCTTCTTGTTACTTCTATCATAATATGACCTAAGGTAAAAAAAAATATAAAAATTACTAATCTAGAGTTGTTTTTTTTTACTACATTCCTTTTTTCCAGTGTTGTGTACCTATTTTCCTGTGAAATAATCACTATAAAATACAACCTCTGTTAACCATCAAATGTTCTAAGTAATCTTTTAAGAAACTGTGAAGGTTTGGAAATGTTTTCAGTTTGTTTGTTTGATTGTTGGGGTTTAACGCCCGACCAGCAATATTTCAGCTATATTCAGACGATGAAC
Source organism: Perna viridis (assembly GCA_037379345.1). Lineage (NCBI taxonomy): Eukaryota > Metazoa > Mollusca > Bivalvia > Mytilida > Mytilidae > Perna > Perna viridis. The sequence goes on along the minus strand of CM074516.1, from coordinate 48,712,097 downwards.
ATGAAATTGATGATAAAATGAACATGAAATGATGATGAAATGAAAAAGGGATGGGACATAAGGACAATGGAGTCGACAAATTTTGATTGCCACTGGCAATAGGGAGAGGTGGGTAGGGTCGGGCAATTTAGCCTCCTGTGGCGGAGCCCTATGGTTCCTACTCCGGGAGAATACCACAGTAGGGGTCTTTAACGTGCGAGGAACGTGGCATCTTTCCCAACACGGTACACCAGTATGGTTGGGTTCAGGTTTTCCGTATTATAGCTGACAACCCCAGCATGTAACACACCAGGGGTATTTCATTCCACCACCTGGGGCACACATACCAGTTGCTCTGTGGGGAGAGCGCCCTAGCCCCTCGCTAGGGTTCTGAGCACTATTTAGTCACCTTTTACGACAAGCTTAGCGCTGCTGCAGGCCTATTCTTTTAACACCCAGACCTGCACAGGGTGGAAATGTTTTCAGCAATTTCATGCCATTCCCTCCCTTTCTCTCTCTCAAAAACTTAAAATTGTATTACCTCAGTAGCAGCAGGTCCTGCTTGTTGTCTCAATACTGTTATTTTGTGTAGTAATTCCTGTTTTTCATTCTCTAATCTCTCATTCTGTAGTCTGTAAAAGTAACAATAGTTCTAGACAATAAGATAACACTGTAAGTAATTATTGATAGTTCTATGTAAAATGTACTAGAAATTGATTATTACCAATTTTTATCATCAGTGGATAAGGGAAATAACAGACAAATAGATGAACTGAACATACAAGTATTTTCTTCTGTTTTAAGTTTCAAAAATATAACATTTTTAAAAAACACATAACAGCAATATAGAAGTCAAATTCAGAAGAAGGTGAAAAAACTCACCTGGCCTACATTAGACCAAACTTCACCTGATAACCTAAGGATTTAGAAGTCCCAATCACAAACAGATGGTGGGCTACCAGAGATCTAAACTCACCTAAGGATTTAGAAGTCCTACTCAAAAGAGATTGTGATAGGAATAATTCCCATGGTCTACTAAAGATCTAAACTTAATTGATAATCTATCATTCCTTACTGATCACTCGGAATTCTTATTTGGCTTGTTGTAGACACCTAATGATGTCATCTTTCTGACCTTCACCCCCACCAATACACATTGACATATCTTGCATAGTGTTATTAATCCCTACTGATGTCACCTATCTGATCTTTAACCCCTCCAAAAACAAGGATATCTCTCATGGCTTGTAGTTCCCTACTGAAGTCACCTTTCTGACCTTTAACTACTCCCTGAATACACCAGGTCATATTTACCTGGCTAGTTGCAGACCCCTACTGATGTCATTTATCTGACCTTTACCCTCTAGCCCAATACACAAGGACATATCTTACCTGGCTTGTTGTAGATCCCTACTGACATCACCTTTCTGACCTTTAGGGAATCTTTCTAATACAGACACCTAAAAAAAAGCATAAAAAAAAGTTCAAACAGTGATGTAAAGCCATTTTAATTATACAGAGCTGGCATATTAGTTGGTGAAGAAACCTCATAAGAGAAACAGAAATACCAGAGTAACAGCTGTGCAAAGCACATTACACTCATCTCACTTTTAAAAGCATTTATCTCCATAACAACATAACTCTGGACTGAACATATAAAAAAACACTGAAAAAAAGAACATTTTATCCAGGAGGACAATCCCTCTATCTACCAGTGCACCTGGTCCATGCTCACAGGTTTTGGTGGAGTCTGAGTTGCTCATATAGTTATGTTATTTTACATATATTTTTTTTGGTTATTTCATGCTCTTTGTTGTATATGTATATTTTCCATGTCTGGTCTTTGTCCTTGGATTACATTCTTTTGATTACTGCTAGAATCTTGGTTCCCTTGATTACTCTTTCAATCAAATATGAATAAAATCCATAAAAAAATGTTGAGTTATTCTCCATCACATGTACATAAATTAGGAAAAAAGCATTGCTAAAAAGAACGGGCTTCAATACTAATATAAACTGATATAAGTAAAATACTAATATACCTTTTGCTTGAGATCTTCTCTCTCTTGTAACAATATCTGCTCTCGTTCTGCTGCCTCCTTCAATAATATCTTCGTATCTGCCAACATTTTATTCTGAAAGGCATATAACATATATATAATTAAGGTGTTACTATCTTGTAGTTTTATTATTGACTACTATAGTATTGGCTACCAAGAACTAATACAAACAGTTGGGAATAATCCTCGCTCTTTTACAAAGAAATCAGTTTTCAAATAAGGGGGTGATGAGTATATATCAATATACATGTAAATCCTGCAGAAACAGAAAATTTGCTACATTTAAAAGTTTTTAATTAAAATCAAGTCACATTGGAGAACAAGTCCTGATCAAGTTGACTAAGTAAAGATTAAAGCATGAAAGATTAACTAAAGTTTTCTGCCCTTACTGATGCATAGTATTTTTTTCTAATAATCTTGGGCGTCACAATGGGAGTGAGGACTATATATAAATGCAGACTAAACATATTGTATGCTATTGCTCAGTAGAGCACTGGCTATCCAGAATGAATGAACACAGCCTTGTAATTAAAATTTATAAAACACAAACAAGATGTAACCTTTAAACAATGAAATATGTTAGGTAACACTGGTTTCAAGTTTCATGTCTACATGTGTGCAAGCAACATAGCTAAACACAAGTTTTATGTCTACATGTGTGCAAACAATATCACTAAACACAAGTTTTATGTCTACATGTAAACAAGCAATACAGTTAAACACAGGTTTATTTATGTTAGCCTGATCATCTGTTTCAGTTGACAACCTGTGATAAGTAATGTGTAGGTTCCTTTCAAATCAATACATTGGTCTGCCTAGTTTAATTTTTACATTACTAATAATATTATTTTAGCTAGATCTGACTCTATATCTTTCATTTTTTCCTTTGTGCATGGTGGTGACATACTAATTTAACTACATTTAACTCCAAGTCTTTTAAGTTTTAAATTATACATTCTTATAAAACACCTTTTTAGCTAGATCAGACTCCATATCTTTAAGTTTTCCCTCGTACATCCTGGTAGCTACTGAAGCTTTCCATCCCTTGGTGTCCATGGATTGTTGTGATCCACCTGTCCTGTCCAGGGCTGACATAGACTTTGAGTCCTGTAACTGAGCATTCAGTTGTTCCTTCTGAAACTCAAGGTTCCGTATCTCTGACCGTAGTTTCTCATTGGTCTCTATTTCCTATAAGAAGCATGATTTAATCATTAATCAACACTTTTCTTAATCTTTATCTGCGTAAGATTGCTCCATGGTTTTGTTATTCACTTGGACTTACAAATATTAGTATTGTACAACTTTGTAAACTTACTTTATGGGGACCAGTGAGAGCTATCATATTGTACAAGCTGTATTCAACATTAAAGGTTAGACAGGAAGGACTGCTTAGATGGTTGTCTCATGAATATTTTCCCAAAATATTTTACTTCACTTTTATTTATTATGATTAAATAACTTAGGAGGTAGATCTAGGGTAAGGGACATAACTCTTGAAATCAGTGATATGTTTGTATCATATTCAATTTCACCAAAGTCTATCAAGCTTTCATTAGAATCAGAATGAAATCAATCCAAGTGACTTTGATGCTTACATGAGACTGATGTCAAATGCTGAATACAAATGTTCCAATTATTTGTAAGATTTGTGGCCCTTACCCTAGGTATACCTCCATAAGATCTATATATTACCTACAGTTAGGTTTGAAGTATTCAATCATTGATATTAAATATCACTTAAATTTATAAAGGAAAGGTTACAAAAACATTTATGTAAATGTAAAATAATTTACAGTATCCATGACAACCATATTGACCTGATTCATGAAGGATATTGAATTATGCATTGACGATAATAGAGTATTGACAAGAAATAAAACCAATACAAGGATGAGGATGCAATTGGGGTAAAACTAGTCAATACACTGATTGTTTCAATAATAAAATTCTAATCATTTTTTCATGAAGTTTCATTTCTATATGACATGTTTATTACTATTTGCCCCCAATGCTGGCCCAAATAGTGACGCTAATTTAAACTGAAAGCTCAACCAAATGTAAGAAATTAGACAGAGCTAGTGTTATGTACTGTCAGTGGTCATATACAATGGATTATTACTGTCAAATTATTTTGGTTCTTGAAACAGAATAACTACAGTACAGATGTGACAAACCACCTTCATCAGGTCTTTTATTACAGTACAAATGTGACAAACTCCCTTCATTAGGTCTTTCATTTCAGCACAGACGTGAAAAACCACCTTCATCAGGTCTTTTATTACAGTACAGACGTGACAAACTCCCGTCATCAGGTCTTTTATTACAGTAAAGACGTGACAAACTCCCGTCATTAGGCCTTTTATTACAGTACAGACGTGATAAACCACCTTCATAAGGTCTTTTATTACAGTACAGACGTGACAAACTCCCGTCATCAGGTCTTTTATTACAGTACAGACGTGACAAACTCCCGTCATTAGGCCTTTTATTACAGTACAGACGTGACAAACCACCTTCATTAGGTCTTTTATTACAGTACAAACGTGATAAACTACCTTCATTAGGTCTTTTCTCATTTTCTCATAGTCTGTCATCATTTTAGCTGTCCCCTTCTGTTGGCTGGTGTACCTCTCTGATAAAGTAGCACCCATTTTATTTCTCAGGTCCTCAAGCTGACCCTATAATCAAAGATAGGTTATAAATACATTTAAAGATATGCCATAATGTTAAAGATTGGGCTAATATAGAAATTCTGGAAAGTCAAGTCATACTTAAGCAAATGTCTGTTATAACTTAAGTAAAGCAGATAACCAATTTGTCCGTGATACAGCAATTAAAATATCATACATTCACTTGGAATTCTTAGCTACTAAAATAATAACAGTAGCAGTTCTATTTTTTCAGAATATAGTCCTTATTTGCATACAATAAATATAGAACTTTTGTGAAGGGGTAATATTTGCTATTTTTGCATTCATGATAACCTCTACATGAAATATTTTGTCTTTTTTAAAGAAAGTATAAATATATTTTGACATCTGACCACAAAATTTATACTCATGCAAACAGTTCCACATTTACAGTAATTCAACACAGCACCATTTTTCAGTACTATCATATAACAAAGCACAACAATATCTTACCTTAAGTCCCTCATTCTCTACCTGAAGAGTCTGTACCCTGATATTGGCTTCCCCTGCAGCTGTTCTCTTCAATACTTCATTTTCAGCTTGTACTCTCTCTACAACCTTCTTCAGTAAAGCAACTGTCTTCTCTAACTCTCTGGCACTCTTACCAGACTCACCAATCTATAACCAGAAATAATGAGAAAGGTGTTACCTTTATTCATTTTTTTTTAAACTGATATTTGTGTAAAAAATAAGCAGTAAAGATAGGAATTTTCTGAGTTATTGTCATGTGACAAATGAAAACTCATGTGATCTCTGATCATATCAATACATCAGGTCACATTACAGACAGAAAGTTTTTCAGAAATACCATATTTAATATCGCTATAATAATTTACTTCCTGCTCTCAGTGTTTGGCTTTTATACTAATTTCTTTAATATATGTATCTTTACAAAAGCCAAGCTTTACCTCCTGGTTCAGGAACTCAAAAAATCAAATTACTTCTTTGAAATAAATCTTTTTGATTAAAAAGTTTTTTAATATTTGATAAAAAATAATAAAAAATACATCATTATATGACAAGATAATCTATGGAGAACAAACAGACAGACATATTCCAACCTTCAAGCTGGGCTTCCTCTAAACTTACCCTTCTGATGCTTGATGTAGTAGAATCTTGAGACCCTCCAGATCGTGATGTATTATGACCACCTAGCTGACCATTCTCTATTTTCAATGCATCTACATATTTCTGTAAATCTTTCACCCTTGCCTATAATTACAAGTGATCTGATATTTACTTTTGAAACCAAAGTGGCCAACTGAAATATAGAAAAGCTGTTCACAACTTTCACAGCTATTAAAAAATTAATTTGCAAGTAAACTAAAAACAAACATATTTGCAAAAAAAATTAAATTCAACCAAAAAGAGTCTTAAAAGAAAACTAAAAATATCTTGAAACTGGCAATACAATCTAAAGAAACCTAGCAGAATGTATACCACAAGACACGTACCTTCAACCTAGGAACATCTTTTCTCAGTTGCTCATTTTCAAACTTGAACTCGATATTTTCCTCTGACAGAGCTAACATTTGTCGCTGTAGAGATTGGTTTTTCTCAAATATCTCCTGATATTCTCTGGCTGCAACTGTTCCTGATGAACTAAACTCCTGTAAAATATAACATAATTATAAGTATAATATAACGAGAAATGACAAAGAGACAACTACCCGACTGGTCAGCTCAAGGCCATTATAAGTGTGCTTGTAAAAGAAAGATGGGAAAAGACTAACAAATGAAATCAACCTAAAATGTACAGTGATTACATGGAAAGTAATAAAACAGAAGCTGGGAACAGAAGGTAACCTTGATTAAAATACCAATGCTAATAACATCTGACACAAATAACATTCAAAGCCATGTTAACAGAGAGAGAGAGAAGAAAAAAATACAGGTTAATATTCTCTGATATTTCTATCTTGTAATATGAGCAAGATGTAAATTTTCTTTGGAATAATTTATGCTAAATTCATGGTAAGCAAATTTTGAAAAAAATAACCAACACGGGAAAACTGTGTATAACTGCAAACTTAACACCCTAAAAAATTTAATCCAGCCAACCATGGAAATAAATACCTACAAAAAATGTACACATATTCTGCAGTCAAATGGCAGTTTACTCATTGAACCAAAAACTATTTTTACAATAAAAATCCTTACAGCAGAAGTTGTGACAGCTTTCTGAGCTATAACTTGTTCTCTCTGTTCTAGTTGTTCCAGCTGCTGTTTAAGATATTGGTTCTTGGTTTGCAGATCTTGAAATGCTGCGTCCTTATCCATAGCCAACTGTCTTCTTAAACTGGACACCTGTCAAACATAAAGTTCCAGTTAAAAAATGTGTACATGAACTTTATCCATTAATGAAATTTCTATACATGCATATCATTGTGAATTTGTAATAATACAAAATCAACAAAATTTAATTTCATTACTTTTATAAGAATCACTAAATACATGTATTTAAAATAAAAAAAATTTTCAAAATCTTTCTTAAACAGAATGAAGTATACTGCTGTACCCTCTTTCCAATGTATACCTAGTTCTGATGTATTATTAATATCCCTTTTTGTACAGAACTGATTGCATGTGCTTGGGTCAGAGGTTGCCGACACTGAACCTGGCCTGTTTCATGAAAACAACAACAAAAATCAGATTCAGCTGGTATTCCATGTAATTTTCAAGTTTTAAGCTCAACCTAAAACCTCTGTATGCCATTGTATTTAATCCCTTTTAGAAATGTAGAAAATACGCATGAAACTAATCAATCGATATTGATATATCATCTGCCATTTGCAAAGCTTCCCAAACAACAATCACGAGACGAAAATACGTCATCTGTCATACAAATTAACTATGGAAAGACCGATTAACAAAAAAAGAACATTTTCTGGGGATTTGACAAATTAAAATATCAAACATATTTTCCCTCATTTTAAAAAACATTCTGCTTAGAAAAATTCAATGGAAATTAATAGTTAAGCAGTATTTAACACTAAAAAATTTTCACAATGAACAAATTTAAGCTAATTTGGTATATATTTTTTATTTACAGATATATAAAAAAATGAAGAAAAAAACAGTATCACCCTGATGCTTAGAAATCTGCCTTCAATGCAGTACAGAATGGATATTTTTTGTTTTACAGTTTTTTTTTTTTTTGTTGCTGTTGATTTTATTAAAGTTGTTCAAATGTATAAATGATTTAATTTTCTAATTAATTCAAATAAAAAATAAGTTGCACAAAAATGGTATATGAAATACTTATATAAGAATATTTAAATATTTATCAATTAAAAATTAGCGAATTTCAATAATCTGATGATTGAGATCACCTAGTATATCAATTTCAAGTAATCTAAAATAGTATAAATGATTTTAATTCTTAATCAATTTCAATAAAATGATTTTTTTGGATAAGAATTGAAATAAGATAAACATCATTTTGAATAATTTGCATTAAAAAATGAAGTGTTTAAATTCTCACAAATAAATATTTCTCTTTAAATAGACTAAAAATAGATTTTATAAAGTTATTTTTGTCCAGTACTTTATTTTTTTTTCTTCAATAAATCTAATACTAGCATATTTCTATTTATTTAGTGGAAATGTATTGTATCCCATATGGCTCCTCACACTTGTTTAATCTCTGAACTGGAAATGCACGGATTTGGGGTAGGACAACAATAATGGCGGATGATTGACATTTGATTTTCAGTCAGTGGTGTTATAATCAAACAAAGACATGCACATAACATAATTTACAGAAATGGAAAGTAGAATGTCCGAATTTTATTTTTATAAATAATATTAGCGTCATCTGGTCAAATCAGTAACTCGATCGGAAGAATATTATTTTGACCAACGGAATGGGGGTACCCCAGTATACACAGCTATCAACATATCCAAACAACCTTCTAGAACATAAATCTACAGCTATATGATCCAGGTGAGGTAATAAATCACAAGTGAACAAAGGGCCTGTAGATAACATATATGTTACCTCCTCCTGTAGTTGATAATTCTGTGTTTTAAGTGCCTGTGTTTGATGATCTGGTTTCCCTGAAGGACCAACTGGGGCAACATTGCCTGGAGCTGCTGCTCTTTGTAGAGATGATACTCTCCTCTGTAAAGTATCTTTCTCTCTTTCAGCTCTAAAAAACAGTGGTTATATACAATTATAATACAATTGAAAAAAACAAGAGTAAGTCTATTGATTATGAGTCAAAATCATTACTATAGAAAAGAGTTATAGAGGGCAGGTACAACCTGAGAGAAAGTAATTAGAGGCTAACCAATGATATGGCACATTAGGAATAAAAAGTAGTGATGGTTGTATCTTTACCTATCCATCTGATCTTTATAAACTTTGTTAGCCTTCAATATTCTCTCATTCTCCTCTTCTTTCTCCTTTAGTCTCAGTTTCATCTTCTCCACTGTCTTCTGCCATTTTTTACTCTCCTCCCACTTTATCATTTCATCAGTCTGTAAACAATAACAAACATATCAATGTATAGACCTTCATCAATAACTTCCAATATTTTCTTCATCAATAAATGCTGTTAAACTTGATAACATAGTCAAACCTTAGGTTAAAAGATTTATAAGTTTATAAAAAGAATATATATATTTTCTTGAAACAAAAATATATTAGCCTTTGAAAAAATATTTTTAAAAAGCTATCATAAAGCTAAGACAATCCTTTTCTGTGGTTACCCCTAACACAGTTTTTTCAACAACAAAAATTGATGTGGCATATTAATGCACGAGAATACACTACAGTTTTAAATAATTCATTAAGACTGACCTTTTCTCTCTTTGGAGGTTGCGGTTCTGGTTCTCGAGGACGCTCATATGGTTTTTCTGGCTGCTGTTGTTTACGTTTCAGTTCATCCTCTAATAATCTGACTCTCCTGCGTAGTTCTTCCGTCTCCTGCTGGCGGGCATCATCTCCTGTTTTCTGTTGAATAATACTTAATTGATTCAGTGACCATTTGTTAGAATTTTCACAGCATGCCTTATTGTGAACACAGACTTATTCAAAGTGTAATAATACATGAAGCTTATATAATAGTTTTTGAAAAGTGCAAAATACGACACCAACTAAAGACATTTTTATGCAATAATTAAAACCAAAGCTCAAGTAGTGAAACAGATGCATGCAGCTGTCAAGTAATGATGTAAGACAAAAGTAGTCTTTCAAAAGAAATAATCATAAACATGATGGATCATGGCAAAAGCCCCATGGAATTTTATACATGTATATTTATGCTGACATAAATTAAAAATGGTTAATCTTGTATTAAATACATAGATGATGCATTTCATTTCATCTCTGCTGTAACATACAGAAAAATGTCCATTAAGTACATGTGATATTGACCTTTGACCTACTGATCCAAAATCAACAGGTGTCTTCCTTACCTCGTAAGCATTCAACTGAGCAAGTTTGATGAAAGTCTATAAGTTATGTCCCAGAAACCAATTTCAGATAGACAAAGAGGTAGACGGTCAGATAGTCAAATTCTAGACTCCCCTGTTTTTTGAAAGGCAGGGGACAACAATAAACCCCTTATTTCCTACCTGTGTTTTCATGGTACTCATCCTCTCTACTTTTTTCTCCAGTTCTTCCACCTCATTCTCCAGTCTGTGTTTGTCTGATTTGTATCTGTTCAAGTTTCTATCCTTTCTTCCTGAAAGCAAAGATACACTTGTTTACTTTCATATTACAAAATACATGTAAAGCATTTTTTTTTTAATTTGTTGTAAATACATGTATATTGACTTGAAAACTACTTGTGGTCAAAAATTAATACTGACACCTTTTAACATTTTTTAGCTTTTAATATTTCTGCTCCATGATTTGCCTCTAATAATTTGAGTTGTTGTATAAAGCCAAAAACAATGAACTGACCCATTTCTTCCTTTATATCCTCTAGGTCTGTCTGTAGTGTTGATTCATTTTCTTTTCTTTTCTTGACTTCTTTCCTGAGTTTATCCACCTGTGTCTGGAGATCATCTACTTGCTCCTGTGTTATAAGTTTATCAATGTAGAAGCAGGTTTAATGACTAATTTACTTTATATATTTACCCACTTATTGCCGGTTGCAAACCATTTATTTCCCCATTTATAAAACTAAAAAATACAACGTATATGCCTGTAAAAATGGAGCATACTATTCATGCAGGAGATTGTGAGAATGACATCTTGTATCTAATCATAATTTACCAAACACTGACTATGAGAAAATAACTTACAGTGAATTCTTTTGTATGTTTGTCTATAATTTTCTGTACATTGACTTGTTGTTCTGATTCATCAGCTGTGTGTTTGACTTGGTCCTGTGCCTGTTGTATCATATCAGCCCTCAACTCTGTCAATGCTTTACTTAATGCCTAGAAACATACAAGGTGGTTAGCAAGAAAATCTGATAATGGAAAAAAAAACATTGGAGTTTATAAAGAAAGCCTACTGCAGGAATTACATGATATTTAAGAAAATGGGTTTTACAGCTATTGTCATAGAAATTATGAAATGTTTAGGCAAAGAGGCTGTTCATTAATGAAAAATAAAACATCCAAAGTTCTATTCATCTTACCAGAAGAAATTGTAACCACATAAAAAAATAAGGTCTTAAAACATTTTGTAATGATAAACTTAAAAATCAACTACTTTTTCACAAATGCAACAAATATTTTTTACAGTTGTGAAAAGCTCACCTGGTGTTGTTTTTCTTTGAGAGCCAGTTGATTTTTCAGTCTATCCACAAGGTTTTTCATTGTTGTAGTAGGAGCCCTGTTATTCTGTTCCTTCAGAGTTTCTACCTCCTGATTGAGGAGTTCTATCTCCTTCCTCATGTGGTCCATCTGTCTTCTGTGGTCATCTACTTCTCTATCCTTCATCTCAGCCTGAGACTTTATCTCACCACTCAATCTATAATATATTGTCTCCATGTTTTATATTGTTTTTGGATTTATTAATAGAATTTCTTTCCTGACATTTCATTAAGGAGTTTTAATGAGAATAACTTCAGAAAACAACCGATGTCTACACTTTATAACATAAAGAAAGTATCAAGTTGAACCTTAAAATATATCACTGTCAAACAGATGACAATTGTCTAAAGCAAAACAACTTAGCTTTAATTGGTTGGTTAGATGAGTCTAAAAATAGATATCAGAGATTGTGTATTAACAACAATTTTACACTTACGTATCTTTGTCAGATGCATGCTGTTTAGATATTTGCTGTAGTTTAAGTCGAAGGTTGGTGATTTCATCATCTTTCTGTTTAATCTTAGCACTCATGGCAGCCATAGCATTATCTTGTTCAGCAACAGTATCTTCCAACTCTGATAGTTTGGCCAACTATAAAAAAATATCAATTATGTGTAAGTTATTTTAAATGCTTTAAGTTGTGGACAGTTTTATAAACCTTACGTGGGTTTTGCATTTGAATTTTTACAACAGTATTGCCCTTTAACCTTTAAGATTGGAGGTTTATTTTCATATTTAATGCTCCTAGTTATTTTGATGTTATATCATGGATATTTTTTTTTTCCCAATTACATTTTAAAAATCAGGTTAGATTATTACCTGTTTACTTGAGGCAGGCTGTATGTGTTGCTTAGCTATAAGATCTCTAGCAGCATCTTTAAACTTGTTGAATGCAGCATCTGTGTTCATGTGAATCTTCTCCTGCATGTTCTTCAGATCTTGTTCATGACGTTTGTTCATCTGCATCATATCATCACGAGCCTGGTTCAGAAGTTCCTGGTACTTAGCTATCGTTTCTTCTTTCTGGTTTATTCTAGCCTGAAAAATCGAGAGAGTTTGGGTTATCTTTCTTAGTTAGAAGTTCTTTTTCACACTGACATGATTTTAATATATTACAGAATCTCTTAATGTTTGGCTTGCAGACATCATCCATTTCAAAAGTAAAAATGAATTATCATTGTAATTCAACTGTGAAAAATACAGAAACTGGCTACATAGCACCAAATGTTTGAATACTCAAGGATGTTTCAACAAACATTAAGTAACAAATTTTATAATTCCATGCACCTGCAAACTAGCAATAGTGGACTGTGCTATCTTGACTGAATGTTCAGACTTGTATTCAGTATCTCTGGCTGATTTCTTCTGCATGGCCTCTGTGACTTTAGTAGTAGCACTAACAATGATTTCATCCCTATCAGCTGTGGCTGGCATCCTCAGACGTAACTCAGCAATAAGTTTATCCCTGGCTATAATGGTCTGCTCTGCTTCTCTAAGCTGCTTCTCCAAGTCCTGGTTTCTCTATAAGAGATAATACAATACATGGTATATTTGTTGTTAAATACAGATAATGACTTTGTATTCTGAATATGAATTTTTAATAACTCTATTGATATACATTTAACAACATACCTTTTTGAGAACTTTAGACTCAGCCTGAGTGTCTAAAATGACCTTGACATTACTCTTAATTGTAGAAATAGCCTCCTCTAACTGGTTAGCAACAGGTAACTTAGAATCAGGTAATGATCCTAGAGCCTGCTCAAACTAAAAATATAAATAGATACAGGTAACATAGAATCAGGTAATGATCCTAGAGCCTCCTAAAACTAAAATATATATAAATACTGGAAGTTATAATGAACACAAAGTACAAAGTACAAGTACATGTACAATCTGAAGAAGAACTATCCCTCCCTCCAATAGAGAAATAAGTTCATTTAAGTTACAACATATTCATCTATATTAAAAGGATTTTTTCTCTTAGAAAATGTACATTTGATATTATGTTGGATGTATTTACTATTGTTATTGTGGCCTTTCAGAGCTGACTTCAGGGTTTGTTTGCACTTATTGAGATGTCTGTATTTACTATTGTTATTGGGGCCTTTCAGAGCGGACTTTAGGATGTGTTTATTGAGATGTCTGTATTTACTACTTTTATACAATGGTGCATTTGTTATGTTTCACTGTATTCATTTCCTTTTTCTCCTTAAAAGATAATAAAAAAAACATAAAAACAATAAAAAGTAGAATATGATACCTTAGAAGCAGCCCCTGCTATTTCTGCTGCTTGATTCTCTAATCTACCGATTGTCCTCTCTAACTCTACTTCACGATGCTCCCACCTTAACTGCTTCTCTTCAAAGTCCTACACCACAAACAAAACAGATTAATATTCAAAATTAACTTGCATGTTTTCCCATATACACCAAAAGATTTCCACATTTAATGGTACCACACTATTTTACTTTAAAATTAAGTTCTATTTATAATCATAGACTGACAGAGTTTTACTTAACATACATGTAGCTTCATAAAATATCACTGTGCTCATTGATGACTAATTTAAAGAATGTTACACAGAAACTCAAATTTTTTTCTCCTAATATTATTACAAAGTATACAGACATATATCTATGATAAACTACCAACCTTGGTTTGGTGAACATTATCAGCCTCTAAATCAGCTATCATGGCCTCATTAGATCGTACAACTCCCTCTAAATACTGGATCTGTAAAAGAAGTATCATTATGACAGTAATTTATTTATTGCACATTCAATTCAATCATTGCTTCAAATATATTAAGACATTTCTTCGTGAGACAATTCATATAAAACTGGTCAAATGCAGAATGTTCAAATCTGTTTAAGATTCCATATTTAAGAATTAGTTTTAACACATTCCTTCCTGCGAAATACATAAAATTTTAGATCAAATAAAAAGTACTCATTCAAATCACCAGTTCAAAAAAATAATCAAACCCTTTACCATACAACCTATTTACCTGTTGTTGAAGTTTAGAGTTAAGTCTTTTGTGTTTAAGTTCCTCTATCCTGACAGCATCCATCTTGGAATGCCACTCCATGACTTTAGCAGCACCACGGCCATCTTTAATTGTAGCTATTAGATCCTGTAAAGACTTCTGCTGTAACTCTGACACGGCCAACTTCTCCTCCAACTGGTAACGCTCTTCTCTCACCTGCAATATTGGGCAAAATTAATACTTACAAATCTGAAAATGAATTCCATCTATTTGTTCTTCTTTTGATTTGTATACCATAGTCTCGTTACTTAGCACAAACTATTTTCTCATTACACTATACAATTGACAATTGTACAAATTAATTATAGAAGTGTTATGGACTATCAATAAATTCTACACACAAATTCACAGTATTCAAAATTCAGCTGACTTGAATCTTATTTCTGGAGACTAGGAAAACATAATGCAAGCTAAGAAAAATAATTTTCAGGATTAATACAACAGAAAACTGAAATTGATATACTCACCTTTTTGAGTTCCATTTCTAACTTGCTCTTATCCTGTTGTAGTTGCATCATATTCATAGAGAATTTCTCTTGTCTTGTCAGAGGAATAGCACCAGCAAACTGTAGTCTCAGATCCTGTAAATTCTTCTTCAGGTGATTAGCCTTGTCCTGTGCCTCCTTACGACTGTGGTATATTGTCTGATTTTTTTCATCAAGTTTCTGCTCCAGTCGCAAGACGAGAGCCTCAGTCTTAGTGACCTTCTTTTTTACCTCTTCATATTTCCTGACAGCTGTACCCTCACTTACTTGTAACTGTACAATATGTCTATGCAGCTTCCCTGATAAAAATAAGTTTTGTAACTTACAGTATGCCACATAAACCTTAAGTTCTACATGTACATTGCCTAAACCTGTGAGTAAAAAAACTCCATTATTACTGGTATTATGTTCCTTTTTCATAGTGTCACACAGTGTTTCACTCAAATCACACTCTGAGTGTAGAGCAGATCTAACACAGAAATATACCAAATTAAAGTAAAATCAATATTGAAAGCACTTATCTTTTACCGGTATAGAGTTTTAAGTTTTATTAATACTCTATGACAGAAATCACACTGTAACAAGAGGCAGATAATTAACACATTTACAATACAACAATGACAGACAAGGTAGACATTCATACAAATAAATAGTAAATTTTCATACAAATAAACAAACATTGTATGAACAATATATTGACCAACATAATCACGATCGACAACTCAAAAACTATTCATGATCAGGAAGCATGTGCTATCAAAAAAAAAAAAAAAAAAATAGCTTCTGAGTTTAGATACTTTATATACAATGGGATTTGACATGTTAGAAGTGACAGCAGGAATCTTATTATTCTTGAATGTAAGTTATAGTAATTTCATGAGACCTTTGACAAACAATGCCAATTTTTTTAGCATTGTTATATTGTATAATGACACCAGACCATACATTTTTTTTTTCGATGGTCTATTCTTATAATATGCCATAATGTACTTATCATGGATATCAGTAACTTTTGCACATTTACACAAAAATAAATAATGTAATTCGTCCTCAACCACTGTCTCTGTACACAAATGACAAAAACGTTCACCTTGTGGTACCCCCATCCATCTACCAGTCTCTACTGGGATTTTTACGTACTAACATTTAAGATTACAGATCAATTTTCTAAAGAAATTAGGAAGTCTCAACAAATATGGTTCAATGAACCTACTTGTCTTTAACCTTTAATAAAATTGGCCCCTAGTAGAAACATTCATATCACTACATTTTCTGACAAAATTGGTCAATAAATGTCTGTTTTATTACATATTTAACATCACATTTACTTAAAACCGTTTGTGATTCCCACACGTAATTAAGGCCTAGGTTATCTAATAACGATTTAATACTCAAAAGCCAGGCTATATTTACATAATTTTCAGAGAACCACACATATGCAAAATAATACAGAGAACTTGATAATTTACTTTGGTTCAATTAATTTGACCATAAACATAACAATTGTTGTTTTATTAGTACATCCAACGTGAATCTCCTCGTTTCACTTTAAACCATGTAATTAGGAGTATTTGATCTAACATCTAAGATAAGTTCCAAATAATACAAATGCAACTTTTCTATTTCCTATTAGTATTTCTATTATCAATCTATATGTGATATGAACTTAATTTTTGCTTTTTATCTGAAGTTGTACTGGCAATTAAAAGCCAAGAGTGCACTCAGCACAGGATCTAGGAATAATGCATGCAGTGAATTCTTAAAATTAAATTTACACTTTGTGCAATAGCAAATACATATTTCTTTCTTTTCAGGATAGTGAAATTTACCTCAATGAAGCATTTTCACCTACCAATAATAGTTTTTTCGTCACTCTGGATCTGAAAGTCCAGTAACTGTTGTCTGAGAGAAGCATTCTCCTTCTCCCGAGATAACTGAATCGTCTCCAGTGTCTTAACCTGAGATGTTGCCACTTCTGAAATTTCCTAGAAAATAGCCAATCATGGTTTATTCTATTTTATTCTTATAGTCGCCAAAAAATTAACAAACTATTAAAATATTTGAAATTACAATACCTAAAGCCTCTTCATTTTAATTTACTCGAATGTTAACTACCAGACTTAATTGAAAAACATCATCAGTCCAAAAAGGACTAAAAGTTTTGATGAGTTTTTTTCTCTATTATAATACAGCATTAAGCAGTCATATATATTTCACCTTTATGTAATGTGTTGACTTGTTTTTCTCATAAAGTTTAAAATATGGGCAAATATTCTAGTCCTTATGCACAAGTTTTAAAATTATCATTAGAAGCTATATTTGTTTAAACATTAACCTTTATTACTTTCTCACCTTCAGTTTAGAGATTTCATGTTTAAGTTTTATTTCTTCTTCCTCTAATTGTGAGATCTTCTTCCTGTCTGCATCACTCACTTCCTTGGTTACGGAGTCTATTAAATTATAATCCAATACATCTACTATCAGTCTTGTGCTAAGGATAAATATCATGTTTGTAATTCCTAAATATGTATGTATTTTTTTATTCACTTCATTAAAAATGTGTCGTTATGTAAAGTGAATGGTTATGGTGAAGAAGTCAAACAGACAGAAACCCCACCAGGATGAAAAAAAAAATACTTCTAGATTTTTGCAAATAATTTCAAAGAATAGTTCATCTAAATGATAATGTTACAGTTAAAATAAAGTATATACAATAGGAATTATATGAAGGACATACTTGTAAGTTCATCCCTGAGTTCTCTTTCAATCTTCTGTAATTCTAAATTAGACTTGGTTATCTGTAGAAACATAGCAGATATGTTATATAGACATAATTAGCAGTGATACTGCTCTAGATATAATATATTAAAGGTGTAAATAAGGCTTTTATCATTGAAAATGTTTTCATTTGCTTTACTGTACAATGGAAAACAGATTTTAATGTTTCGTGGTGGAAAGATGTCTGACACTACTGTAGGTTCTAGGTCATTAAATGCTTCACACCTGAGCAAAGACCTTCTAGCTGTAATCCCTCACCTCAATTGGTAACAGTAGAAAACAGTTATGGTGAAAGGCATCAAATGCACCATTGTATACCCTTTATGAAAATAGTAAAAGTGTGATCCTCAAGCTTTCAAGCATATTAGTGAAACGATACCCAACTATTCAGGGTTTCAAAACTTTAAATTTTTTTACAATCTAATAAGCATTTTGTAACTTGAACATTATAAACTTTCTTTTTTCAATGTTTATTTTATTCCATTTTTTTTTGTGTTGCAATATCCCTTCTTGATATTTCTCCTTGCATTCCTAGCACAGTTCAGTCAAGGCATTTCCACTCATCTGTACCGTCAATGTTTTGTTCTGGGTGATGAGAAATAAGATTTGTCTGTAACTGTCCTCCAGCTCTTTATTTCTCTCCTCCAGGTTATGTGTGACCTACCTCTGAGAACTTGTCCTCCAGGATATATGTGACCTACCTTTGAGAACTTGTCCTCTAGTTCTTTATTCCTCTCCTCCTGGTTATGTGTGACCGACCTGAGAACTTGTCCTCTAGTTCTTTATTCCTCTCCTCCAGGTTATGTGTGACCTACCTGTGAGAATTTATCCTCTAGTTCTTTATTGCTCTCCTTAAGGTTATGTGTGACCTACCTCTGAGAGCTTGTCCTCCCATTCTTTATTCCTCTCCTTCAGGTTATGTGTGACCTACCTCAGAGAACTTGTTCTCCCATTCTTTATACCTCTCCTCCAGGTTATGTGTGACCTACCTCTGAGAACTTGTCCTCTAGTTCTTTATTCCTCTCCTCCAGCTTATGTGTGACCTACCTCTGAGAACTTGTCCTCTAGTTCTTTATTTCTCTCCTCCAGGTTATGTAATATAGACTTCTGTTGTTCATACATCCTGACAGCATGCTCAGCTCTCTGTCTCTCATTCAGTTCCTTCATCTCTAGTGTAGTAATCTTCTTAGATATAGTTACAGCATCACCATCAGATATCATACCCTTAATATCCTTTCCTTCTGTTACACCTACAATAATACAGGTACTCATAAATATCAGACATAAAGCTTCTAGGACAATCTATATCATCAATACTTATTGATCATACAGATTTAAATTTATTTTGTCATTTTTGTTGGGAAAAAGATGGTTGCATAAGCATCAAAATCTTACAAACACTACTAAATAATGAACTGCTGAAGTACTTTAATTGATTTCTTGAACACCTTGTAACTCGTGGATCCTTCCTGAATTACTTATTTTGTAAGTCTGTAATTTTACCTCTTTTGTGAAGATCTTCCACTGCTGCCTCTAAAGCATGGAGTTTTTCTTTCTCCATCTCCAAAGTTTTCCTTAATGAGTCATTGTCTTCTGTTAATCTTTTAACTTCCTCCTGTAATAAGATAAAACTGATGGCTATACATAACTTCAATGGTCTATGACAAAAACCAATGATTGAACAATAATTTCATTTCAGAAGAATAATGCTTTCTGTTTTGGTAAAAAAAATTGTCCATCATCTCATAGACCAAATTTTGTAATATGACTGTGAAGTCAACCTTCTTTAATGACTTACTCCTTCAATTTTGATATTAAAATTAAATTATAGGGAATGGCTGTTATATTTTTTGCATCTTTTTGAAATAACCTCAATGTCCATGGTGCATAGTTGAAAATAACCTGCAAGTTATTTAGTGTGCACCATGTGATTTTTTGCAGGATACCCTAAGGAACATTCATACCAAGTTTGGTTCCAATTGGTCAAGTAGTGTCAGAGGCGAAGAGTTTAAAAAAATTGTTAACGAAGATGATGACAGACACCAAGTGATGGCAATAGCTCACATGGACTTTGGCTAGGTGAGCTAAAAAATGTAAATACAAAAATGTATTATTAAATCTGTTAAAAATTAACATCATTGTAAAATCATATTAACAAAAAAACAACTGAACAGACATACATGTATATTTCATTTAATCTAATGATTTTGTGAATTTATCATTTACTTCTTGGACAGTAAGATACTTAGGACATCACATGATGGACGATATGATACAAACTAGTGATATAAAAAAATTGTCTTTGTGGGATTGTGATGTATTTTCTATCAAATCTGATTGGGGGGAAACCAACATTCTGACATTTCTTACATTGTTCTCCTGTAACAACTGGTAATGTCACTAGAATTTCTGCCATGGTAGATGCAGAATGTCAAGCAACAAAAATATTTGTAAGGAATCATAAAGAAAAAACTTTTACAACTTAATTTTGACATCATAACAACTCACCGACACTCATTTGCTGTGATGATGAAATTAAATAACTAGTTACATTGTGATATTCAATTTTGAAACCTATAATTACAACATACCTATCAAGCACCATAAATGATTTTGACTCATTCATGACAATTTTATACCTTATTTAGGAGATGTTAATGTCTATTTTTTATTACTTGACTAAGATACCGTATTTTGGTATGTATTGTGTGCACTGTTTTACCAGGGAACTAATTTCAGAACCTGGGGGTGCTTATAATACACCAATACATCATTTCAACACATTTTTACAGACCTAAGATCAGTCGAAAATTAAACACCTCGAGGGAGTCAACATCGAATCAGAGACCACTTATGAGCTGCCAAAGCATAGTTATGGATTTTTCATGAGTTTTTTGTTGACTTGTTACCTTTGTAAGCATAGATTGTCCATAAAATCTTCTAGAACAGAATTTGGTTTTAATTTATTTCTTCCCAAAAGAACACGGCTGATTATGTTTACAACAGCCATACTTTCGTTTTTGTGTATCGATTAACTATCGGCTATTGAGGCATTGCAAAGGGTATTTAGATGTCACTGATTATGGTTTTACCTGTTAATTTTACATCTAACAAGTAATTGACATGTTTATTGAGGGGATTAATTAATCATGACGAGGACACAAGACAATTAGTTACCAATATTATCAAAGGAGATTGTAAATTGTTTTGTGATGTGTATATAATTACGTCTTTATGATGTATACGACTTGTTAACGATTTGAAAGAAGTAATTAAAATACACACAAGTTTAAACAATCTAATTACTGAATAACAAAATCTTGGACACATTGGTCATAGAGTCCTAAAATATTTCCATTGGACAAAGTAGTTTGTTTAAAAAAAATATCGTTATTTTAGCATCTTATTGAACTCTACTTCATAGTTAATGGATACTCTACACTATTAACATACATCCCCTATTTGATGACCGTCTGCATTGTTCTCTCAGACCCCTTAATTGATTGTAGTAAAAACAGTCCTCCTTCTAGAATTAGCAATCTTCACAAATTTATTACTCACAATAGACAACCTTTCAAAGGTAATCAAAACATATGTCCAAGCTGACAATATCACCTATTGTCTATGTTACGCATTTCTTAACTGAACAGTAAATTAATACACATAAACACGGACAACACAGATAAATACAAAAAGTAACAAAAACAATATTCTTATTGAAATAAATACACAAAACAGACAAAAAGGTCCCTTCTATTTACAAATAAATTAAGGCAAGAAATGTTTGTGGTTCTAACAAGTTACGCAATTTTCACTGTGTACAATACATAAATACATTGGTAAAAAGTTTTTTACATCAACTTTTAAAGGAAAAACCACCCTGCCCATTATACACAACTGCACACTATACACACCAAAATACAGTACTATAAGACAAACCTCAAGGCCAGTAAGAGCCTCAGCTTTAGACACCAGTGAGTTCCCTTTCTCCAGGTTATCTCTGTATTTCTCTGTGACATCTAGGAGTTTCTTGTTGGTCCTGTCTAACTCAGAATGGGGTATAGAGTCTTCTAAAGCCTTCTGTAGGGAGGCAATCTTAAAGGAGGCCATGTCCTGAGAAAATATAATTTACATGAAGACCTTTTTTGGACATGTAGCCAGGAAATGAAACATGAATTTTATTTGATAAATATTGTCACTACTTCCTTGTACAATAAATGGATCACTGCATTGAACGAAGCACTAATTTCTTTTTACACATTTAACATTCCTTTTATCACAACATGTATTTGTTTGATGTATTGCTACATGTATCTTGTTTTTTTTATACAAATTTACAATTATCTAAATAACATTTTTTGAAAGGTCATGAAGCTGTAATCATAACTCCTAAGATATAACCTTGTCTTAAATGAATGAAGAGGGCAGCTTCAATGAGACAAATAAAGAGTACAAGTATGAGAACCAAAATTTAATTAACCTGACC
The DNA here is from genome assembly GCA_037379345.1 of Perna viridis. Taxonomy (NCBI): domain Eukaryota; kingdom Metazoa; phylum Mollusca; class Bivalvia; order Mytilida; family Mytilidae; genus Perna; species Perna viridis. The sequence goes on along the minus strand of CM074516.1, from coordinate 48,689,796 downwards.
TAACAACTGTCCTACCTTATATCTCTGTAGATATCCCATTCTCTCAGCAACAGCTGTCTCCACTGAGGCCATCTCATTCTTATATCTATTAATCTCCTATAATACACACAAATATTTCTTACATCTGTTCTTCATCAAATGCTCGTGTTAAAAAATCATTTTAGTGCTAAAATCTGGATAGAATTAAAAATTTTCTTGTATTTGTTTATAATTCTATTAAAAATAACTTTCACAAAAATATTTAAAATTCTTCAACATGGCTACAGCAAATATGTCAATAAAAGTTTCTTTCCATATACTTTTTTATAGTACACACCTTTCTAAGTTGACCTTCTACCTCTTCAGATGTGTTATATCTTCTGGTTAGAGCTTTCTCATTGACACGTAACACGGTAATTCTTCTTGTCATATCTGATAGCCTCCTTCTGACTTCTGTGTCATCTTTAGACAATGTGTCTATCAGTCTCTGTTGAAATATAAAATTTGTTTAACACATCTTTAGACAATGTGTCTATCAGTCTCTGTTGAAATATAAAATTTGTTAAGCACATCTTTAGACAATGTGTCTATCAGTCTCTGTTGAAATATAAAATTTGTTTAACAGAAAAGCAACCATTTAGACATTCTACAAGGTTCAGATACCCATTTATTCAAGAATTCTACAAAAACCTATAGCATTAGAAACATAATTATTATAATAAATTATCAGATATTTTAGGCTTGATAAAATGACAGACTGATTCATTTTTGAACAACTTCTTAGATTAAAAAAAAACAAGAAACATTCTGTTTCTAAAGACTTTTAAAAAATATTCAAATCTTGGGCAACCTGAAAATCATAAATTGTGTAGCTGTCTAATGGAAAAATTGACCTATCATTCTACACAGTTCTACTCTATCTTTGAGGATGTGAAAATTATAATGTGATATCTTACATCGAACTCCTGAACTCTAACATTATCTTCCTCCCTTTCGCCTTCGACCTTAGCTAACTTCTCACGTATCTTCTGTGTCTCCTCCTCCCACTCCTGGGAATAAACACAAAAAAGTCTAAATAAGAAATACGTTATTTAACCAATACATGTCTTAGTAATGAACAAACCTGACAAATGAGAATAATTCACAGTATTTCAAAGTTTACAGTTCATTTTCACAGCAACGACTTAACTACAAATGTTAATTTAATATAGCCATACATTGTATATAGAATATTTTTGTGCATTTAATTGTTGTTGTATTCACAGCAGGTATTTTTTTTCAATAAGAATATCCTACATCAGCTTGAACATATTAAACTAGGCAATGAATTGCAAACAACGAACAGTATTCATTTCAACCCAAACCTTTTCATGGCCAAAATTACAAAAATTATAAAATGGTCTGAAATACTACACCTTTTTCTCCTTGAGATAATCCTGATAGACAAGTCCCTGTTGGTGTCTCATCACAGCAAACTTTCTCTTATAATTCTCAAGGCCATTTTCCATCTCTTTCATTGCTTGTTCTTTGATTGACAGTTCCTGAAAAACACAAAATTCTGTTACCTTAGTATAACAACTTAAAAATTAATTTTCAAAGCTTTCTTCATGTACTGTAGTCAATGGATGTGTAAAAGTAAATATTATTCTCACTTCTACCAAAAGTACCACATAAAAGTTCACTACTATGACAATCTACAGCATGCGTCATTAATTGTTTACTTTGTATTACCTGTAGAACAACAACAAGATGTTCATTTAGATTAGCAATGACCTCTGCACTTGTGGTTGCCATGGAATCAGGGATAGGCATCGTCTGAAAGGCTCCTCCTACACCACCTCCAGATTCTACAGCCACCTTCAAATCTGCTTCTAATTTCTCTATCTGAAAAAATATCAAATAAAACAATGAGAAAATGATCTGAAAATGAGGCCTTCAAAGAATGATCTGTTTCTATACAACAGGGTAGGCCTTCAAAGAGTATATAAATCATAAACTGTTATTATACATTTATGTCTCACCTTTTGCACATAGTGTCTGCCATTCAATATTTAATAGTGACTGTGGGGGCATAAGCTAATATGCATAAAACTGATAAGGAAGGTGATGTAATGATATTAATGCAGCTATGCACAAAATACCATTGACCTAGAATGAGTGATTCATGTTAGACTGACCTTATCAGAAACTTCATATTAAAATCTTACTAATAAATTTCAAAGTCAATAGACCATGACTGCATGAGCATATACATGAACAGATACAAAATTGTGATGTAGTGATGCTAATGCAACTGAATACCAAATATGACCTAATCAGAAAACTTAACATTAAGTTATAACGTGGACATCAACACAAACGTCAATGCTGGAAAAGCAATACTTTAGTCCCACCTTCCAAGACTTTCCTGGCAGGTAAGACAAAAACTACACTCCTCTAGAAATGAATAAAACGGAAAGCAACCAAATATAAAATACATTCTTCTCTTTTCCACTTTTATTTTCATTATAGATCAAGAAGTAAACAATAAGAATTATCATTACATTTGTTTATAAATTCCAGTAATAACACATTTTTTTCTAAATATGTGAAAAACCTGAAATTACCACCACCTAATAACATATGGTTATAACACATGGTTCAGTTGCAGTTGTCTCCCTTTGAATTTTAATTAAATAACCTGCCATCCAAAACCATCAATAATCAATGAAAATCTCTGATTAGATTACTTACGAACTTTGTTTATCTCGAAAAGCAAACAAAAGAATATACAAAGAAAAAATTCCACATGCTGTATTTGTTTTAAATACACAAATAATATTTGCAGGAATAATACAATAAAGACACCATCATAATCATAGGTAAATCAAGAAACACATATATATACAATACAGCAACATCTGGGAATGAATCACCCTCTGACCTTGACTAAAAAAATATCTGAAATGAAGGATCTTTTGGCATTTCAGGCTTCTGGGCTTTAGAGCAAGGCTTCATTGCACAGGGGGTTAAATCATGCTTAAGTGTGTGATTTGTTTTATTCTTATATACTACATACTGACTACACTTATATACTACATACTGACTATACTTATAGAGCAAAATAATTTTTTTTTTAAAAAAGCTTGAAAATTTAATGATAACGCTGTAAATGATCCTTCTCAATGATCTATTGTTTTTAATTGCAAACATTACATGTAAAATTAAAAAACCTTGGCAACCATGCTCATAATACTTCATGCACTCTTCAGAAAAAGTCTATTTCCTTTATCCGAAAAAGTTTCCCATCGACAAATTTCTGTGAAACTCAATCCCATCCAAGCTTTTATTGTTACAAATCAGTCACAAAGGTTTGAAGTAAATTCGTAAAAAAATGACTAAATCAATTATTTATAACATACAACATGAAGTTTTCTCCTAAAAAAGTGTCCTATTGCACAATGTTGCTGTCATTCAATATTTGATGGTGACTACAGAGGAATCTGCATGAAATGCATTCAGAATTGTGATGTAGTAATTCTAATGCAACTGCTTACCAAATATCACTGAATTGACACATGTGATACAAGTTAAACTGACCCAATCAGTAGGTTTTGACACTTACTTTTCTTGCTAAATAGACCATAGGACTATTTGATAGATAAATCAAGTGGCCCCCAAATTGTTTTGTTTTCCTTTCTAATTAAATTTTAAGAACTAATTTAAGGGGCCCAAAGAATTACCAATTTAAATGTCAAGGTTCTCCTCCCTGAAATAAGGAAGGCACAGGACTACTGGACAACTGCTAGTGTTGAACCCTGATCAAAAAACCTAACATGAAAATATATAGGATATGCTAACTTTGATTATATTTTTACCTACAATACCTAAAACACTTTATTATTGAGATTTGACTGATCATGATTAACGTCAATATATTATATCATTGGTTAGAATTACAGCTGGTTTTGTGACTTGATGTATCAGATAATGCTGATAATTCATAATCCTTACAGTCAATGTGAAACTGAAGTTCCTCAATGGGACAGATTCAGGTCATAATAGTTTTTGATTGTATACGAACATTCAGTGGAGATTGGATGGATTTTACAAGCAAACATTCTACACAAATTTTTGTTTAGACATAAATTCCATATATCATGATTTACATATAATTTAAGAATTGAAGTTGTCCATTATATAGATATTTGCTAAACAGAATAAGAAAAACTAAAATAAAAAAAAATCTTAAAGTTAACTGCATAGGGAAGCAATTTTGTCTATTGATAAGTTACTAGGCAATGTTAAAACTTGATTGTGCATAAAAATTAAAAAAAAATAAACCAAAAAATATAGCAACCTTTTCAATAGCTTTCTGTGTCTCTAGCTTAGCTTTACTGGTTTCCAGCCTAGTCTGTTTCAGTTCATTCCTCAGCTCTTCATTCCTTCCCTGTAAGTTGTCAACTTGTGCCTTAAGGAACAAAGAGGTATCATAATTTCCTAGTAGGTTCTTGGCCTCTATTGCCTGAAAATATAACATAGACAACGATTATATTGAGAAAGAATACATAGGTTACATACCGTTTTTACTTGCTTATAAGTCAGATATTTCAGAGTATAATTTGAATTGCCAGGAAGGGTATTGACTTTAAGGTGAGTAAATCAAAATTACATATAACAAGAATAGGTATGGTGAATATGTCAAAGAGACAACAACCCCACCGGGATGAAATTGTCAGCCCAAGGCCACCCATTGGTCTTCAATGAACAATGAGTAAATCTTCATACCACAGGGCAGACTGCAGCTGGCCCCCAGAACATCATTATACACAGGTACAGTGAAAGAGTTTCCATCATATACTCAAGTAACATAAAAATAAACTTAAGGTGAAAACAAAACAAGACATACAGAGGCCAGATATTCCTGTCTTGGGATAGGGGCAAAAATGCTTTGGGGGTTACAGTACTTTGGCATGATAACAACCCTCCCACTTTAAAATCTTGCCACTGAGAAAAAAATATTACACAATTAAACACACATAATAATCAGTTCAAAAAGATCTGAGTCCCTTGTCACAATGGAAATAAAGTTATTGAATATAAATTACATAAATGCACAAACTAAGGACTACTAGCAGTTAACTGACATGCCAGCTTTAGACCAGTTTTGACCTACAAAAAGTTATGTCTCCATCTTATGTAAAATCAATCCCAATTCTTCCCATGCAGGGATGAGAATAAATGCATATGTGAACAAATACAAAGAACAATTTGTATAATTGAGGACCTTTCATTATACAGTATGAGTACATGTATGTATATATTGTAGATTGTCAATATTTTCATTTAACTTTCCTTTATATCCATTGGTTTAAATGCTATACTATAAAATCTTACATAATCTGACTCTACCTATTTACACACTCCCTTACATTGATAAAATCTAAGGTTTGAACACTGGAATATCAGTCAAGTTTGTGTTTTTTTTGTATGACATGGTATACTGGTATGTTTCAAATTAGTGCTGGTCCGAGGTCCTGGACACTTAATTTCTGAAGCAAAACATTGCAATTTCATCTACCTAGGTCCTTGGTCTATCATACTTTTACATTTACTATTATTGAGGACTTTTCATTTTCCGATGGACCTTTCATTCAAAATGCAAAAGACTCCATGACCTTCGCTCTTGAAAGTATGTTTGCTCCCCCTGCTGTTAACATGATCTTTATCCTGCAAAGGACGCATTTTCTGGGCAGTTATTTTTAGAATAAAGTGGGAACTACTTTTTGCCTTGGAAACTGTAAACAATATGGCGGCTTCCGTGTTGATGTCGCTGAGAATATCTGTCATATATTTTGTACGTTTTCTGCATGTAATATTTCTCCTCATCGGAATTAATAGTGTAAATATTGAAATCATGACTTGTTTTTATGTGAAGACTGATGTATAAATAAATGGTGTCTGAGTAATTTTTGTGTTATTTTGTAACCCTATGCTGGTCTGTCCCTCTCGTTCAGCATTCCACAGCAAACGACTGGCAGTCATCCACTAATGTCTTCCGACAGTGAAATAGAGTCTGCATCGCAATTTAACACGGACTGGTCGCCGATGTTGAACATCTAGAATCTTAATGTTTACATGCATCAACCGCCAAATTCCATGCATGAATGACTCGTTTCGTGACGTCATGATACAGTAAAAGCATTTGACAAGACTTGTTGACATTTTTATCCAGGTGTAAAACAGTTACCTTTTTCATTTATACTATTGTGATATGTGTTTTTCATGACATAAAGTTCAAAATAAATCATAAATTTATGAACTCATTTCAGCACCCATTGTCAACAATTTCTTCAGAAAAATGTGTCGCCGATTACACAAAAAGAAATAACCTGCAACCGTAGTGTTGTATAAGAATCATTTTTCGGCATGGAATTACAAAGAAAATATTTTTCAAAATACTTTTAAAGTCATTCACATTTATAAAAATATTTAGGTTACAAATACAGAAAGCATTTTCTCCCGAAAGGTATTATTTTAAAATGAATTGGCAGACTCGCATGGATTTGCATACCCATACTGTCGCTAAAATATTACTTCGCGCTGCGTTGTCAGAGGTGCAATAGGGGTACTTTTTGCAAAACCACATAAAAAGGCGATTTTACATAAAATAGACTACAACCAATAGTTTTTTATTTGCAGGATAAACACTATACAAAACCAGTGTCCTAGCACATCAGAAATATGGGTTACTCGGTGTGAAAAGGGGGTAAATCGCTTGACAAAACCTCGCAAAACTTCCGTTTCTTAGCCTCATACCCATATTTCTGATATGCTAAGACACTGAATATGTATTGTATATTTACAGGTATCTTATGTTGCAAACCAGAAACAATATGAACAGAGTGCAACTGTCAGTATTTGAAATAAAATATCAACATTACGGACTTTCATACTATTCTTATAGATACCACATCACTACTGAGTCGTGAAGTTCAGACTTACAGCCAACATTTTCTCCAGGGTTGGGAACTGCATCTGTATCTCCAATTCTCCTTTCTCTGTAAAAAATAATGTGTTTTGTGCTTAATCTTTGATGAATAACATGAATAAATTTGTAAACCTATTCAGTAATAAATCATGAAATCTTAAATATCTTTAAGAGTAAAACTCTCGTATATGAATTAAAATTTTTTATCAAAAATGTTTTAACTAAACCATACCTTGATTATCATAAGCTTTTACAATTGAAAAAAAAGTATGTAAGTATAAAATTGAGTAAGACTAACTGTGCAGTATATAAATGACATGGTATTTCTAAGACTTTAGACAAACCTGGTGTATACTTCTTAAGGTTTTCTATAACTTCTTTGAGTCCCTGTTCCAGATCTTTATTTTCTTTCTCTAACTGGTCTGTCCTAGATTTGAACTTGGCATTCTCCCTGTACAGGTTGTCAATTTCTCGGAAATTCTCTCTCTGCATTTCATCATAATCTTTCATCTAAAATTCAAAGAAATACAAAATCATCTGTTTTTGTAAATAGAACTTAATTTTGTGTTCTTAATTTTCACTTTTCAACCCTCTTGCTTCTTTTCTACCATGGAGAAAAATTATAGAATTTTGAAATATCAACAGCCGAGTTCTTCCCTTGTAGACTCACTCAAAAGTTTTAAAAGTAACATGCAGAATTAAGGTTCATAATAGTAAAGGTCAACTACTTCAGAGTTCATTTTTTGTGATTTTCTACATTTTAGTTTCAAGCCCAGTGGTTGCAAACCTATGGTCTCACCAACTACTTCTAATGTTTTCATTATTTTACATGTTAAAATGGTAATTGTCAAAGTTTCACTGTGAATTCCCAGGACAAATGACATCTTAAAGTTGCATACCATTGCGAAGCTTGGAAAATAAGGAACCAAAATCATTATGCTAATGGTACAATGATTGTAGAAATTCTTCACAAAATCTACTTGCATAAATAATACTGAAAATCCACATTTTTACCTTTTCTGCTAACTGACAGCATGGAGGCAAATTACTCACACATGTAAACAATATTCATACACTTTTGTAATTAATTACATATATGATTTTAAAGTACACATTCTTAGCTTTATTTTGACTACTTTTAATCATAATACACACAAATAATGCACTTGCATATGTCTAGGTTCAGTGTGTTTTTGGTACTACATAGGGGGTGGCCTTTGACCTGGAAGTGGTTAGTGAGACCTATTCTATAAAACTCCTACCTTCATCTGAGATTCTTCCTTCTCGACTTCCTTCCTTATGGCAGTGGCAATAGATGGCGCTTCTTTCTGTAAACGCTGGGTCTTTAATTCCTCCTGGAAATCCATAACAGCTATCATATCCTCAGCTGGTAATCCTAAAGCTACAGCTCTGTAACAACACAAAATATAACATTAATATTTGTACAAAATTAATAAGTATAAAACTTTTTAAAGACGAATTTTATGGATTTAGAGAATTATAAGTTTAAATAGCACCTAGAAATTTAGAGACAGACCTGATAACAGTTTCCTGAATATAAGTATGTGAATGGGTTCTACATTTACCACTTAAATAAGCTGATTTTTACCACCTTTATGTAAAAATCTGGACTATTTTGCTCATGAAAAAAATACCTTCTTAGCGACACAAAATATTCATAAAAAAATATACTCAAACATGTAAAACAGCAATCCACATGCAAATTTCAAATAACAATATGATATGATCAACTGAATAAAACTTTCAGAACACTTGTATCAATTTATAATATTACCTGCTTTTAGTTTTGCTTGAGATTAAAACATGTACAGTAGTTCATCATTGCCTTGATCAATGTGTTGTGACAAGCAATGAACTTGGTTCAGGGAGTATTTATTAAAATTTCCCTTCAAAAAGCTGCATTACAAGTCACAATTTAATTAAAACAACAAAATATAAATATGAATTTATTGAACCTATTTTTAAGTTCTTTACTAATATTCAGAGAAGATATACCTAATGTGTTTAAAGTATATAAAGCTCTAATTCTGTAGAGATTTTTATAACTGCATTCATCAAAGAAAACAAATTCCACAAATAATAAATAAATAGTTCTTGTAAAAGTAACTAATAAATTTTAAAATTGACCACATTTACACTAACATGAGTATAAAATACCTTCAAACAAGGTATTCATTGCATAATGCAATTTATTTTTCACAAACCATATGACCAAACAAATTTACTGATTGTCAGTGAACTGTAACTCACCTCTGTCCAATAGTCTGGGCCATTTTTCTCATCTTCTTCTTTAATTCTATTCTTTCATCTTCAAGTTTCTCAATCTGTGAGACACAAAGTTCTTGAATTATTGTCTAACAAAATAACTGTTCATTTAATAGGGAACACTTTTGATAGTGATATACAATGTACTAGATATCTGTACATCTAAAATCTCCAGCTACTTGCCAGCTCAAAGCAGCCACAATATTTGAAAAGACTAACCTACACATGAGTTCACAAGAAACAAGGAAAAAGTTTCATTAAAAAAAATCATTAATAATGAATGCCTTAAAATTTTTTGTTTTTGCTGATACAAGTTCACAATAGGTTATCAATTGGTATAAACAAATAGGATCATCTTCTATTGTGCTGTGTAAAGTTATAGTACTTCTCTCTGTAGTATAAAGTTCAAGGCCTTCTCCTCCTCCTTCCTCTTGGCCTTGTTGACCCTGTATTCTGTGAGGTCAATAGGTTCTCTGGGGTCAAGGCCCAATTTATATCTAAGGTCCTCGTTCTCTTCTTCAAGGTCATTTATTTTCATCTCCACCTTGTTAACACATTGTGTCAGCTCTTCTATTTGCCTGTATAATTGCATGTAAAAATATCAATAACTACGTGAAGTATGGTATAAAATTCTTCTGTTATTATGAAACTATTTACTGTAGAAAGTATACTGGAAGACAGAAATAAACACCAAAAAAAAAAAATATTTAATCAATATGGTTTTAAATAGCAAAATAATGCAACAAAATCAATCGTAAATTAGATATTGTATTTAGTTTAGCCATAACAGAACAAAAATAAGTAATCCCACTGGACTTATTGGAATGAATCAATTATAATGCTTATACATGTAATTAAGATGAAATTTTATCTTGCATTATCTCCCTTAGTTCTCACCTGTCCCTGATTCTGACCTGCCCTTTACAATCCTTTATTTCCTGTACAGCTTCTGCTAAACCATATTCACCCTGAAAAAAAATAACACAATGAATTTAAAATAACAACTTTTTCAATTCATAACTTTCAAAAATCAGGTCAGGCCAACAAGCAAGACCACTGTTTTGTGGAACTGCAAGTCTAAAATTAATAATAAAATTTATTTCTAAAAATTAAAAAAATGTAGACATCACACATCATTAAACCCCATACAAGAACTTTTATATCAAGAAGTATCATGTTTAAAAATCTAATAGGGAACAATTTGGTTATATATTTAAGCACAAAGAAATAATTTTAAAAAATCATTCACACAATAAAAACTTACAGATTCATATTTCTTCATCCTTTCCAGAGCATCAATCAATTCCTTGTCTTTGTCTCTAGCATCATCCTCAGCCTACAACAATATACAAATATTTCAGTACTTCTACTAAACTAATTAAAGCAACAGATACAGTCATTGTTCTTTAAACTGATTGCCAACTGTCTCACTGAATACAGTCATTACAAAGAAAACAGCTTATTAAAATACTTACATGTACTTGTATATAATTGATCTTTTTTTCACTTGACATAAACTTAATTTTGAACAATATTTATTCCAACAAATAAATTTTCATATCAGCCAGAGGTGTTTCAGAAAGCAAAGATAAAAGTAACAAACCTTGGTAAGATCTGTCTCATTGTCTTTCAGTCTCTGTTTCAGATATTTGATCTCATTCGTCAGCTCTCTGATTCTTCTCTGTTGCTGGTCTCCTGGACCTGTACCAGCTGTCAATAGGAAAACAAGATAAATTCATTTTGTTTCATCTCTTCATTAAATACATTACTGTTTTTCTTATTTGAGACAATACATTCCATTGCTTAGATTCAGTATCTTTTCTGTCAACAGTAATGTACCATCAGTTTATAAAACAGGTATACTTCAGTACTGTACCATCAGTTTATACAAACAGGTATACTTCAGTACTGTACCATCAGTTTATAAAACAGGTATACTTCAGTACTGTACCATCAGTTTATACAAACAGGTATACTTCAGTACTGTACCATCAGTTTATACAAACAGGTATACTTCAGTACTGTACCATCAGTTTATACAAACAGGTATACTTCAGTACTGTAGAGTTCAATTCTGTCATGGTTCTGTTGATTTTGTTTCATTAAACGTTTTTAAATGTCGTATTTCCCATCTTGTAAATACTTAAAGAAATAGTTGCATTTCCTGTTGTAACTAATTCTTTAATTACATATTTAATTTACAATTACCTACAAAAGAGAAGATCTAAGAAAGTTTGTATATACAAGATCATATTCTCATATTATAAGCAATCATCAACTTACTTTTTTGTAACTCTCCTTTCAAATCTTCTAACAATGCAGCATTAGCCTCCATCTCATCTACATAATTCTTGATTTGTTCTGTCATTTCTGCAATTGTTTTATCTTTTTCCTTGATGACCTTTGCAAGAGCTGCTACAGAGGCCTTGTCTGTATCCATGGTAGCAGCTATCAAATTTTCATTCAAAGCAAAGTTCTTGGCTTGTAGCTCTACAATTGCCTCATCTTTTTTGTTTAATATTTCCTGCAACAACAAAAAAATCAACATACAGCATATATTTCAGCAAATCCAGTTGGATGTCATCTCGTCATATATTAAAGACAAAGAAATTAATTTCCTTATTTCACAGTTAGTGCATTTTTTATCAGACAGTAACGTAACCTCAATAAATCACATCACTTATGTCCATTTATACATGAAATGAAAATGTGCTACTTTATTTATATTAAAATAAAATTGGCCTGAAGAAACTAGTTTCAATGGTCATTTTGTAATGTTTGGGATAAAATGGACACCTTGCAGATAATATGTTTTGAAAAGCTTCCTTTGACTTACCCTCCATTCCTCAATCTTATTATTTACAGCGACCATGATGGCATCATCAGCATCTGTCTTGGACTGTACCTGCTCATTTAAATCTGCTACCTACAAATACAAAATCAGCTTCACTTCTCCAATTAAAACAGATTATTTATTATCATTGTATATCAAAGACATAAAGATTATGACATTACGTGATGTTTACAAAGTTTATTAAAAACCGTGCATTATTTACTACTTCCTGATTTCTAATATGTGTATATAATAATTTAGATAAAAATAAACAATAATCATCAAGTTTTATTTTGTCCTGAGATTTATCAAAGAATTTTTTCTAGGTATTTGGAGCAAAAGTAGAAGAAAGAACCATTTCTTAACTGGAATAAAATCTGTTTTAGTTTGGTTCTCAAACCTCTGTATAGGACTTACCTGCGCCTTCAGAATGTCATTTTCTTCTCTAAGTTTATCTGTCACTGCATCACTCTGCTCCAATACTTTCTGTCAGATAAAGAGATAGATAAACTAAGGATAATTCTTCATAATATCAAATGTCCGTTTTGCACCAATAACAAATGTATGCCATAACAGTATTTCTATAGTCTAGACAGAAAATTCAACAGAAAACCCGACAGGGTGAGATGGAATGTTCAGTTAGGATGGTCATACCCGACAGGGTGAGATGGAATGTTCAATTTGGACGGTCAAACCCGGCAGGGTGAGATGGAATGTTCAGTTAGGACATTCGAACCCAACAGGGTGAGATGAAACGATCATTTAGGACTGTCAAACCCGACAGGGCGAGATGGAATGTTCAGTTAGGATGGTCAAACCTGACAGGGTAAAATGGGATGTTCAGTCAGGACGGTCAAACCAGACAGGGTGAGATGGAATGTTCAGTTAGGACGGTCAAACCCAACATAACAGTAGTTCTAAAGTCTAGACAGAAAATTTAACAGCAAACCTGACAGGGTGAGATGGGATGTTCAGTTAGGACAGTCAAACCCGACAGGGTGAGATGGAATGTTCAGTTAGGACAGTCAAACCTGACAGGTTGAAATGGGATGTTCAGTTAGGACGGTCAAACCCGGCAAGGTGATATTGGGCAAACCTGACAGGGTGAGATGGGAAGTTCAGTTAGGACGTTCAAAACTGACGTTACTCTGTTATCTGGCAAAATAATAGTCAATGTTATGTAATGTGCCAAAACTAGTTTTTTTAGTCATGACAGTAACCATAGATAATAAATTATCATGCAGTAGGAACAATTATAAGTTGACAAAAAATAAAAATTTTATAATGTATACCTTTAATTTGAGATAATCCTCTGTTGTTCTGTCCATCTGAGACACAGCATCATCCAGATTCCTTTGTAGGTCTTTAATCTGAGCCTCATATGCTTCATTAGCATCAGTCAGATTCTAAAAAAATACACCAATCTTTCTTTGTAAATTATATGGCTATGACATAATCTAGTTTTTCTTCAACTCAGTTTTTTAATATCTTTATACAATGGGGTTTTATTTCAGATTAGTGTGTTGATATGTTTAAAGGCTATGGTTGTGATACTTTGCTGAAATTCCTTTTAGCTCAAAAAGCTTTGAACATAACATGTAAAAAAAGATACTTTAGTGTTCTATTATGTGAGAACTATAATGCATGATTAAATACATATACAAAATCTGTGTTCAAAGACTAATACTTAGATGCAAGAAAATACCTGTAGTTCCTCCATAGCCTCCGCCAGTTCATGGTTTCTCTTGGCAAGTTTAGACCGGAAGTCAGCTTCCTCTCCTCTTCTGGTAGCCAGACCTGCTGTTTGAGACTGAAGCTGCATTTTATAATCTGTAATGTCTTGCCTCATTTGGTCATTCTGAAAAAAAAATATTTGCATACACAGAAAATAAATCAAAACAGTGTTATCTGGAAAATATAACTGCTATAGGAAGCACATTCTCTGACTAAAACAAAAATGACTTCAGACAGGATAAATTTCTAGTCATTACCTTCTGACAAAAATGTAGCTGTGGCTTCCTCATACAGGTGGAATTACATAATGTGCTCAATTAGCTGCACTGTAGGAGTTCTTTAACTCAGTGCATTTTTCATTACTATTACAAACAATAGCTTAAAGATTTAATAAATATCCATAACTATTTTCTGATAAAATGGAGACCATTAATCTGTTATACTTACATCTTGTCTCATATCTTTCATTTCTTTCTCCAACTCATTTATTCTCTCACTATACTGTAAACAGAAATATACATTATCTCCTGGCATAAACAGAAATATATATTATCTCCTGGCATAAACAGAAATATTTCATGCAAAATTTCAATTAAATATAATAGCTTGTTCAAGGATTTTATCTAATCTACAACTTATGTCCAAAATTATGTAGATTTTTCTCCTTAATGACTTTTCAATAAATTTTCTGCAGGTTTTAAAAAAATGATTAAACCAACAGAATATTTAACAGTAAAGATGTGTTTAAGTGTTGTAAAGAATGAAAAAAATATGATTTCTAATTTTGTTTACATTTTGAAACAGAACAAAGTTACAATATAATTGGGAAACTTCATCTTGAGTCATGATAATTATATAAATTTAACAATAAGCACAGTATTTTTTTTTAAAATTAAAAGTTGTAAAGAACCTTTTCAGCAGCCATTTTTTCTCCAGCCAGGTCTTTCCTTAGATCCTTGATTTCAGCCTGTAGATCTTCATTCTGTCTCTCTAACTCATTAACATTCTCGCGAAGGACTCTTGCTGTACCCCCTGCAGCACCCCCAGTGTCTGGACCATATTTCTGTAAAAAAAAAAAAAAAATATGTGACATAACTTTTTTTTCAAAACTATTAGGGGAATGTAAATACATTCATTTACAATTCAAACCTACATATAATTATGATTATAATTGGTAAAATCCTTCAATTTTCAACAAAGGTCAAAGTTTAACATCTTCACCTTTATTATCCATAACAAAGGAGGTCTCTAAATTGCGTAAAACCCTGCTTGCACTTAAGCAATCATTGTAATAAATGGGTCATTTTTCATTGTATTCCTTGATTGCAATTGTTTACTATAAAAGCAACAATGCCAATAATACTTTTTAAGAAACGCTTCTATTCTATCACGATCTTAGTATATTACATACAGAAATATCTTATGTTTTGGTCAAATGTTAGGCTATTCTATTGACAATCCAATGTAAAATCAGGTGTAAAATGTGATGTTTGCACAAGTAAACAAATATATATAGCTACATAGCCAGTAATAGTAGTTCAATGCAGTTCAATTTGCGTTTTCTAATTATAACTTTTACTTCTTATTATAATTATTTACATGTGTTTAAAATATTATTGTTGAAACAGTTCAAATAATTGTACTTTATTGAAAATATAATATGGTAAGATAATTGGAAGAGCCAAATATTTGGTTTTCTAAGAAGGCCTCACTGACAAAAATGACTTTTTATCATGTTAGAAAAGAAATAATTCCTGGATGCTGGGTTTTATGCTTGTTTTAACATGGATAGGCAATATATTGGTCATTATTTTTCACTGAGTGTCAGCAAGGTGTAAAATCAGACAAATAAAGTGCCTATCCACATTAAAACCCAGCATCCAAGAATTATTTCTTAAATGAAAATAACAGCAATATTCCATGGAATCACAGCACAAAAAAATTACAACACCACAGTATTCTAGCATATGGTAAACAATAACAACACTACAGTATCCTAACGTATGGTAAAAAATAACAACAACACAGTATTCTAACGTATGGTAGAAAATAATAACACTACAGTATCCTAACGTATGGTAAAAAATAACAACACCACAGTATCCTACATGTAACGTATGGAAAACAATAACACCAACACAGTATCCTAATGTAAGGTACAAAATAACAACACCACAGTATCCTACATGTAACGTATGGTAGAAAATAATAACACTACAGTATCCTGTCGTATGGTAAAAAATTACAACACCACAGTATCCTAACATATGGTAAAAAATAACACCACCACAGTATCCTAATGTACGGTAAAAAATAACAACACCACAGTATCCTACATGTAACGTATGGTAGAAAATAACAACGCCACAGTATCCAAACGTACGGTAAAAAATAAGAACGCCACAATATCCTAACGTAAGGTAAAAATAACAACATTACAGTATCTTACATGTAACGTATGGCAGAAAATAACACCACCACAGTATCCTAATGTATGGTAAACAATAACACCACCACAGTATCCTAATATAAGGTAAAAAATAACAACATCACAGTATCCTAACATATGGTAGAAATTAGGAACACCACAGTATCCTAATGTATGGTAAACAATAACACCACCACAGTATCCTAATATAAGGTAAAAAATAACACCACCACAGTATCCGAACATAAGGCAAAAAATAACACCACCACAGTATCCTAACAAATGGTAAAAAATTACGACGCCACAGTATCCTAGTGTATGGTAGAAAGTATGAACACTACAGTATTCTAACATATGGTAAAAAATAACAACACCACAGTATCCTACATGTAATGTATGGTTTTACCTCAAGTTCTGTAATTTTCTTCTCTAAATCTTTGATCTTTGTTGCGGACTTCTTATCTGAAATATACATATATAATGAGTCACATACCTTCTTAAAACCTTAACTTGTGCATTCTAACACAAATTTCAATACAAGAGGCTCCCAGGAGCCTGAATCGCTCACCTGGTTAAAGTTTGTCTTTCAGGGGCAATAAATTCAACAAGGAGTAGTCCAACAATTCTGACTCAAGAAGACCTTGGTAGGACTATCATAAGGATCATTTCAGCAATAGAAAGTTTCTTTCTATTAGTTTCAAAGATATTGGCTGAAAACTGTAAAAAAAAAAAACTGTCATTTTTCATCTTTCAAGGGCAAGAACTCTTACAGGAGTCACCTCACAACTTTGATCCCTGATGACTTTTGAAGGCCTTATAATAAGGGTCATTTTCTGCAATAGAAATAATTTTGCTAAACCTAATGGCTTTGGAGATACTTGTGAAAAACAATTGTCTGACCCTTTTGTTCTATATTTAGTAACAGCAGCCATGACAGATCAAAAATATCCACAACAGTTTTATGCATGATACCCCAAGGAACATTCATACCAAGTTTAGTTCCAACTGGTCAGGTGGTGTCAGAGGAGAAGAATTTTGAATGAAGTAACATTCAAAATACCAAAAAACATCAAAAAAGGGCAATAACTCCAACATGACTTAATATATCAAAATGAAAATTTGACCACAGATAGATCTCATTATGCTAAACACTTTTAACACAATGTCAAAATTTGGCTACACCTGACGGTTTAGGAGATATATGTGAAAAACTATTGTCTGACCCCTATGTTCTATTTTTAGAAACGGCAGCCATGTTTTTCGACGGATCAAAAATCACCACATCAGTTCTATGCATGATACCCCAAGGAACATTCATACCAAGTTTGGTTCCAATTGGTCAAGTGGTGTCTGAGGAGATATTTGAAGGAAATAACATTCAAAATAGCAAAAAAATGTCAAAAAAGGGCAATAACTCAAACATGGCTTAACATAATATAATGAAAATTATTTGACCACAATTAGATCTCATCATGCTGAACACTTTCACCCTATGTCAGAATTTGGCTGAACCTGACGGTTTAGGAGATATATGTGAAAAACTATTGTCTGACCCCTATGTTCTATTTTTCGTAAGGGCAGACATGTTTTTCGACGGATCAAAAATCACCACATCAGTTCTATGCACAATATCCAAGGAACATTCATACCAAATTTGGTTCCAATTGGTCAAGTGGTGTCAGAGGAGAACAGTTTTGAAAAATTTTTAACGACAACAGTGACGACGGATGCCAAGTGATAGCAACAGCCTTCGGCCAGGTGAGCTAAAAAACAGGTTTTTTGTGTTTTATTATTATTAAAAATTTTAATAAAATAGAAGTTAAGCGTCAGTCCCTGTAAGATTCAGATAGTGGGCAAAACATGGTATGAAAATCCCATCATTTTGATAGTGTAATTTGACTATATGCATCATCAGAATAAAGGAAAACAAGACAAAATTTTCTATATCATGCAGGACCATTGAGTTATAGTTTCATTGAAATGTAATGTAAATGAACACTTCAAGGGCAGATAACTCTGTCAAAAATCTTATTTTTCTAACACTCTATTGAAAATTTTCTGGGCAAAGCAAGTGATGCACAGATTAAAAAGTGTTATTTTCAAATAGAGAAAGTATCTTTAAGTGATTGGTGGGTTTTTGACATGCATGTTTCTGATTATTCCCATTTTGCATGATTCTTACAAACACTTACACTTAAGCATTTATGTAAATAACCATGTGCACATAATTACTAAACAATCCACATGTACATGATGTATATCACTATAAAAAAAAACAATAGAACAAGTGCAGTAAAAGTTGACACAGTGAAACTTAGTAAATACGAAATACAGACGAACCTCATTAAATCAAAGTCGAAGGGACCATGCAAAAGTGTTCGAATTATCCAAGGTTCGAGTAATCCAAGGTCAGGGATAAACCAGAAATACTAGTAGTTTGGTCATCATTTGTTGTGCTTGAACATGTACATGTACATCACTTTACACGGTACACCATAATGTCTTTCGTTTCATATCAGAAGATATCTTTTTTGTTTGAAATACTGAACAGCAACGAGTGCTTTGTGAAATTTCCTTTTTATTTTTTCTACATCGAAAACGTCGTAGTTCATAATAACATGCTGCTTTGTTTGACTCACAATCAGGAGTATCATCAAACCATGTGTTCTACATTATTACGATTTACGATAAAATTTCAAATTCACTAACGAAACGAATGTATTTGTTGAAATTCACTTACTGTCATCTATTCAATGTTTCATTAAATAGTCAGATACCATTACAATTCATCTGTATTTGTAAATTTTTTTATCAAAATATAAGAATATCTGATACCACTGCCAGTGTGAATTCTGATGTTTAATTAATAAAATTTGTTTCTTTTCACTACACACACACTTTTAAATACACAAATCACGTCATAAAGAGTATCAACAAACTAATTTTAAATACCACACTAATTGTTGTTTAAACACATTTCGATCACGGTTTGTAATAAAGCAATCAGTTTTCAGACTAATTAGTTAACTTTGAGACATCAGGGTTAATTAACCTTGAAGTCCTATCGTGGGGACTGATTGATTACCTAGAGTTATCCGAGGTTTCAATTCATCCGAGTTCGAGTCATCTGAGGTAAAATTGTATTATAGTAAGGGGAGTTTTGCTGGGATTTTGTAATTAGTTTGAGTTATCCAAGAATTCGACTAATCCGAGTTCGACACATCGAGGTTCAACTGTATTTCTGTTTGTATTTCTGTTTCCCAAATTCCAACCAACTCATCAAAAACAATGTGACTCGTAAAAAGTGTAAAAACCATTATTTCTTTGACTTACCATATCAACAAGCATTGTTTCCAGTTTTATATCAAAATTAAAAAAAAAACAAAAAACAAAACAAATTGCTACATATTATCATGTGCCCTCCAAAAAGTTTTAGTGAATAAGTCCCATAACTCCTGTTAAATTCAATGAATCAAAATTGTGGTGCAATATAATAACTACAATTAACAATCCTACAAATTTTTAACAAAATCCATCCCAGTGTTTCTAAGGTGTCCACAAAGTGTTCCTATAGTATAGCATGTACAAAGTCAACAAAGCCCCATAACTCATGTTTGTTTGTTTGTTTGTTTGTTGGGGTTTAACGTCCGAGCAGCAATATTTCAGCTATATTCAGACAATGAACATGAAATGGATGATAAAATAAACATGAAATGAAAAAAAAAAAGGATGGGTCACAAGGATAATAGGGTCGACAAATTTTGATTGCCACTGGAAAAAAGGGGGATGGGTAAGGTCGGGCAATTTAGCCTCCTGTGGCGGAGCGCAAAGGTTCCTACTCCTATTGAATACTCCAGCAGTGTTCTTTAACGTGCGAGGAACGTGGCATCTTTCCCAACACGGTGCACCACTATGGTTTGCGGTCAGGTTTTCCATATTATAGCCTGACAACCCCAGCATGTAACACGCCAGGGGTACCCCATTCCACCACCTGGGGCACACATCCCAGTTGCTCTGTGGGCAGAGCGCCTAGCCTCCAGCTAGGTTTCTGAGCACTATTTAGTCGCCTTTTACGACAAGCTTAGCACTGCTGCAGGCCTATTCTTTTGACACCCGGACCTGCACGGGGGCCATAACTCATGTTAAATTTATTGAATCAAAATGTCAGTGCAATATGATCAACTACATACAAAATTTGAACAAAATCGTTTGAGTGGTTATTGAGGAGTTTTGTCCACAAGTGTGGCAGATGGACGCACAAACACCAGTATTTGTATGTTCCCTTCAGGGTAGAGAGGGGACAAAAAAACAATAAAATTTTTAACCTACTAACCAATTAATATATACAATTGAGTAGGTAGGGTCAACATTCCACACAAAATATTAATTTTAGCTTGTCCATATTACCTTTAGTTTCAGCATCTTTAGTTGCTTTTTCCAGTTCTTTCATGACCTCCTCAGCATCATCAGACTTAGCTTTCATTATAACCTTAGTCACATCAAACAGCTTCTGTAACTTACCAGTGTCAGTTACATCATCCACCTTAGCCTAAAACATACACAACCAGCATTATAGGAATAGAAGAGCAAAGTTTAGCAAATAAAACAGAAAAGTGACCTTAAATGTATCATTAATAACTACAGGTAAAAGTTAACTATCTAAACAATATACTTAAATATAACCTCTGAGCATTAATAAAGATTTCAATCTTTGGAAGCAAGCAATGTTCACTTTCATAAGAACACTTTACTAAACAAAAAATTTAGGTCATCACTAATATTTGTTAATGTTGTGACTTAAATTTTTTGCATGACCAAATATTATGGCTCAACATCAATTTGCGAATCTTCAACTCAAAAGTTTCCTTCAATAGTGGACAAAATTGATGTGTAAATTGCAGTGATTTTGTTACTTTTTTTCTCCTCCTTTTCAATTGGGAAAATTTACACCAAATTGGGAAAAAAATATGCAGACAACGACGACAGCACCATACAAATAACAGGCATATATATACAAATAAAATGTATTTGCATGTAACACAATCCACGTCTGACATCGAAGCAGAGGCTTTTCAAAAGTAAAAAATCAAATTTCTACGAGTTTTACGTACTTAATTGGGAATTGGGAATTTTTATGATTTTGGTAAATAAATACACAGAACTAGGAAACTATCTCTGGGGAAACAGCCGAAATTCGGAGGTAAATTAAGGCTAACAAAATCACTGAATTGATAACTGATTTTTGAAATGACTCAAAGAAACTACTGATAATTTGCTAATTTTTATAATAAATGCATCACTCATTTGTATAGGTCAGTAATGATGCACCTACCTCATGATACAATCTGTATCATAATAAAAGGGTGAGGATACGATACATTTTGATATGATAGAGAACAACCGCATGTTGTCCTAAATATTTTCTTCAATTACACCTACCTCACGATACAATATATATCGTGATATAAGGGTGAGGATACAACACATTTCAATATTTTACACAACACAATGTTGTCCTGTATATTTTTTTTTAATAATAAACAAATATTCAACAGATTTAAAAATGCTGAATTTTGTTGAAGCCAGGTTTCATTCTTAGAGTATAACTTTGATCTTAAATTACTGGATTTTCCTCATAAGACATATCCGCAGGGTGTGACACTTTTTTGGTGGTCAACAGGACTACTTCAGAGGTAAAAGAGTTAGTCTGCAGCCAATACTGACAGTTCTGTTCTTAGATCTTATGAAAAATATGGCAAAATTGAGATAGCCCATAAGAGTACCATGCAAATTTTTCAAGTATATCTCTCCAAAATTAGGGTGGCATTGGACTACCAGACTACTGTAAGTGTTGATCCCTGTGTCCTACTTTACTATTTGCATAGTAATTTCATCAATTGTTTGAAAACAAAATTGTATTTTGACCTGTATCTTATCCAAACCTCAGTCAAATGTATCATATCATGACCAACATTATCATGATGCATCAATATTGCGTTTTCATCCTTACTTATATGTAAATTCAGTATGTATGACAAAGTAAAGTTACCTCAATAATTGACTCATAAAACTCCTCTATTTGGTCATCAGACAGACTAGCTGCCTTAGCAGACATAATCTTATCCCATTCCAGAGGAGGCATCTTTTAACCTAAAAATTAAATAATCAATCATTAGAAGAAATGGATGGATTATATATTCAAGAAAAATGAATTTTTAAGGATAAGATAAATATACATGTACATATACAACAATATATATACTTGATTTTGTTATTAAGCTACCAACTTGCAGAATTCTAGTGCTGATTTTCTCTTACCTTGCATTGTGTGATGTACAGGGTTAGAAATTAACAGGGGCCCACTCGCCAATGGCCCCTAAAAATCAAGGGCCTAGAGGAGTTGTATATGTTCCATGATTAAATACACTAATAAAAAAATCCTAGAATTAATGGTTATGACATGAACATGTACAGTTGTACATATGTACATCTCCCCTAAAACAATTTGCCTTACATATTTAACAGAAAGATTCTTCTTTGTTAGATAGTTTACTGTATGTTTAATGTTGAATCACTGTAAAATTTGTCAACAAAAAGATACAATCAATCAGTTCATTCCGTTCAAATTTGTAAAATTGTAAGCAATAAAGTGTGCCAACTAAGAGCTTATCCCTTGTATGTTATATAACCAAATAATGACTTCCAGTCTCTATTTGTATAGTACTGGATTGTTTAAGGATACTTTGTAAATATAAATAGCAAAAATGTATGTGTGCATGTCAGTTTATTATCTATCATGAAATCTTCTATAATGAAGATTTCTAAGGCTATATCTAGAGCAGTGGTCAATTTAAAAATAAATTATACATGATGTAACTGTAAAAATTGCCATCAGTAATATGCTCCCAGAAGAGATGGTAGATATCCAAAATTGCAAAACAGTTATTGTGGACCTGATATACTACTGTCCAAAACAAAATCTGTAAGGTTTCTTGAGCGTAAAAATAATGATACATTCTTTGAAATTGCCGATAGCCATGGTTGGTAAAAATGATAGTGGGCTTGCAGAATTAGACTAACATGCCAATAATTACTATATACATGTACATGTAAGTTCATCAAAATTTTTTTAGCTCGGGCTTGTTGCAGAAATTTATATGGCAAAGACTGATGACTTCTCGTTGGACCATGTGAAATGTCAATCAGACTTAGCAGTTCTGAAACTTTTAAATACAAGTTAGGATTTACAAGGGAGACAATATACATTTTTATATAATACAATGGAGAGTTCAACTTACACTAGAGTTATCTTGTTGATAAGGACACCGATTTGAAAATGGAAGACTGAAGGGTGCAGGATGTTTCGTAACCTGGTCATTTCGTACCTCAGTTGAGACGTTTCGTATCTAGGTAAATTTCAGAGTGGGATGTTTCGTACCTGGGTTATATCACACAGAGACGTTTAATACCTATTGTTTAACATACAGCATTGTTATTTTTAGAGGGTCCTTATAGATTACTACGTTAATGTTCGCTCCTTCAGTTATTTTTTGTCAAATTATCTCTTACCTTTAAGATTCATCTAAATGATTTGCAAAATATGACCGTAGCCAGTGCAGTTTGAAAACTTTTAAAGGTTAGCTGATATATTAAAGCAAAATGCATTTTATTTTTCAGACAATAGAAATCATTTGGGTATTGTTGCATTTCATTTTTTTTTCGAAGTTACAAAAGTGGTCAAAATAAACAAAGTTGTGAAAAATCTGAAAGATATTCACCTCCGGTGTTGTCTCAAACATAAAATGCATTAAGATTTCATATATCTAGGTGCATTTACTCTTTAAAAGTTTTCCCCTTGTACTGGCTTATCTGTACTCAAGTTTTCGAGGTGTAAACACGGCTATATTTTTCATGTGATATTTTTTAATTCGCTTAAAGATGATTTCAATATTGAAGTAATATTATAATTGTTCAGTCTTATGAATATACGGTAAATTTGTTTATTGGGGCGTGTGTCTTAATTGCTAATTACTTTGGGTATTGGTATCAGTTGATTGTTTAATACATTCTATAACTAACAACAGTGAATGATTAATTATCATGTCAATGGCGTCAATATAAACAAATAAACAATATAAAGGTATGCCTCCATATAGCATCTAAAGGTATGTCAAAAGGTGTTAAATTATAATTCATTTAAGAATTAATTTTGATGTGAATGGTCTATAATTTTATGTACCTTATCTTAAAGAAATCTCAACTTAGTTTCAGAATTAATTAATACATGCCAGAATTCATAATTCATTTTTTTTTTTACTTTTACATGCATTAAGCATAACCCTCCTCCTTTTGCATTCAGTCTGTACAATCAAGCCTTTTAATTATTTTTGTTTATTAATAAGCAAAATCAAGTAAAAGGTTTGATTCTAATCAGACTGAGTGCAATCCTGGGCTGGGCAATGGTGGAAAGTTTTTTTTTTCAATAAATAAATATAAATATATACATGTCATGCAATATCTCATTTTCTTCTTTTTTCACAGGTCATGACTGGTATGGTGATCACACTTATACTGGCATAGTATAAGTCAAGGTCTCTGGGTTCTGGTGGTCCATATA
This sequence comes from Perna viridis, assembly GCA_037379345.1. NCBI lineage: Eukaryota > Metazoa > Mollusca > Bivalvia > Mytilida > Mytilidae > Perna > Perna viridis. Next base: position 48,664,949 of record CM074516.1, on the reverse strand, counting down.
CCATACTTATACTGGCATAAAGCCTGATTTTTCATTTGAAAAATCCTGGTATAAGTATGGACAAGTCTATTATGAAGAAGCAGGATCAGCAGTTGGCCCATAGAGGAAAGCGCACCTCCTTAACAGAGTACTGGCTGATATCTGGTTCTCTGAGTACACAAGGTGAAGATGCGGCCCTGGTTGTATCACGTGCATTTGCGTTGGTACCTCTTCAACTTGCCCTCGCTCACTAACTTTACTTGAAGTGGTGACAGGGATGATTTCTTATGAAGAAGTCTGCACAAGAGGTAGAATGGAGGGTTGCCAAAAACTGCTTGTGTGTTAAGGTCGTTGTACCAACCCTCCACATCGTTGTTGGTACGGACTGATAACATAAAGATGCACCAGCTGGAAATTGGACAAATAGTACTGTTTATCCAGCGTTTTTGTACATAACGTACAACTGTGTGAAAGCGACCTAGAGCACTGTCTTTTAATTTGTTGAAAGCAGGAAGAATTTGTCCTTGGTAAAAATGGTAACGCCATTAACTTGCGTAGAAACCTGTAGGTGTTGCCCTTAGCGTTATAAGCTGCTGAAAGTCCTGACTTTTGAATTTTCCTGAAGATGGCCTGGCTCCAGCAGAACCTTTTACTGGTATACCCGGAAACAGCTGGCAGAGAGCATTCCATAGACCCCTTTCGAAATCGGTGACAAACTTTTGGACATGTGTGAGTGGTAGGAGATTTAAAATTGTATGGAGAAGTGTAACATAACCGACAGAGACGGTGTGCACCTCAATGATGATGGACATTTCAAGTTTTTCTGTTCTGTACGCATGTGTGTAAATAAACAGCTATGGAAATTGTCTGCATATGTGTCATGTAAAATGTTTAAGAAATTTTGTTGTGTATGTTCAAATTTGCTTATAATGCTGATTAAATGGTTCAATATATCTAATAAACATGACCATGACTTCACAATCTTGCCTTTTGTCGGGAAGAGTTTGCCCAGGTGCGAAACATCTCACTATGAAATATACCCAGGTATGAAATGCCTCAATTGAGGTACGAATCAACCTGGTAAAAAACGACCAGGTTACGAAACGTCTAGCATTCAGACTGAGACTTGGTGAATAACTTATATATCTTTGGGAGTATTTCAGGATTCAACTGTTCCATACCAACTTCACATGGCTATAACTTACAACTAATTTAAGCTTTTGAGTCTTCAGTCTTTGAGAAATTGACTACAGTACAGGGGCATGGCGGACGGGAAATGTTTTGTTAAATAAAAATATATATCCTTGTTCTAATATGGCATTGTTATGCAGTGAACATTTCTTAGTCTATTTAAGATTCATCCGCCAAACAAGAAGCTTATATCACAGACAATAGAAAAATACGTCGAAGAAAATATATAAAAACAAATATTCGAGTGACAAGTTCGATCATGCAAACATTTGAGAATTCACAAATCGTAAAAATCAAGCATGTTTTTTACCGTTTTCTGATGCAAACAATAACAATTTTTGCCGTTTAAATTATTGCAACCATTGACATAGAAAAGTCGCCACCATTAAAGTGTTATATAAGCTTTAAACTGTTAGGAATTTTGAAGTTGGTGGAATCTCCGCCATTTTCGATGTAAACATCGTCAGTGGCGAGTAAATCGGTAAGGTTGTGGTGTTAGTAGCGTTTCAAAATTTACGAAACGAATTTAAAAGGAAATAAAACGAAAAGAAATCAATTTGCTAACGTCGATGTCGGTGAAAACGATGCTAAGGTTACTCCAGCATACATTTCCCTATATATGATATCGGTTATAATTTTATGTAAGAGTAATCAAGGGAACCAAGGTTCTAGCAGTAATCAAAAGAATGTAATCCAGGAACAAAACCAGGCATGGAAAACAGACATGTACAACAAAAAAACATAAAGTAATTAAAATAATACATACAAAAAAAACCCGAAAAGTTATGGACTGTTATTATTGACAGTGGATATGTATACATAAAAAATGTAACCGGGTTATCGTGTTGGACTGTAATTCAACATTAAGTTTGAAAAAGGGGGAGGGGCTTACACACTTCAATCTATTATAGTACATGCACATGTTGTTCAACTGAAAAACAACCTTTAATGCTATAATAGTTGTCTCATCCATATATTACTACAGTAAAAATCATGCAGTTTGCGAGATATGTTCCGAAAATGTCCGTTCACACGTTGTCCCGTGTAAAAAAAACCCATAGTGATTTTCAAAAGTTGGCAGGTATGTAACCCTAATGGCATAGACTTGTAACTTGAATGAACTTTTGAACAACATCAGGATTCGAGTACTTTTTGTTAGTCTGACCAAGTGGGGCTCGATAGTAATTAATGGCCAAAAGAAAATATGAATATGGAATTATTATTATCATATGGAATATAGAATTTAGTGGGTTTTTTTTTTTTACAAAATAAGCCTAGGCCTTTTCTCTACCAAATAAATAAGCATATCTTTTAGTTCCCTGCTTTGTATAAAAGCATTGGTGAGTATAAGATCACGTAGAAATTACTTAAGCTTCTCATGAGGCAATGTGGTATACAAGGTAGAAAAATCTAAAGTTTATATACTGCTACAAAAAACGGATCAGATATGAAGAAACGCAACAAATGCACCAACAGAACGATAAAAAAAAACAAACTAAAATGTTAAATAACGACATGAAGGCACATTTATGATCTACACTGACATTAAGGCGACATCATTCTTTTGGCAGACACAGCAATATACATGTACCTCTGTTTAAGGAATTACGTAAACAATAATAAACTGGCGTTTATTGTTAAACAGTACTTTCAATTAAACAGTTAAAGAGAGACATTAGAAAGTTACCAATAGGGGACTGAAAGAATGACTTCCTTACGATACAGTTTGGAGGAGATCCCACGTACAATTTTCTCCACACTAATATTGCTAAAGGAAAAATCTATCCGATACTGAAGCACAAAATACATTGACATTACTTAACAAATGTGATAGGACCGTGGTCAGACATTCTTGATTAAATAATGTTAGTCTTTGAGAAAGAGAGGAAAATGTCCGTAAACTTTCTCCCCTTTCTCAAAGACTAACATTATTTAATCAAGAATGTCTAACCACTGTCCTATCACAAATCTAAACGTATATATAGTTATATCGCCTGGAAGCAGATCCTATATGTCTTTTTGTGAGAAAGTGGAAGAAAATATACAACATTAAAAATTACAATGTGAGAACCCGCAAAACATGACAACACACATCGTTAATGAAGTGGCCTAGATATGGCAAAATGAGCTTAACAGTCCAATTAATTATGAAGAATTACACACAACAGCCAAATTACTAACTCTACTTGATAATACGTCTATATTCAGACAAAATAAAAGCAATATAGCCAGTGTGGAAGGATTGAAGGATTGGCGAGGAGGCTAATGTTCAAGGTCCACATTAAGAGGACAACAATACTGAAGGGCACTAAGATCAAAGACACTGGGGATTTTCCATTTCAAATTTCGAACTGGAAGGTTTTAGATTTTGTGAACATTGAAAACCTGAAACTTAACAAGATTTTTTTTTTTAAAAATCTACTAAAGAGTGTATAACAATTCCAAGATTGTCATTACAACATTTTAGATAGTAAAATCTTTTTAAATGAACAGTAATATACGAGAGGCATTACATGAAGTGTTAGATTTTAAAACTGTGAATGAAGCGATAGGAAGGCCTATAGACTTCTAAATAAATGACACTTTCCCTTTTAACTTACACAAAAAACTACTAAACTCACCGTTTTAATAGACTGCATGCCAGACGAGTATGACAAATCTGTATATTTAACTGGATGTGGATTGCATTTTTTTTTATTCTAAATGATGATTTAAGTGTATACATGAAAATATGCACACAGATTAATTCATAGTGGTGGATATGAAATAGTAATGATCACCAATACACACTGTATCGAGTATTAGAATCTTCTGCAACTGTTACACGCTTGCAGTCCAATATTAAGCTGCAGTTCCTCTTTGAAGGGGTTTTCATCCAGAGGTAAGGTAAGGGTTTAAAGTATAGAGTTTTCCATTTTTAACAATTCTGCTGAAGAAGTTTTCTGTCCATTTTTTAAAATAAATCTTGGTACTTAGAGTAAAACTCATTTCTCCAATCAATCATCATTTCTCCAATATATACAACCATTTTTAATGTTTAAAAAAATCATCATGCAGATGTAGGGGTACAATTTGTACATTTATTTTTTATAAAAAAAACGAAAAAAACTCTTTAGAGAATTGAAAAACTAGAAAGAAAGAAACAACCTCACTGCCATGTATAACTAATGGCCTTTTAAAACAATTTATGGTCTTATTTATGACGTTGTATAAATGGCAGTGGACATGCATTGTTTTTCATTGTAAGTTTCTAGCAAAGAAAAGTGAAATTCAAATATCTAAAAAATATCAAATCGTTTGGTTTCTTATTTCCAAGTGTTACAGGAAATGTTGTTAGTACGTTTGCGCTTTCATATAAAATTGTAGTTTCGTTCCTATTGATTGATTCTGGCCGTTTCTATTTGTTCAAGTACCCCCGAAAAGTCTAGAGAGATGTTTTCCCGCCATATAAGATATCTCGGGACTTTTGATAGCATAAGCTTTGCAGACTACAAACCTGAGAGTGTGGAAAATGTACACATTTTAAATAGTAAAATGTTATTTTTTCTCAAAACAATGAAAGTATTAAATTTAAATCCTTCTTCATTTATGTATATGATATATGGCCAACTATCATCGTCCGTTTCAGTACACGACACTACGTCAGTAGTCTAAACTAAACAAGAAACAGGAGTGACCAGCCATACCAATCCGTGTAATGCTTAGCCTTAGGTCCTTAATTGCCCCTGATCAGACCAACAGTGACCACTGTCACATAAAAAAAAATCGGCCCTGAGCATCATGTTCAGTTGGGTGAGTTCTGTTGGGTAGATCTGTCCAGTAGTTGTGGGCTCTTAAAGTATGATTATGACATGTTTTTTAATTTCCATTAAGCCATTTAAGGTTCCCTAATATGATAACCAAAATAAAAAGTCATGTCCTGCAAATTAATGAAAGCACGACTGTGCTCATGGAGAAAATTGAACATTTTCATTAGCCTAACAAAAAAAAAATAATAATAATTGAATAAAATTTATGCCTCAGTAAATATAAATCTTTTCTGATAGTCCTGAGGTCTTTTCTAAAACAAATATTAAAATGGTATAAAATGTTTGGGAAAAGTTGAATGTTACGTGCATACAATCTTTCTCCACAGTTTAGTTTTCAATTAGCTGTTCAGATCCTAACCCGCCTCAGAAAAAAAATATAGCTTTGATCCTATTATCCTATTTAGTTACTTTATGTTTTTTGTTGTGTATGTCTGTTTTCCATTGTCTGGTCTTTGTCCCTGGATTACATTCTTTTGATATCCACTAGAACCTTGGTTCCCTTGATTACTCATCCAAATCGAATCATACATGTATCTTTTCAAGAATAGGAAAAGCATTCTTCTTGATTGTCAGTTTCATCTAAAATCTCAGATGTACATTTGTTTACTTCATTGATGTAAAATAAGCACACATTCCATAGAGAACTGTTATTGAGAATTCGAAAAATATAAAACTAAAAAAAGGAGCTGCTCATAAGGGTAAAATGAAATTTCAAGTGTGTTGAAACTCAGGGTGCTCAATATAATAGGCAATGCCAATTCCATAGTATGTTCATTGGAAAAAATATCTATCCATTAGTCCCTTTAATGTAAATTTTTAAAGCAGGCTTAGTTGTAACATCTGCAAAATCCTGTAAAAATTAGGTTGAAAACTATCAAGTTTATGGAAGAGAAAGTAGTATTTCCTTGAAGTAGAACCAACTGAGCCTGCTGAGATAATTAGCATGGAATTGTCTGTAGAGTAATTACTGAATCAGAAGCTGGTTAAAAAATACACCCTGAAATGATAAGACAGATTTTGAATTTTAGATTTTGAATGTTAAGTCTTAAATTCATGCCATTCAAAGTATTCTCTTTGATGATTAATAAGGTCAGGCAATATGGCGACAGCAGCAACACCAGAAAATCCAATACAACAGTAGCAAAGTCCAAAAACATTGAAAATCTGTTTTATCAATTATAACTATATAAGTTGATCAATCAGATGTGGCTCAGTAAGTTTTACTTGGGGTCAGAATATGTTATTCATAAAGAAAAAAGATAACGAGTTCTTTAATCAACTATCTTCAAAGCTGCACTTGCTAATTTTACAATATAAATAAGTGTTTTCTGATCCAGGCAGCCATTGTGGATATGTCCCATGATTTAGATTATGTGGTTAAATTTGTTAAATTTTGATCAATGTTGTAACTTAAAACATAAACAAATTGATAATTTCTTGTAGAGCTTAGTAGGCAGAAATGAAGATTTGGGTTGTTTTATTATTATTGAAAGTATGCAGCTGTCAAAATAGACCACCAGCAGCAGTACAACACCTGATTATCCAGGTACTCATGACATTTAAAAACAATGTGGAAATGCGTTTGTATATCTTAATGGTATTAATTTTCTTGGATTAAGTCATATCAAACCACTAATTTTTAATTATCAGCAGTAACTAAATTACAATAAACGTTTTAATAAATGACTTAAATATTTACATCCATCCTGGAGAAGTTCTTCAATTATGTCAAGTTCTACTAGGATCAACACTCGAAAGATCGGGAGCCAAGGGAATAGAAACCTGATTCGATTACTTCAACAAATTTCTAAATGATACATACTATATAGAAGCATTTTAGAAATTTTTAAGTTTGGAGAAGTATATCCACATAACTTTATTGTTCTTGCAGCCTTCAAATCCAATACCCTTTCTTTGTTTAGTATAAAAAAGTGAACCAGTTTTCACCAGATTTGAAATAAATGGCAAATATGAATGTCATCTATATATATCACTTGACAGTAACACTTTTGAATAAGCATATAGTGCTTGAAAAGGTGCAAGAAAGTTGTCTTTAGATTATTCAAAAAGATTTTTTGGCATAAACCTATATGTTGTTAAATTAAAAACATTAATTTTGTAAAACCTCTTTCAAGGGAGAGATAACTGACAAAAAAATGTTCTATAGAAATGTAATGGGAATTTAAGCTTTTTTTTATATTACAAGAAAATAAGTTCTGTGACACACAATTTTCTTTTTGAAATTTATGTGAAATCATGTTAGATACAGTAAGTGTTCTTTGTACAAATTTTTAGAAATTTGATCCACCAGCTTTTTAATAGTTAACGAAACTGAAAAATCTCTACAGAATCTATATAAAATGTTGTAAAAAATCACCTATATTTAGGCTCAATTATCTCGAAATAAACTTAGGTGACCTATATTTTATATCGTAAAATTTTAGAGTACATGTATTTGGAAAATTTATCTACTAAAAGTATTAGATATGATCTACCTTAACATAAATTTTCAATATACTTGTTGAATTTTGAAAATTTGTTATAAGTTATATTTGTACATGTATAGAAGACTAATTTAATCCCTCTATATTTTACTTGGATCAATTAAAGGTTAATATATATGTCTATTGTTTGTTTGTTTGTTGGAGTTAAACGCCTGAGCAGTGATATTTCAGCTATATTCAGGCAATGAACATGAAAGGGATGATAAAATGAACATGAAATGATGATGATGAAATGAAAAAAGGGATGGGACACAAGGATAATAGGGTCGACAAATTTTGATTGCCACAAGATTAAAGGAAGGGATGGGTATGGTTGGGCAATTTGGCCTCCTGTGGCGGAGTGCAGAGGTTCCTACTCCTATCGAATACCACAGCAGGGTTCTTCAACGTGTCAGGAACGTGGCATCTTTCCCAAAATGGTGCACCACTATGGTTTGCGGTCAGGTTTTCCATATTATAGCCTGACAACCCCAGCATGTAACACACCAGGGGTACCCCATTTCACCCCCTGGGGCACACATCCCAGTTGCTCTATGGGCAGAGCACCTAGCCCCCTGGCTAGGTTTCCGAGCACTATTTAGTCGCCTTTTATGACAAGTTTATGCTGCTGTAGGCCTATTCTTTTGACACCTGGACCTGCATGGGGCAATATATTTGTCTAAATTTATTGAGTTATAATATACTGTTTCCAGGAGAGCGGCGTAACTAATACAGATGTTGGCAGTACTGCTCTAGTGTTCTGTAAGTATAATACATAATTTTGATATTTGGGAAATAGCAAGAATTATGTGTGACTCAATATGGCAGTACAAAAATTGATAAGGCAACACCACACATAAAGGAAACTTTCAGCTTAACTGACCATGTTTTACAGTACTTAGTAATCATGTGTAGTCTAAATCACTCCAAAAGTTGGGCATGTGTATGGGTATCACTATATCTCCACTTCCTGTTGTCTGCTTTTCAGGGATAATTTTCTACCATTTTTAACAGATTTCCACTATTTCAAATCAGGATTTTACCGTTATGATTCTTTTTTTACTGTATATTTACTTCCAATTTTGCCAATTTCTGCTTTGTTTGTTGACCTCATAAAATTATCTCTGGTCTTTAATCCAACCCACAGGAAACTTCATAGGAAGTTAATGCATCATATGTAGAGCTCTGTGCCCGAAAGAATATAATTCATGTTTGATCCCTGTAAATGAAGAATATGTATTTTAATTTGTGAGTTTTACATCTTCTAAATACAACTTGTATATATATATATTTATTATTATAGTGCAACCTGAACATATTATAAAACAATGCATTACTTAAAAAGTCAGCCAGCCTTCACAGGCTTACGATGTACTTTCTTTTCAAAACTAGCTAAATGTCAATATTTTAACACTTCCAATATAAAAGGTAATGTCAGCAAAGATATTTTTAACTTTAAACCAAATGTTTTATAGGAAGATCAATCTAAATACAATTGCAGATAGTTTGTGCCTTATTTTTAACCACTTCACTGATGAACTTGGAGACAATTTTTGTATCGACACTGAGTAGGAGTTGTAGTTTTTGTTCATCTGGTAGCATGGTCACATTGGTTTTGGGCTTCAAATAGCGAATTCAGATTTGCTGTCATCGGAGTACTTTAGACAATATAACAGAAAGTGTTTTTCATCCTCTATAAGGCGTAAGTTACACATTTTACAAAGTCGTCTATCAGCCGGCATGCTCCTATAACGACCTTTTTCTATTTCCAGAGGGAACACTCCGCATCTAATTCGAGCTATTTGTGATCTATCCTTTCTAGCCATGTTTGTTTTAACATATGGTTACACACAAAATTCGTCATTTATGTCCTTATAAGTTTGTAGCTTTGGCATGCCCATGACATTTTCTCTTCACATAATTTGATACTTCTGCATTGAAAGTTCTATAACAAACTTTGCAAGAAAATTATTGCCGATTCCATCTGAGTTATTTGCCATGAACTGTTCTTCTAGACCACATTCAGTCATAATTTTCTTAACACCATTATACCAAGTATCGTTGTGGTTTCTTGATATGTGTCTATCCCACCTGAATATTCATGACAGTATTCTAGTATGATGGATGTTTATACTTTACTGCCTAGGATTGAGTTCTAATATGTGACGGTGTCTATCCCATTTCACCAGAGAATGCTGGAATTGGCGTTGTTTTTCTTACTCCAAGAAACGTTCTCAAAGCTTTATATTGAAGTCTATCAAGTGATTCGAAATGTTTCAGTCCCCAGACTCCAGCAGCATAGTTGGTTACAGGATTTATAGTACATTCATATATCTCAGTATATGTGTCATAGTCAAGACCTTCTGCATTGTAATACTTTGAAACTAATGAACCAAAAGCACGGCTTCCTGCTGAAGTATTGAAGCCTTGTGTTTCTTATATGACCCTTTGATTTGTATGAAATCTTATATGAAGGTTTAATATCATATGTAGATGTACAAGAATAAAGATAATTATTATCAGTTGCCTGTGAATGGAGATAATATATTTATAGGTAAAGTATATGAAGGTCTGATTGAATCAAGGGTATTATACACTCAACAAGTGGATGGTATGTTAGCATTATCTTGTCTGACCATCATAATGTTCATCCACATTTCGTCTCAATTTGAATCTTTTAATTTCAAATTTGAGATGTTACTCAATATACATGTAGATGGCACATCCTTTTTAAGTGATTTTGATTGCTTCCAATATCAACTTTCTGTTTCATGGGATTTCTCTCTCCCCCCACCAAAAAAAAAAAAAAAGTCCCAAAAGCCTTGACTTCCCCTTGACATATTTATTCCAAATGTGGTATGTAGCTTTCAGTAGATGGGATATGCCGGTATGTAACCGATTTTGGTTGATGTCTTGATAACTTTCTGTGAATTGGGTGGGGGGTATATCTAGTAGGATAACACATACAAATTGGGGGGTATATCTAGTAGGATAACACATACAAATTCATGTTCTATTTGTGTTGCAATTGCCTGAATGATGTATAATACTTCAGATGTATTAGTGAGGAACTCAACCCCTAATGACACCATGATAGAGATTATAGATGATCATTGTTGTTTTGAAGAAGAGAAACACAAAATGGAATGTAATGTGAGTACAAGCTGCCCTGAACAATGGCATTACACAGTAATCATGGTCTATTCGTCAGCCTTTTTCAGTGCAGTTTTCTCAGCACCAGTTAATTGTTAAAGGCACTTATATTTAGCTTTATATAGGTGTACAGTATTGTTGAATCTAATTCTATGCTGAAATAACATCAGCTTCTCGTTGGATAACATCATTTATATTTTGACCATATTGTTTAAAAACTTTTGTAAGAGGTTTCTCTGTAACTACTACTCACTGTTTATTATATTTGTTATTTATGTATAAATCGCATCTAATTGCTAAATTTGAAAGTTATTTGACCGCTTACTTTCATTCTGATCAGAAACTTGTCAAGCATTTAAGCACAATCCAAATTAAGGGCTGTATTAAGTGTGAATGTTATGTCCAATGCTTGCCTCAACAGTTCTACGTATGTTGTCGTATCAGGCATTTCATTTTGTTTATATCATCAGAATTGTTCTATTATCACATTTTCATTGTACGAAACTCATTCTATGTTGAACATGTGATCAAAATTCAAAGGAAGTTAGAGCACACTCAAAGCATTTATTTCCCTTCAGCTACTCCAATGAAAATTGTGTTGAAAAGAGTAGAGTATAGTATACATATCTACTTCATTCTCATGTTCTTTTTTTTTCATTTAAAAATCTTTTATTTTTTTGTTGTTTAAACTGGTTTTTTTTGGTATGTAGATGACGATTGTAAGAATTTTGTAAATTCTAAAGTATCTGTTAGAACCTAAGTACCCAACCATTGTAAGCTCCTTTAAGGAATATTTTATATTTGTAGGTGATGAAGTTGTATGGAGGATTTAGTGGTATGATGCTGCATCAGTCTACTATCAAGGTAGACTTCATCTACCCTACCCTGGTAATTGATACTTTAAATAATTCAGAAATGAATTTGATATTTCAGTTACTTATAAGACTTGTGCTGGTCAGAAGTTCTTGTATTCCAAAAAAATAGTTCCGCCTTAACTGACACCATAACTGACATTCTAATTTGAAGTTGACTACGGAAAGAAAAAAAGAATTGTATTGTTCCCAGTCACTAACTTGACAGATATATTTTTGCAATTATATTTTTACTTAGTGAGTGTAGTATTTGTAAATTTCTGGATAATATTTGTCTGATTGTGTCTATCTCCCATGTCAGAATGATAGCATTTAGATGAAAAGGGATGAAATTTTGATTCAGGACTATTACCATCTGATTAGTAAGGAGATTTTTCTCCCAATTTTGAGCTGTTAAATTGTATACAATGACAGCATCATCTGTGTATAGGAAACGTATTTTAGATTGAATATTTTTTATTGAACAGTTTGTGTATCATAGTACCCTCATGACATGGTTTGTGTACTGTTTTACCCTAAAGACATGGTTTGTGTACTGTAGTACCCTCATGACATGGTTTGTGTACTGTAGTACCCTCATGACATGGTTTGTGTACTGTAGTACCCTAATGACATGGTTTGTGTACTGTAGTACCCTCATGACATGGTTTTTGTACTGTAGTACCCTCATGACATGGTTTGTATATTGTAGTACCCTAATGACATGGTTTGTGTACTGTAGTACCCTAATGACATGGTTTGTGTACTGTAGTACCCTCATGACATGGTTTGTGTACTGTAGAACCCTAATGACATGGTTTGTGTACTGTAGTACCCTCATGACATGGTTTTTGTACTGTAGTACCCTCATGACATGGTTTGTATATTGTAGTACCCTAATGACATGGTTTGTGTACTGTAGTACCCTCATGACATGGTTTGTGTACTGTAGTACCCTCATGACATGGTTTTTGTACTGTAGTACCCTCATGACATGGTTTTTGTACTGTAGTACCCTCATGACATGGTTTGTATATTGTAGTACCCTAATGACATGGTTTGTGTACTGTAGTACCCTCATGACATGGTTTGTATATTGTAGTACCCTAATGACATGGTTTGTGTACTGTAGTACCCTCATGACATGGTTTGTGTATTGTAGTACCCTAATGACATGGTTTGTGTACTGTAGAACCCTAATGACATGGTTTGTGTATTGTAGTACCCTAATGACATGGTTTTTGTACTGTAGTACCCTCATGACATGGTTTTTGTACTGTAGTACCCTCATGACATGGTTTGTATATTGTAGTACCCTAATGACATGGTTTGTGTACTGTAGTACCCTCATGACATGGTTTGTATATTGTAGTACCCTAATGACATGGTTTGTGTACTGTAGTACCCTCATGACATGGTTTGTGTATTGTAGTACCCTAATGACATGGTTTGTGTACTGTAGTACCCTCATGACATGGTTTGTATATTGTAGTACCCTAATGACATGGTTTGTGTACTGTTTTACCCTAATGACATGGTTTGTGTACTGTAGTACCTTAATGACATGGTTTGTGTACTGTAGTACCCTCATGACATGGTTTGTGTACTGTAGTACCCTCATGACATGGTTTGTGTACTGTAGTACCCTCATGACATGGTTTGTGTATTGTAGTACCCTCATGACATAGTTTGTGTATTGTAGTACCCTCATGATATGGTTGGATTCTGTTGTGTCATAGTAAAGTTTGATGCCATAGTTCATCATGTTAACATTACATTTAATACTACCCTGGTAGAGAAGAAACCTGTCAGCTGGCTTCCATACTTCATCAATGGTCAGTGCTTTATCACAGTAAACACCTGAAAATTATAGAAACAATTTAGATTTATTTTTGTTAAAGAGCAAGGTCTAACTTTGTACTGATCAGATTTTAACTTTCACATGTTTTGTCAAATGAATTTACATGTATGTATTAACTGCCCACATTTTTATAAAGAATCATTACACGGAGAATGATATTATCTTTTTCTTAGTTACTACAACTTGAAAAAAATGGCAAAAGAGGGTTGTATTGAAAATTCATTTACAACATCATTACTTGGCAATAACAAAGAAATCTGTGCTATTAGGTTATGGTGATGTTTCTTATTATCCTGCATTGCATGGCCCTTATGTTGATAGCTTTAGAAATAGAAAACCAGGAATGCTACAATAATGTTTTGACATTTTGTTTTTTGTCTTTTCTAGAGTTCCTATTTGATATACCTATACCAAGGCGATGTGAATCTCGTGATGAAGACAGATTCAAACAGTGCACTCCTGTTCTATGTGACATTAAATACCATGGCCATCGTAACTTCTTTGATCTAGAAAGTGAGATGTGTGTACCAGTTGTGAATTGTAAAGGAAACAGTGATGACAAATCAAGTAAGGTAAGGGTTTACCTTATTCTAAGGGAAGAGATTACCTTGTTCAATGGTAAGAGTTTACTGTATGGTGTCGTACCACTATTTTTCGTCTCTATTACTTTATGTTAAATTCAGCTATTTATTAGACTAAAAAATCATCAGTACAGATGGTGCTGGAGGGGTTCATTATAAGGGTCACCCTTTACCTTAACTCTTATAAATATACCAACATACCTTGTGTCTCATCTAAGAAAGAATGGTAAAGTGAAAGTAGACAGGTACAGAAATCACTACTTTTCTACAATTGGTAAGAAAGTTAGCATGTTGATTTATCTCATCATGCTCATGACTCCACTGAAAATTTTGTCCAGGTATATGATAGTATGACTAATACCTGTAAAGATGACAAAACTACAAAGAAATCACATGATAAAGAGAAATTAGAGGAAGAACATGAATATAAAGATGAAGATGTCGATTGGACTGTTGAGGTATTGTGGCTTATTTGTAGTTGTCTTTTTTGGAGACATTTGAGTCTGAGGCTGGTTATCTATTTGAGTACAACAGTATTATTTCAAATTTTGGTATCTAACTAGAAAACAAGTTATTCAAAGATATTGGTAAAGTATTACTTCAAGATAATTACATGAAGTATGTTGATTTAACTTCTGTCGATCTCCTTTTTTAGTACTACATGCTTTTCTTTTAAAGATAATATTTAGAAGACACTGTTTTATGACATGATTTTTTTGTCTGTGTAGTAGCTACTTGATATAAAAGTTTCAGTGATTTTGTTACCCATTTATTGCAGCCGAATATCGGCTGTTTCCCCTGGAGACATTTCCCAAAATGTTGAAAAATATTTTTCTCAAAAGGAGGAAAATTCTCAATTGTCAGGCATAATTTTTTGAAAACAAGGCAAGAAGCAAGTGAAATGTTCTTCGAGACATGATTTTTCAGCCCAGTACTTTGTTCACTTCTGGGGAATGTTTTTTTTTGGCAAGTAGCAACCTAATGAAATTGAATATTTGTCAGTTCGGTATCAGTTTTCAGTTCTGGATTAGCAAATTACGCATTTCTGTCCCCCATAAAAGTTTTTCCCAATAGGTTGTAAATACAGCAAAAATTTCAAAAAAATAAAGGGTTGGAGGTGCTTTTAAAGCAAGGAACACAATCACTGAGTTTTGTATTGACCTAATATAGGTTTGAACAATCTCATGCTACATCAATGGGCTTTATGGGTAAAAAAGATGAACAAAATGTAACTACTTTTTGCTGGGATAATGTTAAGAATATTGTGGTCCTGTTGATTGTATATTCTATAAAAATGCTATAACTTATCTTAATGTTTTTTATTCCTCTTTAGCGAAGACTGGATTGTAACCATGGTGATCTGGCTGCTAATAAAAGTATGTGTATCTGTAACCAAGGCTATACATCACTGGAATTGCCAGACCAAGAAATAAGAGATGGTGCTCTTCAGATGTGTACCCTACATGCCAAAGGATACATCGATACTGCCATTATTGGTGTTGTATCCTTATAAATCTGTATATTGACTAACTTCCTATGATATACATGTATCACATATATGTGTCTGTACAGATTGCTCTAAAATCTTCCATTAGGTAGAGGTATACATCATGGAAAAGCTTTTTTTTGTCCAACGTGATGCGTTGTGAGGGGACATGGAAATGCTGGGCTTCCGTCTGCGTTTTCTGCACTTTTTTTTTGTTTTGCTTTTACCAAATAAGTTTGTTTTTGGTATGCGACCTTATTATGAAGAGTTACAGATTAAGTTAGACTTTGGTGCTTTTACCAATTGATTTTATATTTTGTATGTAGTCTTACTATGAGAAGTTACAGGTTAAGTTTGACTTTGGTTATGGTTGATGATTTTTACGGAAGTAATGGCTCTTGGACTTAGAAAATTTCAGTGAATTTAAAGTTTTCCTCATCTTTTTTTTTTGCGAGGGACATTGGAACGCTGTTCTTTTATTTCATTTTGGCTTACCTTTGATTAAAAGCTTAAATGCCTCCTTTTTAAATCAGCAAAGTCAATGTTTAAACCTATTGATATAATGATAAAGGAAGCAACAAATAAAACAGTATGAAGTTTCCCTAGAACAGATCTTAATTATGGTAATTTATACCCTGAAATAATACTAAATTGTTTGTTCTTTGAGAAGATTATACCCCACTTATTAGAATGGGGCTTATGCTATATTGTTATCGTCTTGTCTGTTCTTCAGATGTACTATTGGTCTGTCCATCTGTTAAACTTTTTTTCAACTTCTGTTGAAGAGAATGGGGCTATATCTAGCACATTAACCTAGCACAGTTTAGTGTGCCATATTTTGTTATTATTATTCCTTACAATAAAGGCATTTGCAGCTTCTATCATAGTTATCCTACATATTGCCAACTATATCTGGAGACAACAGAGAAAGAAGCATTTAAGTGATGATTTCCCTGAAGGAGAGTATAAAGCTGTATTGGCAGAGTCTAGTCAGTTCAGTGTAGATTATTATGGTGAGTTATTATAAGTACATCTGTGTTGTATGGACATTTGGAAAGAATCATCCTTTACATATTAATGACTTTATGTAGTCTGTTACTGTGAATATCATAATTTATAGGTCCTAACTCTTCTTGAACAAACATTTCACTTGGCTTTTCTCCATAATAAACAAGAGTTACTGCCCTTTCAATTGGAAACCATTTAGGAATACTATTCAAATTATTGTTAATCTAATGCAACATGTAAATTGATTTTAAGATTATACAACTAACCCAATTTAAATAATAACACTTGAAATAACTTGCATTTCATCTAAATGTTCTATACAATAGTCAATACAAAACTTCAAACTTAAAAACTGACTCCTGCATAGTTCATTAGTCAATTCAGTATAACCAGAACTTAGAAATAAATAGTAGTAATTTATCGGTAATTGATGGTTACAAATCATTATTAGCCAAAAACAAACTTTGATTTAATTATAGTTGCTTTATATTGTAGAGACTGCCTTAGAGTATGAGAAAGCCAATATCTGTAAGAGATGTCTGCGTGGATTGTGTCAGATGTTTAGGTCAAACCAACAAGTCAAATTAGGTATCAAAAGCTGAACTCTTTCCTTTAATTTTCAAAACAGTTATCATTGTACACCTTCTTTATTGTACATTAGAGGACTCCAATAAAAATTGGAATCATTCTTATTGGGTTACCCTCTATAAATGAAGAATTTACTTACTTAATACTTACACTCCCACCTTCTGCCTGTACTTCCATCCATCCATCCATCCGTTAAGTAATTTGTCTGTCCACAGATATAATCTGCTACTTCTCTCGATCCGCTGAATCTCATCTGAATAACTTTTGATTTTTCCGATAAAGATTTTTTTTAGGTTTTTTCCCCAACCCTTTTGAAAAATAGGGACTAAAAGTAGGAAAATAGGTTGTATATTTTGAATTGATAAAAAAAGTTTTTTGAAAATTTGATTCTGATAGTTTGTGATCAATGTGTTGTTTATGACATTTTTTTTAAATATTCCATTACAGATTTTCAAATTTTGTGCATAATTGTGTTTAAATGAGTTATTGTGTCCTTACTATGTTTACTTACTGTCCCTATGCTTAATTGTATCAAACCACACTTGTATGAAGTGAACAGAATTCAACATACTGTGGTCATATCATGCTGTGATCTATAGGTTTTTTTTATAGCATAGTCTGTTTCACAGTTTCAAAACTGAACTTAATCATGCAACTAATTTTCTATCAGTCATTGATCATCAATCAGTTACAAAAAAATGCAAGTGTGTAGTTGATTGTAAGTTATTACTTCAAAATGCTATTTTCTTTTATGACGTCATTACTTATGATCAAATGTACAATAACTACTTTTTATGAAGTAAACCATAATTATCCATTCATCAAGCTGATCTGTAAATCCAGTGACCCTTGCTCTTTATAATCCAGTGACCATTTGCTCTTTAGAATCCAGTGGCTACTTGCTCTATAGAATTTTCTGACCACTTGCTCTTTAAAATTCAGTGACCACTTGTTCTATAGAATCCAGTGACCACTTGCGCTGTAGAATCCACTGACCACTTGCTCTTTAGAATCCAGTGACCACTTGCTTTTTAAAATATAGTGACCACTAGCTATTTAGAACCCACTGACCACTTGCTCTATAGAATCTTCTGACCAATTGCTCTTTAAAATTCAGTGATCACTTGCTTTTTAAAATTTAGTGACCACTAGCTATTTAGAACCACTGACCACTTGCTCTTTAGAACCCAATGACCACTTGCTCTTTAGAACCCACTGACCACTTGCTCTTTAGAATCCACTGACCACTGCTCTTTAGGACCCACTGACCACTTGCTCTTTAGAACCCACTGACCACTTGCTCTTCAGAACCCACTGACCACTTGCTTATGTGACTCCTGATAGATTCATATAATATATGGAATATTGTTTTCTTTTTCCTTTTACTGACATATTTACAAATATGAGTTTTGACACAATTTTTTTAACATATGCATTTTTTTAGAATAAAGATTTTAAAAAGTTAATGCAACAATTTTTATTTTAAGTTCAAATTAAGTTAAGTTTGATTGGTTAGATTGTTAAAGAATTGACATTTTGAATGAATCAGCCACCATTTTATTACAAAACTATAATCAGATTGATCACTGGTCATTGGTTATCTATCCCATTTTCTGATAAGTCAATTGTTAAGATTGTTATTTAGATGTTTCTATTTCTGTGTAGGCATAAAGATTTTGGAAAAAAAATTACAATCAGCATAACTCTACCAAAGATTTCATTTCAGAGAAGTACTGGGCTAAAACTCCCTTCCATGTATGGTGTCCCTTAAATGTTTAGTGTGAAACATTTAAAATAAATTACTAAAAACACCAATGAAACAAACAGTCCTTAGTAATTGATAGGAAAGAAATTAGCCTGTTAACCTCGGAGAATTAGTACATATAGGAGATACCCAACTTTTATACTATTTTTTGGTGTAATTTTGTGCTAAAACTATAAGATATTAAAAAAAACAACATAAAAGAAAGACGTGGGAACTATAGCAATAAATAATTTGTGGGAGCTCAAATGTGGGAGTCTGTCTCATATTGGAGGGTTAACAGGTAGGGAAATATGACTGCCATTTTGGAGTATATCTCAAGATATGAAGGAAGATGATGCTAAAAAAGGTCCACATTTTTGAAAATTCTTGATACATGTATAATATTAAATCTTTTAAGTATAAAATGAACTCCTATACTCGTTCAGCAAAATACATATGTTTGTAACATGTATTATGTAAGAAAAAAAGATTAAAAACTATAAGGTTCTATATTGTTTTCTAGACTATTCAATGGAAGAAATAAATATTGGAGAGACTTTGTTGACACCTGTTTCTCTTATAGAAGATCATGAGGTTGATTAATTGATGCTCAAAGTGAGTAAAATTGTACATAAGCTATAATATCAATACTTATAGCACACTTTCATACATCATAATGTACATTAAAATCCATGGATTACTATAAAATTGTGCTGTACCATTCATCAAAAATGATTAAAAGACATAGAACTAAAAGTCTTATCTATTATTTTTTAATTATAGTTTAGTTTCTAGATTCATTGAAATTCAAATTTTATTACAAATAATGTACAAAATTTCATTTGAAATTGTTATGTATCCAGTTAAATTGAGTGGAGGTCACTTGTATTTAAAACAAAATTAGTCTTTTTATACCCAAAAAAAACTACATGCAAATAAAATTTGAAAATGTGGATGCTTTTTACACAAAAATAATAAAGATGAATTTTAGAAATTCTTTTTTTTTTTTAATTTTTATTTAATTAAATTGTATTTTCACAATAAATGACAAACTTATCATTAAATCTTATTAGGGATGGTTTTACATGTATAGTGTTTTATTAATGAACAAGTTGATAAAAGCTAGCTTAGAAAAATGGCCATAGAAAAAAAGTTTACCAAAATGATTTTTTAATTACTGAACTAGTTTTGTGAAAGCAGTAATGACTCAATGGGTTTGAAACTTTGATTTGATTAATGAAGGTTGATGAAAGGTTTCCATCAGCTGACGAGAACGACCACCATCGCAATCATTAACATGACTTCCTGTAAAATTGCTGTCAACGTGAATTTATTTGAAAAGGAAACGCTTTCTTTGGCAAACATCTTTGTCTTGTAAATGTACAGGATATTACCTTTAATAACCGATTCACATACTCAATTCCCGATCTCCTGGGCGTTTGTTATCGACATTCATCGTGGTATGGTCCTGCTCTTCGTAACTATGCGCTGAGTTTCCTTTTGTAATTGTTTACCTATGTTTTGCGACCATTATCAAAATGGAAATCAGGCAATTTATAAAAAACTGTATCCTGCCATTTCTTCTAACTCATCTTCAGAACCTTTAAAGAAATATTGATTATCAAAATCCTTTATTTGTTCATTAGAATAAAAGGAAGATTATGGTCGTCTGTTTAGATTTTAGAAAATGATAGTTAATTTCAAAGGTGTCGCTTGTTTTACTCTCAGTTATTTCATTACTATGCTATTTGCAATCCATGCCTGTTGACAACCATCATGTCATCTTGGGAAAAATGATGTTTTAAGTTTATAAAAAGATCCAAAGAAAAGTAAATAATAAAATTCGCACTCAATTCAAATTACACCAGTAATGTTTCTCTTGAGATTTGAGAGAATAAAAAAGAAAAAATTAGAACAATGTGAGAGAAATGCTATCAGGATTTATTTTATTGATATTTTCTAACGATTGCTTTCTTAAACCTTATAAAAGTTTGACTTTTATTGTGTTTAATCCACACTGTGTTGAGTGCAGTAACTAGTAAATTACACGCACATGACAAATTTCAGGAATTCACGCTAACACTAATTTTAATTTACATGCAATCTTAGTTTTTTTTTTAAATTGTTTTGCATCTAATAGCTGGCACACATGTATCTCTTATCATTGAGGAAGGAACCAAAGGTCTGACTCACATTTGTAGATATTATCATAGTAGAACTCTTAACTCATTAGTCAAAATGAATTTAATGTGAAGCACCTGTGTTTTATATGTTTTACACACATTATAAAGGTGCTCTACCATACTTGCCAACTTTTGTAAATTGTCACAGTGTTTTAGATGAGAGGATGTGTGAAGAGACAATTTTGAAAACTGTCTTACTTTATTAATGCATAATACCTTTTCAAGTATTTCCAGTTGACCAATTGTATGTTGCGTATAATATAATTGATGGAAGGTAATGAGCCCCTTTTTATAGTGTTTTCCTCCTAACTTTAATGAAATACTAAGTAATTTAATCCCACAAATGATTTTTTTTTCTTCAGAAAACATTGACATATTCACATTAACACAGTTGAGATAATACATTAACCACATCCTCCTCAGTTTTTTTAATAAAGTGATATGAAAAACAGGAAAGGGGAAAGTTTAAAAATAAAGATTTATCATAGACAACTCCAAAAATATACAAGTGGGGTATACCTAGTACAATAACATGTAGGGGTGTACCTAGTACAACAATATGTGGGGGTGTATATAGTACTACAAAAAGTGGGGGTATACCTAGTACAACAAGTGGGGGTATACCTAATACAACAACATGTGGGAGTATACCTAGTTCAACAACAAGTGGTGTGGTATACCTAGTACAACATGTGGGGGTATACCTAGTACAACAACAAGTGGGGGTATACCTAGTTCAACAACAAGTGTTGGGGTATACCTAGTACAACATGTGGAGGTATACCTAGTACAACAAGAAGTGGGGTATACCTAGTACAACATGTGGAGGTATACCTAGTACAACATGTGGAGGTATACCTAGTACATCAAGTTGGGGTATACCTAGTACAACATGTGGGGGTATACCTAGTACAACAACATGTGGGGGTATACCTAGTACAACATGTGGGGTATACGTAGTACAACAACATGTGGGGGTATACCTAGTTCAACAACAAGTGGGGGTGTACCTAGTACAACTTGTGGAGGTATACCTAGTACATTAAGAAGTGGGGTACACCTAGTACAACATGTGGGGTATACCTAGTACAACAAGTGGTGGGGTACACCTAGTACAAGATGTGGGGGTATACCTAGTATAACAAGTGGAGGTATACCTAGTTCAACAAGAAGTGGGGTATACATATTACAACATGTGGTGGGGTATTCCTAGTACAACAACATGGTGGGGTATACCTAGTACAACAAGAAGTGGGGTATACCTAGTACAGCAAGAAGTGGGGGTATTCCTAGTACAACATGTGGGGTGATACCTAGTACAACAACAAGTGGGGGTATACCTAGTACAACAACATGTGATGTTATACCTAGTACAACAAGAAGTGGGGTATACCTTGTACAACAACAAGTGGGGTGATACCTAGTACAAAAACAAGTGGGGTATACCTAGTACAACATGTAGGAGGTATACATAGTACAACAACAAATGGTGGGGTATACCCAGTACAACAACAAGTGGTGGGGTATACCCAGTACAACAACATATTACTCTTTATTTTAATAGTATTTTTATGACCTAACTTTCTTGATTTTTTTAAACCATCAAGCTTAAAGATATACATTCCCAAACTGAATTAGAATATTCCATTAAAGGGCTTCATTACTATCATTATTATATAGAAATAAAAATATCTCTTTATCCTATATTCATTTTGGAAAGTTTTTTTTCAGAAAAGTTTATTTTCATTTATTCATAGTTTTGTTTACTCACTTTCATTGAAAGTATTATCTTCAAAAATGTTTTGATAATTTCATCACATAAAGTGATATTTTATTTTTCCCACTGTACCAGTGTTATTACATGAGATCTATAAATTTACAAAAAAAACTGACCTAATTGATTGATGAGATCTTGATGATATCTTCTTCCTTTAAAGGTGTATTATCTACATAACAGTTTCATTTTGTTCAAAGAATGGACAATTTTATTTCTCCCTCCTTACAACTTAGCTGTGTTTGGCTTTTAGTTTCTATTTGAATATGTTTGCTTGGTAAATATACAATTGGTGTCACTTTGATATTTTAGTGTCATGACTGTTCAGTTTTATATCATTCAAACATATGGGAAATAATTTGTACACATCAGGGAAGCTTTCATCTAACTATTGGTGCAATTAGGTTCTTTATTTTGCTCTGCTGAAGTCACTCTATGATTTAACAGTATCAGTGTTTCTAGAGAAGCTCAGGATGTTTAACTCACTGGTGCTAAGATTGTTACTTCACTGAACTTTCTGACAGTTGATAAAACTGCCTCTCACAATGAAACACTCGCCTCATATGTGGGAGATTGTAAAAACCAAAAACTTTAAAATTGATAGACAAAGCCACATAATAGAGAGAGAGAGTGATGACTGGCTTGCCCTTAGTTGGAATGATATGTTTGAGCAGGGTTATGTGTCTACCTGCAGCTGATGCTTCTGTTGGCCACCCCTTTGAAAATTGGCTCAGTGGACTAGTTCATAGCAGGGTCTGCTAAACTCGTTTGACATAATATGATATTTGCTAATGTGTGTAAAACAACAAGCAACCAATCAACTAATCTATAAATGTATTGTATGTTTCTGTCCCTATTGTCAATTTACATGAGAAAGTTAAATTTATGATTTTTCAATTTCAGCCACTCTGACTAGTTACAGTATAATTGAGCTAAGCAGTTGAACTTTATTAATTATTATGTTGTTGTATTTATCATGTTACTGTTGTGTTAGGTCAACTTATTTTCTGATTTTTGAGTAAGACATTAAGTCTTGTTGTTACCCTTACATTCGTTTCACGATGTATCATTACCCATAACTTTTAAATTCGAGGAATAATTTTTTTATTATTTGGTGTAGAGATCTGAAGGCGACTTTCATCATTTTGGGGGTTCTATATCTTTTTGTCATCCTTCATAGGACTGATTTGAAATTTAGGATGATCTTTTAGTATGATAAGTTTCAGTCACTTTTTCGGAAACTTATTCATGTTTAATACTATAGGTGGGAGTATCCCTGTCCATATACCTGCTGGGGACATCTCTGTCCATATACCTGGTGGGGACATCCTTGTCCACATACCTGGTGGGGCACCCTTCTCCATATAACTGGTGGGGACATCCCTGTCCACATACCTGATGGGGACATCCCTGTCCATATACCTGATGAGGACATTCCTGTCCATATATCTACTGGGGCATCCCTGTCCATATACCTGATGGGGCATCCCTATCCACATACCTGGTTGGGGCATCCCTGGCCATATATCTGATGAGGACAACCCTGTCCACATACCTGGTGGGGACATTCCTGTCCACATACCTGGTGGGGGCATCCCCTATCCACATACCTGGTTGGGGCATCCCTGTCCATATACCTGATGGGACATCCCTGTCCATATACCTGGTGGAGACATTCCTGTCCACATACCTAGTGGGGCATCCCTATCCACATACCTGGTTGGGGCATCCCTGGCCATATACCTGATGGGGCATCCCTGTCCATGTACCTGGTGGGGACATTCCTGTCCATGTACCTGGTGGGGACATTCCTGTCCACATACCTGGTTGGGGCATCCCTGTCCATATACCTGGTTGGGGCATCCCTATCCATATACCTGATGGGGACATTCCTATCCATATACCTGGTGGGGACATTCCTGTCCACATACCTGGTGGGGGCATCCCCTATCCACATACCTGGTTGGGGCATCCCTGTTCATATACCTGATGGGGCATCCCTGTCCATATACCTGGTGGGGACATTCCTGTCCACATACCTAGTGGGGCATCCCTATCCACATACCTGGTTGGGGCATCCCAGTCCATATACCTGATGGGGACATCCCTGTCCATATACCTGGTGGGGACATTCCTGTCCACTTGCCTGGTGGGGGCATCCCCTATCCACATACCTGGTTGGGGCATCCCTGTCCATATACCTGATGGGGACATTCCTGTCCACATACCTGGTTGGGGCATCCCTGTCCATATACCTGGTTGGGCATCCCTGGCCATATACCTGATGGGGACATCCCTGTCCATATACCTTGTGGGGACATTCCTGTCCACATACCTGATGGGGCATCCTTATCCACATACCTGGTTGGGGCATCCCTGTCCATATACCTGATGGGGCATCCCTGTCCATGTACCTGGTGGGGACATTCCTGTCCATGTACCTGGTGGGGACATTCCTGTCCACATACCTGGTTGAGCATCCCTGTCCATATACCTGGTTGGGGCATCCCAGTCCATATACCTGATGGGGACATCCCTGTCCATATACCTGGTGGGGACATTTCTGTCCACATACCTGGTGGGGCATCCTTATCCACATACCTGGTTGGGGCATCCCTGTCCATATACCTGATGGGGCATCCCTGTCCATGTACCTGGTGGGGACATTCCTGTCCATGTACCTGGAGGGACATTCCTGTCCACATACTTGATGGGGGCATCCCTGTTCACATACCTGGTGGGGGCATTCCTGTCCACATACCTGGTTGGGGTATCCCTATCCATATACCTGATGGGGCATCCCTGTCCATGTACCTGGTGGAGACATTCCTGTCCACATACTTGATGGGGGCATCCCTATCCATATACCTGGTGGGGGCATCCCTGTCCATATACCTGGTGGGGACATTCCTGTCCACATACCTGGTGGGGACATCCCTGTCCATATACCTGATGGGGACATCCCTGTCTATATACCTGGTGGGGACATCCTTGTCCATATGCTTGGTGGGGCATCCCTGTCCATATACCTGGTGTGAGCATCCCTGATCACATACCTGTTGGGGGCTTCCCTGTCCAAATACCTGATGGGAGCATCCCTGTCCATATACCTTGTGGGGCATCCCTGTCCATATACTTTGTGGGGCATTGCTGTCCACATACCTGGTAGGGCATCCCTGTCCATATACCTGGTGGGAGCATCCATTTCCACCTACTTGGTGGGTGCATCATTGTTTGCATACCTGGTAGGAGCATATATATCCACCTACCTGATGGGGCATCTGTGTTCACATACCTTGGGGTATCTGTCCACTTACCTGGTGGTGGGGGCATCTGAGTCCACATACCTTGTGAAGGAATATGTGTCCACATACCTGGTGTGTTTAACAATCTATGTGTACATGTATATCTGTTAAATAGTTTTTGTAGTAAATGGTTCTATATTGTTAAATATAAATACTGTTCAGAATTACAATACAATTCCACCTACCAGTCATGTGTAGAATATGTGATTTATCCAATTAAACAAAATAATGTCATTTGAGGTGTTTGAAAAATAATTATTTGTGCCCTGAAGAGTGTCATCCTATGCAGAGATTTGAGATAAAGTGGAGTAGTTTGAAAAAAATATATATATATTTGATTATAATTCAAATTCTAATAATATTTTTTATGTGTGTGGAAGTGTACGTTTGTCATCATGTGGAAAATATTAACAGATGCTAAAGAGGTATGTTCAGAAAATATCAGCCCTCAAATCTGAATTGTTCTAAAAAAAAAAAGATAAAAAATATCATAATTCACATGCTAAATATGTGTCTTTATTGACAACACTGTTTTATTATGAAAGAGTTAAATCTAAAGAGTTAAGTGAAATAATCAGTAACCATTATTACCAGTAATAAAATATTGAGATCAATATCCTGCAATGATGAAACTGGGCAAAAAAAAACTCTTGTTCAAAAATTTTTCAAAGATTTTATTTAAATGATAACTAGTTCACAACTCAAATTATTTGAAATGTGTTCAATGCCTTAATATTATATCTGTAATTAGTTCAGCAGTTTGTCAATCCCAGCTCTTCTGATGAGAAAATTCAAATCCTGAGTATTGTTTTATCTGCATCATTTAATATTGACTGTATAATTTTCTAATTTGATGTTTTTAAGAAATTAATGTGAACGTGAGTATTATCAGATGAAATTTGATAAGAAATTGCTTTTTTTGTAATTTATAGATTTATTAAGATACAATGTTATAAAATTGTAACAATGTCTGCTGTTGATTTTTCCCTTCATTAGATACAAACTTGTTACTATTTATTTGGTCATGGAAGTCTTGTTTAATTTCTCTGACCCACACACTGCATATGTTATATTAAACATTATTAGATTCTATCATTGATAAATCATCCAGAATGAAAGTTTTGATATTATGAATTTCTATATAGCCTATTGAGGCTGTTTGTCATCTCCTTTGAGACCTCAAGTCACTATAATACTATCTTTAATATTGTAATACTTTGATTTCCGTGTGAGTTGTTATCAGCGACATGATCTGATTGGGCAGTGGTCAGGTGTGTAGACTGACCGCTGATCATTAGCTACTGATTGCGATCGGCAACCCACCAGCCTTGTGCCTCACACACAGGCTACTAATTAAACTTATCCTTTGATCCTCTTACCTGTTGCAATTAAAAACAGGTAAAAAATTGTTTGATTTCAATGTGTGAAGTATTCACAGCTATTTAGCCCAGCAGGGTGATATTTATAAGGTGAAAATTTCTTCAGCTTTTGATTTTTTAAGAGGAGTTAATATATAGATATGATAAAGTAGATAGAAGAGAGTCAGGTGTTTATCTAATGCAGTCTGAGCTTTCAGTTTTAGTTGGTCTCCAAGGAATCACCGCATGCAATGTAAAGTTACGACTATTGTATTCTGTGGTAAACTTCTCTTGAAGACAGATGAAGCTTCTTTCATTAATTCAAAACATGAAAAAGTTAATTTCCAGTAAATGAAGACTAGTAGCATTATGATATAAATGCCAATTAAAGGTAATGGTAAGTGAAGCCTTTTTGGGGTCTTAAAAATAAAGCATTTAAATGTGCATCTACATTGTACTTGCATTGGCCAGAATTGACATCAGATTAGATTTACATATAAATGAAAATGTTCTTGAACTACTCCTTTAAGACATTTGAGTAACTTAAGGTCATATTCTGTCACTGTTAGCCAAAATTTGGGCAAATAATGATGTTGCTTAAGTGCATTTATGCTGAAAGTATTATCACTTGTAGGTATAGCCTGCTCTTACCCTTAACCACCATGCTTGTGTTATTTAGAAGGTTATTTGTTTGTAAAAATTAAGGTAAGATTGTAGAGCCCTGTCTAATTAGATCATTAACACAAGTATACTATAGTTTTCAGTAAATTTTTGAAATATTTTTTTGTCATTGAAGGAGTCTCTTCTTTATTTCTTATTTAGGATTTTGCAGTGATGGAATTTTAAACTAAAAAAAATAAAATTAGGGGTTTTCATAATGCTTTAGAGCCGCAGTTATTTATTTTTTTTAATTATAAATTATTTAGTTTTAGCTTAAAATTAATTCCTAAGATCCTGTTGAATGATATATTTGTTTCATTTGATTTACTTATTGCCATCTCTTATAAAGCACAAAAATGAAGTTTGATAATGTATTTTTTTTTATCAATGTATTCCATACAGTAATTATCTGGACACTGCAAATGTTTACTTTCATTATTTTTCTGATGTCTGCTTTCCATAATCTGTTACTTTGGATTGGACTGGATTATTTACAGGTAGAGGTTTAATTTACTTTGAGTTTTAGAAAAGTACAATGTATATAAAAAAGAAAATTTAAAATGATAGATTTTTCAGTGACGTTATTTATTATTAAAGTAAGAAATCAAACCACTTGATATCAGATACATCAGAATGTATAAAAAGTCCAAATGAAATATATAATGTTATTATAGTATAATGTGGTGATTCCACCTCAGAAAGAGCCAGAATTAAATGAACAGCAGTTAGATGATTGGTCCAGCTGTGAAACTGACAGAACAATGTGTTCAAAGTTTGCCATAGATGAAAGAGAGCCTAGAGGATTTACCATTGTCTAGAGGTGTCGTAATTATTGTGTAATAATTATAGAACATTGACATAGTTAATTGTTCCTAAATCGTCACCAAGTCAAATCATTGGTGAATACTTTTTTTTGGTTTAAATGACAACATGTAATAATATCAAACCCTGTAATATCAAACCCTGTAATTACTGTTTCATCACCAGTAGTTTAGTTGTATATATATTTTTTTACATTTTCTATAATCTTGCTAATATTCTGTAAGATCAGCTGTTAAAAGTGTTTTTAAAAGTCTTAAGATTCATTATAGTGTAATGATTTTCTATATTAAAGTGAATATGTTTAAAATGTCCAGTACATTAATGATATATTGAGAATTATATTTTTTCAAAAGAGATCTTTGACTTTAATGACTTTG
The DNA here is from genome assembly GCA_037379345.1 of Perna viridis. Classification (NCBI taxonomy): domain Eukaryota; kingdom Metazoa; phylum Mollusca; class Bivalvia; order Mytilida; family Mytilidae; genus Perna; species Perna viridis. The sequence goes on along the minus strand of CM074516.1, from coordinate 48,635,736 downwards.
TTAAGACTTTCCTGAGAAAACAAACATTTTATTTACTAACTTATGATTTACTTTCAAAAAATTAGAATAAAAAACTTTTTTTTGATTTGAATTTCTTTTAATGTTTTCAGACCATGTGAGCTGCGGGTTGCAGTAATCTACTTGATATAGTTAGAGGTAACGTTCAATTGAAGATTCACACCAGGATTAATTTTCTATTGTCACATCACCATCACACATGAAATACTTCAGGTAAAATTCATGTTAATTTTCAGGTAAAGTGTTGCAGTATTCATCTTAAAGTCATATAAAGGGACACATGTAGGTCTGCAACTCATGTAATAGATACATGTGAGTCTTGAAAAATTAACATGGCATTTATAGGAGTTATCTTAATCATAGTAATCTTTATGGTACAGATCCCATTCTGATCCACATTTTTTCCTGCATTATTTTGAAGTGCTATCTCCATGTAATGTAGTATTACATGAACTGTTGATGTTTTACCATGGAGCTTTGGATTGAGAGACTTGCTCATAAAAAAGTGAAAATCTTTTTAAGAGACATTATTGTAATTCAATCATAAGTTATTGTCCTCATATTTCAAAAGATAATATATTTTTTCTCCAATTTCCCTAATCCTGACTAAAGTTCTCAAAAGTCTTAATCTTCTTTTTTTCAAAATTTATGAAATGAATGACAGTTGGTATCATAAATTATTATCAGAAAATCAGAAGTTTTTATAGATTGCTTGTGATATCCCCAAAAAATCATTAATTACAAGTGAATTAATGTATTCTGTAGTTTTTGTCAAAGAATTTGTCATTTGAGGTACCGATGGTGATAAAACCATATTGAATCAGATAACAAGGGGATTGGACTCACCTGGATAATTCTTACCTGTTATATAGTTCACACTTCTGTGACTTTCTATTGGTAGTAATTGATGAAATGGGAGGAGTTTATGTCAGTGGGAGGAGCTAATTTGTTCCGTGACAGGTCGCGTGGCTGAAAGTAGTTAACATGGAATTGGACAGAAAAATAAGTCCAGAGTGTCAGAACATCATTGTCATGATTGTTGTAGTTTTTAACTCTTAATGTATGCATTTTCACGATAACACTAATATAATGTTAGTCCGTAATTTTCAAAATTGACCGAAATCGGCCTTCGCATGACTAGTCAGTTCCGTCTGCGTCAAATCACAACGATTAATTTAAACATACTGATGAATACCCAAACAACAATTAACATCATGAGCGTTACATAGACGGAAGTTTTCATTCATAAGTTTTACTCAAGTGCAATATTTTTTGGAATGTTTGAATTAGTTGTATGTCGTACTTCTTTGGATGTGCGGAAATCGTGAGTGAAGTTATAGCGTCTGAATGGTTGACGATTGGGTCATAAAAACTATGTATGCCACGAAGCGCAGGAGGCGAACTGTCAAAAGGTAAGCCATAGGATTTACTTGTTCGCCGACTTCTGTTGGTTTTTTATTTCGTAAGTGATAACATAGGCTTCTTTAATTGTTTATAAATTGTTTTATGCATTTATATGGTATAATATTTTTTTTGACACAATTTTTTTTTGTGTGCATCCTTTAAATTTGGCAAATATTCAGGTTGGTAATATTTAAAATCAGAATTTAAATGTAACTTATACTGTTTCAAATCTGATAAAATTATCATTTGAAGTTAAAATTCAAGTCTGAACACTGGGGATATTTGTTCTGTTGATTATAATCTGAATGGTTACACAGTTTATAGCACTGGTCTGAATGTGTTTTATTTTAGATTTTATAAATACATCTTTTGAGTTTGTTAGGACTGTGGTTAATTCTGCACTTAAGATTTTATTTTTATATTTCTTAAATGAAAAAAAATTCATCTGCCTTTTCTTGTTAATAATATTTTTTTAAAACATAATGAAAATAAAATATATTATGTTTATATCAGTTACTATACTGAAAACTCAAGAATAAAAATATTCATTACTATGATTATTAATTAAAAAAAAAACAAACAAACAAACAATTTTTATATAAGTAATTTTTCCTTCCCCTTGCAATAAACCAGAGAATTTCTTAATGAAATGTTTTAAAAATATTTTAAGAGAAAATTTCTTTTTTCTTCCTGTATGCAAGTTAACAACAATTTTGTTCTTATTGCATCTAGTATTGAATTTTGTTATAAATTATTTTTGTATTTTTGTGAGCCCAAAAAATGAACAACACATGATCTATTTTATAAGCATGCACTGGATCATAAAACATAAATATGTCATTCTAAAGAGATCACTGAATACCCTGCGACCAAGGCACGGATGTTAAACACACTTTTAGGCCATCAACTCTGTGAATCTGATAGATGAAGGAACTGACAGGAAATTTGAAATTTCTCTTGCCAGAATAATTGTCGTAATTGCTTTAAATTTGTATCATTGTCTTTAATAGTGAATTATGTTTCCATTGTGAAGGCTTTAGAATAAAAACAAACTAACATAAAATTACTTTGGCAGTCTTTGTTCGTATTTAGATGAAATAAAACAAGACACAGATCCTCTGGTATATAATTTTCTTTAATTTTTATTGAAGTATTTAAACTAATCCATTACGATTAAAAATGATTGTCCATTTTTTTTCAGTTTAAGAATGTTTGAATTTTTTATTTTCATAAATATTTATTTTGAATTGATCTATATTTATATAATATTTATGTATTTATTTATTTTATTATTAAATTTTACGTATAATTTAAAAAAACTGCCTATCTTTCTAAGGTGTACACAGTTTATATTGTTGGCAATTATTTTTAAATTTAATGATTCAACAAGATTTTATATATAAGGTTTAATGGTTAAATTCCACATTCACCACCTAGTTCTACGGATTTAAACATTTTTGACATCTATCTTTATTTCTGCTTGATCAAGCATTTTCATCCTCCTTCGTTCACTGTAATTATTGCTATGTTTATTTAAGATTGGTTTGACTTTGAACATTCTCTTTCTGTAATTACCATTAAAGTTAATTAGTTGTAACTTGCAGTGAATTTACCTTTGTATTTTTGAAGTCAAATCAGCTTCATATAGTGAAATGGGAAAGGTTGATTTCTATAGTAATAAAATTATATGAGCCAAGAATTTATTGACTATAGAAATCACAATAACCTAAATTAATTCATCTGTATTAGGCCATAAAACATCACATTTCATTTGTTTCCCCCATTGAACATGAAAAAAAAAACCAAAGGTGATTGGTGGCATATGGTTGTAGTATAATTAAGAGCAAGAGAATATGTTTTCGGGGCATTTCTGTCTTCTAGAATTATCATTGACTTCACCTCATCTAACATAACATGCTATTAATATGTTGTCCTGGATCAAAAGATCAACTTTTACCATAATTCAAGTGATAAGAGCCAATACAAAAGACAGGTTTTGTGGTGCTGGATGGCAGAGCTAAGTAAAAGGGGCGTTTAGCCCAAATCTATAATAGAATAATAATATTTTGGTTAATTATTGGTAGAGCTAGAAAAGTCAATGATAAATGCATAATATTCATTTTTTGTTTTTAATCAATTTAATTTTTAATATCATTATAATTTGTAGTAATTATTATTACATCTTTGTGTAATAGCTGTTTTTGTGTTGCTAGTTTTTCATCAACTAAAAATGGAAATTAAGAGAATAATGTCTCCTTTCTGTATAGAAAAAGGACCAAAATGTTAAGTTGGAAATTAAGTGAATATGGTTACCATGATGAAAAATCTCATGAAATAAACAATACAAATAGTCAAATATTACAACAAGACCCAGACAACTTGAATGGAGTGAAAAAATTAAATTGCCATGGAAGATTTTTGAATTGTTACCGATATTAATTAAGTTAACAAGTCCACAAAAATATCCCAAAAATTTAACAAAATATTAACAAACATTCACAAATGTTTGGACAGTGCAGATATGAAATTGATTTCGATGGGACTAATGAAAATGATAAAGATCTGAATTGAGACTTTTTACTACAAAATTAAAATGTATGAGATAATTTGTATAAAATCAGATATTTCATTGTGATATTTCAATTAAATGGAATGAATATCTGTCGTAGTCGGAGTAGTGTAGACTGGCTTCCTTTCTAGTAATGCTTGTGTATTTTTACAATAGGGACAAGAATGTAATTAGATTAAACGTGGAGTTGATTACCAGATAGAGGTCAAACAATAGACAAAAATATTTATCTTGTACAAATTTGTTACAGTTTACAAAAGATCTTTTTCCAGGTCTTTCACACAAAATATGTTGACAAAGAAATTGAAAAAAGGATAGCTTTAGTATTGAATTTATGTGGAATGTATTTATTCTACATTTTGTGTCTGTTGCATAATAAGAAAGTTTGTTATAAGTAAACTCAAGGGAAGAAATTATTTCAGGTTTACCATTCAAATAAAAACTGTTTATTGGTGGTGCAGTCATCATAATGTTTCTGATGCCAATGCTATTTTTTAGGTTGACCTTCCTTACATCTTTTCCTTGTGTCAGTGCAACTTTTTAGGTTGACCTTCCTTACATCTTTTCCTGGGGCCAGTACAACTTTTTAGGTTAACCTCCCTTACATACTTTCCGGGTGTCAGTACAACTTTTTAGGTTAGCCTTCCTTACATCCCATTTGTGGTTAGTGTTAATTCAAAGTCTTTTCCCAAAGACCAGAAAACCCAATATGTTAACAAGTTGTTCTTTGGCATAAACAATATGGTGGAGAAATGATATCTGTCTGCCAGTAGATTAGGAAAGAAGAATTTTAATTATAAGAAGTGACTCTCATTGAAGATTTATAAGTCGTTGGGTAAATTTGACATTGATTGTTGGTGATTTCTTGGTGCCGATGGTCCATCTGTCGTACAATATGGAATCAAGGTATAAATACACATTGTCTATTGGAACGTATTATTATTTTACAATGAAGTGGGCTAATTTGACCATAATTATAGATCCTAGTATTGTGTTGGTCTAATTTGCCCTCTGTCAGAAGGCAGGTAATATCTAGGTGGTGTCTAAGGCCTTTTTAATTTCCAGGTGGAAATTGGAGAATTGGAAAATTTTGTCTTTTGGCAAAATTTGACAAAAAGTGTAGCACATTGAAATTTGAATTATGACAATTGAATAATTAAAGTAAACCACTACAGATTTCTTTATACCCCTAATGGAACCTCCCCCTTTTAACAGAGACAAGGTCATTTTTATTTGAGTAGCTTTTACATAAAGGAAGAAGATCAGCTAATTAAGTGTGAACAAAAAGTAATTTTCAAAATGAACATACTGTAATGATTAAGACAGTTTATATTAGGTTTTATGACAGATCTATGGTGCAATTACTCAACAAGAAGGCTTTGAAGGTTGTCAACATCCAATCTACTTATTACAATGATTACTGCCAAGATTTCATTGTAAGAAAGAGCTATTTGTAGACACCTTGGCCCAGAAATGAAGTCAATTTCATCAAAAATGTATTTATTTGTCTCCAACACCTGGAAATATAAGAAATATGTAAATTACTTATAGTTATAAGACAAAGAAATTAAATACTAAATTACAAATCTCAAAATATATTTTATTGTGGAAAGTAAAGATGATGTAAACATTGCTTCTGTCTTATATATATGTAATACAGATAAACATACTTTATAATCTTGTTCATATTATAATGCTAGGATTACAGGAACAACCATGTGAAGTATTGAATGAATAAGTAGACAAATTTTGTTTTGACAATTTATACATTGTCATTATTAAACCCTGTTGGACTCCTTTGGGAGAATATTTATACAATTTATGGATATCATTTCCCATTTGTTATAATTACAAAGCCATTGTCATCTTCCCTTTCATTTTCGATAACAGGGGCGGAGTTGACTTCACGGTTCACTAAACGGCAACTGAAAAACACCACTTAGCTCAATGTAATGCATGAAATGGCTATATTATCTGTTTTATTGATTATAAGTGGAGTTTTATCTTGCATATCAGGGCTTTTATAGGGGTTTCTCAATGAGGTGGTATTTATTAAGAGTCAATTACTCTAAAAATGAGGTCCATGAGTAAAAAATAATGTATTGGATCGTTTGTTTTGCATCCATTTTCTTCTTGTTTTTAAATAGTAGTAAAAGATATAAAGTATGCCATTCTACAGAGTATGAGAGCTTTTCAAAACAGACAAAAATTGTAGAAGATAAATACATTGTTGGAATGTTGGTATTTGGTCAATATGTTTAGTCAATTAGTTCATATCTGAACTTCAATGGACCATTTGTAACTTTTTATTTTTTCTTAAATTTTATATTGTTCTTGAATACTCACTAAAAATTTTGTTGTCAAACAGGTCATATTTTAAGAATTGCTATACTTTAATATATGGACACATTTTTGAATCAAAGAAGTATTCATTCAGTGTTTTGACAATTATTTGTTGGTACACAAACCCAATGAACCAGAATTTCTGCTTCCTTTCAAATTCTTTATTTTGTCTTTTCCCAGGCATTTTAACAAACCACAATTACTAATTTTGTCAGGGTTGAAATCCTTTCCTGTTTCAGAGGCTATCATGTTCCATTAGTCGCCTAGTATGGTATGCTAATTACTCAATGCAGTAGGTAAATTACAAATTTTTCACCAATTTACCATGGTCCGATCTGTTTATATACATGTCAAAGGACCTACTGAAAACTTATGATCTTTAAGTGTGAATTATTCTGTTCAGAGTATGTTTTACTGTGTTAATTCAACAACTATTTAGACATTTGAACAAAACAATTTTTGAACTTATTAGTGAGGAGTTTTGATTTGTTATATGTCAGGACTGTCATAAAATTTTCCACATAATTTTATAATACCCCCAGACCAAAAGATTATACTTCTATCACATAGAAGAATAAGGTTATTTTAATATTATTTTATGGTCAAGTATACTGGACATTTGATCCAATGAAATTTTTATTCTTACTGGACCAAATGAGGTCAGAACAACAATTCTTTACATTGGGTCTACAGTTTCAAGTACTTTTAACTGGAGATAAAGTTTTGCATAGGCTGTTGACCAACCATATTTATTTTGCATAATTTTGCTCACATTAGAAAAATTCTTGAATTAAGATTATTAGATAAAAAGTTTGAATAAACCATTAAAAAGATTAGAGAAGTAGTAATGTTCATGGCCTTTTGAATGAGTAATGTATATAATCAAAAATGAATCTGTAGTTATGACAGGTTTGTAGGTGGCCTAATACAATATAACCATTCTCTATACCATTTATAGTGTGTTTGTTAACATTTTTGAAGTTCATATTAAGATAAGGAGTTGACATTATCAAACTTGTGTTGAATTCATTGGAATATAAAGATCTGTATAACATGTCCTCTAGTTTGGTATAGCCTTTACCTGTGTACTTGAGTTTTTTTTCTTTTTTTTTTGGAAAAAAGTTTATTTCCTTTAATTGTATACCTTTCATTTTTTTTTACAGTTTTGGCTTGGCTACATTGTGACATAAGTTGATCATATTTCTTGGTAGTATTACTTTTTATATTGAGAAGTTATTACTGTTCCAATCAAAACTGGAAGTGAAAGCATTCCTTTGATTTTACCACATGGATTTTACTCAGTTTAGAATGGTAAAACAAACAATAGCTAGGAATCAGAGCTGTTTCTTAAACTTTAAATATAAGTTACCATTAATATAGGTAGATGACTGTTGGGAAAGGTCTCTTCAAAAAATAAACAAGAACATTCAGATATATAAATCAGTATGTCAGAGTATCACATACAGTTAAGACCTACATCACAGGTGCCAAGGGAAATTCCTGTTCAACAGTGAAAATAAAGTTATCCTGAAAACACTTTAGTGTAAGGGTATGCTAATACAGCTAAAATTGTTGGGCTTCGTTTTTTTTTTGTTTTTTTTTGTTATTTCCACACCTTATTGGTGTCTAAATTCATATAAATGTAAGTTTACACTGTGTATCAAGTGCTTACAATTTATTGCTACACTGTATTTTTTTTTTTTTTATAAAACAATGGATGTTGGATCATATAACACAATATTTCAGTATACACTGTAAGACTACCAACACTGGTCTGAATGGAATCAATCCTCGGAACACTGGGTACTTAATCAGGGAGAAATGCTGTGAATGGCTTCATCATAAACCACGGTTGAATGGTGTACGCTACAATTTGTCTATGATACATTTTGTAAGTTGACCCTAGGTTTTGGTATTTTTTATGAGTGACACTCTGGCACATGGCACTTGCAGAATGACAGCAAGAACAATACTTACTGGACTTTTGAAAACTAGGGTCTAGCTGTATGTGCTTTTAATGCACCATAGTTAAATTTGGTTTTCACATCTAATATCCCAACTTTATGTAAAAGATTAAATTCATATAATAATCTTAGAAATAGTCTTATCCTTACAACTGTAATTTCATTTGTAATCGGTAAATATACATACTTCAAGGTTCGATTGTGACTTCTTTAATTCTTCAAAATTGAAAGTATATTAAAATGTTGCAAATAGACTAAATATTTTTAATGTCATATTTGAGTGAATAAATTGGTTTCTCATTGGTGTCCATTTTAAAGGTTTACTAAGCTAATTAATAATAAAACCTTCACATTTTTTTCTCTGATAGACATATTCAGAATTGTCAACAAAACACACTGTTTTATACACCTAATCAACCATGTTTACAATATGTTACTAATTTAAATGACTAATTTAAAAATGGACACTGTATAAGTTACATTAAAACATTTCTAGTTGTGGGTTTTGTTTCATTTTCCCAGGATACAGATATTCTGTGTTTACATTTACAAAACAGTGGATCTTTATTTTCACTGTTGAACAGGAATTTCCCTTGGCACCTGTGATGTAGGTCTTAACTGTATGTGATACTCTGACATACTGATTTATATATCATAAAGTGCACTTGATTGAGTCCGAGGTCTGATTGTCCGTTGACCCACAACATGCCTGGTCACTCCATACAAATCACTCGCTACAATTATCAAAAGTTTAGTATTCAGTGGTTTGATGGTGAGACCATTTAATTGTGGTTTTATAGCCCTACAATTTGTTGCTGTATCCCCATACAATGTGTGAATAGATTTATAGTAGATCTTCATTGGTCCGTCTCATCGTATCACCGTCAATATTATGGGGTTCAGGTTTTATAGAGGGCAGAAAACACAGGCTTTCTTCCTATAGAGTGTTACACTTCTTATAATACATGTAATTTATGTTGTATTACATTGTAAAATGTTCCGATTGGAAACCAGAAACCTGTAATCCTGTGACTTGCAGATACACTGGGGTGGATCTGAACTAACTGCCCTCTGCTCATCATTTATATCATTTGTCAATTGGAGCAGATTTGATAGTACGCTATATAGTGCATGGTTAGAGTTTGGAGACGACAAAGTTATAAAGATATTACAGAACAGTAATTAAGGTCCATTACAGTGAGACAGGTGGAAGACATTATGCCATACCTCTCTGACAATTTCTGAATTATTTATTTCTTTGGACTCCCTGCTCTCTCTAATGCAATAAAATTTTTCTTTAAACTGTTGGTATAATTATATAAGACTTACTATCATCATCATTGTGTTTATAGGGTGCAGTCATGGTTCATATATTTTCCAGTTCAGAAGAGAATTCAAATTCAGCAATCTTTCTAACTTTCAAATTTTGGTACTGGGTCTTATGTATCATTTTTTTCCTAAACTTCTAATAAATGGATATTATGAATATTTTAAAGATTATTTTGTGAAGACTTCTGTGATTTTTACTGTGCATAAAATGATCTCACTTTTCTGAATTTTTGAGAAGACAAATTTTCAGAAATGTAGTGACTTTTGTATCAAATGTGGTTTGACTATGGCTGACTTTTGTGTTTTAAACATCTATTTCCTATACTGAAATGTATTGAAGAATCTGAGAACGAGCTGATCCACTATCCATCATGATGTATTGTGATTTATTTCCACTGGATATTAATAATCAATCCTGTTTCTATAGCCATTCCTACAGTACATTTAAAAATTATGTCACCAACTTCTACCAAACAATGGAGACAAGCTTGAAAATAGAAAAATGGCGATGTTATCTGGTCTTACAGATGTAACCATCGGTTGTTCTCGGATCAGATCCAAAACAATTGGGAATCAGCTAATCTATACAGACCATTGTTTTGGAGGTTTTGTTGTTGAGATCTATGGATTGACGGGGTATAAATATCTCTAATGTTTTGATAGGAGTAGTAGTAGACACATTAGGTTTACATGTGTAATGTTTTGACTGCTGAATTGTGGAAACTTTTGTAACATTTGTGTGGCTCTGGTTAGAGTTTAATAACCATAATTGGTTTCTACATTAAAAAAAAAGTTATTTGATCAAAAACAAAAAAAAAAAACAAAACATGCAACCATATTTGTAAATTTGAAATGATCGATTGAAGTATAATGAGGTTTTAGTAGTAATTTGTAGGCATCCATTCAGGTAGCCATGCACCTAAGGTAGTCATGCACCTACACCTAAAGTGGCGATGCCCCTTCACCTCAGGTAGCCAGGCCCCAACACCTCAGGTAGCCATGCCCCTACACCTCAAGAAGCCATGCCCAGACACCTCAGGTAGGCATGCCTCTACACCTCACGTAGTCATGCTCTTACACCTTCGGTAGCCATGCCCCTACACCTCAGGTGGCCATGCCCCTACACTTCAAGTAGCCATGTACCTACACTTCAGGTACCCACACAACTACACGTCAATTAGCTATGCCCTTACACATCAAGTAGCCATGCTTTTACAATTCTATACCTTTACTTGACTTACTCTGACCTCCAGGTAACGATATTGTATGGAACAAATTGATAGAAAATTTATGCTTAAAATAACAAATCATTTAAGAATTGACCATTTAAATGTACCCTGACCTTAGCCTCTGACATTTAAGGACAGTTTTGAAATGTGGACATTTTTTAAGATTATGTTGGTATCCATTGAATGACTTCCTCTTTCTGTCAGATTGTACTGAGAACAGGGTGTGTCTCCGTAGTTTGTCACCTGTTTGACCCTGTGGTAGTCAGATGTCAGAAATTAACATCAAGGTTGCTAGTTGGTGGTCTCCCTTTATACTCCAATATGCTTTAGGCTTGAATTAACTCGCTTAATGAATTAGTCATTTAGGAAAAAATCAATTAAATTTGTGCTTTGCATTGTTGATTCATGTGAAACCTTTTTTTTTTTAAATATAAAATGAGTTAAGATGTGTTGGGTTATGACTCGGAAGAAGCCTGAGGGTTTCAGTGCACCAATTCCAGAATGTATCAAAACAGATAAAAACAATATACTCTAGCTAATAGTTACTTGTAAATTATGTAAGAGTAATCAATGGAACCAGGGTTGTAGCAGAAATCAGTAGTCCAGGGATAAACATGGAAAACAGACACACACAACATCAAATTACTAAAATAACACATTACAAAGTAACAAAAGTGAAGAATGAGCAACTCATGAAAAAGTATGAAATACAATGTATTTTTTTAAGTACAAGGTAATGTGCAGTGATTAAATCATCCAAAGTTGAGTTAAAACTGCCAGTGTCCAGTGTTCTCTCTCTAGCAGGTGTTTTACATTGACAGAGTTGAATACATAGAATTGTCATTGAAAAAAGGAACCTAAAACCTGGTACAATTACAGAAGGAATGTCTTAATAACTGTCAGCCTTTATAATGTTGGTTTAATTATAAAGGTATGGCATTTGTTATAATTTGTTTAAATCTGCCTAATTTGAGAACAAAAATTATTCTATATTTAGTAACAATGAGTAATACCTAAACCATTTCGTACTGTCCCAGGTCTACCTTACAGTGCAGTTCCTAGTCTATACTTGTAAAGATTTTATTTTCATGAAGACCATTTTACCTACCTCAGATGAAGAGACGCAGCGCCACCTAGATTTGACATCTTGATCAAGGTTTGATTTCGGTGCTGATAATGTGTTTATATTGTAATGGGACACTTTTCAATCCAAACTGACTCAAGTTCGACCTTATTTGACAGAGGTATATTCTCTCTGTACAATCTTGTTAATGCACCTGATTATAATACTAAAGAATCTACAGTAATCTATGTTCAACTCTAGCAAAGACATATCTAGTATACTATAAGTTCAGCTACTTAGAAAGTTTAGCTGTGTTCTATTGAGAAATATTACATATTATTTTGAATGATCTTGGTTCATTTCAGCGTTTTTATCTTTTGCAGTTTATTTTTATTTCCTTGAATCCATTTTGAATTAAGGTGCTTCTTCATTTTGGTGAAAGCAGATGTTTTTGATATGCACAAACATGTCTTCCTACTGCATTTAGTTTTTTATAATGAACTGATAAGTTTTCTTTATACTGCATTGATGTCTCTATATGATGGTGTAATGTTCTGGTATCACATTACAGTTCACTGGTTGACAGTTTATGTATGACTTAATCGTTCAACAACAGGAAACAAGGTCTGTTTTGTCTTCCCAGCATGCCATAGCAGGACCTGTTGACAGATGTCACCGCCGTGAGATGGAGTACCCTACAATCCAAAACAATGGATGATGTGTAGAAATTATAACCTGATAGATTGTTGCTCATTTTTATATAACATTACATTTGATCGTATACAATAAGAATTGTATACATTCATTTCTCCTATGTTATATCCTTGGTGGTCTATAACATTAGATGCCCTACCTCTCCATCATAATCTGAACTTTATTGCATTTAATTATTCGTTTAGAAAATTTTATTTAATTGTATAGCAAAAACTTTGGATGGTTGTCATTTCTTATTTTCTTTGAGTTTTTTCATTGCTCATGAAAAGAAATGATTTACCGGTATTGCTTTTCAAAGTGAATTTATTGAAATTTTGTCATCTTTGTTGCAAGTTATAATTGTTGAAGTTTCAGGTTCTGACTCCTTGTCAATGTACTGTGGTATATAATTGTTGAAGTTTCTGGTTCTGACTTCTTGTCAATGCACTGTGGTATATAATTGTTGAAGTTTCTGGTTCTGACTCCTTGTCAATGTACTGTGGTATATAATTGTTGAAGTTTCTGGTTCTGACTCCTTGTCAATGCACTGTGGTATATAATTGTTGAAGTTTCTGGTTCTGACTCCTTGTCAATGCACTGTGGTATATAATTGTTGAAGTTTCAGGTTCTGACTCCTTGTCAATGCACTGTGGTATATAATTGTTGAAGTTTCTGGTTCTGACTCCTTGTCAATGTACTGTGGTATATAATTGTTGAAGTTTCTGGTTCTGACTCCTTGTCAATGCACTGTGGTATATAATTGTTGAAGTTTCTGGTTCTGACTCCTTGTCAATGTACTGTGGTATATAATTGTTGAAGTTTCTGGTTCTAACTTGTCAAGATACTATGGTTGATAACCAGATGTATACTGTATACTTCTGTATATAATGGAATTAAATCTTATAATGCACAGCAAAGTCCTGAGATTTTGCATTGATCTCCAATAAACTACGATGCTTTAATTTCCCTCCATCTAAATGTTTTATAGTTGACTTTTACACAAAAGGTTCTTGACGAAATATTATTTTTGTCTCACATTCTTTGCATGGGTAAGCTCATCCCCTTTTCATCAGTTCACAATACATAAGGCTTACATATCTCATTTTAAAAATTATATTTTAATACAAAGTCATATAATATTATTGTACAAATTTCACTTTGAAGAGTTCTAATAATCAATTACTTCTACAATTTAAAATACAGTGTGGCTTCGTTTTGTAATGATTAAAACAGATTTGCCGATTTTAATTTAATTATAAGTGTGATAATAGTTTTTCTGCACATGATGTTGTGACGGCTTTACATTGACAATTGTATGAAATGTTTACACAAAAACTGTCTTTTTGTAGATTTTGATGATAGATATATTTTAAGTCTAAATTGTCATAGATTTTATCAGAGTAATATATAGAACTATGTAGGTTGTTTTTGCCCCATACTTTTTGACAAGGTATTTAAAATCAGGAGAACCATTTTTATACCAGGTTATCAATTTGATAAGGAAAGGATTTCATTTTATATGTAATTTTCATGTAAAATATGGGGCAAATGTTTTTAAGAATTGTAAAAGGTGTCATATACATTTTTTATTTTACCATAATTTCAGCAATTATTTCAATGTTATTTTTTACTTTGAAAAATGCCAAATTTACTCCTTTTTTTTTAATGTCCATATTTTGTTTATATAAATTAATTACTGAGTTTGCACAAATGCAGATGACATTGACCAGAAATGGCCTTTTCGTTTCATGTAACAAGCTCCTAAAACATCAGACAATTGTATATCAGGTGTTTCTTTCCCCATACCATGATATGATATGTAAATGTAGAACAAGAAAATGATTATTTTCATGTGTGAAGGCTTCTTAGTTCTTTGTTTCTAGTTACACTTTCAAGTACAAGTCCTTGGCATCTTGAACTATTTTAAAAGTTAAAAGTTACAATGATAGTAAATGCAAGGCCTTTTCATAAGTTACACAAGTATACATTTGCCTTGCATGTTCAACACGGAAACAGATATTTGAATGAATTGGTATTGCATGTTATAACATTGCATGTTGTGAGGAAGTCGGCTCACAAATTATGTGTTGCTTGACACATAAAATACTACATCCAAACAACAAAGATAAGGTTAATCTATTTCTCTTAATCAAATTAGTAAATGAACAATATCTCACAATGTTTTACTGGCTCTTAATCAAATCTAGTAGAATCAAATATATTTTTATGTTCGCCAAAACATTTGTCGATTTTTGCCGTGCGATTGATGTCGTTCGGAATGCCGATATGAAGTTACACCAATGGTTGATTGTACCTCATTGAATAAGATTGATAATTCTAAATTGGCATCAAATTCGACGTTAATGCTCCCAAATTCAATTACACTTCTGACATGGTCTTGTTTTCTATGGGCGATAAAATACTGTATTTGATCATTCCTCAACAGTTACATGGCCGAGGGCAATTTGACGGGTCTCAAATGAAATTACAGACTACTAGGTTTCTATTTAACAAGATCTCAATGATATTTTAAATTAGACTTTGATGGGACTGTATTTTGATGTGGTCTTGCGTCGGCCGAGAAGATGTGACACGAGGGAGAAATGATAACACTAAATTACTGATGCTCTTTTCTATGTATTGTAAATTTTACTATCTAATTAAAACTTAAACTAATGAATGCAGGCTCCATTTAATCAACACAACTTATTGATATCAGAATCTTTTATTTTCACCAAATTAAATTTAGGTGAAAAATATGTTATTTCGAAAAATTCTATACTATTATATAATTGTTTGCCTTGCTAGTACATTCTTATGTTAGGTTATATCTTATTTATGCTGGCCTAGCTGACTCTGAATTATAGGTTTACTATCTTTTTTGTTTTAGCTTGTAAGACAGACTGTCTGTTTACCTTCTTTCTGTAGATAGCATTTTTTACTTGAAACTCCATCATTTATTTAATATTGAATAGTATTAATATATATATATTCTATGTATTCAAGTCCATGTTGTTCTTAAAAAGCTGAGAAATGGAAATAACAGCCACAATAGTAAAAGTTTGATGATAAATATGTGAATGGCTACCATCTAGCCTTCATTAAATGGGCATTATCATCAGTGAATGTCATTATTTTCCTTTTGACCAACTACTTTTACAAGTGATTTTTAAGTTACAGTTACCTTTAAAGGTGCAGATGTTTCTAAGGTGTCACAGTCAGCCTCAACACTTTAACAAGTAAACTAAATCTTTATAACATTGATGCAATTGTTTGAATGGGATTGACACCCTGAGAAAGACAAATATCCCCAGGAGCACTGGGCACTTGAATTTGTTAATGAGTAAGAATAAACTATTTTGAATGTAGTTAACGGGTCCATGATGGAAGAACTCTTTCCTGAAGAAAGCTATTAATGTAAAATTAACTATTTGTTGATGAATTTGGATGATGATGTTGAGTTAGAAGATAACATTTAAAGAATAGTTAGATTTTCTTTGGTAAAATAATAGAATTGTGTTGTCAGTAGTCATTTCTAAAGTTTGTCCCAAGGGTTCAATGTATAATCCTAAGTTCAGCATCTTTTTAAACATCGAGATTCATAGAAATTTATAAATGTTCTCCAAGCGTCTAGTTAGCAGATGTGACAAGATTCCTGGTCTCTAGAGTGCTTTGAAGTGGCCCCCAAAATCGGAGTCAATAGTTTGAGAAACAAAATAATTTAGGGTTAATTTGTTGTATGACATTCTCTTTTATCTCTCAATAATGATAGATGATCCCTTTGGACAGTGGCTATTGTAACATAGCAGAACATTTGTGATTATACAAATAATGAACTTGCATGAGGACAATTTAAAGAAGATTTCGTCTCCCATTGAGATTATCAAATATTGTGAAATGTGCATCATCCTTGCCAATCAAAATAACAGTTTGAATGGTTCTTCCTGCTGTGTTGTATTACTTAAATGGCTGTGTTGGTAGTTGGTCATACTGTTACTAAGAATCAGTTTAATATCCGGAAGAATTAATTATCCACCAATTAAAATTACTTAAGATAGAATTTCCCATTTTTACTGATGTTATATTTTTAAGCTTTAGTTGCAGATGCTGTCTGTTTCAATAGTAACAAAGTGAAGTTTGACAGTTTTTTTTATGATTTTAAAACCATTAATTATGAAAAATATATTATTAGATATATTTTTCTCTTAAGTACATAAATTTGATAACATTCATATCTTTTAGATTTAGTCTCCATGAGTTATGAGTTATTTTATCGAAAAAAATGAAGAGATCTTTATCAAACATAATTTGCAAAGTATGCTAACTAACTAACTAACAGAAGGTAACACAGTTAACAATAAAATATGTTAACCTCCCCTGTGGCCTTCACAAATACAAACAAAATAATGATTATAAAAAATAATAATAACCACAATACACAAATCTATAAGCATACATATGATTATTATTCTAAAGTATATATATATATATAAATAAGATATTATGCAATATAATTTGTTACTATTTACTTGATGATTTAGTTGGTAGACATTACATTTTTTCTTAAAATTTTCAATGCTTTTTGACTGTTTTAGTTCTAATGGAAGGGAGTTATACAAGATTGTTCCAGTGTATTGAAATGTTTTTTGTTGTTGTTTTTTTTTGGATTTTTTTTTTTTATTTATTATTATATATTTTTTTTTCTCAAAATTTGAATTTGGTCTATTTATATAAAGATTACTTAATGTCGCTGATCTTAATGTGTATGTATTCATGGAAGGGCAATTTGGAGAAAAAAATCGGACAAATATTCGGGTGCTGAATCATTCATACATCTATATATCATGATCGCATTGAAGTTTTCATTCTGTTATATATATTCAACCATTCTAATTTTTTGAACATTAATCTTGATGGGGTATCAATATTTACATTTAAAATTATTCTTGCTGCTCTTTTTTTGTAATTTGTATAATTTATCTAAATGAGTTTTGGAGGCAGTACCCTATACATGCTAGTTGTTTTTACTTCAAAAAATGATTGAAGTGGCCAGTCCATTAAGGTAGCAGTGTCTACTTAATATTCACAAATTTGCAATCCAAATGAAATCTGTTTTAGGTAAGTAGGCAATGGTAGAAAATATGAATTGTAAGCCGAACATCTGATAATCTTTAAAAAGCCAACGTAAATATTCTGTGTGCTGTATTATCCATAATGAAGTAGTTATACAGATCGTTGTAGAGAAACTCTCTGACAGTTCTCAAGTGGTCTGTCACCCCTCTCAAGTTCTCTTTTGTTAAACAAATCCTTGCAATGTTGGTATAGCACTTGAGATTGAAGAGCTCTTTAGTGAAGGAGTCATTTATGGTCATATTGTTCAGAAATGTGTGAACATTTGGGACATTTGTTACAATGTTTTAATGTTCCTGCTCTCTAATTTGATGGAGGATAACAATTATTAGATATTACAATACATAATTATTGTATAACCATAACCATGCTTAACTTAGGATTTTTCTGTAAACATCATATACAGGAATGGTTTCTGATATTATATTTGGAGGTGGACCATCTCAGATTTGGGGAAGTACCTACTTACTGTTTATAGGGCAAAACCTTAACATCATTGAATAAAAAAGGGTCACCAGCAATGTTTTTGTAAATTAAAGGCTAAATAAATTGAATTTTTTACATTTTCCAACAAAGTGGAAATCAACTGTCATGTTTATCTGAACCAGTAAATGTATACTGCCCATAGTATTAATTTAATTTTCTATTTACAGTGTAAAAGCTCCATCCAAAGACCCTCCAAAGAGTAACCCCAGTAAACGTCATAGAGAAAGACTTAATTCTGAACTTGATCATTTAGCAAGTCTATTACCATTTGAACAAAGTGTGATATCCAAGTTAGATAAACTATCTATACTAAGACTAGCTGTCAGTTTTCTTAGGACTAAAGCTTATTTCCAAGGTAAGCGTATGAAGTCGTGTTATTGTTCTATATTACACATTGTTTATAGTTATGCTGCAATATTCATATGTTGTACAACAACTAAAGAAAAACAAATAGGGGTATTCTAATAATTTGTTTTTGAAGAGGGAAGCCCACTTTTGTTTTTTCTTTACATATCTGGCAAACAAAGTTTGTTTCTGATATTTCAGTTTATATTTGAGGGAATTGAAACTCTGAAGAAGGGTAGCAAATGTGTTTAGTTACTGGTATAACATATATTTTCACAGTTTACACAGTATTGTATACAATAGATACAGCAAGCTTCCATTACAAGTCTCTTTTATTTTTGCATTTTGTTTTTATCTTCTGGAAATGTTGAAAAGTAATCTACATGAATAAAGTTTTTTGATTTTACCATAAAGTGATAATTTCTAGACAAGTAACATTAATATTTACACAATAATTTTCCCAGTTTCCTTGACATGTGATGTCAGTGGATAACTTAAACAGCGAATTTCATCAAAAATGAAGTTAGACTTTATATGGTAGTGGCATAATAGTATAGACATTGATGCTTCATATAGTGTTTTATTGTACTCCCAAGGACGTGCAATAATACACTGGTGCAATATTTCCCAAGAACATGCAATAATACACTGGTGCAATATTTCCCAATTGAAATGCAATAAACTTGTAATACAGTACATATGTACCCTGATTCTCTGACTATGGCTGCTTTGAAATCATAAAAAAAAACATTACATTGAAATACTAAAATATGCCACTCATGATTGTATTAAGTTGACAATTCTGAATTTAAAAATAATGTCTCCAATTGTTAATGTAGATTTATGTAAAACACATTACTTTTCTGATTGGCAATAACTGTCAATAGTAGAAATGAGATGAAATTGGTTTGTAACTTCAGACAGCATGAAATTATTAGATTGACAAAATTTCAGAATTAACTAAAACTAATATCAGTAACAGACTTTAAAGATATTTTTTTTTCAAATTAAAACTTGAGTATTGTGAATGTTTATTATAAAATGTTGACTTCATAGAAAATGTAACCATCAAGGATGTTTGTACCATAATTTGTTGGTTTTTTTAGTTAATTAACAAAATTTGCTAAGTTATCAAAATTATTATTGAGTTAATAATACTATTATCTTGTTATAACTATAGAAATCTTACACCGCCATTAATCAGACTGTCAGCGGTATTATTACAGGATGACCACACATCTTCGCTATAGCTTGTCATGTGACCAGCTATAATTAATATGAACATTGCCTGACCACAGCACATATCCACAACAAACTCGACACCACAGAACACTTAATTCATCATATCAGTGATGCTGTTAAATACTGTCTAATTCAAGGGCAGATTTTCTGATTGTAGTTATTTCTTAGATTGTTTGCCATATTTTTACATGATCAAAGTCTGGCTTAGCTTTAGCTTGCTGCTGATCTTCATGGTTGGATTTTTATTATGATAAATGCTCACACTTACCTGGATCTGACTTCAGTTTTATCTTAGTTGATATGAATGGTAAACAAAAATTTAAAATGATAAAATATGAAAAACTAAAGAGCTGATATACTATGGTGACCAAAAAATGTCTGCAAGTTAGCAAAAAAAGGGATTCTGGTGAACTTTCTCAAATTTCCATGATATCATTATGTCATATCATAAAGTGAAAAGTTGGACCAAGATCCAGTTAGATCAAGCAAGTAGCTTTTTAACTAATTAGGGAATGAACTTGTGCTTCTTCAGGTTTCACCTGTCTCATATTAAAAGATTTGATACAAAACTCTTTTTGAGATGATGTGTACTTACTCCAGGGTCTACATTAATGTGTGAGCAAGTTTCTCACATCCTTGCTTAACAGGATTTAACCACTGTAGATAACGACACTTGTTGACAATGAGTTGATGATTTTTATAAACAATTGATTTGCACCAAATTTTCAGTAATAATAATGCGTAACTGATTGGACTGATTACACTGGGGTATACATTTACCTTTTTCTGTCATAATTACATTTGATTACATTGTCATAATCATCTATTTCACATAAAGCATAATTAGAATTTTGATTAAGTTATTATTTGAAACATGTTATATCAGTTATCAAAAAAAAAACAGACTGTCAAGTCTGGGGAAAAACAATCAGAACCAGCTATACCATATTAAATCTGTCCCCTTAGGTTATACCAAACCAAACAATTGTACTTTTATTGGTAGGGTAGAATTTGTAATTATTGTTTTCATTAAAAGTGATATGATATTTATGTCTGATTTTTAAATATTGATAAGGCTGTGTAATTTTGACATCTGTTAGACTTTAGAGTTTCTAGTCCTTAGAATAAAAATCAGTATAGCTCCAAATCAAAAGTTAAAAAAATCAATGTAATTTACTAGAACCATCTGTAAGCTTTTGGAATGTGGTCTGTTGAGGTTTTTTATGGTATATTTGTCTCCATTCCTCCATTTCTATCTGCTATGAGTATTTATTCATTCTTTGAACATCTTTGTATGGATCATGTTTTTCCACTTTCTGTGAGCAGCTAAAACTAACTCTTTGAGAGATGAACCAGAGGATTTGACTTCAAGTTCCCATGTAGACCCTCAAAACCTTCTACCTGTACAACATTAATTAGTTTTATTAGAAATTTTCTGCTACAAATGAACTGAGATGATGTTAACATAGGACTCGTATTCACATTTATTCAGGGGAAGTAATGACCTGATTGTGAATTACCGTTAAGTCAATTGACTCGATTAATCTCGTGAAATTGCAAACTTGATGTTTTGTTATTAAAACAGCACTGATTTAGTTATAGAATTTGTTTTAATGAAGTTTGGTGATCTTATCGTCAAAGGAAATAATCATATTTGAAGTTCTTATGAATAAATGCAAAACTATGGAATTTAACTTAAACAACACTGAAAAAAGTGTGGATTCCAGATTTATTAATTCAATTCAACTTTTCTTATTGATGGCTGAGGTTATTCTGTTCTGAATTGTCAAGATTAAGTCATTTATTGCAGTATGCCATTTAGCCTTGCTAAGTTTAAATCAAATTGAACTAGTTTAAGACCTCTTCGGTTCCTGCTCCAAGGTAACAGCTAGTATTATCATCCTCTTTACTGCTCCAAGGTAACAGCTAGTATAATCATCCTCCCTACAACTCCAAGGGAACAGCTAGTATTATCCTCCCTACTGCTCCATGAGAACAGCTAGTATAATCATCCTCTCTACTGCTCCAAGGTAACAGCTAGTATTATCATCCTCCCTACTGCTCCATAGGAACAGCTAGTATAATCATCCTCCGTACTGCTCCAAGGGAACAGCTAGTATAATCATCCTCCGTACTGCTCCATGAGAACAGCTAGTATAATCATCCTCCGTACTGCTCCATGAGAACAGCTAGTATAATCATCCTCCGTACTGCTTCAAGGGAACAGCTAGTATAATCATCCTCCGTACTGCTCCATGAGAACAGCTAGTATAATTATCCTTCGTACTGCTCCATAGGAACAGCTAGTATAATCATCCTCCGTACTGCTCCAAGGGAACAGCTAGTATAATCATCCTCCGTACTGCTCCAAGGGAACAGCTAGTATATTCATCCTCCGTACTGCTCCATAGGAACAGCTAGTATAATCATCCTCCGTACTGCTCCTTGAGAACAGCTAGTATAATCATCCTCCGTACTGCTCCATAGGAACAGCTAGTATAATCATCCTTCGTACTGCTCCATAGGAACAGCTAGTATAATCATCCTCCGTACTGCTCCAAGGGAACAGCTAGTATAATCATCCTCCGTACTGCTCCAAGGGAACAGCTAGTATATTCATCCTCCGTACTGCTCCATAGGAACAGCTAGTATAGTCATCCTCCGTACTGCTCCATGAGAACAGCTAATATAATCATCCTCCGTACTGCTCCATGAGAACAGCTAGTATAATCATCCTCCGTACTGCTCCATAGGAACAGCTAGTATATTCATCCTCCGTACTGCTCCATAGGAACAGCTAGTATAATTATCCTCCGTACTGCTCCATGAGAACAGCTAATATAATCATCCTCCGTACTGCTCCATGAGAACAGCTAATATAATCATCCTTCCTACTGCTCCAATGTAACAGCTAGTATTATCATCCTCTTTACTGTTTCATGGGAACAGCTAGTATAACCCTCCTGCTTTATTATTGATGATAATAGAGTATTATTTATGTAACAATACCAATCCATTATCACCTACCCATGTCTGGCCTTAATTGACTTACTATTGACTTCATTGACTCTATAATCAAGAGTTAACATGTAGATTTGGTAAACCATATTAGTACAAGTCATTTCATATTTTGTGTTTATATTTTGCCAGGCAATCAATTACATAACAATTACACTGTTGCATCCCAAATGAGGTCAAACATGGTTCAATGTTTTTATACCCCTGCTCCGAAGGAAAGAATATACTGATTTTTCTTGTCTGTCTGACTGTCTGTATGTCCTTAACATTTATTTTAGTAACAATTTGTGTATGTAACTACTTGATATTTTGACACAAGATATATATATAGGTGTACTATATATATATAGATGTGCTTTATATAGTTGTGCTAAATCAAAGTGTTTTATTTCAGGTAACAGTAGCTTCCTGTATGACAACTCAGTTTATAAGTTGATTTCTGTGAAAGTTCTATTGTTCATGGGGTACCAATTTTCGTGGCTTTGGTGGGTGAGTCAGACCATGAAATTTGGTTACCATTCCTGTGTATACTGAAAACCTCAAAACCATGAAATCAAGGATCCATGAACTTGTGCTTCTTTCTTAATCAACTAAAATTGGTATCCATAAGTTACTTTCACAGTATCTAGTTTGGTTTTGGTGCATCACAATTCGGAATTGGCTCACAGATTTATTTTTTATTTTTTTTTTTTGGGGGGGGGGGGGGGTAAGATAGATGGTATCTCACTGGTTTGACTGAAAGATTTTTTTAGTAATTGTTCTTCTTTCTGATAATCCTTATTTTATACATTAAATTCTCTATTAACTTAATTGAGAGCTGGTTCTGTAAATCATGTCATTTCTCTTTATATTTCCTCGTTTTTATCACTATTTTAACATTTCTGTTCCTAAAATCAAATGGAGGTAGAAATGTACATTGTGTTATAGTTGTGTGATCGATATTCTGCAAAACACTGACAATCCTAACTATTATTTGCATAAATACAATTTATTTAAATTGAGTTGGTTTTAATGAGGAAATCATCCTTGTCAAGTGAGGAGCACTTTATTTACTATTATACATCGATTTGTACTACAATATAATTATTGTTACAACTGTCAGTTCAAACACAGACTTCACAGGACTTCCGCAGTACAAAAAAAAAAAATCCCCACCAATAAAAAGAAATTAAAATGATTTTTGTATCATGGGTTTTTAATTGTGTTTTTGTTTGATAACATTACAATTTGTAGGTTTGGCATAGTTTTGTAATCTGATTTGGAAACTTTACTCTGTTGAAAAGAAAAACTGATTGGTAAATGATATTTCATTTTAAAAAAGAAAAGTCGGAAATGAATTATTTAGTAAATATTTGTTGATTTTATGATAATTTTCAGGTGTTACATAACTTTTGCTTGAGTTGGTCTCAGAAATTTGGTGATTACTAAATTGCTAGCATTGTTGTATTTTTGTCATGATTAATCATTTCTTTCTGCTGGTAGTATTTTCAAAGGCTGTAAATCCTTTAACAGCAAAATAGATGACAATGAGTTTCTATTGAAATTATGGGAATATGTTACTATAGGTACAAGATAAGAATTTTTAACTGAGCTAACATAATCCATTCAACTGAGAAAAAAACATGTCTAGCAGAAGGTGTTAAGGGTACATGCTCTTGACCTTGACCTTTACAATGACTCAATGTTTTAGTTCTTACAAAAGAACATGGTCTGTCTGTCTCAGAAAGGTATTAATGTTTGTAATCATTTATGGGCATGTTAACGATATCATTTTTTTTATTATATTAAGAACAATTTTTGAATATAAATTATTATTTTGATAAAATGTTTTCTCTCCAGTTGTTGACTTGTACTCAGCATGAGGACAATTTCCATTCATTACTGAAAACCTTAAAAATCAATTTTCTCAGGTAAAATAATGATGATAAAAGCTTTTATTACCCATAATTCCATAGGGTTTGCTAATTATGACGACTCTGATGTGATTCCAAAGTTACGGAAATTGTACAAAATATTTCTCTGTAAGCATCCGGCATACTGTCATATCACATTGATAACCTAAAAGATGCCATTATTCAAAAATGGCAGGGAACTTTGCAAGTGGGATAAAATTACACTAAGCGCTTGAATTAATTGTGTGTATTAACTTGTGCAGGACATTAAAAACTCCAAGTAACTCTCTCTTTCCATCATGTAGGCTATTCAAAATCAGAACAACTGTTAATTATTTCCGATGAATATTGAAAGTACGATGGTTGGGCTATTATTTGGGTGGTACCCAATATTCAGAGAGATGTGGGTTTGTTACGTCCTGATTATTATTTATATCTGTCTTCTAAAGACACTTCATATCCGACAGGAAGTAAATACCACTGTTAAGTTCTGAAGAAACATTGTCTAGGTTAAAGCTCCATATACTGGCTTAGTGTCTTAGTCAGATAAAGGGGAAGTATTGGATGGTTGAAATACAAATTATTATTAAAGTTTTTTGCTTTGTTATAATACTGGTCCTTAGCTTTAGGGTTATTCATATGCAGTTTCATGAAAAGGTTAAAGGTTATCAGTCTGCAAAATTAGTTGGAACACAGTTCTGAAAAAAATTAGTTCTGTATTACATAAAGTATGTACAATAACATTTCCTCATTGGTTTACTAGTTCAGCGACAGTTTTCTACCAACGTAGGTGTTGTCTTTGTCAATGTCTCCTTAAATCTTCCTTGAAGGAAACATTATACAGGTGATGGTGACATCATTGACAGATTTTGTTTCATGTTGTGTTTTTCTGTCATATTTAAACACAGTATACAGTAACATTCATGGTAAGGTTATGTTTCTCAGTTCTGTGTATTCTATAGTCAGATATCTGTATTTATAATCATAACTATTGTACAATACTAAAATTTTTTGAATTGTTAATATCTTATTGATAAGTTTATTGGGGTAATTTGGTTGTTTGAAATGGGTTGAACTTACAGAAAGTAGTTAGACCACAAAATATAGACCTCTAGATCAAAGTGCTTTCCCCTTTATTATAACTACAAAACAAAAATAATCCAGGAAATTTCAGAGTTTATTTTCTTTTTTAAACTTGAAATAGGCAGAGAGAAGAAATGATTTGATTTGTAAACCTTTTAGATTGAAGTCAAGTTTAAATGTACCTGTAAATGTAAGAGGTATTTTTTTCTAAGTTTTCATCAGATAGACCACACCAATGATATAGGGTGTGAGTCAATCATTTCAGTCTAGATCTCAATCACTATTGTTTATTCCATGGGTCAGTGTGTTTTTTAACAAAACTATCTATTAGAATTTAAAAAATTCAGACAATTTGTTGTCTCCAGAGATTGAAATGATTCACCATCAACAGAATGGTTTATCTTGGTTAGCAATGATTCACCATCAACAGAATGGTTTATCGTGGTTAGCAATGATTCTCCATCAACAGAATGGTTTATCTTGGTTAGCAATGATTCACCATCAACAGAATTGTTTATCTTGGTTAGCAATGTCACCATCAACAGAATGGTTTATCGTGGTTAGCAATGATTCACCATCAACAGAATGGTTTATCTTGGTTAGCAATGATTCACCATCAACAGAATGGTTTATCTTGGTTAGCCATGATTCATCAACAGAATGATTTATCTTGGTTAGCAATGATTCATCATCAACATAATGATTTATCTTGGTTAGCAATATCACCATCAACGTAATGGTTTATCTTGGTTAGCAATGATTCACCATCAACAGAATTGTTTATCTTGGTGGTCACTTTTTTGGTCAGTATCAGTTTATTTTAGAAGTTATTTTTGAAAGTCACAGTGAAATAAATTTCCATGTTACATTTTTGTAGTTCCACTGGATGGCAAGCCAAGAATCAGTAAACCTAATATTTTGGAAATTCATTATTATGAAGACCTAATACAATGTAGTAAAAAGTGCTTGACTAGAATAATCTTGATTAGCTCCTGAAGATACCCAATATACCCTGCAGTGTAACTTCAGAATAATATATGTTGAAGGAATAAAAATGTCCATTAATGAAATTTGCATATTTCACCTTGAGGCCAACTGCCAATGTATAGAAGTTCTGTTGAATGTTGATTGTGTTTAAATAATTAGGTTTAAAGTCTTTTATACTGCCAGGCTTACAGTAGTTAGAAGACATGAAAGAACGATTATTAACCGGCTCGACCAACCTCTCGATCCTAAACATCCTTTTTTGTCATCATTCAATATTAACTTGGATTAGAAACGGTTATATCCTTTATCAATTTACCGTTATAATTCCTAAATCGGATTGTTGCATTCAAGAGTCGGTGGAAAATACATTGAATGTTGTACATGAATTGCAGTATGACTTTAACATGTGTCGGTTCAATGTGATTAGTCTAAATTATACTTGTTACCTTTATAAAGAGACAGAAGTCAAGATTTACTTTTTCTAGGAAATGAAATATTTTTATTGGAAAAGAAATTAATTAGTAATAATCCTTGCCTGATTAACACATTGCTTCCTGAAGCAAATAAAAAAACAGATGGTGATTTTTATTTAATATAATTAAAACATTGTTGAATTTCTGTGTATTCCATAGAATTATTACCTTCCAGCTCTGTTTTCTGCTGTGATATTCTGAGTATATTTGTTTTAGTTTATTATTATATTGAAGTTACAGTTTTCATGAAATCTGTAATGAAGATTTAATGACCTTATGTCAACTTAATTTGTTGTTATTTTAGAATTAATATTTCTACACTTGATTTCAGATGTTTCTAAATTTTCTAAATACTTTCATTGGTTTGATCATTAAAGTTATATTAAATGTTCAGAATAGAAAAAAAAACATTTTCAATAAACAAGAATTTATCTAAGATCATAATGTGAGATGTATAGTTTTTGACTTGGCCATTTGTCCACCACACAGTTTGTCATTACAACTCCTCTGATACTTCTCAACTGAATTTCATGAAAGTTTGTAGATAGCAAGGACACCATATCTAGTTGTACTTGGATTTCCTATTTGGTGGGAGTTATACCCCTTTGAACTTGGAAATTTCCCAAAATACTCTGTTGAAGCTTATTGCCAGTCTCTTGAAACTATCGAAAAGTATTTACTGATGTTTTTTTACGCAGTACAGGGGCAAAATGCAAGAGTTTAATAAATTCCAAAAAGACTCCTGTGTTATTCATTGAGGCTTAACATTATAATGACAACTATCTAAAGAGTGGAGGAGAGCAAAACAAACATTTCTTATGACGTGGTAGAAAGTTTTCTGTCTGTATATCTGTATGTTTATTTTTGTAGGATTTCCTTCCATGTGGTGCTATGACACAAGGTTCAGTAGACCCAGTAACACCTATCACTTCGGCTACACGTCTTGTTCAAAATATTTTCTTGAAAATTAATAGTTTAAAAAAATATTGTTTTACTCTGAGTTTGTCTTGACTTTCATTGTCCCATGGTGATAGAATTTACTGCTTTATTTAATTCATATTTTGGCTGATTTGTTTTATGAAGAGAAATAAATGAAGATATTGTTCTGTTTGTCTGTAAACTGACAGATATTTTATATTCCATCAAGTTGGGAGAATTTAATTATCACTTAGTTTTAAGCATTGAAGCACTCTGACATTGTAGAGCTGTGTTTATTCCATTAAAGACAATGATGGCATTATGCAATGTAAAATATGCCAGACAAATAATTACAGGGTCTTATTTTGTATTGATATGCAATTAAGTATTTGTCATTATGAATATCAGGCAAATAAGATTTAATATAATATTGAGAATGATGAATTTTACCTAATTGACCTAGATGTTAGTTCTGTTTTAATTTCAGAAATATTTTTTTGGTTTTATGGTAGAAATTTAAACAAATCTAATTTTCTGCATTCTGTTAAGTGATTTTTTTATTCCATTATGAATATTTATTTTTTAGTATACTGCTTTATAAGTCCACACAAAGTGGGACCATTTAAAATTTACCCTACTCTTGTAGAAAAATTTTAAAATTTGCCTGAAATTTTCATAGACTTGTATCTATATGCTATTGATAACCATGATCAAAAGTTTTAGAGATTGCCAATCTCCATTTGCTGCCCATTTCTGTGGAAAACTTGTCTCAGTACATTAGGATAATTTGCTGCTAACGGAAATGTGAGACACAAAAAATGCCAAAAATCAAAATTATCCAGAAATCGGATGTGATTTATTGTCCAATGTAAATGAATTAGCGTATTGTTTCATTACCCTAGATTCTGATGTATATAGTAGGAAGAGGTCAGATGCTATATATGGTACAATTCAAAATTGATTGAAGCACTCAACACTTTCCCCTATTTGTAGTGTTAGTCTTTCAATTATGTAGTTAAACTACAAAAAATTGTACATGTGTTTTTATTTGGTTGTACAGGTATCAACAGTAGGTACTACATATAGTGTGTATTTGAATAAATGTAAAAAATTAGCAGTAATAATAATGAAGTAACAAGTGAAGCAGGGTTCCTCATTGTTTACTGGTTACCTGTACATAAATACTGTAGTGGGTAAAACTTTGGAGCAGCGTTCCTCACTATTTACTGGTTACCTGTACATTTATAAATCCTGTAGTGGGTAAAACTTTGAATTTGTAAAGAAATACATTGGGTATATCTAAGAGTACCATGAGAATACTAGGATAATGGTCTTATTTGTAAGTGAACATTTTTTATAAAGCAAATTTTTTAACACTGTGCTCAAACTTACAGAATTGTTTCTTTCTTAAGCAGTTTTAAGTTTTAAGTTTCAAAATGAACTCTGTAAATCTGATTTAACTAAGAATGGATCTGTTCCAAGAATCAGAGCTCCAAAAACCCAAATAAATGTTAAAAATACCGTAAGTAAAAATATGCTTTATATTTTTTCACAATAATTAAATACAGAGTGTACTTAATTCCTAGTACGACTGTTATCCATTTATTGCCATTTAATAAACTAAAAAATACATTAAGCTTTAAATCATTTACAAATGTTCTGTTGTATAATGTAGCCAAAGTCTGACATCTGAAAAATACTACTGTGTCAGTAATTACATATTAGTTAACTCTGATCTAACCATTAAAGTGAAAATGTTATAATACAAAATTAAGTGCCTGTCTCATGCAATATAGCCATTTTAACCTTATTTGTATGTATTTTTAACTCTCCATTTTGACAATGTAGCATTTTCAGTTCTTCGCCAAATGTTCCATATATAAAAAGTAAATGTATCGTGACGGCTTTACGGAAATATCACATGATCAGTCAAATACTTTTTAAACGCCTATTTCAGGAAACATAGAAACGACAATTCCTCTCGCCAACAAATTTGTCCAGCACGCAACATGGTGAACACATTTATATAAGTTGCGTCTGGATGTTATAACGGCTATAAAGAACCTTCTCTGTCAATGAAAACACTACTGGTACCACGCCACATCGCATGTCGCATGCAAGCTGATAGTCAACAAAACAATTGTTCTGTAGATTTTACAACTGTAATAATTATTGTGGTTAAAAAGTGATCAGTGGTCATTAGTGATTCCAATCATTAGTCGGGAGATTTCACACCTGATATTTCATTGCCAGAAGTTAAACTACTGCTTACTGTATTCAATTTTTTTGTTGGATACAATTTGAAAATAGAAATTTTGTAGGATCATTGGTGTAACATGATACTAATGACTGAACTGACTTGTTTAAATAAGCCCTGATAGAAATGGTCTATTCCATAATCATTCTTGCCCTTTTAAGTAAAAACTTCATCAGAGGAGTTCATCTGTTGATAAGGAACTTGAATATCTTATTATCTAGAGAAAAATATTTTTTTCTTAAAAATATAATACATTAAGTTCTAATTTTTCCAGTATTGATAGATATATTTTTGCTGTATTGTCCATTTTTTATGCATTTTAAACAATTTTATGTGCATTAACGTTAGTAAAGGACTTTTTCTCTTTGTTAATTAATACATCAGTGACTGAATGGAATCAGAGAAGGCTGATTTAACATATTATTCCAGTCCTCGGGGAATAAGAGACTGACCAAAATTTTTGTTTGAACTGTCAGTTATATCTTGATATCAGTAATTGCAATTAATAATTAATCATTAATTAGATGAAATCCTGTTACCCTGTACCCTTGATGTTTTAACTGATATCTATTCTGTCTAAACATTCTTTCCTTCAGTGGGAAATAAGGCTTGTTTTTCTTCTCAGGCATAACAAAATGAAAGTTGTTTTTCATTTCAGGCATGATAAAATGAAAGTTGTGTTTTACTTTTCAGGCATGATAAAATGAAAATTGTATTTTACTTTTCAAACATGATAAAATGGTAGTTGATAGAAAGTACTTAACAGCTAGTGATTTTTTGTTTTGTTTGGAGAACTATTTATTGGCTTGTAGGTTTTGCTGTGTATACTGAGATTGTGATGTATATACCCTTCTTACACTAACACCCCCTCCTCTTTTTATGTACTCAAGGCCAATTTTAGATGTTAAAATAGCTACATATTTACCCACATTAAAATTTTAGTTATTGAACAATAAAAGAACACGTAAACCTTGGTTGTTCCATACTAAAAAGCTTACGGGAGTTGAAAATAAATGGTAGTTGATAAGTCTGGGTAGTCTTTACTGGATATACATAGGGAATGAAAAAAACTTTATACAATATCTTTTATTGCTGGAAAATTGAATAGAAATTGTAAATGAAATTTACTGAATAAAATGTCACTTTCCTGTTATGGAAGTACATTATCTGCAGCTTCTGTCATCAAACAATAAAAAATATAACATGTTTACTATTTACACAATCATTACTATAAATGGCCGTCAAATGTAATTAAAATCTTCCCAGCATCCCCTGTAGGATCAACTTGTCTACACGTTGCCAGTTGACGGGTCTTTAAATCTGACAGGAATAGCCTCCATTGGGTTCATATTATTGACAGTTTTCCATGAAAATAAAATCAGCTTTCCAATTAATTATATCATAATTATAATCGTCTCCCCTGCTGACGTGGATTTTCTTTAGAAGTATGTACCGTTCAGCTCATTTTTTACAGGTGAAATCAAGTTTTTCCCAGATGTTTGACATATCTAATAATTAAATATTTATAACAGACTTTTCTGATGAATTTTATTGGAGATGTTGTCAAAAGGCTAACATTTGCCACTAATCAAAGTTATACTGTAATCTTTTTACATCAGATTTTTTTTTTATGATTTCCATTGGAGCACTTTTTTTCATTTAAGAAAAGTTTGCTTTGATCAAAGTTCACTTAATTACATAATGATTAAGGTGAAAATTTGTTGGAACTATCAGATCTTTCTTCTATTGACCAGTTTTCTTTGTAGTTTTTTTAATATTTTTTTTCATTTTGTCCTGAGCCATTTTGTAATTACATTGGTTTTCATTTAATTTCTATTTTACAAATAATCAGCCTCCATCATTACCATTATTCCTTATGGTTCTAAAGAATGAATTTTGAGCCAGAATCAAACTTATCAATGTCAGAGGAAGGGAAAAGACTGTATTTGGTCTTAATAGCATTCAACACTATATTAAATAATGGCCAACATTGATCTGTTTCAAAGGACGGGGGTGACAACCATGAATTACCTAATCATTAATCCTTAGGTCAGATGACAGAGCAGGGTTGATTTCTGATTAGAGTAAAGATTCTGACAGGAGTGGTAATGTAGGGGTTAGAATGTATTGCCTATAGTTTCATCATACATGACTTTTTTATTATTGCCATTGTTAACAGTCCAACCATTGATATTGGATGGAGGGCTTTAGCCTGAGGAAAAGTAATCATTTATGGCTGATAAACATTTAAAGGTAAAAAAATAACCTTGAATCAAATTGTGGACAAATTTTCATTTCTTATTCAGGACATGTAGTTGTTAATCTAAACTTCTTTATTTTGAAGAAAAAATATATTTTAATATGAATTAAAGTTATACATGTATCCAACTTTTTTCATCCAGATGGGTGTTGTTGTCTCTTTTGCATATTCTCCGTATCCATTCTCATTGTATATTGATAAATGATGATAATATATTTGTCTTGAAATCTGTAATAGAATATCACAATTGTTTTGCTGACGTCAGTAATGAATCTTTACCCAATGTTGTACAAGTATATTTTGTCGTTATGTAGAGTACTTTTAGCCTTTTATAACATTGGATAAAAAGTCCATTCCTGATTTGTATCACTCAGTAGAAATGATATTTATGGTATAATTCTTGGGTAACATTGAAATCTCTCTACCTCTAGCATCTGTAATATTCTATATATTTCCAACAATTTAAGGTATTTCCCAAACTTCACATTCCTGACTATATTTC
This sequence comes from Perna viridis, assembly GCA_037379345.1. Lineage (NCBI taxonomy): Eukaryota > Metazoa > Mollusca > Bivalvia > Mytilida > Mytilidae > Perna > Perna viridis. The sequence goes on along the minus strand of CM074516.1, from coordinate 48,602,531 downwards.
CCAATTTCCTTTTCTTTCACCAATGATTTTAAGATCAGATAAGTCTGAACTGGACACCAGTATAATATGATTCATTGCTGTCAAAACCACTGACATTTAGTACATAGTTGATATCATAATCCTTATATTACAGTATAAAATTGTTGCTTTTGTTCAAATTTTCCACTGGATTGATTTGGACGAATGGGAATGAAAAAGTCATACATTATAGAGATGATTGAACCTCTGTTCATTTGTAGTAAGGTATTGAGTTAGATGTAATTAAAGTTATTATACCTTTATCTGTAGTTAATGACTAGTTGAAGTCTCAGACAAAAACCAAAACTTCATTCTGTGTTGTATTGTTTCATGTGTTTTTGTTTTAATTTCTTGTTTTCATCAACACATTTGTTCAAATAATATTATCCAAAGAAAAATATATAAACTAACAGGAAAAGTTATATCATATTGATCAACAACTTCTATTAAGAAAGCACATGAAGTAGATGTAAAAAAGTTCTGAAATATGAAATGTTTTGTCTTGATGACAACTGATATTTTATGATGATTTCTAGGAATGTGTGATGTGCCATCATTTTCCCCACTTTGTTCTTGTCTTAACACCCTCTATTTTAAACTTGTCTTATCAGCCCTATTTTAAACTTGTCTTATCAGCCCTATTTTAATCTTGTCTTATCAGCCCTATTTTAAACTTGTCTTACCAGGACTATATATTTCTGATATTTCTTCATTATCTCATCAGGCCTTATTTTATCCTTGTTCACCAGGCTGTGTCACCATTCCTTATTTTGTTGTTCTTCACCAGGCTGTATCACTGTCCCTTATTTTGTCCTTGTTCACCCGAAGCTGTATCCCGTCCCTTATTTTGTTCTTTTTCACCTGAAGCTGTATCACCATCCCTTATTTTGTTTCTGTTCACCAGGTTGTATCACCATCCCTTATTTTGCCCTTGTTTACCAGGCTGTATCACCATCCCTTATTTTGTTCTTGTTCACCAGGTTGTATCACCATCCCTTATTTTGTTCTTGTTCACCAGGCTGTATCTCTGTCCCTTATTTTGTTCTTTTTCACCAGGCTGTATCTCTGTCCCTTATTTTGTTCTTGTTCACCCGAAGCTGTATTGCCGTCCCTTATTTTGTTCTTGTGTCACCAGGCTGTATCCCCATTCCTTATTTTGTTCTTGTGTCACCAGGCTGTATCCCTGTCCCTTATTTTGTTCTTGTGTCACCAGGCTGTAAGACTGTCTTTTATTTTGTTCATGTTCACTAGGCTATATTGTCGTCCCTTATTTTGTCCTTGCTCACCAGGCAGTATCACCATCCCTTATTTTGTTCTTGTTCACCCAAAGCTGTATGGCCCTCCCTTATTTTGTTCTTGTTCACCAGGCTGTTTCGCTGTCTTTTATTTTGTTGATGTTCACTAGGCTATATTGCCATCTTTTATTTGTTCATGTTCACCAGGCTGTTTCACCGTCCCTTATTTTGTTCTTGTGTCACAAGTCCCTATTTTGACCTCGTCTCACCCTTATATTCTCCTGATATCTTCATCCCCTATATTATCTGTGTCTCACCGTCCCATTTCTAAATTAGAGATAACTTTTTCTAAATGACCATCAATAAAGAAAGATGACATCTTATTATTCTGAGATGGATGAAGTGAGAATACTTGTCATAGTGGATGTTCCATATGTTGGACTTGTACAAGATCTTGTCACACCTGGTCCTCCATGAAGACATTCTGATAATTGATGGCTGAAAAATAAAACGTGGTAGGAATTCCCTCAGAGATGTCCCAGATAATCATTCTTTTTTTTTCTACTTTTTGTTTTTCGAAGTGTCACTAACCAAATTTATATGTAAATTTTAAAAATGGAGACAGTGGTAAAGCTGTCACTATAAACAATTAATATTTTAATTACCAACACTTTCATTGAATCTTAAGAGATTTGGGAGTTTGAAGAAGGAAGAGAAATGCTGCTTGGCTCTGTCAATGATTTGGCCAGAGTGTGTTATTTATTGTCAGAGTAACAGTATTGTCAATACTCAGTGGAGTTTTATTTTACTCCATTTTGACTGAAATGTGTTGATGTTTCAATACTTTATGAAAGATACTGTTATTTTGGGGATGACTGTAGACTTCTAAATAAGTTGCTTATGTAACAAATGAAAGAACACAAATTTGAGAGTATTCGCTTTGATGAATGTAAAAAAAATTTTTTTAAATGTCTTGTCTTGGTATTTGTATCAAGTTCACATGACATTTGCAATAACTTTTATGTTGTTAAAGCTGTGTTTCAATGTGATATTACCAAACATGCAAGTTAAATCAATTAGTGAGTACATTTACATGTTAAAGCTGTAGACTTTGATTTGATATTTGTGATTAAGTTTTGCGTACAAATGAGCAGTTTCCATGTGTTGAGATATTTCTACCCTATAGTACTAGTATATCCACAGTCTTCTGAGGTTATATTCAATCAACTCATATGTAAACATAATTCTATCAGGAAATTTATTTTCAATGGGAGACATTAGACAACAATGTGATAAACATCAGCTGTAAACAATTATTTGTCGTTGTCCGTGATGAGTAGCGTTTTCGTGGTTGGTTGGTCAAGCACATCTTCAACAAAGATTGTTAATTACGGTATCAATAAAAAGTATATTAGCTCTCTAGGCCTCAGCTAAGTTACTGTCTTAATTATTTGTTGAAAACGTGTCAGAACATTTGGACTACATGGAAAATATGATCGATGTCATTTGTATTTGCTTTTACCACCTTCGTTGAACTTGGTTTAGTATCGTCAATCAAAATACTTTGACAATTTCAAAGATTTTTATCACTTTTTGACAAAAGTTTGCTCTCATCCAAGTTCTACGGATGATTGGCTGAAATATGAAGTTCGTAATTAGGAAATTTCATAATGTTATAACTGCTTTGAAGTGTTAGAAGATTGCTTTAATTAAAAAATGTCAAAGATAAACATACTATTTAGTTGTAATTTTTTTTTATTAGAAGATAAAGATAAGGAATTTTAGCCTTTAATATATAGAGATTTTTAGCATATGCCTTTGAACCTATTTGTACTTTAAGAAACATACTTCTAAAATATAACCATCATCAAATGAAAGTGAAATAATGAACATTTTCTGCTTTATTTATTTATTTATTTTTTTTCAGTTCATTATCAAAAAATAAATCTTAGGAGTTTTGACAATACGAATATGACTAAAAATTTACTCAAATAAAAATCTGTCACTTTCATGTTCATTTTATCATCAATTTCATATTCATCGTCTGAATATAGCTGAAATATTGCTGCTCGGACGTTAAACCCCAACAAACAAACAAACAAACAAAACAAAAATCTGTCACCATTTCTCACCTGTGGTGCTTGATGCTTCAGAAAATTATTGGTATCTCTGAAAGTAAAAAATGAAAACAATGGATAAGATGGCACAATTACAGAGAATGAAGATTTTATTTACACATCGAAACCTGTAATACAGGAAGGTTTTAAATCAGAACATTTTCATCTTTCACTTTTTTTTTTAATATTTTAGGTGAAGCCACACATTAAATTTCAAGAATTTTTCAAAATCTGGCTGCCATTAAAACGACAGCTAACAACAGGAAACTTATTGTTGTGTCTATTATAATACAGGCGGAAATTTATCTTTGATTTATGCCTTTAATTACCTTTCAAAAACAAATCAGTCATTGGATAAAGTTTCATCATAATTTTTAAAGTGCTTGGCATCCATACTTTCTCAACTAATGTTTTAGTGCCACTAGATAATGTTATAGAAGTATGGAGGGACCCAAGGGAACGATCCTGATTTTTGTTTAATGAATGATTTTGAATTAAATTATTTTTTTGTGTCTTTTCAAGTCGACTTCTTGCACTCATAATTGTAGTACTTTACATTTGTATATGATTTGCATATTTGTATATTACTACTCCACATTAAGCTGCTGATCGGTGCCATGTTTACCATCATAGCTTCATAGTTCTAGCTTATTACTAAATCAAAATGTACCTCTTAAATTTCATACACATGTGTTCTACGTGTTTTTTTTGCTGGTATGAAGATGGGAAGTTTACATTAAAAGATGAATTGATCAGATAGCATTGAATATTACCCAGTTTCCGATTCAGACATGGGCTCGTTACAATTGACTATATAGGTCATATACATTGTCAGGGCCCCTGATATGTATATATCGTCATTGCCAGTTGTTTAATCTGGTTCCAAATCTGGTTCCCTGGTCAATATCATAAGCGACCCAAAGATCGCTAGCAATTTGAGGGTTACTTGTGAAATGAAAACATTTCCCGCACTTCTTGGTAATCAGTAAATCAGATTCTTGCTAAGTGCCATTCTGGATGTTGAAAGCAAGCCAAAATCAGTGGCATAGAATATTTGATGATTAGCAACTTGGAAGACTTCATTCTTGGATTTAAGATTAGCCATCCACGCTGTAGGCTTGGTTTCAGTTTTCTAAAAAACAGTTCCCTTTTCCTTAAGCTACAATGCCAATTTCTCTTTCAACACTACACTAAAATTTTATACTGAAGAAGACTAACTCATTTTGTGTCAACTCACTATCCTCAGAGTTTCATTTAAGAAATAAATCATGGAAACTCTATTTTGTCATTGTTTTACCATGGGCTAGTCATTTATGTCACATTGTTTTACACCGAGCTAAATGGAGTTTCCATCGATTCTAATTGGACTAGTTCTTCATATTTTTTAATAGATGCAGCTTATGTGTTGCACTAAATGTTGGTCATGTGATAATCACTTTTTTTTACCATATGTGTGGTCTAAAGAGGTTTGAAGCATGTTATATTAGAAATCTGGTTTAATTATAGCCCATCAGAAGTGAAGTTCTATAAATAGCACTAAATTCACATGCTTTGATAAATAAAATAAGAAACATATTTCAAAGTCTCAATGACGATGAAACTTTACAACTTGTATATTTAGTATGGGAATTATGATTGAAAAAAGAATGTCAATAGAACTCTTTACTGAAACCAATTTCCCCCTTATGAGCCTCACAATAAGATGTAGAAGAGCCAAGAATTTCTTTGTGATGGTCAATTAAATGCACATTGATTTAAATTATCTGTGTAATGTTATATTTGCCATTTCATCCTAGCTCCAGTTTTTTGTAAGGACATCTAATGAAAAGTAGTCAAAATAAATCAAAATTATATTTCTCTATCAAAAACTATAGTTAGTGCTATAAAGGCTGGTGAATATGGTTTTCAATTTGTTTAGAACAGAATTTATTTCTTCAAATTTTAAAATTAAATTTTTAATTAGTGTATTGCCTTTCTTGTTTGAATGAACATGAACAGTAGTAAGAAATAGTATATTTTAGTTTGGAAATATTGTAATCAATGTGTGAATTTATCAGGAGAGAGAGAATCTGCTTCTCCTTTATATATAGGTATTACTTTCAAGGGTGTGATAAGGTAAAGTAAGGCCAAAAGATAGCTTTAAGGTTTCCTGGGCTGGTAAATGACTTTGAAGAGTATTAAAAGTGTTAAAAAGGATTGCAAGTTCTGTGAATACAATAGAAAAACCTTTGTAATTTTAGCTTATACTCTTTGGGAAATTGTCTGCTTGTATTTACATTATTATGGGGAATTTTGAATTTAGATTGTATCTAATGATATTCTAATGTTATTTAAAATATATATTTTATTATTACAATTAAGAAATTCAGGTATTAAAAAATATTTTATTAATGAAGAAAGATAAGTATTGTAAGATTGTATGAAGTTGACTCATGGACAATTAATATCTCAGGAATAAAGGGTCCCATGAAGGACACCAAATCAAACTTCTAATGCAAAAAAAGTTTCTAGTTAAAATCAATCTTTTAAGATTAAAAAATACTTTAAAGGCTTCATTTAATTTGAATTTAATTCAACACTGTATTAAGTTAAACCTTCACCATACAGTGAGATAATTTGACGCAAATATTTATCTTACAAACTTTAAAGGTAATTGGTGTATTTAAGATTAAATGAAGCATAAAAATGGGCTAATGTTGACCCCCAGCCTGCCCTGACTGATTCTATGTGTGACCTGCTTTCAGTATGCAATAAAAGCATGTCCTTTGAAGGTATGTTTTACACTACAGACCAGATGTTTGATTTTATTCAATGAGAAAAGATTTTGAGATTGCATTACATGCACATTTTGCTTTTTGTCCTTGGGTTTATAGGTAACAGAAGTCTTCAGATTACAGTAGAGTCTGATAAGATTCCTTAGAAAGACAGAATCCAGATGGCTTTTTGGAGAAAAAAACTAGCCATTGAAAGGAGATTGTCCTCCACAAATATGTATAAAAATCTTTGTGTGATTTATGTGGTTATTATGTTAAGGAAACCTAACTATCATGATAGTCTCCTGTGTTGGTCTGTTTTTTTTTAGATGGTAACTGTTTCTGTATTTCAGCTGTATTACCAGACAGATATAATTTAGAATCACATCACCATATTATAAGTAGATCACACTTCTTCCCACACAATGGTTTCTCTGAGGGAGAAAGTATATTACAGGTTAGTGTAAGGTTTTGAATAGTTTTATTTTAATACATTTTTGTAGCTAGTAATATTTCAGTGGGAGTCAGCTATAAAATATCAATGCTCTTCTCTGAAATTTCAACATTGGTTATAGTATGGTACATGTATCAAAGAAACATTTTTTAAACAGCTCGAGCTGTGCACCACAGAAATAAATAAGCACTTTATGATCATGGAATTAAAAAAAATAAATGCAAAGCCATCAATTTAGACTCCTTTGCAGTACAAAAATCAGAAAAAAATACAGACAGACAGATTGATTGGTCCTTTATTCTACTGAAATGTCATCTAACATAAGAGAGGGGTCTAATTGATGTATATGTTCTACATTTTCCAGGCATTATATGGATTCCTTTTTGTTGTAACGTGTGATGGTGAAGTTTTCTTTGCTGCCAGAACAGTTGAACAGTACCTAGGTTTCCATCAGGTAAGGGGAACAACTCTTATAAAAAAAAGTCCTAAATATGTTGTGCCCTCTTACTAAAGTACATCGCTGATTATCCCCATAACTACACAAAAAAATCTGATTTAAGTAATATCTTGATTTCATGGAAGTAATGTGTCTTCCAGTAGCTATTATCTCCTGATTTAGAATCCAATTAAAATGAAAACAGGTTTTCTTATGTAACTTGTATATATATATATATATATATATATATATATATTGTTAGAAATGGAGACATACTCCTACAAATTCTAATAGTTGATTAAATCCTGGCACAACTATATATACTCTATCTGTCGACAAATGGGCAGAACATTGAGACAATGTTGTGTTTGATTTAGTCTTTTCCATACCGACAGTAAATTATAATGATGCAATGAAGGCAGAGGGACCATAAAGTTGATTTCTTCCTTAAAAGATGTGTAAAGCATCTGAAGGCTAAATCCCATTAATTCTGTGATCTCAGAGCGTAAAATTGTTAATAGTACCCTTGATGGTAGTATTGGAGAGAATACAAGTCGCCGTGCTTCCGCCTGCTGAATAACTTGATTGAGACGTAATACATTGTAGAGTCAATTTCAACTTAATTGCCGAACTTAATATACTTTAATGCAATAATTACTGTTGTTTTAAAGCTATTTATAGCATAATTGACGGAGAAAGAAGTTGCATCGCGGAGATCTTCATTCTTTGTTCCTGTCTCCTAAAGATCTAGAAATCATTTAAGAAAACAGAAAGTTGTTCATTGATTTTAAGTTAAGCATAGTAATTAATTAGAGGTATTAGAGGGATTTTGTTTTGAGTAAAGTTGGATTACTACTAAGTCTCTGACGTTAATTATCTCCCCTTAGTGCTATCTCCTGTTAGTGGTGGTAGTTCTGCTTTATTTTATGATTCCCTGATTGATTGACCCTTCAAACTTTAAGATGGCATAATTTCGACCTACAACATGATTAAACTCCAAGGATACAATTACACCATCATTGTCGTTTGAGAAAGACGAGCAGGTCGTTCTCTAGGTTTTTTAATAAAACTAGAGAGTTATGTGACATTCATAGCCTGACTTATAATTATTTGATGAACTTAAACATCAGAACTGAACCTTAAATTAAAGAATCATTTTATCCAGTGATTAGAATTAAATGAGACTTCAAAAAAACTGTTATTTATTTGTACTTGGGAAGAAGTTTATAATGGTACTAGTAGACTACCGATTGTAGGAAATGAAAATCAACAGAAAAAAAAATGTGTGATCTTCTATACTTCTATTTATACAGTATGTAGATTGTTATATTGTAAGGAGTATAATATGGAATAATGATTGACTTGGCCACATGAACACCATGTTATACAGTATTACAAGTAATTTCCATGGGGTGCTAAGTTTCGCTTACTTAGTGGTACATGTTTATCTAAAACTGCTAAAAAATTCCACAAAATAGTTTTTTGGGGCCTTAAGAACTTATTGCACCACTTAGCATCCGCCCCAAAAAAGAAACACTAAAATTTTCTTATTCCTTTTTCACTTCTAAATCATTAAAATTTGCAACTGCAAAAAAAAAAATAAGCCATGCGGTATAAATCAGAAGAACCCGTTTTAACCAGGGTCATTTCTATTCTGCAGTAAATATATACATTCATAATTATCTATAACCAGAGAAATCTGATTATCTGTATGCTGAATGTTGAAGTCTTTGTTTTTTCTTTATTTCAGTCTGATATTATACATCAAAGTGTGATGGAACTAATTCACTCTGAAGACCGGGAAGAATTTAAGAAACAGTTGACATGGAACTCAACTCTGCCTCAGGAAAAATCTAGCATGACACTACATGAGATTATGATGCCAGGTAGGATGTTACCTAAAAATGAAAATATAGTTGTTTTCTTTTTCCAAATTAAGACACAAAATATGAGATACATACAGCATACAAATGATACCTATGAAGCACTGCCTCTAGCTTTATGAATTATAAACTGAAGATTGTAGAGGTCCAGATCCCATAACTGACCCTCATTGGTCCAAATCCCATAAATGACCTTCATCGGTCTTAATCCCATAACTGACCCTCATTGGTCCAAACCCCATAACTGACCCTTATTGGTCCAAACCCCATAACTGACCCTCATTGGTCCAAATGCCATAACTGACCCTCATCAGTCCAAATGCCATAACTGACCCTCATTGGTTGTATGAGTTAATTGCTATAATTCTTTAGATTGGTTGATTTGTATGTTTTTGTGTTGTTGTTTTTTTTTGTAGACAGCGTAGGTTATTTTGTATAAACTAATTTGTTACTTATACATCTTTAACTTCAATTAGTTCACAATCCAGGATACAGATAATCTTGAACTCAGTAATATTTTGATCAATTTATAATAAATACTGGAATCCATTTAAAATTAGATTATAAGGATTGTATATAACTTTTGACTAAGCTTGGCAATCAATGCTTGTTCTTAAATCTCTTTGCAGTTTACAAAGTATTACTAGGTCTTAAGTCAGTTTAATTGAATAACTCCGTCAAAAATAATAAATAGTCCTTAAATATAGAGTTATGATTTGTAGTGAAGTAATGATTCCAATGGTCTATTCCAGAGAATTACCATTACCTACACAGGTCTTTCACAGTACGATTCAGATGTCTTCTGGATAACACGTCAGGATTCATTGTAAGTTTTACCTTTGTGAGGATTGAAGGATTCGAAAAGGTACAGGCTCTTTTTTCACTTATCACGGTTTTTCTTCAGATTGCCATACAGTTATATGTCTTTATTTGTGTTGTTGAAAGATTTAATGATATCTTAAATTGTCTTTTTTTTTTCATTCTTCAGCATTGTTAAATAGACAAAATTTGAAACTTCAAAGGTTGAATAGTTAAGAACCAGTCAGGATTTTAACCATTTAGACTTGTTCAATCATAACATCCTTTTTCTCTTTCATAGACATTAGAAATCAATGGTTGGATTCGACTACTTCACAGTTCAGGTCCACGACAATCTGAGGAACCACAGATGGGTCTGTTTGCCACATGTTGTCCATTTGGTCCACTGTCCTTACTTGATCTCCCGTCCAGAGAGCTGACATTCAAATCTAAGCATAAAATGGACTTCTCTCCTATGTCAATGGATAATAGGTAAGCTTCTCTCCTATGTCAATGAATAATAGGTAAGCTTCTCTCCTATGTCAATGAATAATAGGTAAGCTTCTCTCCTATGTCAATGGATAATTGGTAAGCTTCTCTCCTATGTCAATGGATAATAGGTAAGCACTGCTCGGCAAATTTGCTATTTAAAGGTGTGTTAAACAATTTAAAAAACCCTAATAATAATTTTAACCCATACCATGTAGTGACCACATATATATACGATCTGGGCAGTTTTTTTTATTATGGGGTCCTGGCAATATTATTTGTAGCTTAGGGAACCACAATATGATTTCATCTGCAAGCAGAGTGAATGTGCTTTAAAATAAGATTATCTAATACAGAGTTTGATAAAAAATACAGACTTGAGAGCTGAACAAGAGGTTATATGTAACAGTGGCCAGGAGCAGGGCTCATTTCTCAGCCTCTTTCCACAGCAAAATTGATCCATATACCTTTATTTCCCTATAAGAGAATGATGTCTCTCCTACAGTGTCAATCTCTTATACTAACCACTTCCTGTTATATACCTATATGTAGTAAAAAATTGCAAAAAATCCTCTTTTTTTCACATGAGTGACACTTCTGGTGACCCTGACCTGCCACTTATGACTGTAATAAACCATATTTTGCTTTAATGACCATGAAAGAGTACAAGATTTAGGAAAATTGCTTTTTGGACCCTGTCTTGCCCCAGGTGAACCTCACAACTGGCAAAATATGACAAAAAATTACCAAAAATGACAATTTTCAGTCAACAGACCAATTTTCCTGCGCATTCACACCCATTCTCCCACTCTTTTATTTATCAACTTAGAATTCAGGGCATGGTTTTACAAAGTTTATGTAAGTCAAATTGGTATGTTAAGGATTTGTGTATAAGTAAGTCATTTCAGTGCTTTGTGAAACAATGCTCAGGTCTTCTGGCTAACATAGGATGCTGGTAGCCATGGTTACCATTGCACTGTATCAATTCTCTATTTCCCCACAGTGTAATAAAGTGTAACACTTTAAAGTCTCTTGAATCTTTTGATTCCTGTCATATTTTCCAAAAAAAAACCACATCATTAGATTAAATTTATATAAGAATAGGTGTAAATTTATTAAACTGTATGAGCATGAATAGAAAAAAAAATTGAAAAGGAAAAGTTTGAATGACCCAATCTGGTGCTATCTTTGTAAATCTATAAAAAAAAAAAAAAACAGCAGATAGTGTCCAATAACATATTGTAAGTCCATATGGTAAAAAACTGCAGTAATATCACTCAAAATCTGACATTTCCATTGTTAAAGTAACAACAGATTGAATTTGTATCATGCTGTATATATGTCCTGAATGGTGTCATTTCTTTGGATATGCAAGTGTATTTTAACATAAAGTTCTGGGACAATCTCTTCAAAACAGATTGTTCATCATAATACCATCATATTAAATTCATTTACATATTTTATATTTACTGAGATGAAAAAATTTGTTCTAATTTTCTGTATAAAGTTTCTCAAATTTAAACATTTATAAGTTTAGAATAAACAATTTATAGAAACAGTAGAAGCACAATATGTGTTTTTATCATTCAGTGTGTACACCACAGGTGTGTAAATCATATCAAAGGTCCTTTTGCTAATATCTGATATGAAAATATGATATATTTAAATGTTGAAATTAAAAATTTGTTTTAAAATCTTGATACAATCTTAACTGATATACCATAAGTTTTGACATCAACAAGGTCACATACAAGGTTTGTGTACTTTTAAGTCCAGGTTAGATACATGTTTACATTGAAAGCCATGTACTTGCTATAACCTTACTTCACTGTAATAAATTCATGTAAAACTCAACATGCATAAAAATGTAAAACCATAATTAAATATGATTGATTACAAAACAGTAAGTTTTAATGACATAATACTAATATCATAATATCATTTAATGTCCATACCTTGGGGGAGACATCAATTTTTATTAACTGATGTCAATTAAAGTAGTTGAACTGAAATAAGATGTCACACATGCCTTTTATACTAGGGTATAATATTAGTCACATTTTTTTGGTGTAAATTTTGAATTGTCAAGAAAGATACCATTTTAAATACCGTATCTAGACTATTGGCTAACCATATAGATGATACATCATTTTGCATCTGTATTTTGGTATTTTGACCAAATAAGGTTTAATTTCATATAAGATTAAATATTACTCAATTTTCCTAGAATCCACTGAATACAATATTTTACAGATAGTTTCATTATTAAAACTTGATAACCTTTAGTGGCTGGAAGTTGAACAATTGTTTGAATGTTTCTCTGTTTTTTATGTGCGTTGGTATTTTTTTAGGTGGGTAGGGTATAGGAAGGAAATAAAATCATTTGCTGATTCAAATCTTCTTTCTGCAGTAGTTAAAATTTATAATTCATATTTCAAAATTACTATCAATAAAACAGATTGATCTTAAAATCATCCTAAAAATCAAGTCTAATTTGCAGTCCAATATTATCATGTCAGTAAAAAGGTACTCTGATCCTTGAAATTCATTTTAATTAACATAATTGTTCAACAGGCAAATTTTGTGGACGAACATTTTGTGTCATTTGCTTTAATTAGATATACCAGGATAATGTAAGGGTCTTTCCACACATGAACAAGTCAGTTAACATTATATGTGATCAGATATCTATTTACACATAAATCTTAGTTTTTGACTTCATTAGCAAGATTCCAACATTCTCAGAGATTGATAGGCTGCACCCCAATAGATATAAACTTAACCATTAGTGTTTCAAATGGTCTACCAGCACGCCAACACTGTATACTGATCTGTCAGAAAGGTTATATAGGAAACACGATTTCAACAGGAAAACAGAATGAGGTTCACTTTAGCCTGCCCACTTACAAGTTTTATTATCTGTTTTACGTTGATAATTTCAATGGTTGTAACTGAGGCCAACCCGCCAACTATTTGTTATTACTGTGAAGCTGTGATGGGTAATTTGTAGATTTGTACTGGAGAAGTGAAATTAAAATCTTCTCTCTGTTCAGAAGATCTGGGGATCCAATTACTGTATAAAACTCCAAGTCAGGACCTGAAACAAAATTACTCATACAACTTTTAATGTCTCTTTTAACGATGTTGTGATGATTTTGTATAAACTGACAAGGATACATAATTTTATATCTCGTTTAACAATATTTTTGTGGTTTACATTGTATAGAGAGTGAAATCTGATATTTAAATGATATTTTAACCTTGATGTAGTGAAAATGTTTTATGGTTTGAGGTAAGACAAGAGCCTACTTGGCTGTTAAACATGTCACATTATCAGATCATGTGACGAGAATCTGTTTCCAGTGTTTTACATTTGGCTGCACAGTGAAGGGATTAAATTCTTTGTGTACTTGTACCAGTGACAGAAATATGTTTCATCATGATATACAGCCTCTAATTTCAACAGAATTGGTATTCATCTTGTGAAAAGGTTCAATTTTTTTCAATAACATAAAGTACACAAAGCACATGTATATTTCAGTATTTGATTTCTAATATTTAAGATGTTTCCAATAAAATTGGTTCGTAGAAAGAATTATAACTTTTTAGCTCACCTGGCCAAAGGCCAAGTGAGCTTATGACATCACTTGATGTCCGTCGTCGTCGTGGACAAATTTTAAAAAATCTTCTCCTCTGAAACTACTGGACTGACAGGTTTTAAACTTGGCATGATTGTTCCTTAGGGTGTTCTGCACAAAATAATTGTTGGGATTTTTGATCCATGAAAAAACATGGCCGCTGTTACTAAAAATAGAACATAGGGGTCAGATTGCAGTTTTTTGCAAATAACTCAAAAAGCATTGCTTTTAGCAAATTTCTGATAGGGTAAAATTGTTAAGCATCATGAGTAGGATGTACGCTGAAATTTTCAAAACCATTCATTGACTAATGTAGCAGTTACGGCCCCTGAAACAGTTTTTTTTTTGTTTTTTGTTTTTTTTTCACATGTACAACTTTGAAAATCTTCTTCTCTAAAACCATTTAAGATCATTGAATGAAAATAAGCATGATAGTTCTTTAGTGTATTGTGCTCAAAATGACTGTTGTGATTTTTAATCCGTGAATAGATGTGGCTGCCTATACTAAAAATGGAACTTAGGGGTCATAAGACAGGTTTTTGAAAAAAAATCAAAAATTGTTGCCTTAAGCAAAATTCTGGTTCAGGTCATGAAAATGCTATGAATAATTTTAGTTGATTTTAACTTACCCTGTCTCATTCCTCAAGTTTTTCAAATAAGCAAATGGTTAACAAGGTGAGCGATTCAGACTCTCTTGAGCCTCTATTTTTTTTTTCATATTTTTTAAAACATATAGAAACATATGTTTAGGGCCAATATGGAAATATTTGTTTTTGTTCATATTTAAACCAATAAAAATATATGATTTCCAAAATTGTACAAAAACCATATTTTTCTCATGTAGAAAGTCCTGTAATTACAATATATGATTTGTATTTACTTCTGTTCCATGAATTAAACCTTAAGTCCTTAACATTTGTTTTTACTGGTGGTTCTAAACATATGACAGACATTATTTTACTGGTGGTTCTAAACATATGTTACAATCCTTATTAGTTATATTATTTATTATTTATATCCTTGTTAATTGAATTAAATAGTAGAAACATATCTAGTATTAGTTACAAATGGTTCATTCACATTTTATCTAAGAAAATAAGACTTATCCCTTCCCCCTTTTTGTTGTGCAGTGGGAATATGCCATTTATTTTGTACCGATCATAGGGACTTGTTCACACACCTTGAGTAGCACTCCAGCTAAGGATCATGCAAAATGTGATTCATGGGTAAAAAGCCTATATTTTTTTATTTTTTATATTTTGTTTGAAATGTCATAGTAAACAGAAATTAACATGTGGTTTTTCATATAACCCATGCTCTTAGGAGATAAAAATTATATAGAATGCGCTGTAAATTTCAAAATTAAGGGAGATAACTCTATAAATGGTGCTCAAATACATTATAATCTACTGGGTTTTCAATGTGGATTATCTCCTAAGAGCAGGCAGATTTGTATGAATAATTACACATTTCATAGTATAGACCCATAAAACAACTTAGTTACAAAAATAAAAATATGTAGCCTTTTTTGGGGTGTATCACATTTTTCAGATTTTGCATGATTTTTAACAAAGACAGCTACTTAATATGCAAACATTAAAAGCCTTTGTACCCACCTATGCTGTTAGTAATCATTGTCCCTTACAATGTAGAGGACTTGTCAGTAATGTCTACTAACTCCCTCATTTTCAATGTGCAATGGGAACCTGTCACTCCATTTTGTGCTGACCTATGCTGTTGGTAATGATTATTCCTCACAGGGCTTGCCAGTAAAGTCCACTTACTGTCTATTTTGTGGTCATTGATAAAACTTATTCCTACTATTTTCCCACGGTACTACCAACTAATCCTTACTTAAACTGATACTGATAAAAGTCATTTTAATTAACCTTACATCCTTAGTTTAAGTTTTCATGATGTAGATGAAGTTACCTTGTTTGATATACTACTGACATATAAAGAAGATTTATAGTTGTAATGATGACTTGGCCTTCTGATGTTCAGCGTTGGTATTATTATCATGGATGACTTAGCATTATTATTGGTGTAGGAGTATTTCATGTCATATTGAATTGAATGTGCTGACATTATCTTCAACTTTCCTCTTTTTTTTGAAGTGTTTGTTACCATTTTTCACTTTCTCCATGGTTCTACACATTTAAATCTAAAGGTTTTTAATTTGTCAACCTGTAATGAAACAAAGTACATGAAACTAATGAAATTAGAAAGTCTCTGAGACTACAAACCTTGTAAAATAAACAGCTAATGAAATGAGAAAGTCTCTGAGACTACAAACCTTGTAAAATAAACAGCTAATGAAATGAGAAAGTCTCTGAGACTACAAACCTTGTAAAATAAACAGAAGACTCCACACAGAAACTTCTCCTGTATGTCAAACTTTTTTGTAAAAGGAAATAAATTATGCACTATTGTGAACACTTCCTGATAGAATTGTTTTGGTTGTGTAGAATGAGTATTTATCTCTCAGCTGTTTAACTAGTGTAGATGTCCTGTTTAACTAGTGTAGATGTCCTGTTTAACTAGTGTAGATGTCCTGTTTAACTAGTGTAGATGTCCTGTATAACTAGTGTAGATGTCCTGTTTAACTAGTGTAGATGTTCTGTTTAACTAGTGTAGATGTCCTGTTTAAAATTGTCCTGACGGTTTTCTTAATTTAACAGAGGGAAGATGATGTTTGGATTCTCAGACCGAGAACTTGCCACGAAGTCTGGATATGACCTGGTACACCCAGACGATCTGAACTACTTCTCCGCTGCTCATCAGGAATGTAAGTCATTTAAAACTTACATTTTAAACATGTAGACATTGCTTTAAGATAAATCTCTTGAAACAAATGAGGTAGAAATCAGAAAAAAACTGCATAATTATTCACCCTTACTTTGGTTAGCACCTTAAAAAAACAGGTAGTTTTAAAGGGAACCAAGATTCTGGCGGAAATCAGAAGAATGTAATCCAGGGACAAAGACCAGACATGGAAAATAGACACACACAACAAAGAACATAAAATAACCAAGACAATACATACAAAGCAATAAAAGTAAATAAGCAACTCAGACTCCACTAAAAACTGGGAGCATGTACCAGGTGTACTGGTACGATAAGCGTCCTCTGCTTTTCTAGAAAGTACAGGGTAGACAAAAGAGGAAAGGAAAACTGACACATTGAACAAATTGGTTCTCATAGTGCAGATGTATACACTGTAATGATCCACAAGTTTCTGATGATGACCATAAAACTTCTGTAGTGGTGACTTCAGTCTTGTAGCAACATAACCCTGTTCCAGGAGCATAATTATAAAAGTCTAGTGCCACACAAAAAGTCTGCGAAGTTACAGCCAGTTCTGGCATAATGTATGAGTTGTGAAAACTCCATACAAAGGTGCTGATGGGATGTTGCCACATGGTCAATAGCTTTCCTTTACCGTCAGTCTATTAGTGTAGGTGAAGACATGAGGCTATGAGGTTGTCTTTACAATGTCAATATCATCATCATTTTTACAATAATGGATGCTTTTAAAAAGTTTGGTTGCATTGATCACAGTTCTGTAAAACTTTGTTGAGTATTTAATTAATTTGCATTTTAGAAATTTCAAAATAACATTTTCCACCTATCATTTTGTATCTATTTTTAGTAATTAAGACAGGAAGTTCAGGATTAATAGCCTATCGGTGGTTAACGAAAGAGTTCCGCTGGATCTGGTTACAGTCCAGCTGTAAAGTTATCTATAAAAACAGTAAACCAGACTTTGTCATCTGTACACATCGACAATTAACGTGAGTTGTATATATATTGGCTATCAGAGTTATTTGTATCTTTTGTTTTTGTAAAATGAAGGTAAATGTGCCAATACACACCAGTTACAGTGTGACATCAATTTCAAACAAATAGGGTTACTATCAAGTTATGGGTCTCTCACTTTTAAAACCAATGTGTTATAACTCTGTTAATTTTTGCACAAACATTTTAGTAAGAAGTATTCGTCAGATTGGTGATCAGTGGTATTGTTGTTCACACATTTGCACAGAAATATGAAGTATTAAGATTTTGCAGAAAGTTAATATTATTTATTAATTATTGTAAATATATGACTGAGTTTTGTTTTATTGTAGCGATGATGAAGGTCAGGACTTATTCCACAAGAGAGGAAATGAGTTTAAGTTACCTTATCCGTTATTAGATTTAGATATATGTTCTGGCTTTGATTTTCCAAATGATGATATGATCACAAAAATTAAAAATGGGAAACAAAAGAAACCCAAAAATCAAAACAGAGACTATTTACAGTCTCCGGGGAGAAAAAGGAAAGCTGGATGCAGAGATATTATAAATGGACTTAATAGTTTCAATGGAAATTATCCACAATATGGGAACTTTGAAAGCGGAGAGTTTAAGCCAGATATTTTATATCCTTATCCTCCCAATAATTTTGGACTTGAAACTGATGTGTATCGTTCTCATGGCTATACAGGGTTTCCAAGTGCTGTTTACCCTAATACAGATACATATGGCTTCACAGAAGCTGACAAACACAGTTATGCTAACGGTTATTATCTTGACTCTCATCGGAGACAATACCAGCATACGTTAGGTTACCATAGTAATGGGTATCCTGACCTTATGACACCAGCTAGTAAATATGGCTATGGATTTGGATGTGATAGTTATGGGCTAGAACTTGCCAAAAAAGTGCACTATAGTGAGGATATTACAAGACTAGACAACGATTTCAGGAAGTATGCATATGACTATGGAAGTGACCGACTTCAATCTAGATTAAACGGAACTTTAGAACCAGTTGACTTGAGGTCATCTTCTATGTATAGTGGTACTGGTTATGTTAACGGTGTTGATTCTATGGTTACCCATGGTTACTCATCATCTTCTATTATTAAACCAGAGATAATTCATGCACAGGGTTTAACATCAAAAGAGACAAAAGTGATTTGTTCAACCTCGGATCTTGCTCAGAATCACTCCCAGGGATTGACAATTCCCTTACAACATAACTCAGTGATTAAAAATAATACTAGTCCACGAACACTCCAGAACTCTCGGAATTCAGACCATGTGAATGGGCACTTGACGAACAGTTACAGTAGCCCCGGACGAGGCAATGTGATTAGTAGTCCTGGATCTTCATGGAATCAATGTTTAAAAAATACCAGTCCCAACTCGACTCCTCGGTCAGATCGGAGCTGTAGTCCTAAGCAAGGAAAATCTGATGGAGGGATGCTGTCTACCAGTAGTCCTGTTACAGGGGCTACCCCAGCATCTGTTATACATACTCCCATACATTTAATGGACAGATCACCTCCTAACAGGTAAATTTAGTGTACTGATTTGGTAGAAAAAAGGGGGAATGTTTATGGTGTGTTTAGTTTAATGGTTTCTTGTAAAATCTGACTGTAAATGACTGAAGGTTAGCTATCAATGGTACAAATGCAAGATTAGACACAGTATATAAATCACAATCAGTTTTGCTATTTTATAGCCATATGGAAAGTTGTGCCAAAATAGAAGTGAAGGAGAAAAAATCAAATAACAGGTATTGTCACTCCATTCCTGCATCTCTAACTATAGTAGATATTACTCTGAAACATTCAATTTACAAGTTCTTTGTACATTTTATCAAAACATAACAAGTAAAACACTTCATGTTATTTTAGCTTTGTTTCCATGCTAAAACTAGTCTAACAGTTAGTATTTGTAATTTCTACAGATCGTGTGAGAAGCAGCCAATAGTTGGAGGCGGTATCCCAGTACCTGTTGTTAAGACATCACCATGGGTACAATACCCCACATCTCACTCGTCTTACGGTGATCCTAAAGATTGGACAGTTCACACTGATCTTTACCCATGTCATCAGAAATCAAGGGGCATAATCCCAGACCCAATGGCACACATCTCAAAAGTGGCAATCCAGTGAAAGAAAGACACTGTTTATATTATTGTGATAGTGAAAAAAAAATTCTTAAAGAGAGCAACATTGCCATATTGAACAGTCTGTAAACATTGTATAGAATACTGACATTGTAAATAACATAGAACATTGTAATATATGTCATTGTACTCTGTATGTATATTTCATTGAAATTTATATCCATGTTATCATGCAGTTCTCAATCTTATCCAGTGATTGTGTTTAAAATTTTGATAATGTGTCAATATTTGTTATGGGAGAAATTCTTAATTTCAGGAGACATTTTTGCAAATGGAATGTGATAGATGGCCCCCTCTAATCCCAATCTCTGTGAATGATAAATGTTTAAAGAAAATTTCATCAAGTTATGACATTTAGCAAAGCAGTTTGAAATGATTTTCAAATATTACATTTACCTACCAATGTTTTACATAAGATCAATATGTAATGTCAGATACTTATTTTACAGTGGAACATATTGCACTTGAAACCAGATATAGGAAATAATTCTGTGATATTGCAGTTTTTGAGAGATAAGCATATGTTACTAGACCTTTAGTTTTCAGTCTGAAAAGATTACTTTTGTCAGAATAAGTTTGTCTAGGACAACTCAAAATCAGATCAATATAGGTCACTCATTGACCCATAATTTTAAAAGTACTTAGTGGATGAGATTTAGGCATATAACATGTATTAAAAAAAAACAAATAATGAGCACTTATTTATCTTTTTCAAATATCCATTTATTTCCTTCTTTTGTAGAAAAAAACAATTCTTGCCCCTGTAAATACATACACGTTAACAGCTTGTTTCAGAACTTCAGTTTTGTTGTCAAATGTTGTACAATTTGTTGATCTCACTCTTCAAAAGTCTTTTAACTTTGTCTTTGATTGAGATAAGAACTCTATCATTGCATTCAGTAGCACTAGGTTCATTGTATGACCTGAGGTGTATGGCCCTATGATCAATATTTAAACTGAAAGTTTTTTTCTAATGACAGAAATATATATACATGTAATGTAAAGTGTTGCAAACATTTCAGCTGTAAGAGAATCCGAAAACTTGTTTTGCCATTCGTTTATTTAGAGTAGCTAACTTAAACATTATTGAACTAACATATAATAAAAACAAAAGATGCATAGTTTGGTTATGATAGAAAGATAAGAGTCATCTTGTTAAATAACTAATGTCTAGATTGGTTTGCTGTAAACTCCATTGAAGTCCTTGTAGAGTGTGCACAATTACATTTTACAACTTTCTGATCAACATTGTAATTTGTTAGTGACAGCCATCACATCCTCCTGTAACAGTGTTATGTGAAGGGGTTGACAATATTTTACCAAACTCTCTGTTCTGCATTTATATGTTATATTTATGCTCTTTTTTATTTATTGGTGCTTCATCATGTTACAAATCATTTATTACATAAACAGGTTATTAACTTTCTGGGTGTTTTACCTTTAGTGAATGGGAAAGAGATAAAACTCCCAGGTCACATTTATGGATTGGTCAATATTGTTCCCAATGTTAGGGATCCGGACATTTATGGATTGGTCAATATTGTTCCCAGTGTTAGGGATCAATTAAAGAGAAACAATTTGTAAATTTGTGTGAAAACAGTAAAAACAAAAATAAAAAACAGAAAGTCAAAATCTAAGTAAAAAAACTAGAAAGAAGTGTGACAAGACAAAAAACAAGGAAGGAGTGTAACAAGACAAAAAACAAGGAAGAAGTGTGACGAGACAAAAAAAAACAGACAAAATAAGCAGGCGTAGAAAGATCAAATATTTATACATAGAATCTAGTCTATCAATAAAACTGAGAGGAATGAAGTACATGGAAATTGTAAACTATGGACATGAGAGATCAAATGTCTAGGATCGACAACTTCATGATTGACACCTAATAAGCCTATGTAGCTTGAGTGAGGTATTAAAGTCTCCATCGTACATTTGCAGACCGTCGAAAAAGGAAAATCTAAGATAAAGTCATAACTGTATAAAGTTTCTTTTTGTCCATTTCAGTATACTAGTGTTTCAACGGAATATAGGCATCCCGATGTGCTTAAGTGTGCACCTAAACTTGCCGATCTTTATCGTCTCTTGCGATAGGATTCTTCCATATTTTACTCCAACAAAGCGAATGCAAGTTGAGTGGGTCATTTAATTTCAGTGTGTGCTATATAAATGCTATCTAATCCTTGAATCATCCTTGATTTAGTTATCTCTTCATCGTATCTATTCGTACTTGAATTTTGGACACACAGACACAGAAGTCTTCTCCATACATTTACCTTCTACCTCAATCTTCACGAAGAAAAACAAATTTTAAACCCTACATTTTTTGGCAAGTGCGACGGTGTTGGTTTGCCACGCAACCTTTCTAACATGCACATGGTATTTACGAAGCTTATAATTTTATGTTTGCTTGAAATTAAGCCATTGCACTTCAAATAAAATTGGTAAAGGTATTGGCTCTTAAAGTTCTACTGTGGTTACCACGACCTTTTATGATAGAACTTTTGTCATATTGATTATAATTACCGGAAATAAATTCTAGCATTTAGCATTGCTTGTGTTTTGCATGCAGTACGACCTGTTCATCCTCATGAGTTCCTCTGTTCATCACCGGTTTCTAGTAGAGTATTTGTTGCTCGCTTCTGCTTATACTTGTTTTTTTTCCTTTATGATGTGTGGTTTTTTCGTTTTTTTATTTTTTTTTATTTTGTTTTTTTGTTTTTTTTGTTTTGTTTTGTTTTTTGTTTGTTTTGTTCTTGTTTTTGTTCTTTTTTTGTTTCCGTCTTTTTGTTAAATGTTCCTACATTAGTTTTTGCCATTGATTCCTACTCGTATGAAATTTCGACATTTCTCTTCTTTTTTTTTTTTTTGACAATTGGGATGTTTCATGTCTTACCGCACATTGTACAGTGTATCCGTGCCCTTCCGATAACTCTTGCATATAAACTAACTTTATCGTAAAACAGCATATTCAAGAGCTTACTATTGTTACACCAACTTTATTCATACCAGTTTCCTATAAATTTGAAGCAGGATTGTATCTATTCAAGACTAAAGCCAATGCTACTTTTATCTTTCGCAATTTGTTGTCTCTATCAATGGTTAGTGATCTTTATTTGTCGCTCCGATCGTGACAACCCTTGATTTCTTTTTGGGCAATCTTTGAGTTTAGTGAAATCAAGAGGAGGCCGGAACAAACTATGGGCACACATAAATCACAGCAAACTGAAAAGAAAATAAACTCACATATATTCCGCAAAAAGAAAAAAAAAGCAAAAACGTGCTAAACAATAGGTATGAACTTGATACAGTGTTCGATTTGGTGAGCGTTTTTTTTTTTTAATAAACCCATCGAGTTGGTTATATCACGTCCGGTACATAACAGAGTTGTCTTGTCGAAGATAGATGCAGCGTATCAAAGAAAAAATTTATCCTAGCTGTTGGCTATCGTTAATCTTTTTAAGTAGTAATCTTGCCTTGCTCAAAACTTACCTGTTTATCGGCAAACAAATATCCCGAAGCGTGAACGACAATTCGAATACGTCAAAATCGAAATACATGGTCAAAGTACGAAAAAAGGAAACACAAATTATCTACATACACAATGTAGCGAACCAGAAAAAGCTGAAGATAAGAAAAACAAGACGTAACACAAATGTAAAGGCACTTCCAAAACCGGGATTGTCCTGTTCTGCCAGCGGCAAGTGAGTGAAGTCGGTAACAATAATGCAGCTCTTGGTCACTAGTCACAAAGAAGTCCTGTCAAAACTTACTAGGGCGATATCATTCAAATCAACATCACTGTGAATAAAGTAAGGACGTGGAAATGGTTGAAAATTATCTGAAATAGACATATTATATAAAGATCATAAAAAATCACCATAAAACATGGGATAATACCAACAAAATACACCGGAACATTTGATCTTTAACTTTATATAACCTCAATAAATGATATTGTGTCAAGAATTGACTTCAAAGTTCAAAAGGGAATAAAATTTTGGGTAATTTTCAACGTCCTTACATGATGGTAGTGTGAAGCACTGGAGAGAAAGTCATTGACAAGCTGGAAAATATATACACTATGGCGGATTGAATATAGGCAAAGAAAACATTAAAATCTGCTATCAAATTTATAAAAGAAAAAAGGGATAAACGCAACAATGAAGAACATACACCAGTAATTCTGGACAAACAATATGTGGATGCTCAATGTTCGGCCGATTCTTCTGGCGGCAATAAAATCAACGTAGTGGGCAATAATTTCACACTGTCCTAGCTAGGTAACTATTGAGATTTTGGAATTCAAGTCAAAACATTTGACAGACATGACATTGTAAAAAAGTTGTCTTGAGTTCAAGCTAATTGTTATTTTGATACACAAAATCAAAACAACGGAGTTAATCCCACTATCATTGCTCTTTTTATAGCCCAACATCATAATGTAAGGGGAGGCAATCGGTATTTCGATCTCAAACACTGAAATATTTTCCTCGTTAAAATGTGTAAATGTTTAATTGCATGCATGAAGACTCAAACAATCAGGAGTATCAGATGTAATTTGTAAGGGTATAGCTGGTAAAGGTGACCAGGAAGCATCGTGACAACATTACGTTGCATTGTCCACAACTGTCCTAAAAAGAACGTATACTAATTACATGTTTGGCAAAAACTAATCAAGGGAACCAAGAGTCCTAATTTAAATCATAACAAGGTAACAGACACCACAAAATGCAATGAAACAAAAATGTCTATCCTGTAATTCAGAAATTGAACGTGTCAATAACATTCATGGGCTTTGTTAGAACCTTCTAGATCCTGAGCTTGTCAATAGTATTCATGGACTTCGTTAGAATCTACTATATCCTAAGCGTGGCAATAGTATCCATATGCTTCGTTAGAATCTACTAGATCCTGAGCTTGTCAATAGTATTCATGGGCTTTGTTAGAACCTTCTAGATCCTGAGCGTGTCAATAGTATTCATGGGCTTTGTTAGAACCTTCTAGATCCTGAGCGTGTCAATAGTATTCATGGGCTTTGTTAGAACCTTCTAGATCCTGAGCGTGTCAATAGTATTCATGGGCTTTGTTAGAACCTTCTAGATCCTGAGCGTGTCAATATTATTCTTGGGCTTCGTTGGAATCTACTTGATCCTGAGCGTGTCAATAGTATTCATGGGCTTCGTTAGAATATTCTTGATCCTGAACGTGCCAATTGTATTCATGGGCTTCGTTAGAATCTTCTAGATCCAGAGCGTGTCAATAGTATTCATGGTCTTCGTTAGAATTTTCTATAATGTATTTGGGATTTCATACATTCTAACACAGTCAACTAGTCTACCATCTTGGAAAGAATAGACACGAAGATGTCATCAGTTTTGTAGGGAATAAACAAACAGTAGAAAATCTTAAAATAAACGATTATTCAGCTCTAAAAAAGCTTTTTCCTTTCCTTTTATTCGCTTTCCGTTTGATTCTCATCGGCATGTTAATAGAACACTTTTTTTGAAATGGATAGAAATATCTTAATTTGTTGAAAAAAATTAAGACATTTCAATAAGCAATTTGTCCTGATAAATATTTATATTTAGAATGATCACAAGACGTTAATTTGATGGGCCATTTTTTTTTCTGATTTGATGTTCGTCATCAAATATAAATTCAATATCTCTCCCTAAAAATCAACTGAAAAGAAACACTGCTGAAAAAAAAATCAACGACCATTTTCCTCTTTATTTTTCGTAACATGAAAACGGCCCTTCAAATTGATTTAATATTTCTCATCCAGCAGCGTAACAATTGTGTTATTGTTATTATAGTTGAAGAGCAGGGTTATGCTACTTAAAGGTTCTAGTTATTACACCAATGTTTCTACGGCAGCTATCACGAAGTTCGTGTATCTTTCTCTATATTGAAAGTTTTTTCCGTATAATTCATAACTTTCCATTCCTGCACCAAGTGTACCAATATTGCCACTGCCTTCTGGGGGTGTATGTTAGGGGGTAATTTCAATCGGTATATCTTGGTTGTTTCTAAGTTGTCCTTGTCTTATCACTTTGGAGTCTTGATGTGGCTTTTACTGAGATTGTCTTTATTTACATTATATGTTAGGTAAGGTGAAATCAAAGGTATATGTCATAACGATACACGATGATCAAAGGAAGGGGATACGTAATCATAAAATACAGAAAAAAAACATAAATTACATAAAGAAACATAGACCGAAAAAAATATTTCAATATAATATGTATGTCACATGTTTTTCATGTGTGAATATATCTACAAAAATACCAAAGCATGAATAATCTGACAATTGAAATTCGCAAAAATCCAAATATAGAGCCAAAACGTGAAAATTTTAAAGACGGGCGATCTACGTACACTGTAGCGAACCGAATAAAATAGATTACAAATAAAAATTGGAGATATGGAAACAAGACATAAAAAAATAAATAAATAATAAAACACTAGCAATATGAATTCCCAAATAATCAGAAGAAACATTAGATGCCCCGGAAGAATAAGTATTTCCTGTTCCACCAGCGACACCCGTTATAAGGCAAGTGAGTACAATCCGGTATAGTCGTGCTATAACAATGCAGCTCCCCTACACTAGTCATAATGGGGACGTGTCCAAACAATTCAAACTTGAGCGATGGAATTCAATTCAACAAAGTTTCATGATGTAAATAAAGTAAATAATGCAGGAATGGTTAAAAGCCATCCAAAATAGGTAAATCAAAATGATAAAAAATAATCATAAAACATGAGATAATACTAACTGTATATTTAGAAATGCCGGAACATTTGATCTTGAACTGTTTTTTTTTTAAATAACAGCGATAAATTATGAGAAAAAATGACACCATGTCAAGAATTTAATTGAAGAATCCATAGAAAATGAAATGTCTCTTTGTATAACTTGAACGTCTTCACATGGGACGAATATGGGATATATTGGGATTTAAGACTAAAGCCCATGAAAACATATGTTATTATAAATAAATGTGTTGTATATATGACTTCTTAAATTAATGGCATATGTATTGTATATGATATTTGAACAAAAATATAACAATGTGGTTTAATATGCAATGAAAGACACATTTCAATGCTGGTCGTAAAAAATATTTTTAACATACGAAACGTGCAATTTTTCCTGCATATTCAAATACATCTGTGTTGCAGCTAAGCTTTCTAATTAGCCACAGCAATGCATACTTTAACGTATTCCAGGACATTAAAGAGAAAGAATGATACCCCTACCCACATTACCCTAATACTCAATATTGTCACGTTGAAACTGAAAAATACGCGGCTGAAATGAGACGATATGGTGGATACATCGATGATTAAAACAATAGAACCCAACATGTCTATTGTACACCGTTTATTGCCAAAAATTAACATTTTAGTTTATGTTGAGGTATTTTTTTTCGTGGATAGGGGTGACAATTTTCCACCTAACTTGACTTGGATAAGTTGAAATATTTATTACTTAGGCTCATTTGAAAGCTAAGGCACTATATTAATGTACCGTATCACACAAAGCCTTTTTAAACTACGTTATTCTGAAAAAAGGAAATAAAGGGTGATATAATAGAAATTCTGAAGTTCCCAAAAAATAAAATCTAAGCGCCTGAATTGATCAGATATGTTTGGTACATCATTATCTTAATTATGAATGCCTTAAAGATGGGCTTTAAGGTGTCGGTATGCTATGAATGAGAATAATGTTTGATACTGAGACAAAATTTGAGACGATTTAGTTGAACAATAAATTGTATAGACGAATTTATGTGACTTTTTTTACGGAAAAATCGAAATCCCATTTTTGTATTTTTTGATAAATTCTGACCACGAAAATCGCCAAAAATCACCAAAAGAACCTTAGAAGTGTTGATTGTGATAATACTAAACAGGAAATACCATATTAGCCATTTTTTACTAAAGCGTAAATACTCTAGGGGTTTTGAAATGAAAAAAAATATGTTAATTTAAGCAATTTTTCGGTGGGTTAAGGATAGATTTTTTTTCATTTTATCCCACAACCCTGTTACCGCAACTTTGTTGATACAATAGTAATAACAACAACTTCCAGCATTATGATGCTGTTGTGATGATATGACTGTATTAACAAACTTTCAAAAACTGTTACAGCTTCTTAATCAGAGTTTGGTGTGATTATCGGCGATATTTTTTTGTGAAACTGCCTGGGAATTATATTAGATGAAAATGTTTCCTAATCACAGCATGGACTGATGTAGAAACCCCATTTTGTATTTTCAACCCTTATTAACCACTGGACTTTCGTCAGATGCGAGGTGTGCACTTATTTTTATTTTACAAATGTTATATAATTCTATGCAGTGTAAAACCCAGAAAAAAAATAGATAAGACCCTAATATTTCTATGTTTACATTAAGTATAATGTTTTCAAAAACAATTTATTGAGGATAAGTGTAGGACGTAGGTTCTCTTGCTGATTTTCTTTTCTAATCTTTTTTTTTTTGGTGTTGTTTACGATCCTAATCGCAATTTTCTCTAGACTGGAAATGATAACAATATCATAAACTTTAGGGAAAAAAACTCTAAAACACTAAAAGATATTTAACAGACAAAAACATATAATTGAACATTAGCGTTTTACTCCGTTAGTTTTGATCCTATTTCATTTGATACATTAGACTATGTTTTCGTAACATTAAAAAAAAGATAACTTTAACAACAATTATATTACAGCAACGTCTAGTCTTAAGTTATTATATTATACAAAGAATGTTAGAAACATGGTCTGTCAAAAGTTAAAATATTGTGCCATTTGACAATTATTTAGCATTTTCCTTCTTTTTGACAAGCTAAATTAGAAAACAAACGATCCTCTCGCTTCTAATGGTAATTTGGACAGCTGCCATCACATTTTGCGATCGTCTGTTTCTTGGCACGCGAGGTAAAGTCCCAAAGTTCTGAAGCATGCATTCATTGCGACCACTCAGCACGCAAACTCTAATATGTGTATAATAAGTTGTTACATTCTATCAGAAGGGTCTTCGCTCTGGGAACACTAAGAAAATTAAGTTGCAAAAGAAATAAAATGAAAAATGAATAAAGTTATCTGCGATTGTTGTTTTCTGGTTCTCATTCCTGAAAATGATCATTTGGAGTTCGGTGAATATTGCAAAAATTGACAATAAATTCTGAAGATTAGGAAAATTCTTCATTGTTCTGTGCCACTGGAGAAAAGTAAATATTGTACAATGGAATGCATTACTTTAATTAACATTCTCGTAATTTATATTTTTACCACTTTTTACTGAAATAAGATTCGTTTCAAAGAAAGCTATCACCGAGTGCAACCCACTAATGAATCTGTAGAAATTTCAGATTACCATCAATATTTCAACTCAGTTCAATATCATAATTTGATTTGTGTGTCAACTCCGCCTCAGTAATCCTAATCTTATTGTAGCATTATTTGCCCGTATGTCCCCTGTTCTTGTTTTTTTTTACACAGTATCAGTACTTGTACTTTATCTACTTCAAAGCACTTGTATTTGAGCAGTTGTCGTCTGTTTCGTTTTTTCAATGCTTGTACTTACTTTTTATCAATTGATGCAAAAAATTGAGAAACTATGATTTACTTTTTAAGTTTTTGGTTGTGTACTTAAATTTTCTCACTATTTTTTCAACATTTACCTGTTTTTTTTCCTTTTCCTTTTTCAACAATAGCCGAACAGGCTTATTAGGGTGACGGAATTGCATTGTGTTCCGTCGGTCCGATGTATCTTAATTGATTCAGTTCTTATTTAATTAAAGAATAATTCATCGCAATAATTGGATCATGTAACTGTCAAAGCAGAGATGGATGTGTTTCTCGCACCTGTCAATAATTCCTTCGCAGACCAAACCAGGCAGAAAACATAATGATTTATCTATACCTGAACCAGAACTGTGAATACTACATTTATTATTGGTACAAATGACAGATTACTCTTTGTTCGAAAACACCACAAGACCAAGATATTTTTTTTAAATTCAAACTCGGAGGTATTCATTAGGGGTTTATATCCGAACACTTCTATTTTTTGTGTTATTTCTATATTTGATTGCTTAATTTAGAAACGTTACAGGTATTACTTCTTGCATGAGAAGAAAATTCATTTAGGTAGTGCAACGAACATGACAAACATACAACATTGTTATAGTAAACAATCTTGATAAAACCCCTTCAAGAACCCCGAAGTCTAAATGAAGACATGAGAAGGAAATGGATTGTGTCATGTACCCCGACCATTGCACAAAACCACCGAGGCGGAATCAGTTACAGGTTCGTATGAGTACGGATTTATTGGAATATTGACATAGAAAATATATCACTTCGCAATAATTCTGTAGTTTTAACTTATATAAAAGCAATTATATTTGGCAAAGTAGTTTAACTCACTACAACACCCTGACATCTACACAATGACGATATAACTATTGTCAAAGGTTGCGTTTATTATGAATCTAGGAACAAAGGTCAATTGAGACATGAAATCCTATCTTCTGATTATTATACAATTGTGCACGTAATTTGTTCTATCTGGATGTATTATTTACATATCTATTGTATTTTTCTAACTGAAATTGTTTTATTTTTCTCACTGATTTATTGTTGATGTTCTGTGAGATACCTCTCATTGTAAGTGTGGCAACAGATTTATCTTGACATAATTATATCTAGCGAGGAATGCTCTGTGACACTGTCATAAAGTCGATGTAATTATAGGCTATGGAGCTTTGGTAATATTTTTTTTATTTTAACTTTTTGAGAACGTTTTTGTATGTATCATCGTTTGTTATAATAGAAAAATATGATAAAAGAGCGATCGAAACTAAAATACCAAGAGTCATTTAAAAGCAGATACAATTAAAGGCACAACAACCATTTGGTATTACGGAGAAAGCATGACACCAATTTATGTTTGAATTTTGGATTTTCCCTACAATCAAGTTATGAAGACACACCTGCCTGTTATCTTTCCATAACATAATTTTCTAGAAAGTTTTCATTAATATCCGAAATGAAAAACGAAATGTCAGTTTTTAAGAATCTACCAAATTCAGTCAAACACAAATTTTGTCATGGATAAACAAAAGTGGAGATCAATTGTTTTATACATGACCAAATCGATCTTGCCGTTATCTAGTGAGCTAATATTAACTAATGTGTTTAAATACAACAGAAACTGAGCTTTTTATAGGGAATCATCTTTCATCTGTTGTTTTTTTGCGAGAAAAAGTACTGGTCTTTATCCGAATATAGTGGTCTTAATTTGAATTTCAGTGGTCTTTATACGGAATTTACTGGTCTTAATTTGAATTTCAGTGGTCTTTATACAGAATTTACTTGTCTAAACATGGATTTTGTTTTTATACAGAATATCAACTTCCGGTATATAAATAATTGCCCGTGCTACACGAGTCCCACAGCTCTCTAGGGTTAATGTGTTTAAATAAAATTGAAAATAAAAAAAATATTCATTGATACTAAATCTGTATTGACATTCAACGTTTTCATTCTCCAGAAAGAAAATATATTTTAAGTTAAGACATTTCTCGTGCAGTTTTAATAATAACTAATTTAATAAACGTTGCAAAACTTTCTTTTTGGGCATCTGATCAATGAACCAAAATAAAAAAAACTTCAATATTTCCATAAAGATTGACACGTTCGAAATACATACTTTTAAAACAAAGTACAAAAAAGACAGAGATTAAATGTTTCTTTGCAAAGAGATTTTTTAGAGATATTAAAATCCTACATTTAGAAGTTCATTGACAAGGTTACGATATACACACAAGTAACTGTTCCAAATGTACAGCATGATTTAGTAATAGAGAACACCCGAAAAACTAAAAAAAAATTAGATATTTACACATCAAATAGAAAAACAGTATGCAAATTATTTAATTCCATTGAAATATGACCAAACACTGATGAAACTGTTTTTGTATTAGCTGAATGCAGTTTGAATTGTTGAGATCATTTTTACTGAAAATGCTGAGATTAATATTAACTGATCATTTCGTACAGATTCTGTGGACGAAATACGAATATTTTATTGTGTCTTTACACAGTATTTAAACACATTAGTTAATAAAGGTGTTATAAAATGTCTATTTCATATTAATCCAGCATTAAGTCCTCGTACAGTCGTATTTTTTCGACCACCTGTATTGGGTTGAGGTCGCCAATACAGATTACCCAACCCAATACGACTGTAATCTGTACTTGGACTTTATACAATATTAATATGAAAATACCAATTTAATAACAATACATTTAATTTGGCATTGTTTAATATAGAATCTCTATATATGTTCATCATATATGAAACTCGTATATTCGAATAATAAACACACACAATTTTAATACAACACCATTGCAATACAGCGTATAACATCAATGTAAAATAATGTCTTTCAAGTCATTTGCTTTCTATCAACGGATATGTCGACTTTTAATATTTCTTTGTAGTAAACCCATGTATAAAAACCTTATTGTTAAATACATCATTTGATAAAGGAGGGAGAGTTAAATAACTTTTACAATTAAAATATTACGCGCATTTTATTCCTTGTCATAATCGTTTTTTTTAAGATAAACGATAAATTAATTGTATAAATAGAATGTATCTAATTCACATTTTAAGAGTAATAGTGGTAGTCACGAATGTTCGTAGCTTTTCTCCGAATTTTAAAATAAATTACAAAACACATTTGATACGACGCTTTGAAATAAAAGCGAATGCCAAAGCAGTCTCGACTTAGTCCGTGTTTATAGCATATTCTGGTACCAGAGTTGTAATTCATATCAACTACCAATTTCCTTCAATAATTTTTCATGTAAAGAGGTGATTTTAGTTGCTTAACAAGCTTTTAAATAAGACCGAAGCTTTGACAGCTCTGTGTATCACGCATTTACACATACACGCACATTGTTCGTGCATCTTGTAAGTTTGTGTCAGTATAGGGATTTTCAAAACACCATTCTGACAGGTTTTCTACATAATAATGATTAAAATTATGCACCCATATTATAGAAAATTGCACGCAAATATTGTGTGTTTGTCGCGATTTTTTCTTCTTCTTCTAGATACGGTTAATTAATCTATATTTCATCAAATGTAGAAACACACGAAAAGTAGAAAATTTGCATGTAGCATGCGAGACTTGAATAAAAAGACTTAGGCCACTGTCACGACTTCATTTAGATATTTGTAAGCTTTTCCGCAACACTGAAATTACTTCTTAGAAATTACTTCAATATTTAGCTGAATTTTCAGGATATTAGATGCATTCAGTTTAGAGTTTTGGAACCCAGAAAAGGGTGAAACACATCATAATGCTTTGGTGGGATTCTGTAGTTTTGAGGAGAGTTTACTTGAAAAATCAATGGATTATATTGTCTGACTTGGAATTATCTTTAATATATAGCAAGGGGAACATCATTCTCAGTGTAAGAAGTTTTTTTTAGAAATGAAAATAAAAGGTGTTAACATTATTATTACTGGGTGTTTGTGCTTTGTCGTGTTTGGTTTCTATTTTAAGTGCATGCTAAAATAATTCAGTAATAGGAAATATATACAAAGCTTTTTTTGTGGATTTATCAAATAAAATAAGAAGGTTTGGAAAAGTTTAAGATAAATTATTCAAATCTTAGAAAAGAAAAAAAATGTGCGCATTTTTAAATATCTTCTTGGAGTTTTATTCTCATGATATATGGTTCACTTGCAGATTATGGGAGAAATTCAAATTTTTTATAAATACATGAACAGTCTGTAAGACGCATGTTTTTTATGGGTTTTATAGACATTGTCGTGAATCTGTAAATGTATTATTCTATTTTTTTTTTAAAGAAACCACCTTCTTCATTAAAAATAGCTGGTAAAGTAAGTATGTTTTTATGTAAATATTTCATAAGTAAAAAAAAACATTTATAAGATAAATATTTTTCAAGTTCTTCATTTAGACGGAAGATATATACGGGTTCTGCGAAAGTTTTTGTATCAGTGCAAATATTTTTTTAATCAATTTGTAATGTGTTTTTCTCATAATATTACATTAATGCCTAGTTCAGAATCATTTTATTTCATTTGATGCCCAGTTTGGAGTCATTTCATCGTGTAGACTGATTTTCTTCCATTTTGCTGTGTGCATGGCTGTAAAATGCATGTGTATAACAATCAGCAGCTTTAATTACCCCTCGTATATGGAATTCTCATCTATTTTCATACCACGACGAGCATGCTTTATTATAAGTCTATTTTAAAAACTTCATTTTGTTCAGTGAGTTATGTAGTTCCTTTATGCAGTAAAGCATTAATAAAAATAAACCAAAATGTTTCCTTTCATAGATGAAATAATTCTACTGTAAACTAAAATAAATATAGATCCTACATTCTTTATTGTTTAGTTTCATTTCTTGTTCCTTTCCTTTTTTGACAATATGCTGATGTTAGTAAACACAAACAATATAAGTTAATAATATTATATATATTAAGCCCACCCCTATAAATGTAAAGCATCCAATGTTTGTAGAAAGACAATGAATTTCTGGTCGTTAATCTATTGATAAACATTCGTACTCTGTTTTTCTATGTTTCTGTTATGGTTCCTGTGTTTCCCGGCTGCTCTTGTTACCAATGATTTCTCATTTAACAAATCTTTATTTCGCCCTACCGTGTAACAAAAATATATATTGCATACGCCTGATGATCTTATTTTATTTGTTAATTTTTTTTTATAAAAAACACAACCTGTATACCATGTGATGGTTGCACTCTTTTTTCTTATTATTTTGTTTTTAAGTTCGAGATACAACATACTCATATTCTAAATCTTAGAGAAATGATAAAGTATGAAGAGAGAAAAGAAAAGGAATAAAAATTATGAAAGAAAGTAGTGATAAAATATTATAGGTTTTATTGCATTTTTAAAGTAATAGAAAGAAAAAGCGTCTTTAAAATTGAATTCTTCGGTTACGTTTTGTTTTGTCGCAACTTTATATTGTAACATGTATTGGAGTGTAATTATAGAAAAAAACTTTATGTTTTATGGTATATTCTTCTCAATCTTGACAGAAAAATCGTATGATACTTTTTTTCTTTATTTTCACTGTATGGTTATAATATTTTGGTACTTTATTGACTTTCCTTCTTTATGTTTTTTTTTATTTGTGAATTTTCGTCAAGCTTTGACTGTACTGAAAACACCATTTGACATTGTGGGGAAAAAGCACAGTGTGATCTGATTTTATGAACATTAGTCTGGTTAAAACAAATCAAACTGAACACAAAACATGAAACTTTAATGATGCAATCTCTACCCCGATAAAGTTTGATTAAATCATTTGACATTTTTTCGCAGTATGTTGTGTTATTCATTGCCTTAATTTGAAAGTTATGTGTAACTTCTTTAATGATGTCATTTCTTCAACCTTTTACTTAATCATTCACTTTCATGTTAGTATTTTTTATTTCATTTTTATTTTCATCTTTTATTAAACAACAGTAGACAATTAGAGAAATCGATGAATTTCCGTCCAATACACCATTATCAAGGTAATTAATCAACGAAGAAAGAATTCATTATTAACCTGTTACCTGATTAAGGTGGTCCGTTCGTGTCAAACTCCAATTAACGGTGAGTAGTTTTAGATTCAAAGACGGTTCAGCGCCCGTCGTAATTCCGTCTTAGATCAGAAAATAAGAGATTTTACTTTAAATTTGACTTATAAATGATGTGTACTTAAGGTATTTTTGATATAAAATGATTTTATCAATAATGAAATCCGTAATGCTTTACTTGATCATGGAGAACAAAGGAGAGCATTAGAACTTTAATGTAGAGCAGTATATCAATTTTTCTACTTGAATTAAGGCCGTTAAGAGATTTTAACATTCGATTTTCAGAGCTTTAGATTTAAAGTTTAATACTGGTTATGTTGTAGAATCATTCTTGTGATGACCATGTTAACATAATGATACCACAAGAGCCAAAACAGAAGAAATATAAAATTTTTATTAAAAAACAACACTTAGACAATTTTTGGATAACTGTCTTTTATTTAAGCGAAATAACTCATAGTTTGTAATAAACAAGTACTTTTTTTTATAAAAAAAAAAAACTGAAATATGTTCCAGAATAAAAAGCTTATATTTGCCGCGTTTCGATTCTTTAATATTGGATTGTATACTTATAGATCCATGCATGGACCATGTGGATATTTCTTGTTGAACAGAGGATGGTCCTAGTTCCCTTTTTAATAACATCCCAGTAATTTTTAAAATTATTTTAGTGTGTCAACAATGAGTTTCTATCAACATTTCTTTTTCTGTTTTATTTATTTTAATAAACATTGAAGTATATAACATAGTTAGAATACATTCATCAGGAATTTAGTACCATGTCTTTGTTGTCAATAAATATACACTTTATTTCCATGTTTAAATTGTTATATCCTTAAATAATAAATTGATGATTTATGTTGTTACATTTGTATTATACGATACTGAATGTTAAAATATATAAAAAAAAAATAGAAACAAAGTCAATGTAACTGACTATGTTCCTTTGCAGGCATTTAACATTTTTACAGGTAGCTTTTTTTCTTTCAATTAAAATAGTTTTTGGTCCAAATTAACTTTCTACTTTTTAAATATTTCTTTGTATTTGCACAATTTAACCTCTTGTCGATTAGCAAAAGTAGCTGAAATACAAGAAAGAAATTCGGACAGATAAACATCCAGCTAGGACAGTATTTCTCTTTGCATAGTAGCATTGCAACATAGTTTAAATTGCTTTTTGCTGAAAATATGAATATTCGTGAATAGTTAAGGATCAGCTTATTTACACCCACTATAGGGTTAAGTCACCTGTCAAGATTTATTATATCCACTGATTTTTTTTAATTAAGCAATTTCAAAATTGAATTTTATATCAATATGGAATTTCTATCTTTTTTGCATAACACAATATCATATTTTGATTCATTGCATGATTTAAGATAATTAACACAATTTATGTCTAATATCTGTATAGTAACCTCTCCGGATTGACAGTCCGTCGTGTGGTTTTGTGAATTACATACACCCGATAAGATGCTAGATTTATAGACTTCAATGTCGTGACGACACGCCAACCTTCGTCTCATCCGAATAAGTTGCTTTGACTCTACTTTACAAATATGAATTTTTGTGCGGAAATTAAGTCTTAATTGGGAAATTAATACAGTGACTGGCAGTATTTGATGATAATTTATCCGTAAAAATAAAAAGCTGTTAACAAAATATGAACTTTGAATGAAACATTATACATTGTAGTCGTAATCAGATTAGCAAAACAAATCTTATTTGGAAGAAAAAATGTTATTCGTTTCATCTTCTTCTTTTCTAAAATCAAGTTTTGTTTCAAGTGTAAATTTCTGTTTTTTCTTGGTTTGATTCACACCACTAATTAGTCAAAGATGAAAAATATCGAATGATCAGGGTATTTGTTATTCTTGTTAATAAACCAAACGCTGTTTTCTTTTTCAAAAAGT
Source organism: Perna viridis (assembly GCA_037379345.1). Classification (NCBI taxonomy): domain Eukaryota; kingdom Metazoa; phylum Mollusca; class Bivalvia; order Mytilida; family Mytilidae; genus Perna; species Perna viridis. Next base: position 48,565,164 of record CM074516.1, on the reverse strand, counting down.
AAAACTTTATAATTAAAATCGTATGCCCTTGCAAAAGTTAAAAAATCAGAACCCAATATCACAAATAATTCATTAAAAATGTGGACTGAAAATTCTTATAGAAAACATAGTGATCGATTTTTTCCGAAAGCTTTCGATTTCCTTTTGTTTACAATTATTATATTGTAAACTTATGATGAAATCAAGAATAACCACAGTTACAGTGATATTCAAAATTTGAATCTCAAAGAACAAATGAAAAGAGAGATCCAATGGACACAGTACAGAAAGAAAGAAATAGAACACACACACAAGATGTTCCGTAATAAAAAATGTCACTTTATTGTCCAACTTATCTAGCACCTGAACCATGCTCCCAGTTTTTAGTGGAATCCGAATTACTTTTGTTACTTTGTATGTACGATTTAAGTTATTTCATGTTCTTTGTTGTATATGTCTGTTTTCCATGTCTGGTCTATGTCCCTGGATTACATTCTTTTGATTATCCTTATAACCTTGGTTCCCTTGATTATTCTTTATCGCAAGACAATTGAAAGTATAATACAACTGTAGAATAAATGAACTAATTATAAAAAGAACATACTAATGTGTAGTCAATAATAACTCGGTATGGATGGAATAATACTGTTCGATTTTAATGCATTATTTATGATTTTTTTCTAATTTGAACCATTTCGTACAGTAAATAACGTTTCTTGATAATCAAGGGACATAAGATTCGAGCGGAAATCAACAGAATATATTCTTACCATGAAAAACAGACAGGAAAATAAACACACACCACAAAGAACAACCCGGGCTCCACTAAGATAATGGAGCATGGACCAGAAGAACTGGTAGGGTAAGCTTTCTCTGATATTGTAAAATCAACAACCGAGTTGCTCATAAAATTTCACGTCCGGCATAGATCAAAGAGAAAAGGAAAATTATGACATGGTGAACAAATCGGTTCTCATGGTGCAGATGGATACACATTAACGTTCAACTGGTTCAAGATAACGACCACAAAGTAAAGATACAAATAAAACAATAACAAAAAAAGCAAGACAATAATTCAGTTATATAAATTCATAATTATATATTTTATTTTACATACGTTGTATAGATGGTACCAATTTCATGTCGTTACAATTATTTCTTGAATTGTGGAGAATTAGAAACTCTCAAGATAATTACAGAAATCAAAGAAATCGACGGAAGAGAAAGCTCAAACAATATAATATACAGGATGACTAAATTCCCTATATCAAATTGTCGTAACACTTCTTTTCTTAGTAAACATTTCATTCAAAAACGATATTAGAGATATTACAAAATGTATACAGACTTTCCGAATCGCGAAACAACTTGAAAGTAGTTCTTAGGAGTATGTTTATGTTAATAAGGTTAATACAACAGGCACCTTAGTGACATTGAACACTGATAAGTTTGACTATCTTTGATTGCATTATTGTTTATATCTGAAAAATATAGCGAAGACATGAATTTTTATGTATTTTTATCACATTTACATATAGAAACGATCTCAAATGATTGTTGCTCATGTCCGGGTCTTAGTGTGAAGAATGATTGTTAAGCCATTTACTTAGAAATGCGGGAAAGATGTACCCAGAAAGTAAATATACGTACGATTGTAAAATTTATAATTTAAAAAAAAACCGCATGACTCTCTTTTTCTGTTAAAACCTTTGACAATTTTACAAATTTAGAATATGATATGGATACTCCCACAACTTTGTATATTCCAACACATTCATATACATCCACCACGAGTAAAAGTTAAATGACCAACCTTTCTTTTCTGAGTACCGTAAACAATCAATTTGGTGAGTGTTTCTAGGCAGATAATGTTAAATCTAGATGAAAATTCATATACACTGTTTTAGTATTAAAATTCTTTAATTCTTATAAAAGTTGTTTCAAAACAGGATTCTTACTTTTTAATCATTATGGATTTATCTTCATTCCTAATATTACGCATGGTAGAACTCCTCAATGCTGAGTTTGGGTATCCTAATTCGATGTCTTTTTACTCCTCGATGCTGGGTTTGGACATCGATCCTAATTTGATATCTTTTTACTACTCCATGCTGGATTTGGGCATCCTAATTCGATATCGTTTTACTCCTCGATGCTGGGTTTGGGCATCCTAATTCGATATCGTTTTACTACTCAATGCTGGGTTTGGGCATCCTAATTCGATATCGTTTCACTCCTCTATGATGGGTTTGGGCATCCTAATTCGATATCCTTTTACTCCTTGATGCTGAGTTTGGGCATCCTAATTCGATATCTTTTAGGTACCTCTTGTACACAATTTATATTTTGTTTTAGATCTTTATAGTTGATTTGTACTTATGATGCTGATTATAGTTGACTCCTTCCTTGAAAAAAATCACAATTTCCAAACTTGCAATATTTGTAAGATGGATATTTTTGTAACAATAAACACCTTTTTATATACACAGTGTAGCGAATCGAACGAAAAAAAAGTACCAAAAAAACTGAAAATAAAATAAACTGAACGTCAAAAAAACCTTAAACACTAGAAATATGAACTCTCTCTCACACACACACACACACACACACACACACATTTAAAAAAAAATAGCAAATTTTGAGTGTCATCAATATTTCCGATATTGCATATTAGTTTTATCAGTAATTATCTTTTCAAAGATATCATAATTCAAAGAATCTTCACAGACAAATTTCTCGAGAATTCTGAATAAATGATTAGATTTGCTATAAATCAAGATATAAGCAAATATGAATGCTGCTCATTTTTATATAGAAGTATAGTATCCACATATTTTAATTTAATGCACATTCTTGATTTGCTCATTTATTTTTGTTACTTTGTATGTATAATTTTGGTAATTTTATGTTCTTTGTTGTGTTTGTCAGTTTTCTGGTCTTACATATTTTTATTTCTTGGTTCTCTTGATTACTCAATTAAATATCACCGCGCATAGTCATATATTAACGTACTGGACATATACATTGTCAATGAAAAAAACTTATAGTGTAAGTTTTATGCAAAATCATTAAACTAAAATGATTCTCGTTTATAAGAACAAAAACTTTCTCTGGATAATAAGTGTTTCCAGAATAGAAAAAAAAGTGTAAATTATTTCTTAAAACTACAAACACACTCATAAGTTCCAAAATATTGTTTGTATTTTTGTGAGATAAGAAAGACAATTCAAAAACATTCACGACTGCATGTTCACTTATTATCACGCTATTTTTCTATTGACAATGTAACACAGAATTCACAGAGACAACAATGAATTAACAAGCTGATTCAAGCAGTGCATAACAGAAAGATAAGACAGAATTCTTCAAAAAGGAACGTTTCTGTAAAATTATGTACAATAGAAATTGAAAAGGTAAATTAATAACAGAGAAATGAAATAGGATTACAGATATATTCAAGTATAATTACAAATTAATCTCGTGAAAAGTCAAACTGTGAAAACCTGTGAATCCAAGCTATCAAAGATAAATAATTGTGAATTAATTGACAGTCAGTCTAAACATATGATCTAGATACCCATATAGTGTAGGGAAATTACAGACGCATCTTGCCAAGACAATACAAATATAATTAAAATAAAAATAATATCTGTTGTGAAATGGCTCAAATTAAACGTAACATATAATGATGAATAAGTGGAAAATAGCCACATTTAAAAGGTAAAAAAGAACTTGAATTTAGGAGACTCGAAAACTAAGTTTTCTCCTCAACACTGTTTGCCCCTGATGAAGGCCGTAAGGCCAAACATTTGGGCTCATATTCATTGATATTTTTTACGCTTTATACATATTTCATTTGTATTTAGCTTTTTACCTTTTAAACGTGGCTATTATTCACTAATTCATTATTCTTATGATTGAAATACCTGTATAGTTTGAGCAATTAACTTGAAAGGGTAGAAAAACAGACGGACGTCATAATAAACTTGATTTTAGTTCCGTCAATAGATTCTTTATTAAAAGTAAGAAAATTATTTTGAAGCAAGTAAATGTTGAAAGATGCATTTCAGCAAGTAAATAACTAATATCGATACTTTTATAGAAGTTCATCCATTATCGAAAACGAATCTCTGCGTAATACCCTTTCTAAAGGTCCCAAGTACCGTGAACCACGCTTCATAAATTGGAATTATACCTTTAAAGGTATTGTGGATGCCGTGGAGGATTACGAAAGAATATAGATAAAACGAGAACAAGAAGACATTGTTCTCTGTCAGAGTGGTTAAAGGCCATGAGGTCTTAAATGCTGAAATGAATGAAAGTTTTTTAAGTTGGCCAGTGAGTGCTAATGCTACATAAGTTTTGAAAGAACCCGATGTAGAAAAAACATTGTCTATAATACGTGAAAAATATGTTGTACCAGCAGACAAAGCCCAAAACAACAATGTTTTTGTCTTTAAAACGTTTTACATCCAATGTTTATTATCAGAGGTGGACGTAGAAAATATTAGCAGTGATAAGATCTACACTGCTACCACATTCTTCAAAGAAAAGATTGTGAAAAACCATAAATCTATGCTCTCCTCTTTTGGTCTCTACCAAAGACGATGATTGTGATTTACTGACTATGTACTGGATTTCTAAACTCCACAAGAATCCATACAAACAACGTTACATAGCTGGATCTGCAAAATGTACTACTAAACCTCTTTTAAAACTTTTAACTTCTATACTCACAGCTGTCAAAGAGGGTCTGCAGACCTACCACAACACTTGTTACTACCGTTGTGGTATTAAATCAATGTGGATCCTGAAAAAATTGAAAGATCTTCTGGAGACCATCAGTTCAAAACTATCATCAGAATATAATATCATTAAAAACTATGGTTTTTCAACACTCTATACTTCTATTCCCCTTACTCAGTTAAAATCCGACTTAAAAGCATTTTCCATCGTTTTTCCAAAAAAGATGGTACACCTAAATACAAAAATATAGTTCTTTGTATGTATTATTTTAATTACTTTATGTTCTTTTTTTTATATGTCTGTTTTCCATGTCTGGTCTTTGTCCATGGATTACATTCGTTTGATTACCACTAGAACCTTGGTTCACTTGATTACTCATTAAGTTTGTTTGTTTGTTGGGGTTTAACGCCCGAGAAGCAATATTTCAGCTATATTCAGGCGATGAACATGAACTGGATGATAAAATGAACATGAAATGACGATGAAATGAAAAATGGGATGGGACACAAGGATAATGGGGTAGACAAATATTAATTGCCACTTGAAATAGGTAGAGGTGGTAGAGTCGGGCAATGTAGCCTCCTGTGTCGGAGCCCTATGAATCCTACTCCGGGAGAATACCATAGTTGGGTTTTTTAATGTGCGTGCGAGGAACGTGGCATCTTTTCCACCACTATGGTTTGCGGTCAGGTTTTCCGTATTATAGTCTGACAAACCCAGCATGTAACACACCAGGGGTATCCCATTCCACCTCCTGAGGCACACAACCCAGTTGCTCTGTAGGTAGAGCGCCCTAGCCCCCTAGGCCTATTCTTCTTACACCCGGACCTGCACGTGGCTATTGCTCATTCGATGAGGAGAATGTGTGAGAAAGCTAAAAACACCTCTTCACATCCAATAATTCAAAGGACAAAGTAACTAGCTGACTTATATAATATTTTACTAAAAAGCAAGTGACAGTAGCAGAAGTAGAAACACATTATATTTTTTTTGGTATATAGTAAACTTGTTCAATCATCAATTACATCAAAAAAATAAAACTACTACATTAATTTTTTATGTTTTGAAAAAAAAGCAACTCATACGTTATGCCAGACCTCGCCAACGCACACTTTTTGTATCGCGCTAGAATTCTAACAACTAGGCTTCTGGAACAGGGTTATGTTGCTACAAGATTGAAGTCATCTCTACAGAAGCTTTATGGTCGTCATCATGAACTCGTGGATCGTTACCTGTGTATCAGTCATCGTGCTTAAATGCAAAGATTGAAATGAACCAATCTCAAGACGTGGATCATGCGTCCTCTAAAATAGTTATTAAAATGGATGTCGTGTATGTCTGATTTGTCACTAATTTTGCTCACACAGTACAATACTATAGTTGCACTTAATTTTGCGATTGTTTATCAAAAATATTTTCTCGAGTATCTTAGTTTGTGTCATGTTGAAGATTACTATACACTAAACGCCAATATATAACGAGAATAGACATGATGGATATGTCAAAGAGTTAACAATCCAATCTTGATGAAAAATGACAGGTAAGTCCTCCAATGAATGATGATGAAACCCTCTCACCACAGGGCAAGGTGCAGCTGGCGCGTAAAAACATTATACACAGGAACAGCGAAATAGTTTACTCCAACAACATAAAAGTAAATTAAAGGTGAAAATTAAACAATACATACAGAGGCCAGAAATTCCTGACTTAGGATAGGCGCATAAATGCAGCGGGGTTAATGGCATGATAACAACCCTCCCCTTCTAAATCTGGCCACTGTAGAAAAAAAATATTACACCATCAAATACACCTAAAAATCAGTTTAAAATGTCTGAGTCCCTTGTTAAAACATAAATAAAGAAATGCATGTTCGTGGGTACTTATTTTTGCGATTTTTAATTTTTACTGATCGTGAAATTGATGAAAATAAATATACCATGAACATTACAGTTACACTTACAGTATGTATACAACCGTCGTTGCATATTTATGCCCAGGTATAACACTAAAATATTTACTTTTTCATGACAAATACAATGTTAGTACAATTTTACCTGAAAGGTGCTTATACTTAGTAGCTACATGTATACAAATACAAGTTTAAAACGAAAACATTTCGGACGTAGTACATTTTGTGAGGTGACAATATATATCAATTTAAGAGTATTAGAGATAAGATGATTACACATAAAACAATGGAAATGATAGGTAAGGAAATATATCAAATTATTTAATGTTAAACTGGTTGTGAATATACTTTCAATAAGATTCAGTAAAGTAGATGGTACTGTAAGAAGAAGGAGATACATTACCTTAAAACGGAGACTTTGAAAGAGTTCATAATGTGTTTATCTTACCTCATGGAAACCAAGGACAGTTTGTGCAGGTGTGTTCGTTATCCTGCTTGTACATGTATTATGTAAACAATCTACTAGAAATTCTGACAAAGCTAAAGTGTATGGTATCGATTGTTATGAATATTGAAAAAAGTTTCTAAGTTTTCGGTTTAGTAACTTTGTACGTGACGACCCGTTGATAAATAGGTGTATGGGTCATATGCGACTTTAATGCATGTTAATGCATCTATAAACACAGGTGAAGCATATATTGACAATTCAGTATTGTCCGGGTTATGGCTCATATACACAATAAGCGTGCTCCAGGTCAGTTCTTTTATTATTATTTTTGGCAAAGAAGTCGCTATACCTTAAGTGAAACGACAGGAAAACAGAAAACAAATAGAAATAATAACATTGAAATCCGAAAGGCCAATAGACATATGAAAATAAAGGTACACATTGAAAAAAGTAGACAATTCTAAACAGAGGTTCAAGGAATCCCTTCCATTTACATGAAAAATGAATACAGTAAGAAGGTAAGTGGAAAAAAATAAAGTGTGGTTTTATATATTCTTTCGATTTCCCTTCGAATCTTGGTTCCCTTGGTATTCATTTATTGGTTATAAATTTGCAAGGTGTGGTATTTTTTAATGATAAATATATGAAATCACTAAATAGTTCATATGTATATAGGAAATATATACAATTGTTGCGTTTTATTTATTTTTATAGTTCAAATGCTTTACAATAAACCTAATTTTGTTACGATTAGCACTCTTTATATAGTGGATGATTGTAAGGACAAACATTTTTTGTGATAAAAGATCGGGTAGAAATCTGTAAACACAAACATCAGCCGATATATATAATAAATGTGTTCGTAGTGGTGATATCCTTCTTTCCTGAACTCAAATGTTTTATTCTACAGTATTATTGTTAATATTTGGTGCAGCCACTGCAGAACTCTGTGGAGATGTTGATACTACACTATGTAACATGATGATTAATAGAATACAAGATACATGTAGTGATCCTTGTCTTTCTAAGTTCTGTAAACACTCGTGTGGAATGTGTGGTATGTCGAAAAAAGTATTTTATTTATTTATGCTTAAAGTTTATGTATAAACTGTGATTGAAACTTCAGCAAATATTTCGTCAAAATTCATTCTTATCCGTCTAATAACTTAATACACTTGTACAAAACTGACAAAATTTTAATAATCACATTAATAAAAAAGTTTCCATGTGGTTTTAACTATATACGACTTGCAGGCATCAATTATTCACTAGAAGACTCATCTATAATAATTGACAAAAAAAAGAGAGAACTGAAACAGATACAACAAACACTACTGGAAGTAACCACTATGAAAAAAGTAAATGAGCAACCTAAACCAAATGCACTATTTTTTCTAGTAACATTATTCAGATGAATCGGTAGGGTGAGTGAACTCTGTTTTTCCAGAAATATTCCTTGTTCCAGATGCGTCGGTATGGTCGGCGTATTCCGTTTTCTAGAAACATTCATTGCTCGTGAGTCATTTCCGAAGATCGATGGTAAACTACTAATCAAACAGATATTTAAGCATTTAACCATATTGACAGACCATGGGGAAGTCGTGGAATTCTGTATATGCATTAACACCATCTTGTTTCCACGAGCTTACATTAAGACAATTCCATCCGATGCAACATCGGCAGGTGTACAACTAGAAAAGTGAGATAAAAACGTCAAATCGTCACTTAATCAATGTTTTGATCAGGCAGATGTATTAACGGATTATTTTGATCAGGCAGATGTATTAACGGATTATTTTGATCAGGCAGATGTATTAACGGATTATTTTGTTTGATATTTCTATTTTACAGCGTTGCAATGCTATGATTGTGTCGATATTGACGATCCAACTACGTGCACATCATTTAAAATATGTCCCAATGTAGGCGAGGTTTGTAATACCATCGTTTATATCATTGGTATATTGATATCATTCTAAGATGAATGGTGTGAAAACAATTAAGTAAATAAGCAAAACTTAAAATATGAAATCAGGAATAACAATCAAAGACATGAACCACAAACGTTAAGAAAAAAAATAGAAAACAGGAAAATCTCAGATTAGTGCTCATCAAATTGATACAAACCAATCTCAATCTGATAACATACATGTTATGTTTGACCTCAAAATAGATTTTAATGAATATCTAAGATACAAGGTCACTTTAGGAATATGTAATAAAGATTCCGGAATGACGGATAGAAATTAAATAAAGACTATGTTTGTATGATTATTGTTGTTCTTTGTAGTTCTGCTTTAGTGCACAGACTTTTACAAGTTCGTTGAAACTAGCATATCGCATGGGATGTGCTACAAATGATGTAAGTTTAACATAAAGGCAGTGAAAACTGAAGGGAGCCAGGTTTTTCAATATTGCTGATTTTTTTTTCTTCTCTTCTTAATTTTTTAATAGCAAATGAATTATAAATTTTCTTCTGGTATATGGCAGATTTATGTTGCTAGTCAATCTTACGATATACAATAAATGGAAAATATCATATAAATATCAAAGGAGGTCATGTGAAAAGATTCAGTTCAATCACACATTTTATTTTTGATATAGCAAAATAAAATTTATCAGTAGATTTTCAAAATCTGGATTTTTTTCAAGTCATTTCTAGTATTGACGTACTAATCTTTCATTTCTTGGTTACTAAAATAAAGTTTCTTCTCAGAAGCCGATGTGGCTATGGATTAATTTTTTTCTGCCTATTTTCTCCATGAAAACATAATACAACATTATTACTTTTTTACCATTGTAGAACTTTATTTATTTTTTTCTTGCCATTTTTTTTTAATTTTTAGACAAAGTGAAATTATTTTTTTTCAAAAATATCCCAGCCCCCCAATATAAAAAATGGTCAGTGCCTAAACTCTACTTCGAAATGATATGAAAAGTAATAATGTCCACGTTTACAAATATTATTCGACGATTCCTACGAACACGCGTACAAATACTTTTCAACTATTCCTACGAATACAAGAATCCAATTTTAGACCATGCTGTTTCACATATTATCATTAAGATCACAAAGTAACAATTTCAGGAAAAAAACTGAAAATTTTATTTTTTTATTTCTAATAGCAACTGATAAATGTAGCTCGTCAATTAAACTATAGAAATACAAAAACACCAATCATAGAGCTCCTAAGTACTTTAACATTGGTAACAGAAAAGATAATATATTGATTTGTCAGCTAAGATGTGAAGCTAGCAGCCTGAATTCGCATCTGCATCTTCACTACTGAGGATCCATTCTGTCCCAATTGTGGAGACTCCATAGAAGAAAATATTTGGCCAACGTACATTTTTTTCAACTGAGATAAATACGATATTTCCAATAATAACTTATTTCAATTTTTAGGCTGACTTTATAGCTGATCTGATCAGAAAGAAAGAATATCGTTTGGCTAGATCCTTCAATCTCAGTTTCCGCTATATCTTTAAACAATCCTAATTTCGGAGATTTGATACATCGCATCTACCCAAAAGAACTTGAGATAAAGGATACTACAGACACTGTAAAGTCAGCCTCATATCTTGACCTACACTTACAAATCGATGGTAAAGGAAAACTATTGACCAAACTTTACGACAAACGTGATGACTTTTTATCCAGAATTGTCAACTTTCCTTTCATCTGTGTCAACATCCCTTCGGCACCTGCGTATGGAGTGTTCATATCACAACTCATACATTATGCCAGAGCTTGCCAAAACTGCGCAGACTTTTTGTATCGCGCTAGAACTCTAACAAATAGGCTTTTGGAACAGGGTTATGTTGCTAGAAGATTGAATTCATCACTACAGAAGTTTTATGGTCGTCATCATGAACTCGTTGATCGTTATGGTGTATCCATCTGCACCATGAAAACTGATTTATTCCACGGGTCATAGTTTTCCTTTCTTCGTTTGTCTAACCCGGACTTTTTATGAGCAACTCGGCGGGTGTTTCTAGAAAAGCAGAGGACGCTTACCCTACCGGTGCACCTGGTCCATTCTCCCAGTTTTTAGTGGAGTTGCTCATTTACTTATGTTACTTTGTATGTATGATTTTAGTTACTTTATGTTCTTTGTTGTGTATGTCTGTTTTCCATGTCTGGTCTTTGTCCCTGGATTACATTCTTTTGATAACCGCTATAAACTTGGTTTCCTTGATTACTCTTTAAATAATTTTTATATTTTCAAAATAGATTGCAGTGAATAATTACAGTGAATAAGAAAACAAAAGTCGTATTTTTATTTGCGTAGAGTTATCCTTCTTTATATGTATATGTAATCCATAATTGAATGTTCACTGATTGTATGTTGCCTTGTATGGAGAGGACATATATAGGCTTTAAGCCTGCTATCCAATCCAATTCATCTTATTGTAATATTTTTAAAACAACCTTTCTTCAGCAGAATGTAACGATGAAAACAAACTGCGAAAAGAGGGCACTACAGTAAATTTATATCATTATTTATATCTGAATGTTCATTTCAAGTATTAGTTTTATTATTTGATATAGACATGTGCACAGTTTACTGGTAATAAAAGAAGAGGTATTAGTTTTGAAGCCGGTTGTTGTAACAAGGATAAGTGTAATAATAACAACCCTACGCAACTGAACATTGTTCCGTTACCAGTGGTCAATGTATCTTGTAAGTCTATTTCAGTTAGTTTGTTTATTACCAACATGCAAAGTACGCCCTGTTAGTATCCCTATTTTTATATAGGGCAATTAACACAAAACGATTTGTAAGAGAGATAGCTCTAGTTCCGAATCTTAATTGTGTTATAACATAGAATTTCAAAACAATATTGTTTTAGACATTAGCTACTATCTTTGACAACTAATATGATACTTAATTTAAGAAAATAGGTCAGGCTTCAAAAGATCCACGTCAGGATTCATAACCTGTTTGGGAAATATGGTGTCATAAGAACACGTGAGCTTGGATTCAGATATGTTCGCCATGTCATTGAATGTTGTGATATGTGGCAATGTTTGCCAGATTCATAATATCCTTGGCAGATATAGTGTGTCATGAGTTCACATTTGCCGGAGTTATAAACTGTTTGACAGATACATGTACGACGTATAATGAGGAAAAAATTACCGAGGTCATGACCAGTTCGACATATTTGGTGTGAAATGAGTCGATATCTTAACAATTTTGACATAAATGTTGTATCTTTGGGAATGGTTTATTCCATTTGTCTCGGAATATACTTGGTTTTAACGTATTTATTTACAGTTTAATGTGTTTTTTTCTTTCAGTTGGTAACATTGATAGTTTTTAATGTCTGTTTTTCTTTCCCACCTCAAACTTTGCTGTGGCTTAGATTTGGTGAAAGAAAGGTTATTATAATGTGTTTGGAACCTCCACAGTTATTAGTAAAACTGTAGCAGCAGTTTCGATCGAGTTTGTTGTTGTTGTTTTTTGTTTTGTTTTGTTTTGTTTTGTTTGTTTGTTTGTTTGTTTGTCTGTTGTTTTTTTTTGTTGCGAAAATGTTTGAACCACACTATATTAAAAAGGGGGATAAGGAACTAACAATTATAACTGTACTAAAGCTAAATACACTTGTTCATAGTCCACCGAATAGTAATATAAAACATTGATTTTCCATATACATTTTCTTATAAAAGTAAACCGCAAATTGAAGGCTACTCTATAGATAAATATTTTTACAACATATCCGACAGACTGCCTTTCAATTTCAAGAAACAAGAAAACTTTATTCTTGAGGCTTTGAACTGACTATACAATAAATTTTAATCAATATGCAATCGTTTAATAAATTGCGTAGTGGATTGTTTCATTTGAAATGTGCGAATTGCATTTCAATAAATAATTAATCGGATATTTATTTCAGTACCAGAACTAAATGGGCTCTGCTTTGATAAAGCGGCTGATATTTGTACTAGATTCTCTACAATTTTCCATGACCCATGTGACTATTCATGTGTTAGAAGTCTTTGTCCTCATATGTGTCAACAATGCTGTAAGTAGATATTGTTATAGATTTTTTTCTTTTTTTGTATATACTATATAATATTAAACAGTTCGGATACCACATGTACAGACATGAATGATTCATAATTATTTTGGGCGACCAAAACGGTTTTAGATACACAAGTGATTTATTTATGTAAAGAATATAGATTAAAGACGCAGTGGATGTCACTTCTTCATAAATGGTTCACGGTTTATGCGGTTATGGTAAATACTCATAATATACATGTAAAAAATCATCAAAATTTCACTAAATAACCCAATAAAAGCTTTGTCTGAGCAAATTACCAACATTTCTAAGCTACAGTACTTGATCCTGCTCCAAACTCACATTATTTTTAGTTAGCTGTTTGGAATGTAATGAAATATCAAGTGCTAACCTCTGTTCCGACAACATAGTGTGCGGAAACGGATCTGTGAGTTGATTTTTCTTCTAAAGTAATAGCAATACTTATAACAATATTTCATTCAAATAGAAACTTGATGACAGCAGTTGAATTGATTCAGAGATACTGTGATCAAGTTTTCTACATGTGTTATGAATCAGATATGAATTCCTAAAAATAAAAAAAGACCTTCTGGAATGTGTTTCTTATAGTAGCCTTAGGTTAAAAAAAAACTTATTCTACATGGTACACCACACTGCCACATAACAAGCTCAAGCTACAAAAAGTTGGGAAAAAAAGCTTAGCATTATTACATAAAAATGTACAACTAATTAAAAACTAAATATCTATTGAATGAAAAAAAAAAGAATAATGTGTAATACATGTTTATCACGAAGGTGTGCTACGGATACGAGAAACTTAACTCACGATTCGAATATGTTGTTGAGCTAGGATGTATGGACGCCATGGTTAGTAAATTTTATAATTTTCTGTGTTGAAGGAAACAAATTTATCTGAATTTATTTAACAGTAGATATGTTGATCCACATCAACAGAAATACTGTTTAAAACTTTTATGAACACCTGATGTCACTCCCGTTTTTAACGTTAGAATGATCATTCATTTGGTTTGGTACAAGGGAGACAATACTGGTGTGTTTGACTGTTAACAAATGGATGTAACTTTAATTGTTCTGTATTTATTTTATGATTTTTGCTCGGACATTAAGTAATTTAACAGTTTTGCGGTGACATTTTTGCTCGTTACAACTGGATATACTTCTAAGGCATTTACAGGGATAATGACGTTTTACGCCCGCGCTATTCCTTGTATGCATTTCAAGGAAATAAATTAACTGATCAAGAATATGCACAGATTAAACAGAAAGGTCGAAAAGTAAGTGAAATGTATAAGAAGTACTGTGCATGCACGGAAACCAATTCTAAGCTCAGTTTCGAATCATATTTATTACAAAATAAATTACACTTTCTGTCGTAGAGATGTCAGGAGCTTGAACAAGCCAACAACCATCCTTTTGGTAAACGAGACTTTAGTCTAGTCGGTGGCTGTTGTATTGGAGATAGCTGCAACCAAAAACCAGTCGGAACACATACTACAACGACACCAACCAGTGTGCCTATTACAACCAGACTTATACCATTAAGTACCACAAAACGACTCACAACAACGGGTAGTCTAGGTACGTAAACGTACTTCTGTGAATCACAACAACGGATTGTGTAGATAAATAGACATAGATCTGTGAATCACAACAACAGGTAGTGTGGGTGTGTAGACATACGTCTATGATTCACAACAACGGTTAGTGTAGGCAAGTAGACGTAGATCTGTGATTACAAACAACGAACAGTGCAAACAAGAAGACATAGATCTGTGAGTCACAACAACGGTATGGGTAGGCAAGTAGACGAAGATATGTGATCCACATCAACGGGTAGTGTGGGTATGAGACATAGATCTATGATTCACAACAACAGGTAGTGTAGGTAAGTAGACGTAGATCTATGATTCACAACAACGGTTAGTATAGGCACGTAGACAAAGATATGTAGTCCACATCAACGAGTAGTGTTGGTATGAGACATAGATATATGATTCACACAAACGGGTAGTGTAGGCACGTAGACGTAGATCTGTGATTCACAACAACGGGTAGTGTTGGTATGCAGAAGTAGATATGTGATCCACATCAACGGAAAGTGTATGTATATAAGAGTAATCAAGGGAAACAAGGTTATAGCGGTAATCAAAAGAATGTAATCCAGGGACAAAGACCAGACATGGAAAACAGACATACACAACAAAGAACATAAAGTAACTAAAATCATACATACAAAGTAACAAAAGCAAATGAGCAACTCGGACTCCACTAAAAACTGAATGGACCAGGTGCACCGGTAGGGTAAGCGTCCTCTGCTTTTCTAGAAACACCCGCCGAGTTGCTCATAAAAAGTCAAGTCCGCGGTAGACAAACGAGGAAAGGAAAACTATGACCCGTTGAATAAATCAGTTTTCATGGTGCAGATGGATACACCATAACGGTCCACGAGTTCATGATGACGACCATAGTCAAAACCAATAGTTTTCCTTTACCATCGATTTCTAAGTGTAGGTCAAGATATGAGGCTGACCTTACAGTGTCTATAGTATCCTTTATCTCAAGTTCTTTTGGGTAGATGCGATGTATCAAATCTCCGAAATTAAGATTGTTTAAAGATGATACGTCATCTATATAGCGGAAACTGAGATTGAAGGATGTAGCCAGACGATATTCTTTCTTTTTGATCAGATCAGCTATAAAGACAGCCACATAAGAGTGAAGAAATAGGTCAGCAAGTAAAGGAGCACAATTTGTTCCAATTGGAATTCCGACCATTTGTTGAAAAACACGTCCACCACACTGGACAAATGTGTTGTTGATTAAATATTCCAGCATTTTGTAAACATCTTCCTTTGTATATTTGGAATATGATTTGGAATTATTTCTTACAAAGTATGAGGAATCTCTACCAAGAACTATATATTTGTATCTAGGTGTACCATCTTTGTTTTTGAAAAACAACGATGTGTAATGTTTTTAAGTCGGGATTTTAACTGAGTATGGGGAAATAAGTATACAGTGTTGAAAAATCATATGTTTTCATGCTATTATATTCAAATAATAGTCTTGAACTAATTGTCTCCAAAAGATCTTTCGAATTTTTAAGGATCCACATTGAATTAATACCACTACGGGAGTAACAAGTGTTGTGGTAAGACTGCAAACCCTCTTTGACAGTTGTGAGTATAGAAGTTAAAAGTTTTGAAAGAGGTTTGGTGGTACATTTTGATCCAGCTATGAAACGTTGTTTGTATGGATTCTTGTGGAGTTTAGGAATCCAGTACATAGACGGTAAATCACAATCATCGTCCTTGGTAGAGAGACCAAAAGAGGATAGCACAGATTTATGGTTTTCTACGATCTCTTCTTTGGAGAGAGTGGTAGCAGTCTTATCACTGCTATAAAGTAGATATGTGATCCACAAAAACGTATAGTGCATGTATTTAGAAGTAGATATGTGATTCAGATCAACGGATAGTGTGTGTAATCAGAAGTAGATATGTGATCCACAACAACAGAAAGTGTATGTATATAAAGTAGATATATGATCCACATCAACAGATAGAGTAGCTAATTAGAAGTAGATATGTGATCCACATCAACAGAAAGTTTATGTATATAAAGTAGATATGTGATCCACAGAACGGGTAGTGTATGTATTTAGAAGTAGATATGTGATTCAGATCAACGGATAGTGTATATATGTAGATGTACATATGTGATTCAGATTAACGGATAGAGTGGGTAAGTAGAAGTAGATGTATGATCCACATCATCAGATAGTGTATGTATGTAGACAAAGATATGCAATACACGACAACGGATAGTGTATATATGTAGATGTACATATGTGATTCAGATTAACGGATAGGGTGGGTAAGTAGAAGTAGATGTATGATCCACATCAACAGATAGTGTATGTATGTAGACAAAGATATGCAATACACGACAACGGATAGTGTATGTATGTAGACGAAGACATGCAATACACGACAACGGATAGTGTATATATGTAGACGTACATGTGTGATTCAAATCAACGGATATTGTGGGTACTTAGAAGTAGATATGTGATTCAGATAAACAGGTAAAGTGGGTATATAGACTTAGATATGTGATCCACGACAATGGATAGTGCATGTATGTAGAAGTAGACATGTGATTCATATCAACAGATAATGTGGGTAATTAGAAGTAGATTTTTTTTGTCAATATTTCTAACATGTTTTCATATGTGTATATGATGTCGTTTAAAAGGGTTTCTTTGTGGAAGATGCATTTGATATCATCATCATCATAGCGTGCTCTTAAATGCCCGGACGTTATTTATAAAACAGAGAGTTGGCTATGTAGTCAGCCTAATATCAGTGGAGACAGAGGCCGGCAAGTACGAGAAGGTCGGCAAGTACGAGAATATCGGCAAATAGGAGAAGGTCGGCAGGTAGGAGAAGCATCATGTTGCCACTGAAATGACACTAAAAATATTTAAATTGCATATGATAAGAATGTTGTTGAACAAACGTAAATGTATAAGCCGGATTTTTTTAACAGAAGATACGTTTTGTTTTTAATTCATTTATCTCTTATTTCATCAACAGATTGTCCTAACTACTCTAACTGCCCAAATGACTTTTTACCTCATGGGAGTTACTGCTATCATATTGGCACACAGTCATATCAACGTGATCCAGCCGAGGTAATAATTCATATACTATATGACTTTGACAAAGATATGAAGGAGATGTCACATGTCATTAGTCCCGGTTTTGCACACAATTTAACTTCGTATTGCCAAGTCAGAAAGATGGGGGTTATTTTATTTTCTGGTTTATTCTTATTAAAAATTATCTTTGTCTTTTTGTTAATTACAAAGTAAAAATATTAACTAGAATGATAAAAATTGATGGAAGGTGGTGCAGTCACTTCCAGAAAGAATACTGTTTAGCTAGATCCTTTAATCTCAGTTTCCGCTATATAGATGACGTCATAGTTTTCCTTTCCTCGTTTGTCTGCCCTGGACTTTTTATGAGCAACTCGGCGGGTGTTTCTAGAAAAGCAGAGGACGCTTACCCTATCGGTGCACCTAGTCCATGCTCCCAATTTTAGTGGAGTCCGAGTTGCTCATTTGCTTTCGTTACTTTGTATGTATGAATTTAGTAACTTTATGTTCTTTGTTGTGTTTGTCTGTTTTCCATGTCTGGTCTTTGTCCCTGAATTACATTCTTTTGATTACCGCTATAACCTTGGTTCCCTTGATTACTCTTTAAAAATTTTGGAGATTTGATACATCGCATCTACCCCCAAAGAACTTGAGATAAAAGATACTACAGACACTGTGATGTCAGCCTCATATCTTGACATACACTTAGAAATCGATGGTAAAGGAAAATTATTAACCAAACTTTAGTACAAACGTGATGACTTTTCATTCAGAATTGTCACCTTTCCTTTCCTCTGTGGCAACATCCCTTCAGCTCCTGCGTATGGAGTGTTCATATCACAACTCATATGTTATGCCAGAACTTGCCGAAACCACGCAGACTTTTTGTATCGCGCTAGAATTCTAACAAATAGGCTTCAGGAACAGGGTTATGTTGTTACAAGATTGAAGTCATCACCAGAAAAGAATTATGGTCGTCATCATGCACTCGTTGATCGTTATGGTGTATCTATCTGCGCCATGAAAACCGATTTGTTAAACGTGTCATAGTTTTCCTTTCCTCTTTCGTCTACCCCGGACTTGACTTTTTAATGATCAAATCGGCGGGTGTTTCTAGAAAAGCAGAGGACGCTTACCCTATCGGTGTACCTGGTCTGTGCTCCCAGTTTTTAACGGAGTCCGAGTTGCGCATTTTCTTTTGATATTTTGTATGTATGATTTTAGTTACTTTATGTTCTTTGTTGTGTATGTCTTTTTCCATGTCTGGTCTTTGTTCCTGGATTACATTATTTTGATTACTGTTATAACCTTGGTTCCCTTGATTACTCTTCCAATGGTGTGTTTGGGGCATTTAATTAACAGTTTGCTTTATGGTATGGGTTTTGCCTATCATTGAAGACCATGTGGTGACCTGTACCAGTTTAATGTTTCGTTGCTTGGATTTTGTTGGATGACTGTCTCATTGGCAATTAATCACACCACATCTTCTGTTGTTGCAAGAGTTGAGTTGTGTTTTCTAATGAAAGAAGGCAGAACGAGTTGGCAACACTTATTAATTTGGCGCAGGGGCATACAGAACAGAAATTCGACATTGTAGAAATATAATCAGGTAATTAATCACCATTATCAGTAAACAATAACTGTCATTGACTCGTACAATTTTAATTTTTTAGAGCTACTGTCAACGAAAGTGCGCGCATTTAGTAAAGTTCGGATCTAAGACTGAGATATTGGAGGTATTTTCTTACTTCAAACACGTTAACCATGGTATGTATAACATAGAGGTCTTGTCATCTAAACTATCGCCTTTCCACTGTCCGAATTGGCAGTTTGAGAATATTTTGACAACTTATTTTTCATTTGTCACAAGTAAATGTATTCTGGATTTGATTTACTGTGACGCATGATGCAAAAGTTAATGTTGTTTATGAAGACACGTGATGCAAAAGTTAATGTTGTTTATGAAGACACGTGATGCAGAAGTTAATGTTGTTTATGAAGACACGTGATGCAGAAGTTAATATTGTTTATGAAGACACGTGATGCAGAAATTAATATTGTATATGAAGACACATGATACAAGTGGCGATGTTGTTTATAGAGACGTATGCGTGTCGTGTATTTAGTCTAAGAATATCATAGGTATAGCAATTAAAACAAACAAATAAACCAAAACAAAACAAAAAACAAAACCAAAAAATGGTAAAATCATTTTAGAATTATTCTTCCAACTTTATTGAATTTTCTTAGTGTTCTGATTAGTGTTATACCGGTGTCTATCAAGCCCATATTGTTGTTACAAATGATTACTTCCCCAAAATATCAAATTTATATAAGTCACTATTAAAATATCATTTGTTACTTATTAGGCAATAGATCTAATATCTAGCGACACACCTGACATATATCAATAGAATTTCAAAATCATTTTACTTTAATATGTCATTTCTTTTCTTGCATCGTAGAAGTATTTACATCATTATCAAAACACCCATCCGGATATTGGTATTGGACTAGTGACGACACCACTGCGTCGTCACAAATGCTGGAAAATGACTTTAATTTAACCAAAGACGCATGCGCTATAGCCTATATTTCGTTCCACATAGGACTGAACTCGTATCCGGTATATACCTATGGAATGACCCCTGTGAACTGCAGTAGTACAGCCAAACCCATGTGTTATATTCCGCGAGCAGGGTGAATGAAAAATAAAAGAATACTAATTATGCATTATACGAATTATTAGCTCCGAGTAATTGTATCCGATTTGTGTGATAATCGACACATTGTCATGGAAAATGATGCTATCGCCTTCTGTTACTTAAACACATGACAAGAAAGTCTGACATAGTATGTACGTAATATCGATAAAAAGGCAATAAAACTTAATAAAGTTACTAACAAACTTGCAATTAATGATTTTTTATTTTATTTTTCAAGTATCTTCAATTATGTGATAATTGTCGTGGAAAATCTCAAAATTCTTTTCGTGATTAAAATATCTTATAAATAAGGAGAGCTAGAATGCATTATCATCTTTTGTTTGTTTGTTGGGGTTTAACGCCCGAGTAGCAATATTTCAGCTATATTAAGGCGATGAACATGAAGTGGATGATAAAATGAACATGAAATGATGATGAAATGAAAAATGGGATGGGACACAAGGACAACGGGGTCGAGAAATTTTGATCGCCACTGGGAATAGAGAGAGATGGGTAGGGTCGGGCAATTTAGCCTCCTGTGGCGGAGCCCTTTGTTTCCTACTCTGGTACAATACCACAGTAGGGCTTTTTAACGTGCGAGGAATGTGGCATCTTTCCCAACACGGTGCACCACTATGGTTTGCGGTCAGGTTTTCCGTATTATAGCCTGACAACCCCAGCATGTATTACCACCACCTGGGGCACACATCCCAGTTGCTCTGTGCTTGCTAAGGTTCTGATTTTACAAATGTTTCTACTGGTTTTAGATAAGAAAACTTGTAACTTTGGCAACCAAATTGTATCCAGAACTTTTTAATTTCATCATTTATTTTATGTTTTTGGTGTAATTTATTTTTAAGAAAATTGTATTGAAGCTGTTTAAAGTAAAGCAATAAACACCGTGAATGGTGGAGATGTTTACCCAGCTTAGCAATAAACACCGTGAATGATGGAGATATTTATCCAACTAGCAATAAACACCGTGAATAGTAGAGATATTTACCCAGCTTAGCAATAAACACCGTGAATGGTGGAGATATTTAACCCAGCCTAGCAGCTTAGCAATAAACACCGTGAATGGTATTTACCCGTGCGTTTTTTGTTTTTTGTTTTTTTTTTGGTGTGTTTATTTTTATTATTCATATTTTAGGACACTGTAGTCCTTTCTGCATCCTGGTCTGTATTTCATAGAAAACCATACATTTATATCTATCTTAAATCAACCAATTCAAGAACGATAACTCTTGCAAGAGTAATGAAAGGAACCAAAGTTATAGCGGTAATCAAACGAATGTAATCCAGGGACAAAGACCAGACATGGAAAACAGACATACACAACAAAGAACATAAAGTAACTGAAATCATACATACAAAGTAACAAAAGCAAAGGAGCAACTCGGACTCCACTAAAAGTTCCAATTTCATGTGCAATGTATATACTTTTTGTATCCCAAAAGTGCAACGTCCGATTAAAAAACTAAATATATGGTCTGAAGTTTTTTTCGGAAAAAGGCCCTTTTACACTTTAGCGAATTGAGCGAACTAACTAATAACGAAATAAAAAAAAGAGTCGCCAGACAGGAAAACAAGCTAAAACAACGAGCGAAGCGCATTCTTTTAACGATTGAAGTACAAACATAAATGAGAAAACGAAACGTATATATAACAAAATGTAGTTCTTTTCCAATTCGTGGTGCATAGTGGTAAGTTTCAAAAATAAACATTGCGAATCTCGATATGCTCTACACATGTATCATCGGAGAAACCTCTCACCACCAGCGTTAGAATCAAATATTAAGTGTATACAAAAAGTACTTTCGAAACCTAAACTATCGAAATAGGAAACCAAAATCCTTCACCGAGAGGGACTTTCATGTGTAATACAAGGAATGAAGTTTAAGCGTTTTATGTATTTTGAAATTTGTAAATCTGCAAATTTTGATAAACATGATAAATAAATTTAATAGAGACAAGTCTGACTTCTGGTTTGGAAAATACCCTCGAGGACCTTTGGTCCACAAGCAGTGGCATCGACCCACTGGTTATTAATACAAAAATAACAATCATAAGGGATGAAGCCTCAGTGTTTTAGGTATTTTGAAATGTTTAAAACTGCAAATTCTGTGTGTTAAATTGATTTAAAACTCAAACATTTAGATTACTGGTTCGTTGGAAATATAAATCGAAATAGTTAGGTAAGTACAATTATTTTCCAGCTATCTTAATCCTATGACAAGACTTGAATAAATTCTAAAGACTTGCAAAAAAAAACCCTGATATATGAAAAAATGCTATTTTAATTCTATGTAGTTGAAAAAGATATCAGATTAGATAAAAAAATCATCATTAAAATAATCATCGCAATTACCTGAATTTGCATGGCATAAAGCAGAGACAGGAATGAGTTGCCCATTTATTCAAAATTTTGCTTTAACTGAATGTTTTAATTCCGTAATATAATACTTCTTTATTCAAACTTTTGTTTGTAATTCAATTCAATCTAGTAATTCATTTAATTTTGCGAGTAACACAATTTAAAGGTTAAAAAATAAATTTCTGAATAAAATCATTGTTTAGTTTTGAGGTAGGGATAAGTTTTGAACTTCAACTACCATTAGATATTGATAAAGTTTATAATGTTTGGAAACATCGTAAAGCAGAGGATAGTGGGTAAAGCAGAGGATAGTGGGTAAAGAAACCGTAAAGTTTGGAATTCGTTATTTAAAGATAAAAAGTAAAAAATGTGGTCTCGACAATTCCGCGAAAAGGGGAGAGGTGGTCACCTCGGGAGTATGTGGCTCATGGAATATATTCACATGCAAAATAATTTCACACCATTTCACACGAATTTCGCCTGATTTTCACCTGGATTGAGCAATTGAAATTCGTGACATAGTTGAATCGAGTCTTTATGTGAATTCCACCTGGTAATCACGTTAATTTCATATAAAGCTAGATTCACTGTGTAAGTGGCTACATGGTAAAACCGATGCAGGATGCGTCATTATAAAAACACCAGTTGAGGCGAAGGACTTAAAGCTTACAATGGTTCTACGATTCAAATATAACTAGAAATAGTTATGATAAATATGTCAAAGAGATAACAACCCCCTTACCCACCGGGATGAAAATGTCAGCCCATGGCCATCCATTGGTCTTAAATGAGCGATGAGAAAACGAATAAATGGCACTGTATTGTGTTAACTTTTATTTTAAAGAAAACCACTAAGAACTACCACTGTCATAACAAAATTATAATATGATCTTAGCTGTATATCGACCTGGGTTTTATAAGGCATTTAATAATTCATCACATCGTACGGTCACACGCTTTGTAACCTCGGACATCGAAGTAAGTAGATACATGTATTTATCATCCCTAAAGGCATTTTAAATTATCTGAATCGTACATTAGTAATTTTGACATATGTTACCAGGTTATAATTCACTGAGTACTAAATCTCGGAGATTTCAGAAAAAAAATCGGCCCAAGTAAATGTATACTATGTTAAGTCAATTGCATTTGTTTGTAATGACTTCATTTCTGTAACGTACATATTACAATTCGATGCACGTGTTGATGGCCATTCATCTTTAGAATATGCTGTATAGTAGGATTACCTCGATTAATGGACTAGAATTAATACCTTTATGTATGAAGCAGTTAGTTAATAAAAGGCATTCAAACCTATTTGCCCGTCTGGTGTCTTTCTTTTTGTCCCTCATTTAACAATTACAATTAGAAGAAGTCCGATTTTTTTTCTGAAATTTCAATAGATATCCAATCAGGAATTGTTTTTATTGTAATTTTGCAGAGCTTATTATCATAGCCTTAATTTTATTTTTTATGACAGGTATAATTATATGTATATAGAACTAAAATTAAACCTTGCCACCATAGAAGCGTAGTAACACTGTTTCTGTCTGAATCATTTCTGCCATACTACTCGTAGATGACACTACATTACTTTACTTGACACTGTTTCTATCTGAATAATTCCTGTCATACTACTCGCAGATGACACTACATTACTTTACTTAACACAACTTGCAGATGACATTACATTACATTACTTAACACTACTCGCAGATGACATTACTAAGCTCATTCATGTCGTTTGGAATACAATGCTTCTAAGTGTACTTGTCTTGTCGTTAAACTTATATAGAAACTGAATATGATTTCAGACTAAGAGAACTGTGCGTTCCGGTAAAACCGAATGTAACCTATGCGAGAGCTCTAATTAATTGATGTTTAAAAGCATTTTAATGTACCGGAAAGGCTTGCAACAAATTGAAACAAAACCTACATTCTCTCTATAGCATTGGAGTAAACCTGTATGGAATAACTGCAATCTCAAATAGCATAATCTAGAAAAGAATAGTCGCTGTAACTGCAATGTATTCATGTGAAATTATTACCAATAGAAATTGAGATGTTAGAGAAAACCCAGAGATAATCTGTGCCATTTATACAAACCGAAAACGTCATCCACATATGTATGCGTGCAACAGTAACCTTGGTCTATGGTCAATTCTGGGTACCACAAATAGTAACCTTGGTCTGTGGACAATTCAGGTACCATAAATAAATTCAAAATCTTGTTTCTAGGCCGACTTTGCAGATAGAAATGAAACTACGGAAGTTCGTTACTTTAGTGAAAATGAGTCTTTTCGAATGATTGTTTTCATTTTAACTTATTCATACACAAATGTCAGTTGTTTTGTAAAGATATTAGCAAATAACTAAGACCATGTTATTTGCAATTGACTTCGGCATAGAACTAGTCCATGGGCTGGGAGGGTCCACCGTGCACCCCCCACTCATCAACTTCATGGTGATTTTTAGGTACCTTTATACCTCCCATTACCGAATCAATTTGTCGCAAAAGAATATTCTCGGATTCTTTTTTCAGATTTTTGTGACTCAATTGTTTGAGTCTTAGCTTTCCTAGGATAGCATGTGTGAATAAACTAAACAAATACATGTATTATTGTATTGCCCAATGTCTCAGGTTTACAATGGTACCAAGAAAGTGGGGATAACATTTAGGGTTTTGTGGTAAAATGAAAAAGATATACCCCTACCCCGCCGAAACATATTTTTCAATGTCAAAACCCTAGAGTATTATTGCTTCTGTAAAAATGACTTATTTTGGTATTTTCTGTTTAATTTGATCACTTTTTATACTTCTGGGGTTCTTTTGATGAATTTTGGCGTTTTTCATAGTCAGAATTTATCAAAAAATGAGAAAAATGGGATTTTCGAATTTTCGGTCAAAAGTCACATAAATTCGACTCTACAAGTTATTGCTTAGATAAAACGTCTCAAACTTGGTAACATTCGATAATTTGATTTTCTACATAAACGATCACGAAAAACTAATTTTTAATTAAGGAATTTAAAAAATATTAACAATATCACCCCTACTGCTAGTAAACTGGTCTCAGTGTCAAACAAAATTCTCATTCACAGCATACTGACATTGTAGAACTCATATTTTAGTCATTCATTATTAAGATAATGATGTACCTAACATATCTGATCAATTCAAAACCTTAGATTTCCTTTTTGGGAGTGACATTACTATAAGATCGGAAAAATGGGAATTTTCAGAATTTAAGAATTTTCTTCTATATCACCCGATATTGTATTTTCAGAATACCGTAGTTTAAACACGTTTCTGTGTGACACGGATCATTAATATAATGTCTTAGCTTCCAAATAAGCTCAAGTAATAAGTATTTGAACTATTCCAAGTCAAGTTAGGTGGAAAATTGCCCCCCTCCCACCCATGAAAAAAAATGCCTCAGCATGAACTAAAATGTTGGCATGTAAACGGTGTATAATAGACATGTTAGGTACTGTTGTTTTAATTATCGATGTATTCAACATAATCTCTTTTTAGGGACGTATTTTTCAGTTTTAATATGATAATAATGAGTTTTTCATAAAAGGGAGAATTTTCTGAATTTCATATTTTCTTCAATTTCACATATCATTGGCAATTTCTTTCAAATACTGTACTTCAAACAAGATTTTGTATATTCAAATACAATTATATAGTGCCCTAGCTTTCTAACGAGCCCACGTAATAAATATTTGAACTTTTTTAAGTCCAAATATGTGGAAAATTGCCACCCCTACACATGATAAAAAATGCCTCAATATGAACTAAAATGTTAATTTTTAGCATATAAACGGTGTACAATAGACATCTTGTGTTCTAGTATTTTAATTATCGAAGTATTCAACATACCTGCTCATTTCAGTTTCAATATGAAAATAATAAGTTTTTCATAGAAAGGGTATTTTCGGATTTGCATATTTTCTTCCATTTCAACGGTAATTGGCATTTTTTTCAAGTAGCCTTCTTCAAACAAACTTTTGCATATGCAAACACATCTTAGTAGCATCTAAGCTATCTAATGAGCCAAGGTATCGCATACTTTAACGTATTCCAAGCCATAAAGACGAAAGAATGGTACCCCAATACCAACTAAAAAAAACAAAACCCAGAATTCGTATGTGGTAGATTTGCATTTTTAAATGGTGTTGGATACATGTAGCCCAATCATTCATCGTAGTTGTTCCTTCAAAACCTTTATGTATAGAAGTAATGATAGCAAACAAAATCAAATCTGGTAAAAACTGTGATATTTTAAACAAAAATTATACAATTTACGTGCTAAAATGCGTGATAATCTGTTTAATTCTTAAATTTCCCTTTTTTCTAATATTTTGTCGTCTTCGGGACAATAAAAGCATAATTTTGCTCAACAATGTGATTGATACCAGAAGATCTCCATAATAAGTGCCAGACAGACAGTTTTGTATTTTAAACATTGCAAAATTTTACAAAATTTTAGATGAACCTTTTCTATTGGTTCAGTATTTTGTGTATGTTCGTGTATGCTATAAACGATTATTTCTTTCGCTTTGGGGCAGATTTTAGTGGGTAGGGGTACCATTCCTTCGCCAAAATGGCCTGGAATACGTTTAATTGTGCATTGCCTTGGCTCATTAGAAAGGTAGGATGCTACTTAAATGTGTTTGAATATACAAAAGCTTGTTTGAAGTAGGGCACTTGAAAAACATTGCCCATTATAGGCGAAATGGAAGAAAATATTAAAATCTGAAAATTCCCTTTTTTTATGAAAACTCATCATTTCAGCTTGAAACTGAAAATAACTCGCCTGAAATGAGCAGGTATATTGAATAAAACAATAGTACCCAACATGTCTTTTTTACATCGATTATGTGCTAAAAATTAACATATCGGTTTATATTTAGGTATTCTTTTCATGGGTGGGGTGGCAATTTTTCACCTAATTGGACTTGGAAAATTTCAAATATGTATTACTTGGGCTTATTACAAAGCTAAGACACTATTTATTTGTATTTGAATATAGAAAAGCTTATTTGAAGTACGGTACTTCAAAAAAATAAATGCCAACGATAGGTGAAATGGAAGGAAATATGAAATTCTGAAAATTCCCCTTCTTATGAAAAACTCATTATTGTCACATTGAAACTGAAAAATACGCCCCTGAAATGAAAATATATGTTGAATACATCGATAATTAAAACAATAGTACCCAACATGTATATAGTATACCGTTTATATATTAATGATTAACATTTGGGTTCATGTTGAGGCATTTTTATTCATGGATAGGGGTGGCAATTTTTCACCTAACTTGACTTAAAAAAGTTCAAATATTTATTACTTGAGCTCATTTTGAAGCTAAAACATTATATTAATGAACTGTATCACACAAAAGCTTGATTAAAGTACGGTATTCTGAAAAAAAGGGAAATAACGGCTGATATATAAGAGAAATTCTGAAAATTCCTCTTTTTACGATTTTATAGTAAATACTACCCCAAAAAGAAAATTTAAGCGCCTGAATTTATGAGATATATTGGGAAAATCATTATTTTAATTATGAATACCTAAAATATGAATTTTACGGTGTCGGTATGCTGTGAATAAGAATTCTGTTTGATACCTAGACCAGTTTACTAGGGGTAGGAATAATATTTTTAACATTTTTTTTGAAAATCTTTTCTTGAAATTAGTTTTTCGTTGTTTGTTTATGTAGAAAATAATTAAATTATCTATCGAATGATACCAAGTTTGAGACGTTTTAGTTGAGGAATAACTTGTAGAGTCAAATTTATGTGAGTTTTGACTGAAAAATCGAAAATCCAATTTTTCGCATTTTTTGATAAATTCTGACTGCGGAAATCACCAAAATTCATCAAAAGAAACCCAGAAGTATAAATTGTGATAACACTAAACAGAAAATACCAATTTAAGCGATTTTTCGGCGGGGTAGGAGTACATTGTTTTCATTTTACCGCAAAACCCTAAGTGTTGCCGCAACTTTCTTGGTACTGCTGTAAAGCTGAGACATTGGGCTACACGATGATACATACATATGTCAGTTTACTACGTTCTGTAGAAAGAAGAAGTTTGTAGAATAAAAAAAAATTAAAAATAGATTTTTGCCTCAACGAGGTATAAAAAGTAGCCAAAACAAAAAACAAAAAAACTACAAAAATGCTTCAATGGCGACAAAGCCGTTGTAAATGGGAGGTATAAAGTTACCTGAAAATCATACTTTGGTTGATGAGTGGGGGTGTGCACGGTGGGTTATCCCATCCCACGTAATTATCGTTCATATTTAATTTGGATAGATTGTAATGTTTTGTTTTTTTTTCTGTTCCCCGCATATACGCGACCGGGAGTGGGTGGGAGGACATGCTCCGCAACTCCTCTGTAACCACTTGACGGATTTCGTTTCAATTTTGCGAAAAAAATTAATAAAAGGTAGGTTATTCTCGTGATTAGTAGCAAACCTGATTTTGAAGGCAGCACTCCTTGGTCATTTCCAATTAAAATTTCTGCTGCGACAGGAGTGGGGATCCTTAGTTATTTTAATTTTTTTTGCATTTTAATGATTATCATGTAATTTCAAAAGAAACAACTATATATATTTGGCCAAAAGGTAATACTTTTGTCAACTATATTGACCCTAAATATACGAAATTGATCAAAAACGATTTTCTCCGACCAAATTATGATTGTTGCAAACCAATGTACTTTGGATCCCGTGCGTATCGTCCCTTATATCAACCAATGAGCAGATTATCGGGCACGATATGTGGGTCTCGGGTTGAAATGAAAAACGCAATTATTTGTAATAATCTTTTATTTAAATTACTGTTAAACAATATAATATTAACGTTGAAAAAGATTGCACTTTCCGTATATCCGTTACACTCTTCATATCGTTCATTACAAAGCTAAGGCAAGGCGGCTTCGAGGGTATAATCTGACTGTCCTTAAGGATATAAAACCACAAAAATCCTCCCAAAAAATATTTCGTAACGCAGTGTTAACCAATCAAACGCACGATATGAGTGACGGTGACGATCAGTTGCCTGTCCATATACTTGATGTGATTGCCGTTTTCGTGCTACGAGTTCAATACTTTGTATCATTTGGTGTATTGTAATATAGGATCAAGACCGACTGAAATATTTCTTAAAGTCCTTGACTGTAATTTGATCATAAAATATTTTATGTACTTAAGTACGCGAAACATTTTATATAATTATCACGGAACAACTTTATTTTCAAATAAATATGAAATGTACCCCCACCCCCGCGGTACCTTCTTTTATATGTCGTAAAGCAGTATCTGGATGAGAAGGTTATTTTGATGGCGAAGTTTTGTTGTTTCAATGCTTTAGTCAAGAGCTTTTTTCGTGAAAATCATATCTGTACTTTTCAAAATAAATGGAACCTAATATAATGATCACAGTAGCAATGAATTTAAAATATGAATAATATGTATGTACCCCGCAGTACCCTCACTCTATGTTGTAAAGCAAAATATGAGAGTACAAGGAGGTATAAAAAGGTGACTTCTGTATTTTTTTTATAATTGCATTTCAATACCTTAGTTGAACATAACTGAAATGAGAATAATTTACCTTTAAGAGTAGTTGACAAGTTTTCAATGTTATACATCTGTGTACTGTTTACAACACGTTAGTCTACATTTTTCTTCTATTAAATGAAAAGTTGGGATCCCGCGGTACCCCTGTCCATTTCAATTGGAAGGGTTAAAACAAGTCTGCTGTGGGATTGTTTAAGTTTACAATCTGTGTAAATATCTTTTAAGAACATTGAGTACTTATAATAATATATTTTTATATATATATTAGTATTGAATGTTCTAGTATTTCGTGTGATGAACGATTTAAAGAGAGATACTAGATTTGTTAAATATAAATCTAACAATATTTCTTCGGACAGGTGCGTATTAGAAGATTCCAATTTTACACGTTCAGCTGTTGAGTGTAGTTTCTCTGCATCAATATAGATGAACTAAAACAATTTTAATAGGGACGTTTATCACTTTTTTTTTTAAAATAATTTAAAAAATGAAATTAACAATAAAGTATTCAACGAACTGAGCAAATGCAGTTTGTAAATCATTGTAAGTCATCGGTCACCTATATGTTAGACTAAACCCATTATTGAGAATATCCCGCCATTGCCTGAGAAGATGGTGTTACAGAAAAAATCACGTAAGTTATTTTATTATTCAAAATATGTTTAGTTTTACTAGAAATAAAAGTTTTAGATCTTAAATTGTTCCATAAGGCAAAGGGTTAGTTAAGTCATAACAAGGATTTAATTCTATCTAATACAAAAACTCTCTGCGGGACAAATTTGCCATTTCGAAAAGGCAAATTTGACATGCTTAAAGAAAAGTGTAGTAGGATTTTTTTTCTTGATCATGTAGTACTTTAGTAGCCTAAGCATATATGGCATGCAAAGAGATGAAAAAACTACCAAGATAAAAGTTACTGAGGATTTAAGTCAGATTTCAAATGGGAAAATTACTCTTCCCATGGGAAAATTTAGAGTTCCCATGGAAAAATCACACATTTCCTATGGGAAATATACATTCCCCATGAGAAGTGTTTTCCCATGGGAGGATTAACTTTTCCTCATAGGAAATATATTTTTTCTATAATTTCAAAATAACAAATAACATTTGATCTCTTTAGATAAATTTGTTTTGACCAAGGGAGGTAATTTTGTTGCATTAAGCAAAGGGGAGATAATTTTGATGAGATATTACTCATCTTTTTTTTTAAATATCACATTTTGATTGTATTTATACTGTTTTAAAAAAATCCATGAAACCATATCATGAGTTTTGAAAAAATAACAATTACAAGAACATTTCACAAGAAATTGAAACAAACAATTTGTTTAATGCGTATTATTTCTTAATTCTTCGAACAGAAGCATTACCGTTTATGTAATATCTACAACAAAACAATTTGAATAGCATATCAAAAGGTATAACAATCACCACACATATAATTTTTTTTCTCTCTCTCTTTAATTAAGTATGAGCCATCAATAACAACTGAAATCCACTAGTGTATCTTTAAACAGGTCACGTCTTGTTACATAATCTGGTCTGAAAAGATCATCAAAAGCAGCATATTCTTTGCATCTAGATCTCCGTGTAATTTATAGGAGCTGTTTACTGCGTATTCTTTTGACAATCCTGCAAAAAAAATTTTCTCTTTTATCACACATGTAAGCATAGTGTAAGATAGTATGTTGACTAAATAACAAAGAAATAGGGAATCCACACTAATATAGCTCTCTGTACAAAAAATAATAAAATCACAAGGCTAATTATCACTCCATTAAAAATAAAGAAATAACATGACACACTGTATTATATATTACATTTACAAGGCTAATCCATAACGTTCCAACAGACATATTTTCTAGTAATAACATGACACACTGTTTTATATATTACATTTACAAGGCTAATCCATAACGTTCCAACAGACATATTTTCTAGTAATAACATGACACACTGTTTTATATATTACATTTACAAGGCTAATCCATAACGTTCCAACAGACATATTTTCTAGTAATAACATGACACACTGTTTTATATATTACATTTACAAGGCTAATCCATAACATTCCAACAGACATATTTTCTAGTATCTACACTAAGGCTGGTTATAACACTAAATAGCTTGCTGTATTAGTTTTGCCTCACTTTTATGAGTTTATCATCCATACAAATTGTACATGTGAAATCCAGTATGCTTATAGTGAAAAAGCAATACTTCAGACAACAAAATATAAAATCATTAAATAGAACAACAATTTTGACAAACAAGTCAGAGATGAATGGAAAGTACTGAGTTTTACAGTGAATTATCTTCTTGCCCATGTTGAACATACCGGTACTACTGTTATGGCAACACTGGCTTCATATTCTCTGGCATCAGCCTAATAATACAGGTTTCAAGTAGATTTTCAAGCATTTTTCATTTCAGTTTTTATTATGTGGAAAACATAGGAAACTACTTTAAATCCATGTTATACACTTAAAGAAGAAAAAAAGGGAGACATATTGAAAATTACCAATACATGTGTTACATTACAGTAAATATAAAGCATATTTTTTAAGAGGAATATATATATCACATTTACATTATATACTGAATATGTCAAAATCTGTATCACATATGGTATCAACCCTCAACCTATGTCACCCCTTTGGCTGGTGGCCCTTGCTGATGTGACTGGCTCTAATATCAAAATCATATTTCGCAGCAATAAATAAAAGTTCTCTAGCGCATTGATTTAAGAATGAAGATCTACAAGGTCCATTATTAATCACATTAGTGAAAACCATATTGTCACACTGCACAAGTACCCGCTTTCCCGACCAATTATGGCCGCATAATTTGGCAGCAACTATAATAGTCAATAACTCTAAGAAATTAATGTCTAAATTTTGTTCCAAAATAAACGATGGAAATTGTTTCCAGAAGCAGAATCTGCCGCTTACTCCGCCACAGGAATTTAAACAAGCGTAGGTCTGAAATATTTCCCCGGTGCGGAAAAATATGGCTCGCTTAAAAGTGAAACACCGTTATAAATGTCTAAAAATTGTTTCCACCATTTAACATCCATTTTAAAAGTTTGTCCAATTTCACAGTGATTCTATTATTTGGAATTTGTCTTAAAATATCTAACATCCTGGCTATAAAGACTGCCAGTTTTTACACATTTAGCAACAAACTGCAACTTGCCTATCACACTCTGAATTTCACGTTTAGTTGCAGAGTATTTCCAGAGCTAAACGGACAATTCTTGTTTAATCGAAATCAAGCGTTCTGTTGTAACTTCAGTTGTCATTGTAACTGAGTAAAACAAAACACCTAAACATGTCAAAACTTGATTTGGCTCCTTAGCCTTGTCCTCTGATTCCTGTATGCCGAGCTTCTTTAACAAAGCTCTCAGTTCTGAAAATGCTTTATACGCTTCAGATTCCTTTACTTCAGCGGAAGCGAAATCATCCAAATAATTAATTAGTTCATTATTGTCGCTATTAAAAATGAAAGCAACTGCATTTGTTGTTCGTTGACATGCCATTGTTGCGAACGAGAGATCGAAGGGCAATCTAGTGTCTATATAAAATTCATTATTCCACCTAAGGCCTAAAAGTATAAAATCATGCGGATCCACTGGGATCTGTCTGTATGCCCTACTTAAATCTAACTTGTACATGAAGCAGCCTTGTCCTTTCTTATGAATTAATTTAGACAAATCATCTACTGATGGGTAAACTAAATGATATGGTTCGCCTAAATAAGTGTCTTTTGAAATTCCTGCATTAATCGATACATTTTGCGGAAAACTTAAGTCCATCACTATTCGCCTACCATTTGAATTATTGTCTTTACGCACTGTCTGCAATGGAGATATTATTAAACGGTTGTAAAATGGTCGACACTTTTTGTATCGCGCTAGAACTCTAACAAATAGGCTTTTGGAACAGGGTTATGTTGCTACAAGATTGAAGTCATCACTACAGAATTTTTATGGTCGTCATCATGAACTCGTGGATCGTTATGGTGTATCCATCAGCACCATGAAAACTGATTTATTCAACGGGTCATAGTTTTCCTTTCCTCGTTTGTCTACCTCGGACTTGACTTTTTTATGAGCAACTCGGCGGGTGTTTCTAGAAAAGCAGAGGACGCTTACCCTACCGGTGCACCTGGTCCATGCCCCCAGTTTTTAGTGGAGTCCGAGTTGCTCATTTACTTTTGTTACTTTGTATGTATGATTTTAGTTACTGTATGTTCTTTGTTGTGTATGTCTGTTTCCATGTCTGGTCTTTGTCCCTGGATTACATTCTTTTGATTACCGCTATAATCTTGGTTCCCTTGATTACTCTTTAAAAGGTCCAACAATAGCTTGCAATTTAAGCTCTTTGCATATACATGTATATTGTTCAACATCATTTGCATAAAAAAAAGCAGATGCATGATTTTCATATACCTTATATGGCAAAAATTCATAGGAAAAATTAATAGGCCAACCATATTTCAAAAATTTACAAATTATACTATCATTATAATTACACAATAATTTTTCCCATATTCTAACATTTAAAGAAGATTGAACTTCTAAACATAATCCTGAAAAATTGTAATGCCCAGTACACCTGACTTTATCATGTAAATCTACATGTACCATTTGTAATGTATAATTCCTAATTTCCAAATTATCATATATACATGTATGTTCAGATGGGTTTTTGATATGTACCCTACTCATATGTCTTAGCTCATTGTTATTAAAAATATGCTCATTGTGCTCAATATTTTGTTCAAAATGCTCAAATTTATTTACACTGCTTATATAATTCTGCTCTTCCCTATCAAAACCATGCTCATTATGCTCAATATTTTGGTCAATATGCTCAGTTTGCTCATTATTTTCGCAAGAAAAAACTGTATTCACTCATTATGCTCAGTTTTGACACAAAAATTACTATTTGCAATTTCTTTTGAGCCTTGTAGTCATTTCCTTTTACAGAATTTCTCTGGATGTTTAAAACATAAACCTTTCTTTGCACAGAATAAGCACATATGAATTTTTGAACAGACTTTTCCTTCTCTTGAAAAGGCACATTCACCATTATCTGACATATCCAAATTATAAGTGCGGCAAATTATGTTTGCGATCTTAGAATCAGAATCAGATTTTTCTCCCTGTAAATTACTGGAACTAGCACCACTTGTGTTTGAAGAATTAGTATTATTAATAAAATAAGACAAATGATCCAAATTATCCTGCCAATCATGCCCACCAAATTCTAAGGCTTGCATCACACTATTATGAAACTGCCTGGCATGTCCCCACCCGTGAATAATAGCTAATTTCATTACTTTCTTTAAAAGCAGTAACCTCCCACGTTTTTTCAGCTGTTCCGATTATCGAATCATCCTTCAGGATTATATTAATTGCTCCCAATACAAATGCTTCAATAGAAATATTACGTTGTTTTGTTAAGTATGAAATCTCGCCAGTAAATGCATGTGGCCAGAAAATCACTCTTCTCACATATTCCTGTGTTTCCATCTATAATCCCGACTTAATTTTAAGCTTACCATTAGCTTGCTTGATTGAGTCTTGAATAATCTGTCTATAAAAATTCTCTCTATCCATGGCAGCTTGCTGTCCAACCAATGGCATATTATTCAGTTCCGTTTGCACGGTATCGTATAACAATAGGATATCCTTTAGGTTGTTGACATTCAATGTAGGTGTGACACCAACTGAGGGCAAGCTGCCTGCTAATGTAAGTCCATTTGTAGTATGGACAGGAGTCCCTGTTTGGATAGCCGCGGCAGGTGCTGGCTATGCTGGATTTGGGTATGACGACTGTTGCAATTTTCCAGTATTAATTACTATGGGGTTTTGTAGTGGCTGCGTCTTCTGGACAGAGGTGTCAATGTGAGAAGCTGAATCAAGCTATTTGTCCTGACTACACTGACTGTTCATTATTAGTAAGATTCCCTTGACTGACCTGAGTATTCAAAAGCTCTTGTTTCAGTTCATGATTCTCTGTCTCTAATTTTTTTAAGCGATCGTCGAGATCTTTCTGAAGGACATCGATATAATTTATCAAATCTGCTTTAGTAGTCTTCTTTGAGACGGACTTGCTTTTTGTAATAGCGTAAAAATCTGTTGGGCCGGCACCCCGCTGTCCCGATGGGGGACATACTTCACTCAAATTTGCGTCCCTGCCGTCTATGTACTTTTGTGGCGATAAATACACACCCATATTATTATCAAGTTCAGGTTGATGTTGCAAATATTGCTCCATGCTCATGTTATACTAGCATAACTTCTTAAACAGTTAAAACCGTTAAATGTAGCAGAAACTTTTGATTGACATCTAGCGCCAAAATTAGTAAAACTGATTGAGCTTCCATTGTGGAGAGTTCCATTCCTGCAAAATTTACCTCCCCCCCCCCTTGTAATTACTTAATTTTAGTATAAAACTACACAACTTTTGTGCAGATTTCAGCAGGCGCCTTGTGAAAATCAGAGAATGTGACGAACGAGTGAACTATCCGGCATATATGGTGTGGCACCCATAAAATTGAAACTGACAGATACGAAGGTTTATCAATCGAAGATAGAATATGTTTTAATGATGAATGTGTTATGATTAATTTTATAGAAAACGAAAACACACGTTTTGCTTGTATGCCATTTATATACCAAATAAAGCAATACCAGTCATTTAACAGAGCTTGTAATATTTGTCAGACATTACACAAGACATTACCTTATATATTTTGTATCTAATTAGGAAGTTAGATATCTAGTACGATGTATATGTATAAATTAACAGGTGATTTGAAGGGTTGCAATTTTCTCTATTGACACACGCGAAAACAAACAAGTGCACACAATTGATGAGTAGGATGTATGTCGTAAGGAAAAGAACGTAGGACAGAAAGTCACAGTCTTGGTTTTAGTGAAAATTAGGACAAAAGGTCTTGCATAATTATACTTTTGGGAATTATCCACAAAATTATGTTATTTGATTGAATTTTATTCAATATTTTTTCTGTCTTAAATGCATATAAACAGATGTCGAAACAAATGATTATATTTAATTTAACGGGGAAAGTTCTGTTAAAAAAAATTATACGTTTAGCATGATTTTTAATAGATCGGGGTTCCGATTCCGGGAACGCCCTCTGGACCCGCCACTGTGTTATAAAAATTAACCAGAGGTATTGTAATACAGTACACAATCGAATGACACGTCCGTTAATTAGAATCTAATAAACAGGAAATATGAACTGACTTGTACCCGAGACTCTAATCAACAAATTTATACATGTGTGCACGTATTACAATAAAAATTCTAGCATTCCATGTGAAAAGGGTGTTTTTAAAATCATGATACAAATGTATATAAGAATGATAAAGAAAGTTAGTATGTGCATGTGAGATTGGACATGGTCAGCTTCAGGCACATGGTTCACAGACTAATTAATTACAAATACCACATCAACATATTCGGATATCTTACATATAATTCACCCCATCGGAGTATAGTTTATTTACCAGATCCAGAGAATTTGGAAATGGGTTCCAAAATATATGCTATTATCCACTCATTTTGCCAAACTTTTGCATGGTTCATTAAAATTTTCGAACCAGAAGGGCATTTTGAAAAGACAAGCAGTCAAAATTTGCATGCATTTTTTGCTTTATTCATAAACTTTGGGCATGCAACCAAACTTTTCATACTATCAATACCTATAAATTTGAATTTCGCTTTGCTTTTGATATACCCTAATATAAAATACTCCCATTTGACTCCCATCCACACCTGTACACATTTTGACCATCTAACTTCCGAGTCCTTGGTACTACTATCTCACATTTAGCTTTTATCTCCTGACTTCTCCAAATATTCCTCCTTGCTCATACACACATTTTATTTCATCATTCTATCAATTTATAAATGAATTGTATACATCAATAAAACTAATTATATGTTTATGTATGGCAAACTAAAGTGGACCAAAAATCAATGTTTTGTAATATTAGAAAATGAATTTTTAATATTACAAAAGCATTTTTTTTAATATTAAGAAAAGATTTTTTTATATTTTAATATTATAAATTCCTGATTTAGTAACATTATAAAAAGTCCCCGTTTTATTTTATAAAATGTTAAAATAGTTCAAAAACTAAGAAAAAACAAACAAACAAAAAAGAAACGTCCGAAGGTAACAAGCTGCGCCTACTCTCTATTACGGTTCAAAATGTCAACAAAACAGAGTCTCTCGTGGAAAATTATAGAAATTTCAATAAAAAATGTAATTTTTGTAGCAAATTTGGTATCAGCATACAGAAAAATGATTCCGGAATCATAGGTAGGTGTGACATGCACAATTTCAACTTGAAATTGGTTACAAGCGGTTGAAGGGCGATACTCCGCGGTACCGCTAAATCTCCAACTTTTTGTATGGCACATCGTTCTGACCCCAACCCGACATATCAATATCCAAATAAAAAAGAGGAGGGTTGCAGGATCAGAGGAAATTCGGACTACATTGGACGTGAAGTTCATCGTTGTTAAATGTAAGCTTGCATTCTAGTTTTTACTTGATATATCATATTTTGTTGACATTTCTGCTCATTTTTCATACGATAGAAATCAACAAACATCATGTAGGTAGCTTTCTTTAAAGTTGTGTACTGCATGGGCTTTTTGCATTTCTGGTGACAGTTTTATGGGTGAATATAAGATGAATATTATTTCTATTCATAATTATTAATCTCTGTTAGCCAGTTATAAACATGTATCATGCATATGATTTCTCAAGGAAGTAAATTTATATAAGGTTAAAATTCACTTGAATATTTTAATGTTTTGCGAAATTCTAATAATTCAGCATTATGGAGCAATATTGTCCATTTCATATAATCTAACTTGGTATTTTAGCCAGCCCCCTTAACTATGAAACTACTTCAATGAGGTATACTAATACACTTAAAGCATGTATGTAAATTACAAATGGTGCAATCCATTGACAGTTGACAGCACTTATTGACCCCCGTTTGAAAAAAATATATGGATTTTATATTATATAAACAATATACAGTGGTCTTTTCTTGTTTTCTGGTTCTTTTGAATTAAAATATAAGATCCGTTTCCAATTGTCCGTTCAATTAAGGGATATAATCAACTTTGGGTCGGTTTACACTGCAACATAAACCGCTTCATGGTTTGTTTAGAGTAAACCAACTCGAAGCCTTGTATAACCCATAATCTAACCAGCAATTGAAAACAGTCCTTACGTAAAGTTTTTAAACAATTTTTGATGGCCTGCTAAATACACCTTTTTGTCATGATCTATCTTCTAGTAAATATGTTCGACTAGGAAGATGTGCTTCAACAACAATCAAATGATATGATCAATATTTTTAGGGACTTGTCTTTACATAAAGTTAAATCGTTAGGCTATGTTACAAAGTTTCAGGATATTGTCTTTCCCTTATGTATGTACTTTTTAGACTTTCAGATACCTGTTATCCTGATTTTTAGCTCTGCTGTACATAGAGCAGTTACAAAAACCTGTCTGTTCAATTCTATTTTTCCATCCTTGCTCTTCTATACATGTTCTTCTTGTAATTATCACTTTCTAGAAATTTGGTAGCTGATATACCTTTATGGCCTAGATAAATGCATAACCTGTCAAATTCCATTATACAGGAAGATTTACCTGTAATGGTTTACCTATGTAATTGCAAGTAATTACCACACCTAGCATACCAGCAGGTGAAAGTTAACCAGATGCATTTTAAATTTTAAGATTGTGGAAGTAATTTTACCATCAACAAATTGGTGCTATTATATTGAAATCACCATGTCTGTCAGTTTGTCTATCCAACATTCTGTCCTAGGTAGAAACAGATGTTCTATATCACTTTGGTTCTATTCAATGTTTAATGTGTAAGTTTAATTGACAGACAAATAGAGCTTTTTTTGTCACATTTTATGTGAAATATAAATTTTGAAACTGTGGTACTAGTATTTAGAATTATTATTTTTTTATTTAGGATACATTGTATTACCATGTTGCAATCATTTGTTTACATTTGCCTGACTATCAGTATACTTTGTAAGTGTATAACCTCCTTACCTGTTCAATGTATTTGATGAAACTTGCTTGCAATCTTATGCTTGAGGTGGGAGATAATCTAACAAAAGAGTTTTACATGTTTAGATAAGTTACCAAACATAAGCATGTAAAACCCTATTGTAAGATTTTCTCCCACACACTGCAAGTGCCATTGACATTCACAGAGATAGCTCAAAGTTTGAGGTATTTTAAATAAAAATGCAAGTAAGGCTTTTGAAACAAGTATATTATATGCTGTAAATATGTGAGTCATATTTTAGCTGGTATTACAATTTATAATGATCTTGTTCTTATGTCGTTGTGAATATTTACCAATACCTGTAAAATATTTCTCTTCTCTAACCAGGGTCTCAAAGATTCACAGGTTTTTGTAACTGTGGCCTTTTCTATTCACCATGCTCCATCTGTCTAGGGAGAATAGAGACCCAGAACATTTAGGTATGTCAATTTGTATGTATATTGTAACTGGTTATTTAATAT
This sequence comes from Perna viridis, assembly GCA_037379345.1. Lineage (NCBI taxonomy): Eukaryota > Metazoa > Mollusca > Bivalvia > Mytilida > Mytilidae > Perna > Perna viridis. The sequence continues at coordinate 48,524,079 of CM074516.1, read as the reverse complement.
TATTACCATATTTCTACACTTGCACATGGAAATAATTGAAAAATATAGCTATGAATGTTTTTTTTTCGTTTTCACTCTATCATTTTTATGTTAATGAGAAGCATAAACAATTTTTACAAGGAGGACAATTGTAAGGACTCAATGGGACCTATTTTGAGTTTTTTAATTATATCCAGTGAAACATGTGCTAAGAGTGAGACTAAATACCAGTTCTTGAAAAAAAAAGTTATTTTGGTGAAAATCAGAACTTTTATATATATTACTATTTTTTCAATGTTAATGATGCTTAAGCATTGTATATATTTAAATATATCCACCTTGAAGTTATAATGGTGTGTATTTACATTTCCTACTTGATTGATTTAGAATTTCAGGTAGTTAGATGCTGTACCTGTTCTAATTTTTTCCAGTTTACATGGTGCATTTTTATTAGAACATCCCATTTTTTTAAGGTGAATGAAAGTTTTTTTCTATCTCCAAAATTCATCTACTATGGAAAGATTATCAGTATTTCAAATCAAAGTAATTATCATGATGAATTGTATACATGTCCATGTATATAATTTAGGGAAGATTGTAACTACATGTATTTTCATATTTTTCATTAAGGTTCAAACAAATGGATGAGTTTGGATTTGACATCACACAGGATTTGAAGTGTCATGCTGGTCAATAACATTCTTGGATTATTGGAATAAATTGCTAGAACTTCTACTTTGAAGGATAGCAAACTTTTATACAAATTTAAGTAAGACTAACTGTCCATTTATAACTGAATTTTTTAAGATAACAAAGCACAGTAGTATTTATATGCCATCTTTTACTTAAAATACTCAGTCATGTACCATGTTTACTATCTATATTAATATTACACAATGAATTTATTCTTAAATATCACAACATTCAAAAATATATATAGCTGTATGCAAAATGCCAGGAAGATACATACCAGTAGAAATGGGTTAACTTGTTAAGGTGTCATTGATTGTTCCAAGCATTCATATTTTACATTCAGTTTATGAATATTTTTAATGGAAATTACCACGTCACTCATGCATGAAAAATGTAAGCTTTAATATTTAGACGTCATATCTCAATTAATATAACTGATACTCTGATTAGACCAGAGAAAGGGTTAAATTGAAATTCACTAAAACAACATAGATATATCAGTAATGAACTTATTTTGGGTTGCTTGTTTTAAAAAAATGTCTTGTTTTTGAAGCTTGACAAATCATCGAACAATCTTCAACTGTTACTATGTTAAATTAAATATACACTGTTACTATGGTAAAAGTACATATACACTGTTACTATGGTAAACATACTTCTCCTGGTACCAAAACTTCATCAAAGTAGACATAATCACCATGAACCAAAAACTAACAGTACCATGAATACTAAAATGGGTTAGGGCAAGAGTAAATAATACGTAAGTAAAATTGATGGTTGCACGACAACGCCGACTGAAATTTATTACAGGATGCATCAAACACTCATAATATGAATATATATCAAAACACATATAGGTATATATGACCAAAAAATAAAAATTTAACCTGTTCAGTGTAATGTCGTGCTGAATGACAAGACTTGCACAAGATCAGGAAACTTAATTCAATGAAGCGTGACCAAAAACCTTAAAAACTCCCTCTAGACTACATATGATGAAACACCCAGGAGAAAATAATTTCATTCTAATGCACTACCCGTTTAAATGACTGAAATTATATACACAAACTTGTGAACAGTTTTGAAAAAAATGCATGATATACCATATTGTTGATATTCTAAGGTATTTTTTTTCAGGGTTACCAAAAGCAAGCCTTAGTTACATGAAGATCAAGATACCAGTCATATACAAGATTATTTATTCAAAGATTTGTTTTTTGGACTACTATGCAAAAGAATTGTGCAGACCAGATACCAAGTGATATGCTTTAGTTCAAGACCTTGTGTGAGATTCATCTGTGGATAGTTATTCTACCTAATCACAGATATTTCTAAAACTTTTATGTGGAGTCTGTTATATCTTTTGATTGTACTAGTACTAACAGGACAGATTAATTTCATTGTGAAAATTGTTCATTCTTTTAAACAAGAAAAGACTTGTTTGAAGACACACTAATGGAATGCAGTTGTGACTTACCTCTGATAAAGAAAATGTTCTTATGTGTGGTGATTGTTATACCTTTTGATATCATTCTATTCAAAGTATTTTGTTGTAGATATTACATAGACAGTAATACTACTGTTCGAAGAAGTAATATGCATGAAACAAAAATTGTTTGTGTCAATTTCTTGCAAAAATGTTCTTGTAATTGTTAATTTTTCAAAACTCGTGATAAGGTTTATTGGAGTTCTTTTTAAAACAGTATAAGAATTGAAGATACTATCAAGTTGTGATATTTTAAAAAAGATGTGTAATATTTTATCAAAATTATCTCCCCTTTGCTGAATGCAGCAAAATTACCTCCCTTGGTTAAAACAAATTTATCTGAAGAAATCAAATGTTGTTTGTAATTATGAAATTGTGGAAAAAATGGATTTTTAGAATGATTAATATAGCTTATCAGATTTCCCATGGGGAATGAATCCTCCTATGGGAAATATAGATTTCCCATAGGAATTGTGTGATTTTCCCATAGGAACCCCAGATTTTCCTATGGGAAATCTGAATTAAATCCTTAATAACTTTTTTCTTGATACTGTTTTCATCTCTTTCCATGTCAGGTTTGCTTAGGCTTCTATAGTACTATATTTTTTTTTATAAACAAGCATTCATAAAATGCCAAAAATTCTCCAAATATTGGTGCTACATATGTATAATATATTAGAAGAAAATGAGTAACCCTGTTTTACAAGTCTTTATACCAGCATTTGAAGAGTACATGTATATTTTCCTTTATGTGCATGTATCTACAAAAAAGCTATGTACAGCCTTAACTGATCAACTGGTATGGCTAGAAATCTGGTCACTATTTTATTTGTTCCAGCAGAACATATTTTTTTAATTTACAGAGGCCTATCCTAATACAAGATAGTTGATTTTTCAATAACTGTAATACATTGAAGTTTAAAGAATTAATGAACATGAGAAAAAAATCAAAGCTTAAAAAACTTTGCTCTTTTATCAGAATAATCAACAAGAAGGTGAATTCTCTGGACTAACATAGCCATACATATCTTCTCAATGTATTGTCTGGTCACTTAGTTGTATAATTGTATTTTTATCTGTTTTATTGTTCTTGACTGTTCTTTGTTTATGTGTTGCTTACCTCTGTAATACAATTTTAAATGTAATGACTGATATGTATGTCTGTATACCATTGTTTCAACAACGGTTTATCAGAGTAAAGTATATAGATATATAGAAGAGCCCTGTTTTTGTTCACACTACACACAATTACTTGGAAATTCTTCCACCAATTTGAACAAAATTTGATTAATTTGTTTTTATTGAAAAATTTGCTGTCACAAAATGATTTCACACTGGTCTCTGTTGTCAATGCGTGTCCATAGACACGTAGTTTTGTCTGCTTATTCTATGTAATATAAGTATAAGTTGGTTGTTCAAGTTTTTAAATAAAAAAAGAAGGTTTGTATTAATTTTTGGAGATATGACCTCAACCATTAGGGCCATAAGCGAGCATTTCATAGAATTAAACTATATATACATATAATGCAAGTAAAAACAAATAAATGTCTCTGATATTATCCTACAATTTTCGATACCACTAAGGTTAGACTGGTTTTGAACCTTCAATGAAAATGGGCCAAAAAGGGCCATAAACCAGCATTTTCCTGAAGTACTAGGTACAAGTAAATTGATTTTTTAGACTGTACTATGAAGTGCCATTTTGTGGGTTGTGACTTGATCTGATTAAGAAATGGGGGTAAAAAAACAAGCATTTTTCTGATATCTGGATAATAACTTGAGTAAACAAAACTGATTTCTTTGAAATTGTACCACAATGTGCCTTTTCTTCTAAGGAAAGTTCAGACTGAGTTTAACCAACTGAGAGCCAAAAAGCGCCACATTAACACTGGTGAAATTCTTTTTCTCCGAAGGAAAGTTCAGAATGATTTGAACCAAATAATGTGGAAAAAGGCCACTTTGATTCTGCGGAAATTCTCATCCCGTGTCAAAGCAATCAAAGTCCAAAGCAGTATAAACTTGAAAAGTGTATCCATACTTGCTCCTACTTTTTCAAGGTTCAACCCTGCAGTATTTTACTGGGTTATAATATATCATGATAAAGTATTCATAAACAATAAATAATATACATCAAGTTGTTGTGAAAAAATAGTACTTTCAAGTATTGAACACTTTACCAGTATTGCCTATAGAAAAAGTGACATTTTCAAAAAAAGCAGTAATCTACGCGTGAATATTTTACCGTTGAGATCTCAAATTGTCCTATGTTATTATCATTCTATTTGGCCATGTTATAATAAAATTTATGTTATTTCAAACCTAGATGTATTTAGGATAATATGTGATAACAGAGCTGTAAGCGATTCAAGGAACTTAGAAGTGCATGGCCAGTGTTTCCTTCATCTTTTTTGAAATCATATTCTAAGACTTCGGCGTTTATCCTTTTATTTGCAATTTGACGATTGTTTTAGACGTAAATATTCAACCAATTAATATAAATTGATTCAGTATATGAATACTTTGATTAATATAGAATATAAGCAAATGAATATCACGTAAAAATTGGAGCAAAAATGTATTACTCCAAAAATGACCTTTCATATGGAGCAAAAAAATGCTCAGACCAAGTTAGGCTAAATTTTCCAAATTAGGCCGATCATTTGTTCTGGCCAGGCCAGGTAATGTTTTAGAGTATGCCGCCAATTGTATGAAATAAATAAAAGTTAAATACTAGAACTATAAAACAAAGTAATAAAAGGCTAAGCCATGAATCTAAGTAAACAGTAAGTGAAGTTGCAATTAATATTTCTCCTCTAATTAAGACCGAGTATTTTTGTTCTAATTCTATAATAAACATTGACATGTATGGAGCGGAATGTGTGTCATAATTCAATATTAATTCTATTACATAAATATATATGCGCGAATACATTATTATTTCTTCATATGCATAATTCTATTTATGCAATCGCGTATTTAATAATGCATATGCATAATTCTATTTGATATATGCAATTGTGTAATTAATTATGCATATGCGTAATTATTTTTATGCAATAGGATAATTCTGCATGCGATTGCATAAATAGAATTACGCTTTTGCAAAATTAATTACGCGATTGCATAAATAGAATTAAGCATATATATATATTACGTCTCAAAATGTGACGACTCTATTCGCTACACTGCTCCATCGGATCAAATTGATACAGGGAAGATAACGTAAACTTAAGGGTCTGAAAAATTCCTAACGATTGTTTAGAACTGTCAATTTTGCGATGCAAATTTTTGGTCGTTCCCTCCGCGGGACTCGAACTCGTACTGCTGTGACATCTATGGCAACACCGCCTGCACTAAATCCAGCGCCCTAGACTACTCGGCCATATATATATATATATATATATATATATATATGCAGAAATAATAATGTATGCGCATACATATATTTATGTATTCCTCGCCATTGACTAGTCCGAATTTCCTCTGACCCTGCAACCCTCCTCTTTTTTATTTGGATATTGATCAATATCCAAATAAAAAAGAGGAGGTTTGCAGGGTCAGATGAAATTCGGACTAGCCATTGACATGACAACACCAGGGGATATCATAAGGAAAGGGGAAAGAAACAGAGTAATATGCCGCAAGAAAATGGCGATTATTTCCTCTCGGAAAAGCTTTAGTTTCTTGAAAAATGCCCGATAAATATAAAAAGTAACGATGTGTTCTCGCTAACGAGGTGTTCATTTCATTGGCTGTAAACTTAGCCGAAACATAACGAATATTGTAATTAGCCACGTGCATAACAGCTGTGCGTGTTTTTTTAGGTTAAACCTCTAGATTCGGCATGCTTTATATAATAATTTACCAATAATATTCAAACCGTAGACATTTATTTGAAAATTTCAACAAAGCAAGTACATATGCAGGGAGTCAAGTTTTTTTTCTATAAGTGGAAAAGGGGGGGTTCAGTTTTTTTTTTATAACTTCAAAGAGGGGGTCATTTTTTGCACATGGATTTCAAGGGAGATCCAAAATTTTAATTAAGCAGAGCATTACACCAGTCAAATTATTATATTAAAACATATTTTACCACCATTAAACATTTTATTTCATTATCACATGCATGATCTCTGGTCAAATCAAGTTCACACATCAACATAACCATCAGGACCTAAAACATTTACAGTTATTAAATCAAATTGGTCTGACTTATCTGCTGACGATTCAATTTCCTTACCAATATCTTGAATCTCAAGAGCTGTGTCTGATTCTGCTTGTTTGATCTGACTTTTCCAAAGTATTAAGTTTTGGAATTGAAGACTTGAATGTTTTATTGTAAGAATTCTTTAATATCTCAACTGCTTCTGCTTCAAAGAGTAATCAAGGGAACCAAGGTTATAACGATAATAAAAAGAATGTTATCCAGGGACAAAGACCAGACATGGAAAACAGACATACAAAGAACATGAAGTAACTAAAATCAAACATACAAAGTAACAAAAGCAAATTAGCAACTATGACTCCACTAAAAACTTGGAGCATGGCCAGATGCGCCTTTAGGGTAAGCGTCCTCTGCTTTTCTAGAAACACCCGCCGAGTTGCTCATAAAAGTCAAGCCCGGAGTAGACGAAAGAGGAAAGGAAAACTATGACACGTTGAACAAATCAGTTTTCATGGCGCAGATGGATTCACCGTAGCGATCCACGATTTCATGATGACGACCATAACATAAAACTTCTGTAGTGATGACTTCAATCTTGTAGCAACATAACCCTGTTCCAGATGTTTATTTGTTAGAATTCTAGCGCGATATAAAAAGTCTGCGTACTTTCGGCAAGCTCTGGCATAACGTATGAGTTGTTATATGAAAACTCCATACGCATGTTTAATAGAGGGGGTATCACATTTAAAAAAAAGTTTTTAAGGGGGGCATAAGAAAATGTCATGGGGGGTCAGGAAAATTTTATTTGATTTCAAAATGACCAGTTCCCCCCCACCCCCCCCAGGTAAATAATGATAAATTTCTATATCCATTTGAATCGTATAAGGGAAAAGGGGGGCTATAGAGTCAAATTTTGTGTCCTGGATCTTTTTATGTAATATTCAAACCAGAATCTATTTTTTTCCCCTATTGCATCTCTGTATTTATATAAAATCATATATCATTGTCCTGCCTTTCTATTTCAAATGTGATCCTATCCGCGACCCCCACTCATAAAAATCAATATGGTTACTCTGATGGCTATTCAGGTGGGGGCGTGGTGGGCGTGCGCCCCCCCTAAAATTTGCAAAGCATGGGTTGTCAGAGGTAGATTTAGGCGGTTTTAAGTTGAAACTTCAAATTTCTCGCTAATTTTACCACAAAAGATATCTACATTGCACCCACTCTAGAATATTTAAAAAATTTAACCTAAAAAGTTTTGTCACCTCGCTCCGCTCGGCAAAATTTTTACTATGCGCCCCCTATTGAAAATCCTGGATCCGTCCCTGTTACTCCTGCAACGTAAGAGGTTGGAATTCCGTTCCTCTATACCCCAGGATGGCACCAAGTCAGAAAATAGCTTGCCAGAGAACCTCTAGCATTGCTGGAGTACAACATGGTTTGCTACCTAAGCATTGTATTGCTTTTTTTATGTTTCTTTATTGCTTTTATGGAGAATATTACAATAGTTTCAAAACAGGCAAAACGGTTAAAGCAAAATATGAGGAAAGCTATTTACAGGTTAGTGAACAGGGACGGCTCCAGACACTTTGAAAAGGAGGGGTGCAAGCCAGTGTGATAATGATGCTAAGACATTATTTACCATGTTTTGTCAATTTTACACATGAAAATGACTAATTTTCTGATAAAAAGGAGGGGTGCCAACCTCCTCTGATCAATGAACAGGTATTATCAGCACAGTTGACTAATAAGTATCATTTGATAAGATGTCCTGTTAAACAGGTGCATCATGAGCTCATGGTATGATCATCCTCACCTCAACATCTCTTTAACTTGTGAACAAAAAATATCACAATTTATCAGTCTGTAGGGTTTATACAAGGAAACCATGAATTCAGATCGATTCAATGTAAATTATAGGTACAAGTACATGGCATGATTATGATTAGCTCAAAATTCAACAATAAATCCTTCTTTTTTCAAAATTTTTAATGTCTGTGAATGTTTATATTTTATTCTATTTACCGGTGGAACTTGATTTTTTTGATTGATTGGTCGTGGTTTCAATGCCTATTCACTATTGCAATTATTTCTTGCATTTCAGGACAAGAATGTTTTACTGTATGAAAAGATCCTGCTTTATACTACTCTACTATCATGACGTTTTGAGGCGGTTTCATAGTGCTACCTCACAGAATCAACAGTTGCTTGTTGGCATGTCATACCCCTAAAAACACATTATAATGAATTAGCTAAATAGTTGTTACACACAATTACTTGTTTGAGAAGCAGTGAAAGTTTTAGCACTCACTAGTCATAAGTAGAAAACTTAAATACATGTACCATTTATGCTTGCCAATGAGATAGTCATTTAACAAAACCAAGCAAGTAACGATTAAGCTTCTACAGGTGAAATCACCACATGGTTATCAATAATGGGCAAACCACATACCATTAAGCAATCTATAAAAGGGCCCAAAAACAAATAAATTAAAACTATTCACAAAAGACCATAATCAACCTTATCTACAGAAAACAATGAAGTATTTTTTAGCTCAGTTGATAGAGTGACAGCTTGCAGTGCAAGGGATTCTAGGTTGTATTCCTGGATGGTACTGTCAAGAAGTATACATGACTGTTATTGTATACATGTATGAAAGTGACTTTTACTTTTGAAGCATAACACATTTAAACCTTGTACATTTGAATAAGAAATATATTTTGAAAATATTTATTTTCAAAATTCAGCTTCATATCAGCTTTCATTACAGTGCAAGCAGAGATTTGAACAGCATTGAAGATCATCTTAATTCTACATGTATGAATTCTTTCAGTCATATACATGCCATGGATGACCTGGAAGTATAAAAATCAGTAATAAATATACATAATACTCATATTCAAAGTTATTGTGATTCATGATTCTTGTAATGAAGTAGACCTCTAATTAAGTAAACCCTACATTATATGGCTCATTTGTTTTTTGTTCTTCAAACAAAACATCCCATTATGTTAAAATATTACGTCTATGACATAGACTATGTTACAACCTTCAATTAAGTGTCATGGGAACTGTAGTGCTTCATTTTAAGCGATAAACACACATGGGATCTATCTACATTACACATGTAGAAATAATACAAATACATTTCTAAAATAAACTGTCTAATGAGGGTTATAGTGAACAATCAAAAGACTTTGAAAGGGGGTCCAAGCTATTAATTTCCTCATTTTTGCAAAAACTTTCCAAATTATTTCCAACATTTCCCAACAAAAGAGGTGGTTCCTACCTTTGGAACACCCCAAATCAATATTAATTTTATTTTTCCAAAAATATTGTATACAGAACCTCAAATACCTACACAATATATCATCATACTTCATTTGAACCGAGCTTCCTGTTGTGTATGACTTGTCTAGTAACTTGTATCATTGGTAGGTGAACATGATGGCTGCAACCAAAATTTTCTGGAAAATATCAAAACATATATCCTTTTGATATGGAAAGAGATACTGAAAATCAACATGGATAGACTTTTACCATACTGTCATGACTATGGTATAATTGTACATGTTCATGACAACATACTGTGCAAAAGAAATCTGATGACTGACAAAACTAGTTCCTTATCCTTAGTTACAGATATACAATGTAAGTCAACAGCTTGTATTTATGGATCTATTAACAATGTAAAAAAATATAGCACGATAAACTTCTTAAAAAATTGAAGATTGTGTATTATATAAGGTCATACAAATGTATATGTTAATGTTTAGATTAATTTCCTAATCATATAATTCATGTAATTTACCTCAAGTTATGTATGAAATGTTCTCATATGACCTTTACATGTACAATACCATGGAACATATTAAATATTGTGTTTGATCGCTCTTGGTCAACTATTCAGCAATACTTAATTGTTTCATTGGAGTTTCCTTGACCTTGTACATGAATTTATATTTGTTCTCAAAAATGAAATATGGGGTACTGTATATACAAATTACAGATGCTTGTAAGGTTTTTTGTGTTACCCTATAATCAAGTAACTGTACAACTCATCATGTTCAACAAGTTTGTATCATAGACTGTTTCATTTAAATGAAAATCAACAGTCATTGACTCAATGAAAACTCTTCATGTCTTTATAAAAATGTTTGTATGACTATGTATACAGTACATGTATAAGGCTTAAGAAAGTTTTGTGTGTACCATATCTCCTGTAATTTGAACTGCACTCATTTACTTAGACTACAGCAATTGATTTAGACAAATTATAATTAACAAATACATGATATATGATTAACACTTAAGATATTTATCATAATTCTTCATTATTGTAACTGTGTTCGAGCTAAATAACATATTTGTATTTGTATTTTCATCATGACGGCACTGTAAACAATAATGAATGCATATCATTAATGTTCGTTCGTTTTGCTTATCAATTTTTTGACATATAAAAATATAAAAACAAAAAAATATAGCAAACAATTGAAATAAAAACAAACTGTCATGTTCAAAATGAAAAGAATATACTCAAATAAAACATTATGTGGTACTTACTTTTTGTTTGAATAAATATCCATATGAGAGTACACAAAACTCAAATTCAGACGCCCCCCCCCCCCCCAATCTGACGGCATGTTTTTTTTTTCACAAAATACCGTCCGGAAGTCTGACTTTAGTTCATGTAAAGTCATGTAAAAGTCCGAGAATCCCGAACTCCTCTTTCCATGGGCTGACAATACTTGACATGATTCTTTGTTGTTATTCCTGTGTCGATATCCAGGACTTTAAAAACATCCGGAATTATCTTGAAACTTAACTATAGGAAATTAGTCATGTAGGAGAGTCAAAACACTCTCGAATTGCCCCCTTAAATGGAACTTTTCCCATAATTAAAACTATTTTTTCAGATCCTTAAATTACTTTAAAGCCTTATGCATATTAATAATACTTTGGAACGAATGCCAAAATGCCAATCATTTAATATATAAATATACTGGTCAAAGAGTACATGTAATTCTCGCCGACAAATTTTGTCCTCTCCTGGTTAACAAGTTCATGTCCAAATTTCAAGACAAACCGTTTAATAGAAAGATGACAAGATACAAGGCAACGATTGAGGGAAAGACCTTTGGTGTCTTGTATGACGAAATGAGCTTCATAACATATAATTATCCTCCAAATCTTCAAGGACCAATTAATTTATTATCGTTTGTCACTGTGTTGAATTAATTGGAAGTTTAAAGAATCATATTCATTCTTGTGAACGCAAATACGTTAAACAAACTAATACTTTGGAGTGGAATTAACGCTAAATACGTATTGTTACAATCCTGATCACAATATTAGTACATTTTATGTATTTATAGAATTAATTGTAACTATAGAATAATTACTCCTTGTTATTGTAAGTTACGCATCATTGAACTTGGACCTTTAATTTTGTCCGTTTTAATGACAATAGGGATTTCAAATGGTGAATTTTTGTATTTACTTTCGTGGCTTCCATGGGGATACATTCACCTTCATCGGTAAGTTTTTACAAATAGTTTTACAAATGACCTTGTCTTTTCATACTTATAGCGTGATTGAATATGCTGCCCTAGTCAAGATCTAGGACGCACTTACTACACGCCATTATTTCCATTATTTTAATTAATATAAATGAACGGACACCTTCTGAAACGCTTGTATACAATGCATACATGTACATGTCAATACAAAAATGTATATTATTTCCTTCTTTTCACCCGAAAATATGAAAATATGGTTGTGAGGGTACACTCTATATGATTTGTGATTTTAATTCCAAAAAATGCACTTCGTATATAGTATTGTGTGTTTGAATTGCTGTGGTATCAAAACAATGCTACAATATCGAGAGTTAATACAAATTGAACAGAATTATGTAATACTTTGTTTTGTTGAATTGAAAACTAACAATTTTGATATAAATTTTTCTGGTTACAAATTTCGTATGAACAATATGGGAAATCAAGGCGCTGAGGCACTGAGTCAAGGAAGACCTCAAAGTAATCAAACATATTCATGTAACCAAATCGTAAGCTAAATAACCCGATCAAAACTTAGTCCTTTTAAAGAATAACCATTTGTTTAAACGCAGTGTATATTTATACAGTCCATTTATCAACATATATTTTGACCTTCTTTTGTATTATTGCTTGTGGTATTCCTGGCTGTACAGTACGTTGATGTCCTCATATTTTCTAACACTTAATTAGCATTTCTTACATCATATGAATACCCCTGAGAGACACTGACTATCAATATTCAATGAATTTTCAAAGAAAGAATGGATCCACACCTTGAAATTTCAGTTTGGAGATGCATGAAGTAGAAATTAATCCCACAGACTGCAGGAAGTTGAACATAGGCCTAATCTCAAGGGATTAATGAGCAAAAAGCTTTCCCTTGGTTGTGCTCACTTTGAAGTAGATTTTTTTTTCTACATGATTGTTTCGCAAATATGTATGAGATTACAATACAAGTAACTCTTATGTTATACAAATATATAAGTGCTAAGAAATCAGGCTTAATGTTTTTATAGTTTTTTATTAAGAGACGTTGACATATACATTTACAGCTGCTTCATGCTACACATTCATGTACCAGCACTTGAGAATCATGACTTTGTTTCATGCCTAAATAGTGTCCCAGCACAGAAATGATCTGTTTTACTTTTGCTTTCTTCTCACTTCATCTAGTGAAACTTCCAAGTGATAACCACTGAAAAGAAATCAAAGGAAAAAATCATAAGTGTCTGATATGTGCAAAATGTTACAATGTAAATTCATTAAAATATATATGTATTTTAACCATATGATATGGAGAAACCTCCTCTTGTTTGGAAATACTGTTACATGTACATATAATTTTGTGCAAATCGGGCAAAAATAAAGGTTGGGTGCTTATAATTTTCTCAGGTTTTAACTGGTTTTTAAACCACCTGGTCAATATTCCTACGGTGATCAATACTGGTGGATTGAAATTTTGAAAACAATATTTCTGTCATTATTCATAGTTTTGTCCTACATTAAAAATGTTAATATAGTATATATCTACTATATTTCAGTGTTCTTAGGTTGTATTCTTAAAGTATCTCTATCAGCTGTATTAATTAAGAAAAAATAAATATTTCTTTCTCTATAATAATTCAAATTAATCTGACTTTATAAAAATGTTCAGCGTATCTCATGAGCATATCTGTGTTTCAATAACTATTAATAACAGGGAACATAAGTAAGAGTAGAACAGGCTACTTTTCACATGTCTTTGTTAAAACAACATCCCCTCCTAACCAGATAGATCATAAAAAGTGTTTTGAAGTGATGAGTTTAGAACTAGAACAAAAAATTAAAGTCATTTCATTTACCAGACAAAAACCTTCTAAATACAGAAAATGGAAAGCTTGTTAGGATATTGCTTTAGGGCTTCTCCCATATATGATTTTAGCTACCTGCTGATTTATAATGAAGTTTGGACCCCCATTTCAAAATCTCTGTGTCACATTGTAAAGTAGAAAACAAATTAGATACATGTATTACTATATTACAAATATCATAATTTCATGTATGAAATCTTGATTGATATTGTACTGCATATGCCGGTAACCATAAAGTACATACACATGTATTTTTCAGTGTAACTTTCTTGTTCACAAACATACAAATGTAAACTGCAAATTTTGCTAAGAAATATGACTACACTGTTCTACACTAGCAATAAAAACAGTATACCTATCACCAGTTTTGAAAATTTTAAATAACTGTGTACATACAAAGTATATGAATAAATAATGTGTACCTTTAACACTTACCTAGTACATTGCACATGTAAGAATGTCCATGAAAATCACCTCTTAGAAAAGGTCTACTTTTGGTAGCTTGATATCCAACAAGTTTTCAATGCACTTTCATGGACATAGAATATCTAACATAATTGACTGTATCTTTCTTGTGTCATGAAAATCCTGTTTCTTACTTTATTATCTGCATTCTAAATAAATGTTCCTGGTATATCTTGACAATATACTAAAAAAGAACCGTATTGATAATCAGTTATGACTTACATGGATATAATACACATGTACATGGTATTACTATTTTTTTAAATTCCATACTGAATAGTACATGCCTAAATCTGTATCACATGCAGTATCAACAGGACACTCCTATATCAATTCAAGGGCCACTGACCCATGGGAGGATATAGGTCGAGGGTTGATACTGCATATATAAAACAGATTTTTTCATGTCATGTTCATTCTTTCTTGTATTTTATCAATACAAATTGTACTTCAATTGTGTTCTGTGTAAGGTGTGATATATGGTATGCAATATATGTCTAGGGGTGTGATATGGGATATGCCATCATGGCATGTAGTTCTATGGGTATGATTTAGAGAATGTGATATAGGTCCATGGGTGTGCTATACAGTATGCAATATAGGTCTAGGGTGTGATATAAGGTATGCAATATACGGCTAAGGAAATTTTATTCGTTGAAAAATTGTTGAATACGGACCATTTGTTATGATGATCGACTAATTAATATTTTAAGGTACTTGGTAACCTTGTCAGAAAAGTGTGTTTTGAACAAGATGGAAATGTATGGATGAAAAGTCAAGACAACAAACTTAGTTAAACTTGAGGTAGCCTTGAAGCTAAAAACCACTAATTCCACTTTCCATAGGCTTCTATGCTAATTTCACAATATTCAATGGCTTCTCTGGACTTTACCTTAACTTTAACCTGCAGAGGACTATATATCAGCATGATTCTACATATGTCAGCTCACAATCCTCAGAATGGCATGTGGGGTTAGCAGACTTGCAGTGCAGTACTGGTCACCGGAAGTGAAGGGTCTATAAATAGCATGGGAAATCCCAGTGTTTTCACAAGATAGGGGTATATTTAAAAATCATTATGGAGATTAGGCTTCACATCACAAGAAGCAAAATGCACCTATAAAATGTACAGAAATGTTTTTCCTTTCAGAAACTGTTTAGATTTTTTAAATAAGATGAGAACTTTTTTCACAGCACTATGAGGAACAGGGGTAATTTTTGCGTAGGACTATTTTTGCGTACGTTCCGAATGCTCATTGGTTGAATTGGTGGTCTGTAACCTAAAGAGTCACTTTTTGTCTTAGAAAAAATATATAACTATACAGGTATCTTCCTACACACATACTGAATGCATTTGCAAAGTTTCAGTGAAATGTGACAAGCACTTTTTTAAATATTTGATTTTTAAATATAGGGTAACCAAGTTGTGCGAGCAAAAAAGTGACAATATTCTACCATACTTAAATGCATTAAATATTTGCAAAGAACTTTTTCTGACTTTTCAAATAAAAAATATCAATCACAACTTGTTTTTTAACAATATTAATGAAGAAATAGTTTTAAAAGTAATCATTTTCTGAGAAATTGGTCTATTTTTAAAAATTTATTTCTGACATGCCTCCCCCTTTTTCTTGATCACATGTCAAAAATCCTAAATCTTTAAATTTTCACAAAAGGTGATATATTTGGCTTTAAATTTGTAAATACAGTGTTTTCACATTAAAACATGACCAGTAAAGGGCACCTAAAGCAAAAAAAGTACTCAATAATGGATTTTCCATGTTGCCATAGGGGAATGCTGATATGGCCTTAACCGCAGTAATGAAAGTGAGTTTTTCCTCATTTCTAACCTAATTTTTGCTCAAATCTACACAAAACTTGATTTCAAGTGCTTATTACCACCATATTTAGGTAAATATAGCCCTCAAAGTTTAATATTTGATATTTTTACTAAATTTTCTACACTTTTTACAAGATAGGACATACAAATCAGCCAAAAAGACCAATTTTCCATAATTTGGACCTATAACTTAAAAAAATGCATATTTTGAAGGATTTTTGTAGTGTATTCCTCTCATGGCAAAGTTAACAAGATCTTCAAGTAGTTTAAAGCTATTTCAAGAAACTTTTCATTTTGCCATGGCTTCAGCTTAAGGCTAAAAACCACTAATTCCACTTTCCATAGGCTTCTATGCTAATTTCACAATATTCAATGGCTTCTCTGGACTTTACCTTAACTTTAACCTGCAGAGGACTATATATCAGCATGATTCTACATATGTCAGCTCACAATCCTCAGAATGGCATGTGGGGTTAGCAGACTTGCAGTGCAGTACTGGTCACCGGAAGTGAAGGGTCTATAAATAGCATGGGAAATCCCAGTGTTTTCACAAGATAGGGGTATATTTAAAAATCATTATGGAGATTAGGCTTCACATCACAAGAAGCAAAATGCACCTATAAAATGTACAGAAATGTTTTTCCTTTCAGAAACTGTTTAAATTTTTTAAATAAGATGAGAACTTTTTTCACAGCACTATGAGGAACAGGGGTAATTTTTGCGTAGGACTATTTTTGCGTACGTTCCGAATGCTCATTGGTTGAATTGGTGGTCTGTAACCTAAAGAGTCACTTTTTGTCTTAGAAAAAATATATAACTATACAGGTATCTTCCTACACACATACTGAATGCATTTGCAAAGTTTCAGTGAAATGTGACAAGCACTTTTTTAAATATTTGATTTTTAAATATAGGGTAACCAAGTTGTGCGAGCAAAAAAGTGACAATATTCTACCATACTTAAATGCATTAAATATTTGCAAAGAACTTTTTCTGACTTTTCAAATAAAAAATATCAATCACAACTTGTTTTTTAACAATATTAATGAAGAAATAGTTTTAAAAGTAATCATTTTCTGAGAAATTGGTCTATTTTTAAAAATTTATTTCTGACATGCCTCCCCCTTTTTCTTGATCACATGTCAAAAATCCTAAATCTTTAAATTTTCACAAAAGGTGATATATTTGGCTTTAAATTTGTAAATACAGTGTTTTCACATTAAAACATGACCAGTAAAGGGCACCTAAAGCAAAAAAAGTACTCAATAATGGATTTTCCATGTTGCCATAGGGGAATGCTGATATGGCCTTAACCGCAGTAATGAAAGTGAGTTTTTCCTCATTTCTAACCTAATTTTTGCTCAAATCTACACAAAACTTGATTTCAAGTGCTTATTACCACCATATTTAGGTAAATATAGCCCTCAAAGTTTAATATTTGATATTTTTACTAAATTTTCTACACTTTTTACAAGATAGGACATACAAATCAGCCAAAAAGACCAATTTTCCATAATTTGGACCTATAACTTAAAAAAATGCATATTTTGAAGGATTTTTGTAGTGTATTCCTCTCATGGCAAAGTTAACAAGATCTTCAAGTAGTTTAAAGCTATTTCAAGAAACTTTTCATTTTGCCATGGCTTCAGCTTAAGAGTCACTTTTTGTCTTAGAAAAAATATATAACTATACAGGTATCTTCCTACACACATACTGAATGCATTTGCAAAGTTTCAGTGAAATGTGACAAGCACTTTTTTAAATATTTGATTTTTAAATATAGGGTAACCAAGTTGTGCGAGCAAAAAAGTGACAATATTCTACCATACTTAAATGCATTAAATATTTGCAAAGAACTTTTTCTGACTTTTCAAATAAAAAATATCAATCACAACTTGTTTTTTAACAATATTAATGAAGAAATAGTTTTAAAAGTAATCATTTTCTGAGAAATTGGTCTATTTTTAAAAATTTATTTCTGACATGCCTCCCCCTTTTTCTTGATCACATGTCAAAAATCCTAAATCTTTAAATTTTCACAAAAGGTGATATATTTGGCTTTAAATTTGTAAATACAGTGTTTTCACATTAAAACATGACCAGTAAAGGGCACCTAAAGCAAAAAAAGTACTCAATAATGGATTTTCCATGTTGCCATAGGGAAATGCTGATATGGCCTTAACCGCAGTAATGAAAGTGAGTTTTTCCTCATTTCTAACCTAATTTTTGCTCAAATCTACACAAAACTTGATTTCAAGTGCTTATTACCACCATATTTAGGTAAATATAGCCCTCAAAGTTTAATATTTGATATTTTTACTAAATTTTCTACACTTTTTACAAGATAGGACATACAAATCAGCCAAAAAGACCAATTTTCCATAATTTGGACCTATAACTTAAAAAAATGCATATTTTGAAGGATTTTTGTAGTGTATTCCTCTCATGGCAAAGTTAACAAGATCTTCAAGTAGTTTAAAGCTATTTCAAGAAACTTTTCATTTTGCCATGGCTTCAGCTTAAGAGTCACTTTTTGTCTTAGAAAAAATATATAACTATACAGGTATCTTCCTACACACATACTGAATGCATTTGCAAAGTTTCAGTGAAATGTGACAAGCACTTTTTTAAATATTTGATTTTTAAATATAGGGTAACCAAGTTGTGCGAGCAAAAAAGTGACAATATTCTACCATACTTAAATGCATTAAATATTTGCAAAGAACTTTTTCTGACTTTTCAAATAAAAAATATCAATCACAACTTGTTTTTTAACAATATTAATGAAGAAATAGTTTTAAAAGTAATCATTTTCTGAGAAATTGGTCTATTTTTAAAAATTTATTTCTGACATGCCTCCCCCTTTTTCTTGATCACATGTCAAAAATCCTAAATCTTTAAATTTTCACAAAAGGTGATATATTTGGCTTTAAATTTGTAAATACAGTGTTTTCACATTAAAACATGACCAGTAAAGGGCACCTAAAGCAAAAAAAGTACTCAATAATGGATTTTCCATGTTGCCATAGGGGAATGCTGATATGGCCTTAACCGCAGTAATGAAAGTGAGTTTTTCCTCATTTCTAACCTAATTTTTGCTCAAATCTACACAAAACTTGATTTCAAGTGCTTATTACCACCATATTTAGGTAAATATAGCCCTCAAAGTTTAATATTTGATATTTTTACTAAATTTTCTACACTTTTTACAAGATAGGACATACAAATCAGCCAAAAAGACTAATTTTCCATAATTTGGACCTATAACTTAAAAAAATGCATATTTTGAAGGATTTTTGTAGTGTATTCCTCTCATGGCAAAGTTAACAAGATCTTCAAGTAGTTTAAAGCTATTTCAAGAAACTTTTCATTTTGCCATGGCTTCAGCTTAAGGCTAAAAACCACTAATTCCACTTTCCATAGGCTTCTATGCTAATTTCACAATATTCAATGGCTTCTCTGGACTTTACCTTAACTTTAACCTGCAGAGGACTATATATCAGCATGATTCTACATATGTCAGCTCACAATCCTCAGAATGGCATGTGGGGTTAGCAGACTTGCAGTGCAGTACTGGTCACCGGAAGTGAAGGGTCTATAAATAGCATGGGAAATCCCAGTGTTTTCACAAGACAGGGGTATATTTAAAAATCATTATGGAGATTAGGCTTCACATCACAAGAAGCAAAATGCACCTATAAAATGTACAGAAATGTTTTTCCTTTCAGAAACTGTTTAAATTTTTTAAATAAGATGAGAACTTTTTTCACAGCACTATGAGGAACAGGGGTAATTTTTGCGTAGGACTATTTTTGCGTACGTTCCGAATGCTCATTGGTTGAATTGGTGGTCTGTAACCTAAAGAGTCACTTTTTGTCTTAGAAAAAATATATAACTATACAGGTATCTTCCTACACACATACTGAATGCATTTGCAAAGTTTCAGTGAAATGTGACAAGCACTTTTTTAAATATTTGATTTTTAAATATAGGGTAACCAAGTTGAGCGAGCAAAAAAGTGACAATATTCTACCATACTTAAATGCATTAAATATTTGCAAAGAACTTTTTCTGACTTTTCAAATAAAAAATATCAATCACAACTTGTTTTTTAACAATATTAATGAAGAAATAGTTTTAAAAGTAATCATTTTCTGAGAAATTGGTCTATTTTTAAAAATTTATTTCTGACATGCCTCCCCCTTTTTCTTGATCACATGTCAAAAATCCTAAATCTTTAAATTTTCACAAAAGGTGATATATTTGGCTTTAAATTTGTAAATACAGTGTTTTCACATTAAAACATGACCAGTAAAGGGCACCTAAAGCAAAAAAAGTACTCAATAATGGATTTTCCATGTTGCCATAGGGGAATGCTGATATGGCCTTAACCGCAGTAATGAAAGTGAGTTTTTCCTCATTTCTAACCTAATTTTTGCTCAAATCTACACAAAACTTGATTTCAAGTGCTTATTACCACCATATTTAGGTAAATATAGCCCTCAAAGTTTAATATTTGATATTTTTACTAAATTTTCTACACTTTTTACAAGATAGGACATACAAATCAGCCAAAAAGACCAATTTTCCATAATTTGGACCTATAACTTAAAAAAATGCATATTTTGAAGGATTTTTGTAGTGTATTCCTCTCATGGCAAAGTTAACAAGATCTTCAAGTAGTTTAAAGCTATTTCAAGAAACTTTTCATTTTGCCATGGCTTCAGCTTAAGGCTAAAAACCACTAATTCCACTTTCCATAGGCTTCTATGCTAATTTCACAATATTCAATGGCTTCTCTGGACTTTACCTTAACTTTAACCTGCAGAGGACTATATATCAGCATGATTCTACATATGTCAGCTCACAATCCTCAGAATGGCATGTGGGGTTAGCAGACTTGCAGTGCAGTACTGGTCACCGGAAGTGAAGGGTCTATAAATAGCATGGGAAATCCCAGTGTTTTCACAAGATAGGGGTATATTTAAAAATCATTATGGAGATTAGGCTTCACATCACAAGAAGCAAAATGCACCTATAAAATGTACAGAAATGTTTTTCCTTTCAGAAACTGTTTAAATTTTTTAAATAAGATGAGAACTTTTTTCACAGCACTATGAGGAACAGGGGTAATTTTTGCGTAGGACTATTTTTGCGTACGTTCCGAATGCTCATTGGTTGAATTGGTGGTCTGTAACCTAAAGAGTCACTTTTTGTCTTAGAAAAAATATATAACTATACAGGTATCTTCCTACACACATACTGAATGCATTTGCAAAGTTTCAGTGAAATGTGACAAGCACTTTTTTAAATATTTGATTTTTAAATATAGGGTAACCAAGTTGTGCGAGCAAAAAAGTGACAATATTCTACCATACTTAAATGCATTAAATATTTGCAAAGAACTTTTTCTGACTTTTCAAATAAAAAATATCAATCACAACTTGTTTTTTAACAATATTAATGAAGAAATAGTTTTAAAAGTAATCATTTTCTGAGAAATTGGTCTATTTTTAAAAATTTATTTCTGACATGCCTCCCCCTTTTTCTTGATCACATGTCAAAAATCCTAAATCTTTAAATTTTCACAAAAGGTGATATATTTGGCTTTAAATTTGTAAATACAGTGTTTTCACATTAAAACATGACCAGTAAAGGGCACCTAAAGCAAAAAAAGTACTCAATAATGGATTTTCCATGTTGCCATAGGGGAATGCTGATATGGCCTTAACCGCAGTAATGAAAGTGAGTTTTTCCTCATTTCTAACCTAATTTTTGCTCAAATCTACACAAAACTTGATTTCAAGTGCTTATTACCACCATATTTAGGTAAATATAGCCCTCAAAGTTTAATATTTGATATTTTTACTAAATTTTCTACACTTTTTACAAGATAGGACATACAAATCAGCCAAAAAGACCAATTTTCCATAATTTGGACCTATAACTTAAAAAAATGCATATTTTGAAGGATTTTTGTAGTGTATTCCTCTCATGGCAAAGTTAACAAGATCTTCAAGTAGTTTAAAGCTATTTCAAGAAACTTTTCATTTTGCCATGGCTTCAGCTTAAGAGTCACTTTTTGTCTTAGAAAAAATATATAACTATACAGGTATCTTCCTACACACATACTGAATGCATTTGCAAAGTTTCAGTGAAATGTGACAAGCACTTTTTTAAATATTTGATTTTTAAATATAGGGTAACCAAGTTGTGCGAGCAAAAAAGTGACAATATTCTACCATACTTAAATGCATTAAATATTTGCAAAGAACTTTTTCTGACTTTTCAAATAAAAAATATCAATCACAACTTGTTTTTTAACAATATTAATGAAGAAATAGTTTTAAAAGTAATCATTTTCTGAGAAATTGGTCTATTTTTAAAAATTTATTTCTGACATGCCTCCCCCTTTTTCTTGATCACATGTCAAAAATCCTAAATCTTTAAATTTTCACAAAAGGTGATATATTTGGCTTTAAATTTGTAAATACAGTGTTTTCACATTAAAACATGACCAGTAAAGGGCACCTAAAGCAAAAAAAGTACTCAATAATGGATTTTCCATGTTGCCATAGGGGAATGCTGATATGGCCTTAACCGCAGTAATGAAAGTGAGTTTTTCCTCATTTCTAACCTAATTTTTGCTCAAATCTACACAAAACTTGATTTCAAGTGCTTATTACCACCATATTTAGGTAAATATAGCCCTCAAAGTTTAATATTTGATATTTTTACTAAATTTTCTACACTTTTTACAAGATAGGACATACAAATCAGCCAAAAAGACCAATTTTCCATAATTTGGACCTATAACTTAAAAAAATGCATATTTTGAAGGATTTTTGTAGTGTATTCCTCTCATGGCAAAGTTAACAAGATCTTCAAGTAGTTTAAAGCTATTTCAAGAAACTTTTCATTTTGCCATGGCTTCAGCTTAAGGCTAAAAACCACTAATTCCACTTTCCATAGGCTTCTATGCTAATTTCACAATATTCAATGGCTTCTCTGGACTTTACCTTAACTTTAACCTGCAGAGGACTATATATCAGCATGATTCTACATATGTCAGCTCACAATCCTCAGAATGGCATGTGGGGTTAGCAGACTTGCAGTGCAGTACTGGTCACCGGAAGTGAAGGGTCTATAAATAGCATGGGAAATCCCAGTGTTTTCACAAGATAGGGGTATATTTAAAAATCATTATGGAGATTAGGCTTCACATCACAAGAAGCAAAATGCACCTATAAAATGTACAGAAATGTTTTTCCTTTCAGAAACTGTTTAAATTTTTTAAATAAGATGAGAACTTTTTTCACAGCACTATGAGGAACAGGGGTAATTTTTGCGTAGGACTATTTTTGCGTACGTTCCGAATGCTCATTGGTTGAATTGGTGGTCTGTAACCTAAAGAGTCACTTTTTGTCTTAGAAAAAATATATAACTATACAGGTATCTTCCTACACACATACTGAATGCATTTGCAAAGTTTCAGTGAAATGTGACAAGCACTTTTTTAAATATTTGATTTTTAAATATAGGGTAACCAAGTTGAGCGAGCAAAAAAGTGACAATATTCTACCATACTTAAATGCATTAAATATTTGCAAAGAACTTTTTCTGACTTTTCAAATAAAAAATATCAATCACAACTTGTTTTTTAACAATATTAATGAAGAAATAGTTTTAAAAGTAATCATTTTCTGAGAAATTGGTCTATTTTTAAAAATTTATTTCTGACATGCCTCCCCCTTTTTCTTGATCACATGTCAAAAATCCTAAATCTTTAAATTTTCACAAAAGGTGATATATTTGGCTTTAAATTTGTAAATACAGTGTTTTCACATTAAAACATGACCAGTAAAGGGCACCTAAAGCAAAAAAAGTACTCAATAATGGATTTTCCATGTTGCCATAGGGGAATGCTGATATGGCCTTAACCGCAGTAATGAAAGTGAGTTTTTCCTCATTTCTAACCTAATTTTTGCTCAAATCTACACAAAACTTGATTTCAAGTGCTTATTACCACCATATTTAGGTAAATATAGCCCTCAAAGTTTAATATTTGATATTTTTACTAAATTTTCTACACTTTTTACAAGATAGGACATACAAATCAGCCAAAAAGACCAATTTTCCATAATTTGGACCTATAACTTAAAAAAATGCATATTTTGAAGGATTTTTGTAGTGTATTCCTCTCATGGCAAAGTTAACAAGATCTTCAAGTAGTTTAAAGCTATTTCAAGAAACTTTTCATTTTGCCATGGCTTCAGCTTAAGGCTAAAAACCACTAATTCCACTTTCCATAGGCTTCTATGCTAATTTCACAATATTCAATGGCTTCTCTGGACTTTACCTTAACTTTAACCTGCAGAGGACTATATATCAGCATGATTCTACATATGTCAGCTCACAATCCTCAGAATGGCATGTGGGGTTAGCAGACTTGCAGTGCAGTACTGGTCACCGGAAGTGAAGGGTCTATAAATAGCATGGGAAATCCCAGTGTTTTCACAAGATAGGGGTATATTTAAAAATCATTATGGAGATTAGGCTTCACATCACAAGAAGCAAAATGCACCTATAAAATGTACAGAAATGTTTTTCCTTTCAGAAACTGTTTAAATTTTTTAAATAAGATGAGAACTTTTTTCACAGCACTATGAGGAACAGGGGTAATTTTTGCGTAGGACTATTTTTGCGTACGTTCCGAATGCTCATTGGTTGAATTGGTGGTCTGTAACCTAAAGAGTCACTTTTTGTCTTAGAAAAAATATATAACTATACAGGTATCTTCCTACACACATACTGAATGCATTTGCAAAGTTTCAGTGAAATGTGACAAGCACTTTTTTAAATATTTGATTTTTAAATATAGGGTAACCAAGTTGTGCGAGCAAAAAAGTGACAATATTCTACCATACTTAAATGCATTAAATATTTGCAAAGAACTTTTTCTGACTTTTCAAATAAAAAATATCAATCACAACTTGTTTTTTAACAATATTAATGAAGAAATAGTTTTAAAAGTAATCATTTTCTGAGAAATTGGTCTATTTTTAAAAATTTATTTCTGACATGCCTCCCCCTTTTTCTTGATCACATGTCAAAAATCCTAAATCTTTAAATTTTCACAAAAGGTGATATATTTGGCTTTAAATTTGTAAATACAGTGTTTTCACATTAAAACATGACCAGTAAAGGGCACCTAAAGCAAAAAAAGTACTCAATAATGGATTTTCCATGTTGCCATAGGGGAATGCTGATATGGCCTTAACCGCAGTAATGAAAGTGAGTTTTTCCTCATTTCTAACCTAATTTTTGCTCAAATCTACACAAAACTTGATTTCAAGTGCTTATTACCACCATATTTAGGTAAATATAGCCCTCAAAGTTTAATATTTGATATTTTTACTAAATTTTCTACACTTTTTACAAGATAGGACATACAAATCAGCCAAAAAGACTAATTTTCCATAATTTGGACCTATAACTTAAAAAAATGCATATTTTGAAGGATTTTTGTAGTGTATTCCTCTCATGGCAAAGTTAACAAGATCTTCAAGTAGTTTAAAGCTATTTCAAGAAACTTTTCATTTTGCCATGGCTTCAGCTTAAGGCTAAAAACCACTAATTCCACTTTCCATAGGCTTCTATGCTAATTTCACAATATTCAATGGCTTCTCTGGACTTTACCTTAACTTTAACCTGCAGAGGACTATATATCAGCATGATTCTACATATGTCAGCTCACAATCCTCAGAATGGCATGTGGGGTTAGCAGACTTGCAGTGCAGTACTGGTCACCGGAAGTGAAGGGTCTATAAATAGCATGGGAAATCCCAGTGTTTTCACAAGACAGGGGTATATTTAAAAATCATTATGGAGATTAGGCTTCACATCACAAGAAGCAAAATGCACCTATAAAATGTACAGAAATGTTTTTCCTTTCAGAAACTGTTTAAATTTTTTAAATAAGATGAGAACTTTTTTCACAGCACTATGAGGAACAGGGGTAATTTTTGCGTAGGACTATTTTTGCGTACGTTCCGAATGCTCATTGGTTGAATTGGTGGTCTGTAACCTAAAGAGTCACTTTTTGTCTTAGAAAAAATATATAACTATACAGGTATCTTCCTACACACATACTGAATGCATTTGCAAAGTTTCAGTGAAATGTGACAAGCACTTTTTTAAATATTTGATTTTTAAATATAGGGTAACCAAGTTGTGCGAGCAAAAAAGTGACAATATTCTACCATACTTAAATGCATTAAATATTTGCAAAGAACTTTTTCTGACTTTTCAAATAAAAAATATCAATCACAACTTGTTTTTTAACAATATTAATGAAGAAATAGTTTTAAAAGTAATCATTTTCTGAGAAATTGGTCTATTTTTAAAAATTTATTTCTGACATGCCTCCCCCTTTTTCTTGATCACATGTCAAAAATCCTAAATCTTTAAATTTTCACAAAAGGTGATATATTTGGCTTTAAATTTGTAAATACAGTGTTTTCACATTAAAACATGACCAGTAAAGGGCACCTAAAGCAAAAAAAGTACTCAATAATGGATTTTCCATGTTGCCATAGGGGAATGCTGATATGGCCTTAACCGCAGTAATGAAAGTGAGTTTTTCCTCATTTCTAACCTAATTTTTGCTCAAATCTACACAAAACTTGATTTCAAGTGCTTATTACCACCATATTTAGGTAAATATAGCCCTCAAAGTTTAATATTTGATATTTTTACTAAATTTTCTACACTTTTTACAAGATAGGACATACAAATCAGCCAAAAAGACTAATTTTCCATAATTTGGACCTATAACTTAAAAAAATGCATATTTTGAAGGATTTTTGTAGTGTATTCCTCTCATGGCAAAGTTAACAAGATCTTCAAGTAGTTTAAAGCTATTTCAAGAAACTTTTCATTTTGCCATGGCTTCAGCTTAAGGCTAAAAACCACTAATTCCACTTTCCATAGGCTTCTATGCTAATTTCACAATATTCAATGGCTTCTCTGGACTTTACCTTAACTTTAACCTGCAGAGGACTATATATCAGCATGATTCTACATATGTCAGCTCACAATCCTCAGAATGGCATGTGGGGTTAGCAGACTTGCAGTGCAGTACTGGTCACCGGAAGTGAAGGGTCTATAAATAGCATGGGAAATCCCAGTGTTTTCACAAGACAGGGGTATATTTAAAAATCATTATGGAGATTAGGCTTCACATCACAAGAAGCAAAATGCACCTATAAAATGTACAGAAATGTTTTTCCTTTCAGAAACTGTTTAAATTTTTTAAATAAGATGAGAACTTTTTTCACAGCACTATGAGGAACAGGGGTAATTTTTGCGTAGGACTATTTTTGCGTACGTTCCGAATGCTCATTGGTTGAATTGGTGGTCTGTAACCTAAAGAGTCACTTTTTGTCTTAGAAAAAATATATAACTATACAGGTATCTTCCTACACACATACTGAATGCATTTGCAAAGTTTCAGTGAAATGTGACAAGCACTTTTTTAAATATTTGATTTTTAAATATAGGGTAACCAAGTTGTGCGAGCAAAAAAGTGACAATATTCTACCATACTTAAATGCATTAAATATTTGCAAAGAACTTTTTCTGACTTTTCAAATAAAAAATATCAATCACAACTTGTTTTTTAACAATATTAATGAAGAAATAGTTTTAAAAGTAATCATTTTCTGAGAAATTGGTCTATTTTTAAAAATTTATTTCTGACATGCCTCCCCCTTTTTCTTGATCACATGTCAAAAATCCTAAATCTTTAAATTTTCACAAAAGGTGATATATTTGGCTTTAAATTTGTAAATACAGTGTTTTCACATTAAAACATGACCAGTAAAGGGCACCTAAAGCAAAAAAAGTACTCAATAATGGATTTTCCATGTTGCCATAGGGGAATGCTGATATGGCCTTAACCGCAGTAATGAAAGTGAGTTTTTCCTCATTTCTAACCTAATTTTTGCTCAAATCTACACAAAACTTGATTTCAAGTGCTTATTACCACCATATTTAGGTAAATATAGCCCTCAAAGTTTAATATTTGATATTTTTACTAAATTTTCTACACTTTTTACAAGATAGGACATACAAATCAGCCAAAAAGACTAATTTTCCATAATTTGGACCTATAACTTAAAAAAATGCATATTTTGAAGGATTTTTGTAGTGTATTCCTCTCATGGCAAAGTTAACAAGATCTTCAAGTAGTTTAAAGCTATTTCAAGAAACTTTTCATTTTGCCATGGCTTCAGCTTAAGGCTAAAAACCACTAATTCCACTTTCCATAGGCTTCTATGCTAATTTCACAATATTCAATGGCTTCTCTGGACTTTACCTTAACTTTAACCTGCAGAGGACTATATATCAGCATGATTCTACATATGTCAGCTCACAATCCTCAGAATGGCATGTGGGGTTAGCAGACTTGCAGTGCAGTACTGGTCACCGGAAGTGAAGGGTCTATAAATAGCATGGGAAATCCCAGTGTTTTCACAAGATAGGGGTATATTTAAAAATCATTATGGAGATTAGGCTTCACATCACAAGAAGCAAAATGCACCTATAAAATGTACAGAAATGTTTTTCCTTTCAGAAACTGTTTAAATTTTTTAAATAAGATGAGAACTTTTTTCACAGCACTATGAGGAACAGGGGTAATTTTTGCGTAGGACTATTTTTGCGTACGTTCCGAATGCTCATTGGTTGAATTGGTGGTCTGTAACCTAAAGAGTCACTTTTTGTCTTAGAAAAAATATATAACTATACAGGTATCTTCCTACACACATACTGAATGCATTTGCAAAGTTTCAGTGAAATGTGACAAGCACTTTTTTAAATATTTGATTTTTAAATATAGGGTAACCAAGTTGTGCGAGCAAAAAAGTGACAATATTCTACCATACTTAAATGCATTAAATATTTGCAAAGAACTTTTTCTGACTTTTCAAATAAAAAATATCAATCACAACTTGTTTTTTAACAATATTAATGAAGAAATAGTTTTAAAAGTAATCATTTTCTGAGAAATTGGTCTATTTTTAAAAATTTATTTCTGACATGCCTCCCCCTTTTTCTTGATCACATGTCAAAAATCCTAAATCTTTAAATTTTCACAAAAGGTGATATATTTGGCTTTAAATTTGTAAATACAGTGTTTTCACATTAAAACATGACCAGTAAAGGGCACCTAAAGCAAAAAAAGTACTCAATAATGGATTTTCCATGTTGCCATAGGGGAATGCTGATATGGCCTTAACCGCAGTAATGAAAGTGAGTTTTTCCTCATTTCTAACCTAATTTTTGCTCAAATCTACACAAAACTTGATTTCAAGTGCTTATTACCACCATATTTAGGTAAATATAGCCCTCAAAGTTTAATATTTGATATTTTTACTAAATTTTCTACACTTTTTACAAGATAGGACATACAAATCAGCCAAAAAGACCAATTTTCCATAATTTGGACCTATAACTTAAAAAAATGCATATTTTGAAGGATTTTTGTAGTGTATTCCTCTCATGGCAAAGTTAACAAGATCTTCAAGTAGTTTAAAGCTATTTCAAGAAACTTTTCATTTTGCCATGGCTTCAGCTTAAGGCTAAAAACCACTAATTCCACTTTCCATAGGCTTCTATGCTAATTTCACAATATTCAATGGCTTCTCTGGACTTTACCTTAACTTTAACCTGCAGAGGACTATATATCAGCATGATTCTACATATGTCAGCTCACAATCCTCAGAATGGCATGTGGGGTTAGCAGACTTGCAGTGCAGTACTGGTCACCGGAAGTGAAGGGTCTATAAATAGCATGGGAAATCCCAGTGTTTTCACAAGATAGGGGTATATTTAAAAATCATTATGGAGATTAGGCTTCACATCACAAGAAGCAAAATGCACCTATAAAATGTACAGAAATGTTTTTCCTTTCAGAAACTGTTTAAATTTTTTAAATAAGATGAGAACTTTTTTCACAGCACTATGAGGAACAGGGGTAATTTTTGCGTAGGACTATTTTTGCGTACGTTCCGAATGCTCATTGGTTGAATTGGTGGTCTGTAACCTAAAGAGTC
The DNA here is from genome assembly GCA_037379345.1 of Perna viridis. Taxonomy (NCBI): domain Eukaryota; kingdom Metazoa; phylum Mollusca; class Bivalvia; order Mytilida; family Mytilidae; genus Perna; species Perna viridis. The sequence goes on along the minus strand of CM074516.1, from coordinate 48,493,925 downwards.
ACTTTTTGTCTTAGAAAAAATATATAACTATACAGGTATCTTCCTACACACATACTGAATGCATTTGCAAAGTTTCAGTGAAATGTGACAAGCACTTTTTTAAATATTTGATTTTTAAATATAGGGTAACCAAGTTGTGCGAGCAAAAAAGTGACAATATTCTACCATACTTAAATGCATTAAATATTTGCAAAGAACTTTTTCTGACTTTTCAAATAAAAAATATCAATCACAACTTGTTTTTTAACAATATTAATGAAGAAATAGTTTTAAAAGTAATCATTTTCTGAGAAATTGGTCTATTTTTAAAAATTTATTTCTGACATGCCTCCCCCTTTTTCTTGATCACATGTCAAAAATCCTAAATCTTTAAATTTTCACAAAAGGTGATATATTTGGCTTTAAATTTGTAAATACAGTGTTTTCACATTAAAACATGACCAGTAAAGGGCACCTAAAGCAAAAAAAGTACTCAATAATGGATTTTCCATGTTGCCATAGGGGAATGCTGATATGGCCTTAACCGCAGTAATGAAAGTGAGTTTTTCCTCATTTCTAACCTAATTTTTGCTCAAATCTACACAAAACTTGATTTCAAGTGCTTATTACCACCATATTTAGGTAAATATAGCCCTCAAAGTTTAATATTTGATATTTTTACTAAATTTTCTACACTTTTTACAAGATAGGACATACAAATCAGCCAAAAAGACCAATTTTCCATAATTTGGACCTATAACTTAAAAAAATGCATATTTTGAAGGATTTTTGTAGTGTATTCCTCTCATGGCAAAGTTAACAAGATCTTCAAGTAGTTTAAAGCTATTTCAAGAAACTTTTCATTTTGCCATGGCTTCAGCTTAAGGCTAAAAACCACTAATTCCACTTTCCATAGGCTTCTATGCTAATTTCACAATATTCAATGGCTTCTCTGGACTTTACCTTAACTTTAACCTGCAGAGGACTATATATCAGCATGATTCTACATATGTCAGCTCACAATCCTCAGAATGGCATGTGGGGTTAGCAGACTTGCAGTGCAGTACTGGTCACCGGAAGTGAAGGGTCTATAAATAGCATGGGAAATCCCAGTGTTTTCACAAGATAGGGGTATATTTAAAAATCATTATGGAGATTAGGCTTCACATCACAAGAAGCAAAATGCACCTGTAAAATGTACAGAAATGTTTTTCCTTTCAGAAACTGTTTAAATTTTTTAAATAAGATGAGAACTTTTTTCACAGCACTATGAGGAACAGGGGTAATTTTTGCGTAGGACTATTTTTGCGTACGTTCCGAATGCTCATTGGTTGAATTGGTGGTCTGTAACCTAAAGAGTCACTTTTTGTCTTAGAAAAAATATATAACTATACAGGTATCTTCCTACACACATACTGAATGCATTTGCAAAGTTTCAGTGAAATGTGACAAGCACTTTTTTAAATATTTGATTTTTAAATATAGGGTAACCAAGTTGTGCGAGCAAAAAAGTGACAATATTCTACCATACTTAAATGCATTAAATATTTGCAAAGAACTTTTTCTGACTTTTCAAATAAAAAATATCAATCACAACTTGTTTTTTAACAATATTAATGAAGAAATAGTTTTAAAAGTAATCATTTTCTGAGAAATTGGTCTATTTTTAAAAATTTATTTCTGACATGCCTCCCCCTTTTTCTTGATCACATGTCAAAAATCCTAAATCTTTAAATTTTCACAAAAGGTGATATATTTGGCTTTAAATTTGTAAATACAGTGTTTTCACATTAAAACATGACCAGTAAAGGGCACCTAAAGCAAAAAAAGTACTCAATAATGGATTTTCCATGTTGCCATAGGGGAATGCTGATATGGCCTTAACCGCAGTAATGAAAGTGAGTTTTTCCTCATTTCTAACCTAATTTTTGCTCAAATCTACACAAAACTTGATTTCAAGTGCTTATTACCACCATATTTAGGTAAATATAGCCCTCAAAGTTTAATATTTGATATTTTTACTAAATTTTCTACACTTTTTACAAGATAGGACATACAAATCAGCCAAAAAGACCAATTTTCCATAATTTGGACCTATAACTTAAAAAAATGCATATTTTGAAGGATTTTTGTAGTGTATTCCTCTCATGGCAAAGTTAACAAGATCTTCAAGTAGTTTAAAGCTATTTCAAGAAACTTTTCATTTTGCCATGGCTTCAGCTTAAGAGTCACTTTTTGTCTTAGAAAAAATATATAACTATACAGGTATCTTCCTACACACATACTGAATGCATTTGCAAAGTTTCAGTGAAATGTGACAAGCACTTTTTTAAATATTTGATTTTTAAATATAGGGTAACCAAGTTGTGCGAGCAAAAAAGTGACAATATTCTACCATACTTAAATGCATTAAATATTTGCAAAGAACTTTTTCTGACTTTTCAAATAAAAAATATCAATCACAACTTGTTTTTTAACAATATTAATGAAGAAATAGTTTTAAAAGTAATCATTTTCTGAGAAATTGGTCTATTTTTAAAAATTTATTTCTGACATGCCTCCCCCTTTTTCTTGATCACATGTCAAAAATCCTAAATCTTTAAATTTTCACAAAAGGTGATATATTTGGCTTTAAATTTGTAAATACAGTGTTTTCACATTAAAACATGACCAGTAAAGGGCACCTAAAGCAAAAAAAGTACTCAATAATGGATTTTCCATGTTGCCATAGGGGAATGCTGATATGGCCTTAACCGCAGTAATGAAAGTGAGTTTTTCCTCATTTCTAACCTAATTTTTGCTCAAATCTACACAAAACTTGATTTCAAGTGCTTATTACCACCATATTTAGGTAAATATAGCCCTCAAAGTTTAATATTTGATATTTTTACTAAATTTTCTACACTTTTTACAAGATAGGACATACAAATCAGCCAAAAAGACCAATTTTCCATAATTTGGACCTATAACTTAAAAAAATGCATATTTTGAAGGATTTTTGTAGTGTATTCCTCTCATGGCAAAGTTAACAAGATCTTCAAGTAGTTTAAAGCTATTTCAAGAAACTTTTCATTTTGCCATGGCTTCAGCTTAAGGCTAAAAACCACTAATTCCACTTTCCATAGGCTTCTATGCTAATTTCACAATATTCAATGGCTTCTCTGGACTTTACCTTAACTTTAACCTGCAGAGGACTATATATCAGCATGATTCTACATATGTCAGCTCACAATCCTCAGAATGGCATGTGGGGTTAGCAGACTTGCAGTGCAGTACTGGTCACCGGAAGTGAAGGGTCTATAAATAGCATGGGAAATCCCAGTGTTTTCACAAGATAGGGGTATATTTAAAAATCATTATGGAGATTAGGCTTCACATCACAAGAAGCAAAATGCACCTATAAAATGTACAGAAATGTTTTTCCTTTCAGAAACTGTTTAAATTTTTTAAATAAGATGAGAACTTTTTTCACAGCACTATGAGGAACAGGGGTAATTTTTGCGTAGGACTATTTTTGCGTACGTTCCGAATGCTCATTGGTTGAATTGGTGGTCTGTAACCTAAAGAGTCACTTTTTGTCTTAGAAAAAATATATAACTATACAGGTATCTTCCTACACACATACTGAATGCATTTGCAAAGTTTCAGTGAAATGTGACAAGCACTTTTTTAAATATTTGATTTTTAAATATAGGGTAACCAAGTTGTGCGAGCAAAAAAGTGACAATATTCTACCATACTTAAATGCATTAAATATTTGCAAAGAACTTTTTCTGACTTTTCAAATAAAAAATATCAATCACAACTTGTTTTTTAACAATATTAATGAAGAAATAGTTTTAAAAGTAATCATTTTCTGAGAAATTGGTCTATTTTTAAAAATTTATTTCTGACATGCCTCCCCCTTTTTCTTGATCACATGTCAAAAATCCTAAATCTTTAAATTTTCACAAAAGGTGATATATTTGGCTTTAAATTTGTAAATACAGTGTTTTCACATTAAAACATGACCAGTAAAGGGCACCTAAAGCAAAAAAAGTACTCAATAATGGATTTTCCATGTTGCCATAGGGGAATGCTGATATGGCCTTAACCGCAGTAATGAAAGTGAGTTTTTCCTCATTTCTAACCTAATTTTTGCTCAAATCTACACAAAACTTGATTTCAAGTGCTTATTACCACCATATTTAGGTAAATATAGCCCTCAAAGTTTAATATTTGATATTTTTACTAAATTTTCTACACTTTTTACAAGATAGGACATACAAATCAGCCAAAAAGACCAATTTTCCATAATTTGGACCTATAACTTAAAAAAATGCATATTTTGAAGGATTTTTGTAGTGTATTCCTCTCATGGCAAAGTTAACAAGATCTTCAAGTAGTTTAAAGCTATTTCAAGAAACTTTTCATTTTGCCATGGCTTCAGCTTAAGGCTAAAAACCACTAATTCCACTTTCCATAGGCTTCTATGCTAATTTCACAATATTCAATGGCTTCTCTGGACTTTACCTTAACTTTAACCTGCAGAGGACTATATATCAGCATGATTCTACATATGTCAGCTCACAATCCTCAGAATGGCATGTGGGGTTAGCAGACTTGCAGTGCAGTACTGGTCACCGGAAGTGAAGGGTCTATAAATAGCATGGGAAATCCCAGTGTTTTCACAAGATAGGGGTATATTTAAAAATCATTATGGAGATTAGGCTTCACATCACAAGAAGCAAAATGCACCTATAAAATGTACAGAAATGTTTTTCCTTTCAGAAACTGTTTAAATTTTTTAAATAAGATGAGAACTTTTTTCACAGCACTATGAGGAACAGGGGTAATTTTTGCGTAGGACTATTTTTGCGTACGTTCCGAATGCTCATTGGTTGAATTGGTGGTCTGTAACCTAAAGAGTCACTTTTTGTCTTAGAAAAAATATATAACTATACAGGTATCTTCCTACACACATACTGAATGCATTTGCAAAGTTTCAGTGAAATGTGACAAGCACTTTTTTAAATATTTGATTTTTAAATATAGGGTAACCAAGTTGTGCGAGCAAAAAAGTGACAATATTCTACCATACTTAAATGCATTAAATATTTGCAAAGAACTTTTTCTGACTTTTCAAATAAAAAATATCAATCACAACTTGTTTTTTAACAATATTAATGAAGAAATAGTTTTAAAAGTAATCATTTTCTGAGAAATTGGTCTATTTTTAAAAATTTATTTCTGACATGCCTCCCCCTTTTTCTTGATCACATGTCAAAAATCCTAAATCTTTAAATTTTCACAAAAGGTGATATATTTGGCTTTAAATTTGTAAATACAGTGTTTTCACATTAAAACATGACCAGTAAAGGGCACCTAAAGCAAAAAAAGTACTCAATAATGGATTTTCCATGTTGCCATAGGGGAATGCTGATATGGCCTTAACCGCAGTAATGAAAGTGAGTTTTTCCTCATTTCTAACCTAATTTTTGCTCAAATCTACACAAAACTTGATTTCAAGTGCTTATTACCACCATATTTAGGTAAATATAGCCCTCAAAGTTTAATATTTGATATTTTTACTAAATTTTCTACACTTTTTACAAGATAGGACATACAAATCAGCCAAAAAGACCAATTTTCCATAATTTGGACCTATAACTTAAAAAAATGCATATTTTGAAGGATTTTTGTAGTGTATTCCTCTCATGGCAAAGTTAACAAGATCTTCAAGTAGTTTAAAGCTATTTCAAGAAACTTTTCATTTTGCCATGGCTTCAGCTTAAGGCTAAAAACCACTAATTCCACTTTCCATAGGCTTCTATGCTAATTTCACAATATTCAATGGCTTCTCTGGACTTTACCTTAACTTTAACCTGCAGAGGACTATATATCAGCATGATTCTACATATGTCAGCTCACAATCCTCAGAATGGCATGTGGGGTTAGCAGACTTGCAGTGCAGTACTGGTCACCGGAAGTGAAGGGTCTATAAATAGCATGGGAAATCCCAGTGTTTTCACAAGATAGGGGTATATTTAAAAATCATTATGGAGATTAGGCTTCACATCACAAGAAGCAAAATGCACCTATAAAATGTACAGAAATGTTTTTCCTTTCAGAAACTGTTTAAATTTTTTAAATAAGATGAGAACTTTTTTCACAGCACTATGAGGAACAGGGGTAATTTTTGCGTAGGACTATTTTTGCGTACGTTCCGAATGCTCATTGGTTGAATTGGTGGTCTGTAACCTAAAGAGTCACTTTTTGTCTTAGAAAAAATATATAACTATACAGGTATCTTCCTACACACATACTGAATGCATTTGCAAAGTTTCAGTGAAATGTGACAAGCACTTTTTTAAATATTTGATTTTTAAATATAGGGTAACCAAGTTGTGCGAGCAAAAAAGTGACAATATTCTACCATACTTAAATGCATTAAATATTTGCAAAGAACTTTTTCTGACTTTTCAAATAAAAAATATCAATCACAACTTGTTTTTTAACAATATTAATGAAGAAATAGTTTTAAAAGTAATCATTTTCTGAGAAATTGGTCTATTTTTAAAAATTTATTTCTGACATGCCTCCCCCTTTTTCTTGATCACATGTCAAAAATCCTAAATCTTTAAATTTTCACAAAAGGTGATATATTTGGCTTTAAATTTGTAAATACAGTGTTTTCACATTAAAACATGACCAGTAAAGGGCACCTAAAGCAAAAAAAGTACTCAATAATGGATTTTCCATGTTGCCATAGGGGAATGCTGATATGGCCTTAACCGCAGTAATGAAAGTGAGTTTTTCCTCATTTCTAACCTAATTTTTGCTCAAATCTACACAAAACTTGATTTCAAGTGCTTATTACCACCATATTTAGGTAAATATAGCCCTCAAAGTTTAATATTTGATATTTTTACTAAATTTTCTACACTTTTTACAAGATAGGACATACAAATCAGCCAAAAAGACCAATTTTCCATAATTTGGACCTATAACTTAAAAAAATGCATATTTTGAAGGATTTTTGTAGTGTATTCCTCTCATGGCAAAGTTAACAAGATCTTCAAGTAGTTTAAAGCTATTTCAAGAAACTTTTCATTTTGCCATGGCTTCAGCTTAAGGCTAAAAACCACTAATTCCACTTTCCATAGGCTTCTATGCTAATTTCACAATATTCAATGGCTTCTCTGGACTTTACCTTAACTTTAACCTGCAGAGGACTATATATCAGCATGATTCTACATATGTCAGCTCACAATCCTCAGAATGGCATGTGGGGTTAGCAGACTTGCAGTGCAGTACTGGTCACCGGAAGTGAAGGGTCTATAAATAGCATGGGAAATCCCAGTGTTTTCACAAGATAGGGGTATATTTAAAAATCATTATGGAGATTAGGCTTCACATCACAAGAAGCAAAATGCACCTATAAAATGTACAGAAATGTTTTTCCTTTCAGAAACTGTTTAAATTTTTTAAATAAGATGAGAACTTTTTTCACAGCACTATGAGGAACAGGGGTAATTTTTGCGTAGGACTATTTTTGCGTACGTTCCGAATGCTCATTGGTTGAATTGGTGGTCTGTAACCTAAAGAGTCACTTTTTGTCTTAGAAAAAATATATAACTATACAGGTATCTTCCTACACACATACTGAATGCATTTGCAAAGTTTCAATGAAATGTGACAAGCACTTTTTTAAATATTTGATTTTTAAATATAGGGTAACCAAGTTGTGCGAGCAAAAAAGTGACAATATTCTACCATACTTAAATGCATTAAATATTTGCAAAGAACTTTTTCTGACTTTTCAAATAAAAAATATCAATCACAACTTGTTTTTTAACAATATTAATGAAGAAATAGTTTTAAAAGTAATCATTTTCTGAGAAATTGGTCTATTTTTAAAAATTTATTTCTGACATGCCTCCCCCTTTTTCTTGATCACATGTCAAAAATCCTAAATCTTTAAATTTTCACAAAAGGTGATATATTTGGCTTTAAATTTGTAAATACAGTGTTTTCACATTAAAACATGACCAGTAAAGGGCACCTAAAGCAAAAAAAGTACTCAATAATGGATTTTCCATGTTGCCATAGGGGAATGCTGATATGGCCTTAACCGCAGTAATGAAAGTGAGTTTTTCCTCATTTCTAACCTAATTTTTGCTCAAATCTACACAAAACTTGATTTCAAGTGCTTATTACCACCATATTTAGGTAAATATAGCCCTCAAAGTTTAATATTTGATATTTTTACTAAATTTTCTACACTTTTTACAAGATAGGACATACAAATCAGCCAAAAAGACCAATTTTCCATAATTTGGACCTATAACTTAAAAAAATGCATATTTTGAAGGATTTTTGTAGTGTATTCCTCTCATGGCAAAGTTAACAAGATCTTCAAGTAGTTTAAAGCTATTTCAAGAAACTTTTCATTTTGCCATGGCTTCAGCTTAAGAGTCACTTTTTGTCTTAGAAAAAATATATAACTATACAGGTATCTTCCTACACACATACTGAATGCATTTGCAAAGTTTCAGTGAAATGTGACAAGCACTTTTTTAAATATTTGATTTTTAAATATAGGGTAACCAAGTTGTGCGAGCAAAAAAGTGACAATATTCTACCATACTTAAATGCATTAAATATTTGCAAAGAACTTTTTCTGACTTTTCAAATAAAAAATATCAATCACAACTTGTTTTTTAACAATATTAATGAAGAAATAGTTTTAAAAGTAATCATTTTCTGAGAAATTGGTCTATTTTTAAAAATTTATTTCTGACATGCCTCCCCCTTTTTCTTGATCACATGTCAAAAATCCTAAATCTTTAAATTTTCACAAAAGGTGATATATTTGGCTTTAAATTTGTAAATACAGTGTTTTCACATTAAAACATGACCAGTAAAGGGCACCTAAAGCAAAAAAAGTACTCAATAATGGATTTTCCATGTTGCCATAGGGGAATGCTGATATGGCCTTAACCGCAGTAATGAAAGTGAGTTTTTCCTCATTTCTAACCTAATTTTTGCTCAAATCTACACAAAACTTGATTTCAAGTGCTTATTACCACCATATTTAGGTAAATATAGCCCTCAAAGTTTAATATTTGATATTTTTACTAAATTTTCTACACTTTTTACAAGATAGGACATACAAATCAGCCAAAAAGACCAATTTTCCATAATTTGGACCTATAACTTAAAAAAATGCATATTTTGAAGGATTTTTGTAGTGTATTCCTCTCATGGCAAAGTTAACAAGATCTTCAAGTAGTTTAAAGCTATTTCAAGAAACTTTTCATTTTGCCATGGCTTCAGCTTAAGGCTAAAAACCACTAATTCCACTTTCCATAGGCTTCTATGCTAATTTCACAATATTCAATGGCTTCTCTGGACTTTACCTTAACTTTAACCTGCAGAGGACTATATATCAGCATGATTCTACATATGTCAGCTCACAATCCTCAGAATGGCATGTGGGGTTAGCAGACTTGCAGTGCAGTACTGGTCACCGGAAGTGAAGGGTCTATAAATAGCATGGGAAATCCCAGTGTTTTCACAAGATAGGGGTATATTTAAAAATCATTATGGAGATTAGGCTTCACATCACAAGAAGCAAAATGCACCTATAAAATGTACAGAAATGTTTTTCCTTTCAGAAACTGTTTAAATTTTTTAAATAAGATGAGAACTTTTTTCACAGCACTATGAGGAACAGGGGTAATTTTTGCGTAGGACTATTTTTGCGTACGTTCCGAATGCTCATTGGTTGAATTGGTGGTCTGTAACCTAAAGAGTCACTTTTTGTCTTAGAAAAAATATATAACTATACAGGTATCTTCCTACACACATACTGAATGCATTTGCAAAGTTTCAGTGAAATGTGACAAGCACTTTTTTAAATATTTGATTTTTAAATATAGGGTAACCAAGTTGTGCGAGCAAAAAAGTGACAATATTCTACCATACTTAAATGCATTAAATATTTGCAAAGAACTTTTTCTGACTTTTCAAATAAAAAATATCAATCACAACTTGTTTTTTAACAATATTAATGAAGAAATAGTTTTAAAAGTAATCATTTTCTGAGAAATTGGTCTATTTTTAAAAATTTATTTCTGACATGCCTCCCCCTTTTTCTTGATCACATGTCAAAAATCCTAAATCTTTAAATTTTCACAAAAGGTGATATATTTGGCTTTAAATTTGTAAATACAGTGTTTTCACATTAAAACATGACCAGTAAAGGGCACCTAAAGCAAAAAAAGTACTCAATAATGGATTTTCCATGTTGCCATAGGGGAATGCTGATATGGCCTTAACCGCAGTAATGAAAGTGAGTTTTTCCTCATTTCTAACCTAATTTTTGCTCAAATCTACACAAAACTTGATTTCAAGTGCTTATTACCACCATATTTAGGTAAATATAGCCCTCAAAGTTTAATATTTGATATTTTTACTAAATTTTCTACACTTTTTACAAGATAGGACATACAAATCAGCCAAAAAGACCAATTTTCCATAATTTGGACCTATAACTTAAAAAAATGCATATTTTGAAGGATTTTTGTAGTGTATTCCTCTCATGGCAAAGTTAACAAGATCTTCAAGTAGTTTAAAGCTATTTCAAGAAACTTTTCATTTTGCCATGGCTTCAGCTTAAGGCTAAAAACCACTAATTCCACTTTCCATAGGCTTCTATGCTAATTTCACAATATTCAATGGCTTCTCTGGACTTTACCTTAACTTTAACCTGCAGAGGACTATATATCAGCATGATTCTACATATGTCAGCTCACAATCCTCAGAATGGCATGTGGGGTTAGCAGACTTGCAGTGCAGTACTGGTCACCGGAAGTGAAGGGTCTATAAATAGCATGGGAAATCCCAGTGTTTTCACAAGATAGGGGTATATTTAAAAATCATTATGGAGATTAGGCTTCACATCACAAGAAGCAAAATGCACCTATAAAATGTACAGAAATGTTTTTCCTTTCAGAAACTGTTTAAATTTTTTAAATAAGATGAGAACTTTTTTCACAGCACTATGAGGAACAGGGGTAATTTTTGCGTAGGACTATTTTTGCGTACGTTCCGAATGCTCATTGGTTGAATTGGTGGTCTGTAACCTAAAGAGTCACTTTTTGTCTTAGAAAAAATATATAACTATACAGGTATCTTCCTACACACATACTGAATGCATTTGCAAAGTTTCAGTGAAATGTGACAAGCACTTTTTTAAATATTTGATTTTTAAATATAGGGTAACCAAGTTGTGCGAGCAAAAAAGTGACAATATTCTACCATACTTAAATGCATTAAATATTTGCAAAGAACTTTTTCTGACTTTTCAAATAAAAAATATCAATCACAACTTGTTTTTTAACAATATTAATGAAGAAATAGTTTTAAAAGTAATCATTTTCTGAGAAATTGGTCTATTTTTAAAAATTTATTTCTGACATGCCTCCCCCTTTTTCTTGATCACATGTCAAAAATCCTAAATCTTTAAATTTTCACAAAAGGTGATATATTTGGCTTTAAATTTGTAAATACAGTGTTTTCACATTAAAACATGACCAGTAAAGGGCACCTAAAGCAAAAAAAGTACTCAATAATGGATTTTCCATGTTGCCATAGGGGAATGCTGATATGGCCTTAACCGCAGTAATGAAAGTGAGTTTTTCCTCATTTCTAACCTAATTTTTGCTCAAATCTACACAAAACTTGATTTCAAGTGCTTATTACCACCATATTTAGGTAAATATAGCCCTCAAAGTTTAATATTTGATATTTTTACTAAATTTTCTACACTTTTTACAAGATAGGACATACAAATCAGCCAAAAAGACCAATTTTCCATAATTTGGACCTATAACTTAAAAAAATGCATATTTTGAAGGATTTTTGTAGTGTATTCCTCTCATGGCAAAGTTAACAAGATCTTCAAGTAGTTTAAAGCTATTTCAAGAAACTTTTCATTTTGCCATGGCTTCAGCTTAAGAGTCACTTTTTGTCTTAGAAAAAATATATAACTATACAGGTATCTTCCTACACACATACTGAATGCATTTGCAAAGTTTCAATGAAATGTGACAAGCACTTTTTTAAATATTTGATTTTTAAATATAGGGTAACCAAGTTGTGCGAGCAAAAAAGTGACAATATTCTACCATACTTAAATGCATTAAATATTTGCAAAGAACTTTTTCTGACTTTTCAAATAAAAAATATCAATCACAACTTGTTTTTTAACAATATTAATGAAGAAATAGTTTTAAAAGTAATCATTTTCTGAGAAATTGGTCTATTTTTAAAAATTTATTTCTGACATGCCTCCCCCTTTTTCTTGATCACATGTCAAAAATCCTAAATCTTTAAATTTTCACAAAAGGTGATATATTTGGCTTTAAATTTGTAAATACAGTGTTTTCACATTAAAACATGACCAGTAAAGGGCACCTAAAGCAAAAAAAGTACTCAATAATGGATTTTCCATGTTGCCATAGGGGAATGCTGATATGGCCTTAACCGCAGTAATGAAAGTGAGTTTTTCCTCATTTCTAACCTAATTTTTGCTCAAATCTACACAAAACTTGATTTCAAGTGCTTATTACCACCATATTTAGGTAAATATAGCCCTCAAAGTTTAATATTTGATATTTTTACTAAATTTTCTACACTTTTTACAAGATAGGACATACAAATCAGCCAAAAAGACCAATTTTCCATAATTTGGACCTATAACTTAAAAAAATGCATATTTTGAAGGATTTTTGTAGTGTATTCCTCTCATGGCAAAGTTAACAAGATCTTCAAGTAGTTTAAAGCTATTTCAAGAAACTTTTCATTTTGCCATGGCTTCAGCTTAAGGCTAAAAACCACTAATTCCACTTTCCATAGGCTTCTATGCTAATTTCACAATATTCAATGGCTTCTCTGGACTTTACCTTAACTTTAACCTGCAGAGGACTATATATCAGCATGATTCTACATATGTCAGCTCACAATCCTCAGAATGGCATGTGGGGTTAGCAGACTTGCAGTGCAGTACTGGTCACCGGAAGTGAAGGGTCTATAAATAGCATGGGAAATCCCAGTGTTTTCACAAGATAGGGGTATATTTAAAAATCATTATGGAGATTAGGCTTCACATCACAAGAAGCAAAATGCACCTATAAAATGTACAGAAATGTTTTTCCTTTCAGAAACTGTTTAAATTTTTTAAATAAGATGAGAACTTTTTTCACAGCACTATGAGGAACAGGGGTAATTTTTGCGTAGGACTATTTTTGCGTACGTTCCGAATGCTCATTGGTTGAATTGGTGGTCTGTAACCTAAAGAGTCACTTTTTGTCTTAGAAAAAATATATAACTATACAGGTATCTTCCTACACACATACTGAATGCATTTGCAAAGTTTCAGTGAAATGTGACAAGCACTTTTTTAAATATTTGATTTTTAAATATAGGGTAACCAAGTTGTGCGAGCAAAAAAGTGACAATATTCTACCATACTTAAATGCATTAAATATTTGCAAAGAACTTTTTCTGACTTTTCAAATAAAAAATATCAATCACAACTTGTTTTTTAACAATATTAATGAAGAAATAGTTTTAAAAGTAATCATTTTCTGAGAAATTGGTCTATTTTTAAAAATTTATTTCTGACATGCCTCCCCCTTTTTCTTGATCACATGTCAAAAATCCTAAATCTTTAAATTTTCACAAAAGGTGATATATTTGGCTTTAAATTTGTAAATACAGTGTTTTCACATTAAAACATGACCAGTAAAGGGCACCTAAAGCAAAAAAAGTACTCAATAATGGATTTTCCATGTTGCCATAGGGGAATGCTGATATGGCCTTAACCGCAGTAATGAAAGTGAGTTTTTCCTCATTTCTAACCTAATTTTTGCTCAAATCTACACAAAACTTGATTTCAAGTGCTTATTACCACCATATTTAGGTAAATATAGCCCTCAAAGTTTAATATTTGATATTTTTACTAAATTTTCTACACTTTTTACAAGATAGGACATACAAATCAGCCAAAAAGACCAATTTTCCATAATTTGGACCTATAACTTAAAAAAATGCATATTTTGAAGGATTTTTGTAGTGTATTCCTCTCATGGCAAAGTTAACAAGATCTTCAAGTAGTTTAAAGCTATTTCAAGAAACTTTTCATTTTGCCATGGCTTCAGCTTAAGGCTAAAAACCACTAATTCCACTTTCCATAGGCTTCTATGCTAATTTCACAATATTCAATGGCTTCTCTGGACTTTACCTTAACTTTAACCTGCAGAGGACTATATATCAGCATGATTCTACATATGTCAGCTCACAATCCTCAGAATGGCATGTGGGGTTAGCAGACTTGCAGTGCAGTACTGGTCACCGGAAGTGAAGGGTCTATAAATAGCATGGGAAATCCCAGTGTTTTCACAAGATAGGGGTATATTTAAAAATCATTATGGAGATTAGGCTTCACATCACAAGAAGCAAAATGCACCTATAAAATGTACAGAAATGTTTTTCCTTTCAGAAACTGTTTAAATTTTTTAAATAAGATGAGAACTTTTTTCACAGCACTATGAGGAACAGGGGTAATTTTTGCGTAGGACTATTTTTGCGTACGTTCCGAATGCTCATTGGTTGAATTGGTGGTCTGTAACCTAAAGAGTCACTTTTTGTCTTAGAAAAAATATATAACTATACAGGTATCTTCCTACACACATACTGAATGCATTTGCAAAGTTTCAGTGAAATGTGACAAGCACTTTTTTAAATATTTGATTTTTAAATATAGGGTAACCAAGTTGTGCGAGCAAAAAAGTGACAATATTCTACCATACTTAAATGCATTAAATATTTGCAAAGAACTTTTTCTGACTTTTCAAATAAAAAATATCAATCACAACTTGTTTTTTAACAATATTAATGAAGAAATAGTTTTAAAAGTAATCATTTTCTGAGAAATTGGTCTATTTTTAAAAATTTATTTCTGACATGCCTCCCCCTTTTTCTTGATCACATGTCAAAAATCCTAAATCTTTAAATTTTCACAAAAGGTGATATATTTGGCTTTAAATTTGTAAATACAGTGTTTTCACATTAAAACATGACCAGTAAAGGGCACCTAAAGCAAAAAAAGTACTCAATAATGGATTTTCCATGTTGCCATAGGGGAATGCTGATATGGCCTTAACCGCAGTAATGAAAGTGAGTTTTTCCTCATTTCTAACCTAATTTTTGCTCAAATCTACACAAAACTTGATTTCAAGTGCTTATTACCACCATATTTAGGTAAATATAGCCCTCAAAGTTTAATATTTGATATTTTTACTAAATTTTCTACACTTTTTACAAGATAGGACATACAAATCAGCCAAAAAGACCAATTTTCCATAATTTGGACCTATAACTTAAAAAAATGCATATTTTGAAGGATTTTTGTAGTGTATTCCTCTCATGGCAAAGTTAACAAGATCTTCAAGTAGTTTAAAGCTATTTCAAGAAACTTTTCATTTTGCCATGGCTTCAGCTTAAGGCTAAAAACCACTAATTCCACTTTCCATAGGCTTCTATGCTAATTTCACAATATTCAATGGCTTCTCTGGACTTTACCTTAACTTTAACCTGCAGAGGACTATATATCAGCATGATTCTACATATGTCAGCTCACAATCCTCAGAATGGCATGTGGGGTTAGCAGACTTGCAGTGCAGTACTGGTCACCGGAAGTGAAGGGTCTATAAATAGCATGGGAAATCCCAGTGTTTTCACAAGATAGGGGTATATTTAAAAATCATTATGGAGATTAGGCTTCACATCACAAGAAGCAAAATGCACCTATAAAATGTACAGAAATGTTTTTCCTTTCAGAAACTGTTTAAATTTTTTAAATAAGATGAGAACTTTTTTCACAGCACTATGAGGAACAGGGGTAATTTTTGCGTAGGACTATTTTTGCGTACGTTCCGAATGCTCATTGGTTGAATTGGTGGTCTGTAACCTAAAGAGTCACTTTTTGTCTTAGAAAAAATATATAACTATACAGGTATCTTCCTACACACATACTGAATGCATTTGCAAAGTTTCAGTGAAATGTGACAAGCACTTTTTTAAATATTTGATTTTTAAATATAGGGTAACCAAGTTGTGCGAGCAAAAAAGTGACAATATTCTACCATACTTAAATGCATTAAATATTTGCAAAGAACTTTTTCTGACTTTTCAAATAAAAAATATCAATCACAACTTGTTTTTTAACAATATTAATGAAGAAATAGTTTTAAAAGTAATCATTTTCTGAGAAATTGGTCTATTTTTAAAAATTTATTTCTGACATGCCTCCCCCTTTTTCTTGATCACATGTCAAAAATCCTAAATCTTTAAATTTTCACAAAAGGTGATATATTTGGCTTTAAATTTGTAAATACAGTGTTTTCACATTAAAACATGACCAGTAAAGGGCACCTAAAGCAAAAAAAGTACTCAATAATGGATTTTCCATGTTGCCATAGGGGAATGCTGATATGGCCTTAACCGCAGTAATGAAAGTGAGTTTTTCCTCATTTCTAACCTAATTTTTGCTCAAATCTACACAAAACTTGATTTCAAGTGCTTATTACCACCATATTTAGGTAAATATAGCCCTCAAAGTTTAATATTTGATATTTTTACTAAATTTTCTACACTTTTTACAAGATAGGACATACAAATCAGCCAAAAAGACCAATTTTCCATAATTTGGACCTATAACTTAAAAAAATGCATATTTTGAAGGATTTTTGTAGTGTATTCCTCTCATGGCAAAGTTAACAAGATCTTCAAGTAGTTTAAAGCTATTTCAAGAAACTTTTCATTTTGCCATGGCTTCAGCTTAAGGCTAAAAACCACTAATTCCACTTTCCATAGGCTTCTATGCTAATTTCACAATATTCAATGGCTTCTCTGGACTTTACCTTAACTTTAACCTGCAGAGGACTATATATCAGCATGATTCTACATATGTCAGCTCACAATCCTCAGAATGGCATGTGGGGTTAGCAGACTTGCAGTGCAGTACTGGTCACCGGAAGTGAAGGGTCTATAAATAGCATGGGAAATCCCAGTGTTTTCACAAGATAGGGGTATATTTAAAAATCATTATGGAGATTAGGCTTCACATCACAAGAAGCAAAATGCACCTATAAAATGTACAGAAATGTTTTTCCTTTCAGAAACTGTTTAAATTTTTTAAATAAGATGAGAACTTTTTTCACAGCACTATGAGGAACAGGGGTAATTTTTGCGTAGGACTATTTTTGCGTACGTTCCGAATGCTCATTGGTTGAATTGGTGGTCTGTAACCTAAAGAGTCACTTTTTGTCTTAGAAAAAATATATAACTATACAGGTATCTTCCTACACACATACTGAATGCATTTGCAAAGTTTCAGTGAAATGTGACAAGCACTTTTTTAAATATTTGATTTTTAAATATAGGGTAACCAAGTTGTGCGAGCAAAAAAGTGACAATATTCTACCATACTTAAATGCATTAAATATTTGCAAAGAACTTTTTCTGACTTTTCAAATAAAAAATATCAATCACAACTTGTTTTTTAACAATATTAATGAAGAAATAGTTTTAAAAGTAATCATTTTCTGAGAAATTGGTCTATTTTTAAAAATTTATTTCTGACATGCCTCCCCCTTTTTCTTGATCACATGTCAAAAATCCTAAATCTTTAAATTTTCACAAAAGGTGATATATTTGGCTTTAAATTTGTAAATACAGTGTTTTCACATTAAAACATGACCAGTAAAGGGCACCTAAAGCAAAAAAAGTACTCAATAATGGATTTTCCATGTTGCCATAGGGGAATGCTGATATGGCCTTAACCGCAGTAATGAAAGTGAGTTTTTCCTCATTTCTAACCTAATTTTTGCTCAAATCTACACAAAACTTGATTTCAAGTGCTTATTACCACCATATTTAGGTAAATATAGCCCTCAAAGTTTAATATTTGATATTTTTACTAAATTTTCTACACTTTTTACAAGATAGGACATACAAATCAGCCAAAAAGACCAATTTTCCATAATTTGGACCTATAACTTAAAAAAATGCATATTTTGAAGGATTTTTGTAGTGTATTCCTCTCATGGCAAAGTTAACAAGATCTTCAAGTAGTTTAAAGCTATTTCAAGAAACTTTTCATTTTGCCATGGCTTCAGCTTAAGGCTAAAAACCACTAATTCCACTTTCCATAGGCTTCTATGCTAATTTCACAATATTCAATGGCTTCTCTGGACTTTACCTTAACTTTAACCTGCAGAGGACTATATATCAGCATGATTCTACATATGTCAGCTCACAATCCTCAGAATGGCATGTGGGGTTAGCAGACTTGCAGTGCAGTACTGGTCACCGGAAGTGAAGGGTCTATAAATAGCATGGGAAATCCCAGTGTTTTCACAAGATAGGGGTATATTTAAAAATCATTATGGAGATTAGGCTTCACATCACAAGAAGCAAAATGCACCTATAAAATGTACAGAAATGTTTTTCCTTTCAGAAACTGTTTAAATTTTTTAAATAAGATGAGAACTTTTTTCACAGCACTATGAGGAACAGGGGTAATTTTTGCGTAGGACTATTTTTGCGTACGTTCCGAATGCTCATTGGTTGAATTGGTGGTCTGTAACCTAAAGAGTCACTTTTTGTCTTAGAAAAAATATATAACTATACAGGTATCTTCCTACACACATACTGAATGCATTTGCAAAGTTTCAGTGAAATGTGACAAGCACTTTTTTAAATATTTGATTTTTAAATATAGGGTAACCAAGTTGTGCGAGCAAAAAAGTGACAATATTCTACCATACTTAAATGCATTAAATATTTGCAAAGAACTTTTTCTGACTTTTCAAATAAAAAATATCAATCACAACTTGTTTTTTAACAATATTAATGAAGAAATAGTTTTAAAAGTAATCATTTTCTGAGAAATTGGTCTATTTTTAAAAATTTATTTCTGACATGCCTCCCCCTTTTTCTTGATCACATGTCAAAAATCCTAAATCTTTAAATTTTCACAAAAGGTGATATATTTGGCTTTAAATTTGTAAATACAGTGTTTTCACATTAAAACATGACCAGTAAAGGGCACCTAAAGCAAAAAAAGTACTCAATAATGGATTTTCCATGTTGCCATAGGGGAATGCTGATATGGCCTTAACCGCAGTAATGAAAGTGAGTTTTTCCTCATTTCTAACCTAATTTTTGCTCAAATCTACACAAAACTTGATTTCAAGTGCTTATTACCACCATATTTAGGTAAATATAGCCCTCAAAGTTTAATATTTGATATTTTTACTAAATTTTCTACACTTTTTACAAGATAGGACATACAAATCAGCCAAAAAGACCAATTTTCCATAATTTGGACCTATAACTTAAAAAAATGCATATTTTGAAGGATTTTTGTAGTGTATTCCTCTCATGGCAAAGTTAACAAGATCTTCAAGTAGTTTAAAGCTATTTCAAGAAACTTTTCATTTTGCCATGGCTTCAGCTTAAGGCTAAAAACCACTAATTCCACTTTCCATAGGCTTCTATGCTAATTTCACAATATTCAATGGCTTCTCTGGACTTTACCTTAACTTTAACCTGCAGAGGACTATATATCAGCATGATTCTACATATGTCAGCTCACAATCCTCAGAATGGCATGTGGGGTTAGCAGACTTGCAGTGCAGTACTGGTCACCGGAAGTGAAGGGTCTATAAATAGCATGGGAAATCCCAGTGTTTTCACAAGATAGGGGTATATTTAAAAATCATTATGGAGATTAGGCTTCACATCACAAGAAGCAAAATGCACCTATAAAATGTACAGAAATGTTTTTCCTTTCAGAAACTGTTTAAATTTTTTAAATAAGATGAGAACTTTTTTCACAGCACTATGAGGAACAGGGGTAATTTTTGCGTAGGACTATTTTTGCGTACGTTCCGAATGCTCATTGGTTGAATTGGTGGTCTGTAACCTAAAGAGTCACTTTTTGTCTTAGAAAAAATATATAACTATACAGGTATCTTCCTACACACATACTGAATGCATTTGCAAAGTTTCAGTGAAATGTGACAAGCACTTTTTTAAATATTTGATTTTTAAATATAGGGTAACCAAGTTGTGCGAGCAAAAAAGTGACAATATTCTACCATACTTAAATGCATTAAATATTTGCAAAGAACTTTTTCTGACTTTTCAAATAAAAAATATCAATCACAACTTGTTTTTTAACAATATTAATGAAGAAATAGTTTTAAAAGTAATCATTTTCTGAGAAATTGGTCTATTTTTAAAAATTTATTTCTGACATGCCTCCCCCTTTTTCTTGATCACATGTCAAAAATCCTAAATCTTTAAATTTTCACAAAAGGTGATATATTTGGCTTTAAATTTGTAAATACAGTGTTTTCACATTAAAACATGACCAGTAAAGGGCACCTAAAGCAAAAAAAGTACTCAATAATGGATTTTCCATGTTGCCATAGGGGAATGCTGATATGGCCTTAACCGCAGTAATGAAAGTGAGTTTTTCCTCATTTCTAACCTAATTTTTGCTCAAATCTACACAAAACTTGATTTCAAGTGCTTATTACCACCATATTTAGGTAAATATAGCCCTCAAAGTTTAATATTTGATATTTTTACTAAATTTTCTACACTTTTTACAAGATAGGACATACAAATCAGCCAAAAAGACCAATTTTCCATAATTTGGACCTATAACTTAAAAAAATGCATATTTTGAAGGATTTTTGTAGTGTATTCCTCTCATGGCAAAGTTAACAAGATCTTCAAGTAGTTTAAAGCTATTTCAAGAAACTTTTCATTTTGCCATGGCTTCAGCTTAAGGCTAAAAACCACTAATTCCACTTTCCATAGGCTTCTATGCTAATTTCACAATATTCAATGGCTTCTCTGGACTTTACCTTAACTTTAACCTGCAGAGGACTATATATCAGCATGATTCTACATATGTCAGCTCACAATCCTCAGAATGGCATGTGGGGTTAGCAGACTTGCAGTGCAGTACTGGTCACCGGAAGTGAAGGGTCTATAAATAGCATGGGAAATCCCAGTGTTTTCACAAGATAGGGGTATATTTAAAAATCATTATGGAGATTAGGCTTCACATCACAAGAAGCAAAATGCACCTATAAAATGTACAGAAATGTTTTTCCTTTCAGAAACTGTTTAAATTTTTTAAATAAGATGAGAACTTTTTTCACAGCACTATGAGGAACAGGGGTAATTTTTGCGTAGGACTATTTTTGCGTACGTTCCGAATGCTCATTGGTTGAATTGGTGGTCTGTAACCTAAAGAGTCACTTTTTGTCTTAGAAAAAATATATAACTATACAGGTATCTTCCTACACACATACTGAATGCATTTGCAAAGTTTCAGTGAAATGTGACAAGCACTTTTTTAAATATTTGATTTTTAAATATAGGGTAACCAAGTTGTGCGAGCAAAAAAGTGACAATATTCTACCATACTTAAATGCATTAAATATTTGCAAAGAACTTTTTCTGACTTTTCAAATAAAAAATATCAATCACAACTTGTTTTTTAACAATATTAATGAAGAAATAGTTTTAAAAGTAATCATTTTCTGAGAAATTGGTCTATTTTTAAAAATTTATTTCTGACATGCCTCCCCCTTTTTCTTGATCACATGTCAAAAATCCTAAATCTTTAAATTTTCACAAAAGGTGATATATTTGGCTTTAAATTTGTAAATACAGTGTTTTCACATTAAAACATGACCAGTAAAGGGCACCTAAAGCAAAAAAAGTACTCAATAATGGATTTTCCATGTTGCCATAGGGGAATGCTGATATGGCCTTAACCGCAGTAATGAAAGTGAGTTTTTCCTCATTTCTAACCTAATTTTTGCTCAAATCTACACAAAACTTGATTTCAAGTGCTTATTACCACCATATTTAGGTAAATATAGCCCTCAAAGTTTAATATTTGATATTTTTACTAAATTTTCTACACTTTTTACAAGATAGGACATACAAATCAGCCAAAAAGACCAATTTTCCATAATTTGGACCTATAACTTAAAAAAATGCATATTTTGAAGGATTTTTGTAGTGTATTCCTCTCATGGCAAAGTTAACAAGATCTTCAAGTAGTTTAAAGCTATTTCAAGAAACTTTTCATTTTGCCATGGCTTCAGCTTAAGGCTAAAAACCACTAATTCCACTTTCCATAGGCTTCTATGCTAATTTCACAATATTCAATGGCTTCTCTGGACTTTACCTTAACTTTAACCTGCAGAGGACTATATATCAGCATGATTCTACATATGTCAGCTCACAATCCTCAGAATGGCATGTGGGGTTAGCAGACTTGCAGTGCAGTACTGGTCACCGGAAGTGAAGGGTCTATAAATAGCATGGGAAATCCCAGTGTTTTCACAAGATAGGGGTATATTTAAAAATCATTATGGAGATTAGGCTTCACATCACAAGAAGCAAAATGCACCTATAAAATGTACAGAAATGTTTTTCCTTTCAGAAACTGTTTAAATTTTTTAAATAAGATGAGAACTTTTTTCACAGCACTATGAGGAACAGGGGTAATTTTTGCGTAGGACTATTTTTGCGTACGTTCCGAATGCTCATTGGTTGAATTGGTGGTCTGTAACCTAAAGAGTCACTTTTTGTCTTAGAAAAAATATATAACTATACAGGTATCTTCCTACACACATACTGAATGCATTTGCAAAGTTTCAGTGAAATGTGACAAGCACTTTTTTAAATATTTGATTTTTAAATATAGGGTAACCAAGTTGTGCGAGCAAAAAAGTGACAATATTCTACCATACTTAAATGCATTAAATATTTGCAAAGAACTTTTTCTGACTTTTCAAATAAAAAATATCAATCACAACTTGTTTTTTAACAATATTAATGAAGAAATAGTTTTAAAAGTAATCATTTTCTGAGAAATTGGTCTATTTTTAAAAATTTATTTCTGACATGCCTCCCCCTTTTTCTTGATCACATGTCAAAAATCCTAAATCTTTAAATTTTCACAAAAGGTGATATATTTGGCTTTAAATTTGTAAATACAGTGTTTTCACATTAAAACATGACCAGTAAAGGGCACCTAAAGCAAAAAAAGTACTCAATAATGGATTTTCCATGTTGCCATAGGGGAATGCTGATATGGCCTTAACCGCAGTAATGAAAGTGAGTTTTTCCTCATTTCTAACCTAATTTTTGCTCAAATCTACACAAAACTTGATTTCAAGTGCTTATTACCACCATATTTAGGTAAATATAGCCCTCAAAGTTTAATATTTGATATTTTTACTAAATTTTCTACACTTTTTACAAGATAGGACATACAAATCAGCCAAAAAGACCAATTTTCCATAATTTGGACCTATAACTTAAAAAAATGCATATTTTGAAGGATTTTTGTAGTGTATTCCTCTCATGGCAAAGTTAACAAGATCTTCAAGTAGTTTAAAGCTATTTCAAGAAACTTTTCATTTTGCCATGGCTTCAGCTTAAGGCTAAAAACCACTAATTCCACTTTCCATAGGCTTCTATGCTAATTTCACAATATTCAATGGCTTCTCTGGACTTTACCTTAACTTTAACCTGCAGAGGACTATATATCAGCATGATTCTACATATGTCAGCTCACAATCCTCAGAATGGCATGTGGGGTTAGCAGACTTGCAGTGCAGTACTGGTCACCGGAAGTGAAGGGTCTATAAATAGCATGGGAAATCCCAGTGTTTTCACAAGATAGGGGTATATTTAAAAATCATTATGGAGATTAGGCTTCACATCACAAGAAGCAAAATGCACCTATAAAATGTACAGAAATGTTTTTCCTTTCAGAAACTGTTTAAATTTTTTAAATAAGATGAGAACTTTTTTCACAGCACTATGAGGAACAGGGGTAATTTTTGCGTAGGACTATTTTTGCGTACGTTCCGAATGCTCATTGGTTGAATTGGTGGTCTGTAACCTAAAGAGTCACTTTTTGTCTTAGAAAAAATATATAACTATACAGGTATCTTCCTACACACATACTGAATGCATTTGCAAAGTTTCAGTGAAATGTGACAAGCACTTTTTTAAATATTTGATTTTTAAATATAGGGTAACCAAGTTGTGCGAGCAAAAAAGTGACAATATTCTACCATACTTAAATGCATTAAATATTTGCAAAGAACTTTTTCTGACTTTTCAAATAAAAAATATCAATCACAACTTGTTTTTTAACAATATTAATGAAGAAATAGTTTTAAAAGTAATCATTTTCTGAGAAATTGGTCTATTTTTAAAAATTTATTTCTGACATGCCTCCCCCTTTTTCTTGATCACATGTCAAAAATCCTAAATCTTTAAATTTTCACAAAAGGTGATATATTTGGCTTTAAATTTGTAAATACAGTGTTTTCACATTAAAACATGACCAGTAAAGGGCACCTAAAGCAAAAAAAGTACTCAATAATGGATTTTCCATGTTGCCATAGGGGAATGCTGATATGGCCTTAACCGCAGTAATGAAAGTGAGTTTTTCCTCATTTCTAACCTAATTTTTGCTCAAATCTACACAAAACTTGATTTCAAGTGCTTATTACCACCATATTTAGGTAAATATAGCCCTCAAAGTTTAATATTTGATATTTTTACTAAATTTTCTACACTTTTTACAAGATAGGACATACAAATCAGCCAAAAAGACCAATTTTCCATAATTTGGACCTATAACTTAAAAAAATGCATATTTTGAAGGATTTTTGTAGTGTATTCCTCTCATGGCAAAGTTAACAAGATCTTCAAGTAGTTTAAAGCTATTTCAAGAAACTTTTCATTTTGCCATGGCTTCAGCTTAAGGCTAAAAACCACTAATTCCACTTTCCATAGGCTTCTATGCTAATTTCACAATATTCAATGGCTTCTCTGGACTTTACCTTAACTTTAACCTGCAGAGGACTATATATCAGCATGATTCTACATATGTCAGCTCACAATCCTCAGAATGGCATGTGGGGTTAGCAGACTTGCAGTGCAGTACTGGTCACCGGAAGTGAAGGGTCTATAAATAGCATGGGAAATCCCAGTGTTTTCACAAGATAGGGGTATATTTAAAAATCATTATGGAGATTAGGCTTCACATCACAAGAAGCAAAATGCACCTATAAAATGTACAGAAATGTTTTTCCTTTCAGAAACTGTTTAAATTTTTTAAATAAGATGAGAACTTTTTTCACAGCACTATGAGGAACAGGGGTAATTTTTGCGTAGGACTATTTTTGCGTACGTTCCGAATGCTCATTGGTTGAATTGGTGGTCTGTAACCTAAAGAGTCACTTTTTGTCTTAGAAAAAATATATAACTATACAGGTATCTTCCTACACACATACTGAATGCATTTGCAAAGTTTCAGTGAAATGTGACAAGCACTTTTTTAAATATTTGATTTTTAAATATAGGGTAACCAAGTTGTGCGAGCAAAAAAGTGACAATATTCTACCATACTTAAATGCATTAAATATTTGCAAAGAACTTTTTCTGACTTTTCAAATAAAAAATATCAATCACAACTTGTTTTTTAACAATATTAATGAAGAAATAGTTTTAAAAGTAATCATTTTCTGAGAAATTGGTCTATTTTTAAAAATTTATTTCTGACATGCCTCCCCCTTTTTCTTGATCACATGTCAAAAATCCTAAATCTTTAAATTTTCACAAAAGGTGATATATTTGGCTTTAAATTTGTAAATACAGTGTTTTCACATTAAAACATGACCAGTAAAGGGCACCTAAAGCAAAAAAAGTACTCAATAATGGATTTTCCATGTTGCCATAGGGGAATGCTGATATGGCCTTAACCGCAGTAATGAAAGTGAGTTTTTCCTCATTTCTAACCTAATTTTTGCTCAAATCTACACAAAACTTGATTTCAAGTGCTTATTACCACCATATTTAGGTAAATATAGCCCTCAAAGTTTAATATTTGATATTTTTACTAAATTTTCTACACTTTTTACAAGATAGGACATACAAATCAGCCAAAAAGACCAATTTTCCATAATTTGGACCTATAACTTAAAAAAATGCATATTTTGAAGGATTTTTGTAGTGTATTCCTCTCATGGCAAAGTTAACAAGATCTTCAAGTAGTTTAAAGCTATTTCAAGAAACTTTTCATTTTGCCATGGCTTCAGCTTAAGAGTCACTTTAGTAAAAAAAAATAACACGGGAACGAAAAATCTGAAATTTATAAAAATCGAAAGGGAGCTTACGTCAATAAATATATGCACAATTCACAAAAGTTTCATAAAAGTTGATGGAAGTGTTATTGAGTTATTGTCCGAAGTGTGGACGACGGACGGACGGACGGACGGACGGAAGGACAACGATATACCATAATATGTCCCGTATTAGATGGGCGTATAAAAAACGTGAACACATTTTTTCTGGTTTTCTTAAAAATATACATATTAACTTTACAACAATTCTTTTATTATAATTGGACAATAAACCCCACATCTTGTTTGAAGACGCGTATGGATAATAAACCCTGCATCTTGCTTGAAGACGAGTATGGACACTAAAACCTGCATCTTGTCTGAAGACGCGTATGGACAATAAACCCTGCGTCTTGTTTGAAGACGTGTTTAGATCGTAATAACTTGGAATGTACTGCAGTTCAGACAAATCTAAATTTACATGTCTATTGGGCGATCTTAATGCACGAATTGCAAATGAAAATGACTTTGTAAATTTTAACCGAAATGAGCATGCTGAAAATGATTTTCTGAATTTATAGAATTTTGATGAAGCCAAAATGTCTGTCAATGGAAAGAGTAAGGATAAAAGTAAAAAAGATGGTTTTCGTGAATATTATTCTACTCTTGATCATATATTTTTAATTTTTTCACTGTTCAAATTATTGAGATTCAAGAAAAAAACTATACTGCGCTTTTATCGATTTTGAAAAAGGTTTTGGGTGAAGTGTGGAGACATTGTCTGTTTTATAAACTACTAATTAATAACGTTGTATTTAATATGTATTCCCATATCAAATCATGTATTTCTTATAACAATTGTTTGTCAGATAACTGAATGTAGTTGGAGTTAGACAAAGGGAAAACTTGCCATTTTCCTTTTTCGATTTTTCAGAATAATTTGTAAGATTTTCTTTTAACCAAAAAAATAAAAAAAATAAAAAAAAATAAACAGTTTCCTTTGAATTAGAAAGAAAATTATGTATATTTGAAAATATTTGTTCTACTATATGCCGACGATACTGCACTCTTAATTGGCCGAATCATCAAAGGATCTTCAAGCTCATTTAAATACTTTTCAGGAATATTGTGAAACATGGAAGTTGATGGTAAATGCAAATAAAGCAAAAGTCATGTTTTTGGAGGTTTTGGCAGAATCCGCACAGATTTAAAATTCTCTTATGGATATGTTGATATTGAAATTGTAAAAGAATTCAATTGATTTAGCTTGATATTGTCTTTACCAAAACCTGTAATTTTGGTGGCAAAAAGTCATTTGGTCGATACAGCTCTAAGAGCCATGTGTGAGCTTCTTAAATTGGTACCACTCTCTATAAACTTCCTATTAGTATCCACTCTATATAAACTTCCTATTAGTATTCCAATTGATTGATTTGGTAAAATGGTAAAACCTATATTTACCTAATGGCTTTGAGGTTGTTGGATGGTAATAATGGTGTATTGAAAGAGTTCATCTGAAATTCTGTAAAATTCTTTTAAATTTGAAATCTCCACTCCTACCTATATGATATACGGTGAGCTGGGTACATGTAGATACCCACTGGAAATTTATATAAAGTTAAGATGCATTGCTTTTTTTTGGGACTTGTATCTGGTAAACATAAAAAAATCTCATGCATAGTATATAAAATTTGTGAAAAAAAATAAAGAACACAATCCTTGTGCTGGGTGTTGTTTATACAGAAAATTTTGAATGAATGTAGTTTTTCATACATATGGAATGATGAAAGTTTTGAAAGTGTTAACTGGCTTAAAGGTGTTGTGAGGCGAAGCTTAATAGACCAATTTGTAAAATCTTGGCATTCAACCATTTTTGACTCCCCAAAAGCATATAATTATAGAACCTTTAAGACAATGTTTGAATTCGAAGAATATTTAATATTTTGCAGATAACTGACGCGATAAAATTTTGCAGGTTCAGAACTACAAACCATCAATTACCATTAGAAAAAGGCAAATGGCAAAATATAGATACATGTAGAGAAAACCAACATTGTCATCTCTGCTCCTGTAAAAAAATTAGGAGACGAATACCACTATATTTTTGAATGTATAAATTTAACCGAAAAACGCAAACGGTATTATCTGAAAACTCATAACACTTTTAAGTTTTCTGAACTAATATCAAGTAAAAAACAAAAGAGTTATTGAACAATTTATGTAAATTTATGACACATGTTAACGATACTGTTTGATGTCCTGGTTTACTATCTGTCTGTCTGTACCGTCACTTTGTCAAAGTTAACTAAAGTTGACAGAGTTATAAATGTCAGATCCAGATATTTACAAATCGGCTCTAAACCAGGGTCCAAAGTTATTAAATTTATAATATCAGTATGCAAATTAATAATTAATATTTTACGTCTATGAAGGCATTCAAAATTTTATTTCAAAAGTTTTCAATCTCAGTTTCAATAAAGGAATTTGAAATGCATCAGAAGTACGAGCATAAACACAATAGTGTCAACATTTTTATTATGAAATTATCCAGTGATACATAAATAATATGAAATAAGATTGCAAAGTCCGTTGTGAGTTTGTTATATTCTGTGGTTTTTAGATATTTGGGTTTCCCCTACCTTTTTTTATCGTTCGCTGCCTTATTGTTCGCTAGCTTGATCGGGCTTATTGTTCGCTGGCTTATTTTTCGCTAGCTTGATCGGACTTATTGTTCGATAGCTTGAGCTTGGCAAGTTTTTTGTACATATTGTAAATAGTTGTATTTGTTCATGAATGTGTGTTATGTACTTGTTGATTTTATCTGTACCAACGTAAATTGGCTGTGTAAAGATATAGTGTATAGAATGACATTCTTATTGCGTGTACATGTACATGTGAGTCCTAGATCTTGACTTGGGAAGTTGTCGACTTCTGACACTAGTGTAAAGCTGGGAAACAGGTGCGAATGAAGTTTGAAAAAGTATGGATATGGCGTCGGAATTGTTTATCGAATTATTTAGCGAAAGACTAGATTCTCTTAATTATCGTTTGATATATTTAATGTACTTTTCAACAATTCCGCGACAGCAACTCTGTATACATGTAGTTCATGTTTAAATTATCTGTTTACCATTGTGTTATATATGGTTCCACCAATATAGTCATATCTATATGGATATACTCTTAGGCATTTACAATTTTGCAATGTCATTCTAGTTTTCTATATATGGTTTACTTTATATTTAAATACATTATAAAAGAAGAAAAAAAAAAAATTGTAAATTCTTCCATCTTAGTAGTTTATCGCTCGGGGTAAAACAATGAGACATAAATGGCCACCTCCTGGTTAAACAACGATAAAATGGAGTTTCCTTGATTTATTTCGGTTCTAATAGGATTGGTTTCTTCATATTTTTTTAATAAACACAGCCTATCTGTAGCGCGAAATGTTGGTCATGTGTTTATCACCTTTTTACCATGGATGTGATCTAAAAGGCTTTGAAGCACGTCATATTAGAATGAAAATTACTTTATCGTATCGTTATTTGAATTATTAAATGATAATAAGATTCTCTTCATGTTTTTAAGAAAGTGTTAATAACAACTCTGATGGTCATTAACACCATTCCAGGCAGTAGACTGTACCATTAAATCTAACACATGGTCATGAAATTTGTGAACTTAAAATAAATCAATCTCAATATGTTAAATAGCTTCAAGGGATTTTGGTTGGCGACTAACACAGGTCTGACCATTTAATACTTAAGAAATTGTTGGTCATGTGATAATCACCTTTTTTACCATACGTGTGGTCTAAAGACCTTTGAAGCACGCCATATTAAAATTTTGATTAAACCATTGTTATGACTTCAACTTATTGTTAACTTTGCATGCCAAATGAAGCATAAACAGAGAAATTTTACCAATTTACTTTTATTATAAAATTAACCGACCATTGTTCGCTTTATCAATACTAGATGATCGCGGTCGAGTGACCAAAGAGTCGACAGAGTACTAATTTGACGATCACGCGAATTAAAACAAAATAAGTAATCGTTATAAAGGATCTTCTATCATACATCAATGGTGTACAGTTTTCTTCTATCATACATCAATGGTGTACAGTTTTGTTCATATACATCAATGGTGTACAGTTTTCTTCTATCATACATCAATGGTGTACAGTTTTGTTCATATACATCAATGGTGTACAGTTTTGTTCATATTGCTTAAGTGGTTTAAGAGGCGTTGACCATTAACTTTAAGCCATGAATCGTAGAAAACAGTAAGTGAAGTTACAATTAATATTTCTCCTCTAATTACAGATCGAGTATTTTTGTTCTAATTCTATAATAAACATAGACATGTATGGCGCGGAATGTGTGTCATAATTCAATATTAATTTTATTACATAAATATTATATATGCGCGAATACATTATTATTTCTGCATATGCATAATTCTATTTATGCAATCACGTATTTAATTATGCATATGCATAATTCTATTTAATATATGCAATTGCGTAATTAATTATGCATATGCGTAATTATATTTATGCAATAGGATAATTCTGCATACGGTTGCATAAATAGAATTACGCTCTTGCAAACTTAATTACGCGATTGCATAAATAGAACTAAGCATATATATGCAGAAATAATAATGTATACGCATAA
The DNA here is from genome assembly GCA_037379345.1 of Perna viridis. Lineage (NCBI taxonomy): Eukaryota > Metazoa > Mollusca > Bivalvia > Mytilida > Mytilidae > Perna > Perna viridis. Next base: position 48,462,976 of record CM074516.1, on the reverse strand, counting down.
ATATATTTACGTATTCCTCGCCATTGACATGACAATAGGGTATGTAAGTCTCGTCACGTGACTCCGTGATTTCATGAGAATGGGTCCTCACCTCCCATTCAAATGCATAGTTTGTTTTGTTTGTTTGTTGGGGTTTAACGTCCGAGCAGCAATATTTCAGCTATATTCAGACGATGAACATGAAATGATGATGAAATGAAAGAGGGATGGGACACAAGGACAATAGGGTCGACAAATTTTGATTGCCACTGGAAATAGGGAGAGGTGGGTAGGGTCGGGCAATTTAGCCTCCTGTGGCGGAGCCCTATGGTTCCTACTCCGGGAGAAACCACAGTAGGGTTCTTTAACGTGCGAGGAACGTGACATCGTTCCCAACACGATGCACCACTATGGTTTGCGGTCAGGTTTTCCGTATTATAGCCTGACAACCCAGCATGTAACACGCCAGGGGTACCCCATTCCACCACCTGGGGCACACATCCCAGTTGCTCTGTGGGCAAAGCGCCCTAGCCCCCGGCTAGGGTTCTGAGCACTAATTAGTCGCCTTTTACGACAAGCTTAGCGCTGCTGCAGGCCAATTCTTTTAACACCCGGACCTGCACGGGGATCAAATGCATAGAGATCCGTCATTAACATAGCATTGAGTTCAATGTTAAAACCAAAATATATTTTTGTGAAAAAATTCTGATAAAAAAATGACAAATATCTAGTTCTACTGAATAAAAATGTTAAGGAATAATCAAAGGAACCAAGGTTATAGCGGTAATCAAAAGAATGTAATCCAGGGACAAAGACCAGACGTGGAAAACAGACATACACAACAAAGAACGTAAAGTAACTAAAATCATACATACAAAGTAACAAAAGCAAATGAGCAACTCGGACGCCACTAAAAAAAAAAAGAAAAGCATAGAAATAGAAGATTTTGCATAGTGATACAGCGTTTTCATTTCCCGGAAGTGAACAACAAAATGCAGACCTGCCTTCGGATTCCAATACGTTCTACATCTAAAATTCCGGAAGGAAAACTGAAACTAGAACGAGACTTACAAACCCTATATTTGACATGATTCTTTGTTGTTCTTCCCGTGTCAATATCCAGGACTTTAAAAACATCCGGCATCTTCTTGAAATTTAATTACAGGAAATTAGTCTCGTACGAGAGTCAAATCACTTTCAAATTGTCCCCTTAAATGGAACTTTTCCAAGAATTAAAACTATTTTTTCAGATCCTTACTTAAAAGCCTTATGTTTATTAATAATACTTTGGAACTAATGCCAAAATGTCAATCATATACTATATACATATACTGGCCAAAGAGTACATGTAATTTTCGCCGACAAATTTTGTCCTCTCCTGGTTAACAAGTTCATGTCCAAATTTTAAGACAAAGCGTTTAACAGAAAGATAACAAGATATCACGCAACGGTTGAGGAAAAAACCATTGGTGAGCAGATTGCCAGAATTGGTTCTGTCTTGATAATGGCGAGATCTCTGACCAGTAAATATTGTAAATGTCTGTATGCTTATTGTACCAACTCTCACCCATCATAGATCCGTAAATTAATACAGAACGCTGTACCCATTTTTTCGCGTAATTTTTATTATATATGATGTATATGATATATTTTACCACAGAAATTCATCTTATAATTAAATCAATATTTCTCATTGGTCTTTTATTATTGTTATAGATAGGCCTGTTTATTACAAATCATCTTTCTTCGTAACTTTTAAAGTACCAATAAGAAAGATCGTAAATTGGTTATAAAACTTCACCTGATTTGGGATCGTTACACATCGATATTTAAAACAGTGTAAGAAGCGTGTCGAATTTCAAAACAGACGAAATAATAATTTGTGGACAAATTCCGTGCATCCGTGGTGCAACAGGGTACTATTGAAAGGAAAATATAAGACATACCAGGTTGTTTAAATATTGCCGACGATCTTATCTTATTTGAAAAACCATGAGAAATATTTAAAACACTACGTTCCCTGAAAACCCGACTCCATGAAAAGAATCTTACTTTGAACCGAGGCAAATGCGAATTCAAAATCGCAATTGTAATTCATTATTGATATATTTACATGTGCGTCCTTAAGCAAAATTTCATGCCAGTGCACTTTTCTGGACAAATTGGTTTAATCTGGGACTTAGAAGCTGTTTTATTGGTCCCAGGTTTAATTTGACCCAGGGGTATGAGAGGAGCTGATGTTTTACGACGACGATGACTACATTGACAAACGCAAAGAGAAGACTTTAGAAGTTGATATGGCCCGTCGAAAAAAAAAACCAAAAAAAAAAAAAAAAAAAAAAAAAAAAAACAAAAAAAAACAACAAAAAACAAAAAAACCCAACCTCCAAAAATTGCAAAATACACTTGCAATAAACAATGTGACTGCTCCAGACATGCGTTGCGTTAATGACATATTTTTGCAGTGATCGATTAATTCAATATTAATGTCTCTACAGGTAACCCTAGTGCTATTAGCTGGACATCCTGAGGCTTTGCCCAAGATTTCACACCATGGCTGGTGGGCAGCAATAGAGTAACCTTGATTTTTATTTTATCTAGAATTCTACTCATGTTATAGACGGCCTTCTTGGTCTGGTTTGATGAAGTTAACGTTTTTTTCATTGTTGAAGACCCTCATACAACATCAAGACGCAGGAGAGACATTAAAGTCCTGTTCATTGATATCAGTTATTTTCAGTGAATCATGTGAGTTTTTAAATTTTAAATAATTCAATGAATTCACTATAAACAATAGGTAGGGAGTTTACCAGTCATGCAAGTTTATACATAAAAAGGGGGAGGGGTCCGGACTTCGGTGCAGATGTTTACACATAGAAGGTGGAAGGTTTATTTCGACACGTTCTGCGTCTTTCCATGTCTGTACAGTTTTGCACCCCGGAAAAATGGTGGATGTCGTTTAATTTAGCAAAATAATGAACGTACAATACTCGTGTAACATATACACATAATGCGGGCAGTGCGTCGATTGAGCATGCACGAAAGCATATTATATCACACGGACCAATGTCGGTCTCCGAATTGGGATATTTTCCCAAACATTCGTGTTTTTTCCGTAGGAAAAAGATTGTTTCAAAGACAAATTTAGGAAGTACACAACACTACATTTATACCTCATAACACAAATATATTCGATCTTGTATGGTTTCAGAGGAGTTGCGGCTCAAAGAAATCGGTCTCTTCCTTTAGTAGTATAGATGCAACTAACTACTATTAGTCCAAAAAGAAAAAAAAAAAGACGAAAAAAAAGCCTTTTATAATCATTATATTACTGAATGCATATACTCAAAAATCTACATGTATGCTGGGTTCTGGCTAGTCCCTTCGTCACTTTCATTGACGAACTTGGACTTGATTATGCTTTCCCCTTGCTTTGAAGTAATGACTAACGCCTTAAAAATAAATTTTCCATTAAGACTACAATGTCCATTGCAGCTGTTAGTTGGGCTACACGTATTTAGACCTGTGCGTCTATTATATGCACCTTAGACATTTTTTAAATCGATCGGCATCATTATAGATAACATAAAAGAATCCGATTCTAGGCTGAAATTCAGATGATTAATTATTTCATAGTAGATTTTATCATCAGAAACTGTCAACTGAAATTTAAAGAGTGAGAATAAAGTGAACTGAAATGACGGATGAAACAGTGATAACGCCAACACTATCAGTCTACTGTTTATTGTGTAGTGTTTAAATTGTAAATGCTGAAGCGAAAATGTGCAAATTAAAAAAGAAACTGAATGGTACTTTCTTTCAATCGAGAAAAAAATAGACTATAATTGATTATGTATACAATTTTAAAGGTCTCGCCTTTTTTTCATTGATGAACAACCAACCCTTACTTACTATTATATATACTATTATGTATACTATTTTACAGATTTTCAAGACATGGTTTTCTGTAACCACAGGGCGGTTCAGGATATGTTGTAAAGACAATAACAATTTTTAAACAACTGGAGAGTTTTTATTAACAATTAAGTGAGAAACAACACTTGGAAAGATGTATCCGTTTTATAATATAAAGAAACAAGTACAACAGCATTGGATGTCTATAGTCATTCTACTGGGTATATGCTTTCTTATGTTTAAACTTGTAGTCCGGACGATGCCTTTAGAAGACTCGTTACCACTATGGAATATTGCTTCGGCAACCTGGTTTAATATTACAATATCAAAGGTAAAAGAGGACATGAATAATTATGATGTTGGAACAATTAATTTCGATCAAGAAACTTTCAAAAGGGTGAGAAATAATTACAGGGAAGGTTATCGTACCATTGCACACTTTTTATCTTCAGGCAATGGGAGCAAATTGGAGCATTTGTTTAAAGAAAATTCCAAGTTAAAACGTCAGGGGAAGTTAGCTGTGTTTCAAAAAGTTGTGATCTCCTCAGATGGCTGGATTGTAGATGAAAACAAGCCGTTAGCCGTCAGGAACGGTGGTTGCTATAGCCCTGATAATTTATTCATCCGTACCGTATTTGTACCAAAATATGAAAAAGTCATTTCTATAGCTGTATTTTGGGGCCACGGAATATGGCATTTCCCAATGGAATCTTTAGTAGGATTATATTATATGACAGATGAAGAAATAAAGTCTAGCTATATTCACGTGACTTCTCGGAATAAATGGGTTCTACGGTGGTTAAAACTAGCAGGTATACATGAAGAAAAGGTAATAGATGGGACAATATATGCTAAGACTTTGATAGTACCAGAAACCGCAGGATGTGGTTCACCGCATGGTGAACAAATACAATGGATGAAAAAGTTCATCGTGCAAAGAACACCTGTCAAACGGAATTCTCTCTTGTTAATCAAACGGACAAGAAAGCGTGTAATACCGAATTTCAATGAATTGGAAAATGTAGTCAAAGAATACGCAAAACTTCTGAATTTACGCTTTGTCATCCATGATGACAGTTCTCTTCCATCATTTGAAGAACAATCGAGACGTTTTGCCGAGGCTGTCATTGTAATAGGACCACATGGTGCTGGTTTAGTTCACTTACTGTCTTCTGAGGTCAAGACTTGTGTCGTCGAGTTTTTACCCACTGATCTAAATCTTTGCTACATGAGATTAAGTTACCTTCTTGGACATTATTACTTCTCAGTGCCACTGTATTCAGACCAATCAGTCAAACTCGATGACGTTCAGAAGGCATTGACGTCTTGTTTGAGACCACAGGCATAAAACTAAGATTGTTTATATAAAGCTCTCGATATTACGGTAAAAATTGTTTAAATGCGCGGTACTGTAAATAATGTGCAATAAATTCCTATGCGTTTAAAACAAATTAAATGCAGTGCCCTCACAAGCTCTCTGTTGTGTGTTGTCTCTGCTTATTGTCTCCTTTACCAAATATGAGTGATAATTTACCGTGCATAACCGAAAATAATAGAAGAAATTTCCATATATTCTAGTAACCGCAAACAAGCATATTCTGAAAAAAAAATCGCTCTCTTTGAACGCACTCTTATAACTATTTTGTTATAAACACAGTATGATTTTCACTTAGGGAATTTGGTTTATAACCTAAGTGAAAAGGACCTATAGTGAGCCAATTTGTGAAAAATCGGATAGGGAAGAATTAGCCGTAATCAAAAGAATGCAATCCAGGGATAAAGACCAGACATGGAAAACAGACATATGCAACAAAGTATATACAGAAATTAAAATCATACATACAAAGTAACAAAAGCAAATGAGCAACTCGGACTCCACTAAACACTGGGAGCATGGACCAGGTGCCCCGGTAGGGTAAGTGTCCTCTTTTCTAGAAACAAACGCCGAGTTGCTCATAAAAAGTCAAGTCCGGGGTAGACAAACGAGGAAAGGAAAACTATGACCCTTTGAATAAATCAGTTTTCATGGTGCAAATGGATACACCATAACGATCCACGAGTTCATGATGACGACCATAAAACTTCTGTAGTGATGACTTCAATCTTGTAGCAACATAACCCTGTTCCAGAAGCCTATTTGTTAGAGTTCTAGCGTGATACAAAAAGTCTGCGTAGTTTTGGCAAGCTCTGGCAAAACGTATGAGTTGTGATATGAACACTCCATACGCAGGTGCTGAAGGGATGTTGCCACAGATGAAAGGAAAGTTGACAACTTTGAATGAAAAGTCATCACGTTTGTCGTAAAGTTTGGTCAATAGTTTTCCTTTGCCATCGATTTCTAAGTGTAGGTCAAGATATGAGGCTGACTTCACAGTGTCTGTTGTATCATTTATCTCGAGTTCTTTTGGGGGTAGATGCGATGTATCAAATCCCCGAAATTAGGATTGTTTAAAGATAATACGTCATCTATATAGCGGAAACTGAAATTATAGGATGTAGCCAAACGATGTTCTTTCTTTCGGATCAGATCAGTTATAAAGTCAGCCTCATAAAAGTGAAGGAATAGGTCAGCAAGTAAAGGAGCACAATTTGTTTCCATTGGAATTCCGACCGTTTGTTGAAAAACACGTCCACCACACTGGACAAATATGTTGTCGATTAAAAATTCCAGCATTTTGTAAACATCTTCCTCTGTATATTTGGAAGATGATTCGGAATTATTTCCTACAAAGTATGAGGAATCTCTACCAAGAACTATATATTTGTATCTAGGTGTTCCATCTTTTTTGGAAAAACAACGATGTACAATGTTTTTAAGTCGGGATTTTAACTAAGTATGGGAAATGGAAGTATACAGTGTTGAAAAATCATAGGTTTTAATAATGCTATTATATTCAGATAATAGTCATGAACTGATTGTCTCCAAAAGATTTTTCGAATTTTTCAGGATCCACATTGAATAAATACCACTACGGGAGTAACAAGTGTTGTGGTAGGACTGCAGACCCTCTTTGACAGTTGTGAGTATAGAAGTTAAAAGTTTTGAAAGAGGTTTGGTGTACAATTTGCAGATCCAGCCGTGTAACGTTGTTGGTATGGATTCTTGTTGAGTTTAGGTATCCAGTATATAGACGGTAAATCAAAATCATCGTCCCCGGTAGAGACCAAAAGAGGATAGCACAGATTTATGGTTTTCCACAATCTCTTCTGTGGAGAGTGTGGTAGCAGTATAGGTTTTATCACTGCTATTATTTTCTACGTCTACCTCTGATAATAAGCATTGGCTGTAAAACGTTTTGCAGTCAAAAATGGCAATAGAAATCGTTAAAAATACATTTTGATATTTTTGCTGTGAATTAAGTCTGAACCATTACAACTTACCGCCGTTTACTAGAATTGATCTTATTTTTATTCGCACAGTCATGTATGGAATACGCTTTTGATGTCTGGAAGGGTGTTAGTAATAATTCAGAAAAAATTGCAACTTGAAGCTGGACGTATTGTAACAGGTTAACTTGTTGTACTCTTTTCATGATCATCTGTATCCACAGTACTTGACCGATCTTACGCCATCACTTAATAACGTAATGTCGTCGTATGATTTAAGCAACTGTACGGATTACAGTTACCATACCCAATTTTTATTCAACATTTAGAGACTGGAAGCAACTGGAATGCCAGGAACATAATCACTTTCAAAAGAATCATTAAAGGACAACAGGGAACAAAACATTATTACTTCAATTTTGGTGAAAAGGAAAGTTCATGTTATTCATACCTGGTCCAGGTTTAGAAACGTTCGGAGCTTCCTACATTCGGGGTTTAGAAACGTTTGGACCTTCCTACATTCGGGGTTTAGAAACGTTCGGAGCTTCCTACATTCGGGGTTTAGAAACGTTTGGACCTTCCTAAATTCGGGGTTTAGAAACGTTCGGAGCTTCCTACATTCGGGGTTTAGAAACGTTTGGACCTTCCTAAATTCGGGGTTTAGAAACGTTTGGACCTTCCTACATTCGGGGTTTAGAAACGTTCGGAGCTTCCTATATTCGGGGTTTAGAAACGTTTGGACCTTCCTAAATTCGGGGTTTACAAACGTTCGGAGCTCGAAGATTACATTCACTATATTAACGTAACATTTTTAATGGCTGGTAACAAAAGTCTTACATATGATGAAAACACAAACATTTTTTGCTTGCGTTTGTCATTTTATCAAACGAAGAAAAAGGTAAGAATAATGCTTTATATAAAATAATTATCTCCCACCTCACCCCTTTCACCTGGTTCCTTTTTCATTGTATTCCCCAGTCTAAGTTTCACAGCGTTCATGTTGATGCGTAAATATTTTCTAAAAATGATATGATACAGTGGTTTGTTAAGTAATCAGCTAGTGTGCTAGTATTTAGGGAACTAGGGATTTCTTATGTATTAATACTGCCCAATACAGGGCCATGGTATTTTTCACGGGAGTTGGTAGATACACTTCTAACGATGCCATAGATGGGGATTTTGGGTTGGAAACCACCACATGTTAAGCCATTTTTAGAAATTAGGCAAGATGTTCTAATATGGGCTTAAGTAGAATTAATTTTAGTTTTTGAATGGTTTATACAAAAATGTAAATACAAAATTAAAAACTGGGGCTGTAAAGTATTGGAAATGTTAAAACAGTATAACTATGGGCAATATTGTAATTTTGAAATACATATAATGCACAAAAATAGTTGTCAAACAACTCAGAGGAAGATATGTTTGTAAAAATTGAGAAAGGCTGGTATATAAAAGTTAGCTTATACGCTGACGGTAGTAAATTATGAACCCAAAATTGCATAATCAAGAATTAGTACAGAGACAAATGCAGTACTTATATTGAAGATGAGTTACATGTTGTTATACAATGCCCGGTATATGCAGATCATGTGATGTATATCTAAGGCAACCTGTTATATTTTAAGAAATAAGTACTTCTGTCTTTCAACAGTTTCCATTTATCTTTTTAGATTAGTGCATACAATGCTAACTTTTTCCTATTCCTTATCATTGTTGTTTTAATTTTATTTAATTGTCGTCATTATGCAATATTTTATACTCATTTTGTTTGTATGGGAGAGGACCTCCTATGCATAATGTTGTGATAGCTTCTGGAGTCCAATCCTCTTGCTTGTACTCTTGAGGAAAAAGAAATATGTTTAAACTAAACCGCCATTTGCATTGTGCAATTAATGAAAAACCAGCCAAAGATGGTTGGCAAGGTGCTCATACGTGTAGGTGATAATGTAATTTTTTGGTTAAAAAATAAAACACAGTACCAGTAAACCTCACATATATGTATATATAAGTCACTCGTACCATTCGTACCCTAACTAACGTCAGTCGAACACTACGTTCATCGATAAAGAATCGAGTCTGACCCTGGCATATTTTAATCTCTGTTTTTTTTTTTTAGATGGGGGTTAAAGTATTGTTATTATAATGCCATTTGGTTATTACAATAATCGATAAGTCTGATTTAGTCCAAGAACAGCTTGTATTGTTTTAAATTTCATGTTGTAACGCCCATTCTCCCGGAGTTTCCAAATCATCCAAATATAATTGTGTGAGTACTTTTCTATATAAACAACACACCGACGACGTTATTTTTACACATTAAAAGCGACATGAGCACCAGAGAATTTAAAAATGAAATTCCTTGCCAAGCCCAGTGAACTTCTATTGAAAAACGAATAAATGTTTTAAAATCTTAAATATACTGTGCGTACAAATCAAGTTTTGCGTGTTACTTGTTTACGTACGTTTAGAAAACTGCTACTGCTTTCGAAAATAAGACTTTTAATAGAAAAAAGACTGAACAATTTATCCAAAATAAAACAAAGCAAAACAAACATGAATAGATTAAGCATTTGAAGCCCGAAACGCACAAAAATATTCACAGAATTAGTTGTTCACAATTTAAACTGTAAAAGTTGTCGACAACGTATACTGGGGATCATTAGAAATGCTTGGTACCTAATCATTGTATACTACTGTTATCAACGAGTTTATTGTGTTTCCATCATAATGATCTGGACACAAAACACATCGGCACTGCTTTTGAATTGCAGTCCTGTGGTTGCAGGCCATACGTATAGACCACGTGACCATTAGTGCCGTTGTTGTACGCGATGTACGCTGAAGCACAGAAGAAAGGAGTTATATAAAAGTTATGTTCTATCAGTTGTGAGTTAGCAACGGAATTATCACTCTCCCAAATCCAGCGTCCGAAAGTATCATGCTTCAGAGATGTGAACACTTCTACAAGAAATAAACATTTGAAATTTATTTGATGAAAATAATCAAACTTGAATGTAACCATTGTTGAAGCATTTTAAACTCGAAACATATTAAGATGGTCCAATGAATGTAGAGACCGGTATACTATAACAAGTTCTCCAACACATTGAGTACCTAAGACTCTGAAATAATGACCACTCAATTCTTATGAAAGTTGTGGCATTATATCATGTACTTGGGAGTCCTATATATTACAGAAGTAGGTTCATAACTATTTGCTTTAAAATACATATGCTTAACTCGAATTTCAAGGTTTATGTATAATAGTTATGTAGTTGTCTTTGTAAGAATCATGCACAATCTGATACACCCTCCCCAAAAGGCTACATATTTTCATTTTTGTAATTAAGTTGTTATTTGGGTCTCTACTATGGAAAATGTAAATATTCATTCCAATCTGCCTGCTCTTAAGAGATAATCAACTGTTACATTGAAAATCCAGTAGATTCTATTGTATTTGAGTGTCATTTAGTTATCTCCCTTAATTATGAAATCTTCAGTGCATTCTATATAATATTTATCTCCTATGACCATGGGTTACATGAAAACTGAATATTAATTTCTGTTTACTATGGCTATTCAAACAAAATATTTAAAATAAAAATATGTAGGCTTTTTACCCATGAATAACTTTTGCATGATTCTTAGCTGGAGTGCTACTTAAGTCTATATATATATATTGATTTCTTATCTTGTACAATTAATGATATAGTAGTTAAACATCTCACCACTATCTTTATGGGTATTATAGTAATGAGAGAACACCTTCAGTATGTCCAACTTGTCGGAAAATTTCACCAAATGTGCACAACGTACGTGGCAATACATCTGCAAGTACAAAAACGATATAACACGTGTTATCCTTCAGAATGAACCTTCTTTATACAATCATTATTCACACTCTATAAGTACAAAAAAACGATATCGTGTTATTCGTCAGAGTGACTCTCTCTTTGAATATTACTTAAGTTAATCAGTACTATATTTCGCGGGATTCGAAATGCAGAAATGTCACGTTGTATAGTGTACAAATATACACGTATTGTAGATAAAAAAATAAATAAATAACAATAGCCACATTTTTTCTTCCGGGTGGCAAACAAATAGACAAGTAAGGCTGGGTCCCATTTTGGTACTTTAACCTGGAGGAAGAATTTAAAGAGTACATAGCTGCCATACCAGTGTCCTCCGATGAATAACACAATTTGATGTCTTTCAAGCTGACTTTATAACTGATCTGATCAGAAAGAAAGAACATCGTTTGGCTAGATCCTTCAATCTCAATTTCCGCTATATAGATGACGTGTTATCTTTAAACAATCCTAATTTCGGGGATTTGATACATGGCATCTACCCAAAAGAATTTGAGATAAAGGATACTACAGACACTGTGAAGTCAGCCTCATATCTTGACCTACACTTAGAAATCGATGGTAAAGGGAAACTATTGACCTAACTTTACGACAAACGTGATGACTTTTCATTCAGAATTGTCAGCTTTCCTTTCATCTGTGGCAATATCCCTTCGGCACCTGCGTATGGAGTGTTCATATCACAACTCATACGTTATGCCAGAGCTTGCCGAAACTACGCAGACGTTTTGTATCGCGCTAGAACTCTAACAAATAGGCTTCTGGAACAGGGTTATGTTGCTACAAGATTGAAGTCATCACTACAGAAGTTTTATGGTCGTCATCATGAACTCGTGGATCGTTATGGTGTATCCATCTGCACCATGAAAACTGATTTATTCCACGGGTCATAGTTTCCTTTTCCTCGTTTGTCTACCCCGGACTTGACTTTTTATGAGCAAATCGGCGTTTGTTTCTAGAAAAGTAGAGGACGCTTACCCAACCGGTGCTCCCAGTTTTTAGTGGAGTCCGAGTTGCTCATTTGCTTTTGTTACTTTGTATGTATGATTTTAGTTACTTTATGTTCTTTGTTGTGTATGTCTGTTTTCCATGTCTGGTCTTTGTCCCTGGATTACATTCTTTTGATTACCGCTATAACCTTGGTTCCCTTGATTACTCTTTCATCAACTTTGTTTTCTCTTACCATCCAGTCATCAAATATACTTCCATCATCACCCGGAGAGTATTTCGTTCCTTGACAGTAATTATAAAATTCAAGATGGTAAATTTTTACACCAGTTTTTTACAAATCCATAGTTGCCCATTGTTACTTAAATAAATCAGTTCTGTCATCCTCAGTCATGCAAAATACTATTGCCAAGCCACAATATCTAAGATTTCACCGTATATTTGCAACGACGACCAAAATTTCAGGGCTCAGTGTTACATGATAAACCCTTCTTGTCAAGAGAGACTATCCTAGCTACCAAAGTTTTGGATCGAGCAACCGAATCAGTTTCCCAGGTTTCTAGAACTGAGTGTATGAAAAAGAAAGTAAAAAACACCAGTGACCGTGTACCTTTCTTTTTGACATACCATACTCACAATGTTGCAATCCAGAATATTCTGATTTGCAACTTTAAATCTATAGTTCTCGAAGACGAATTCATGCCGTTAGTATTCAACGGTACGCTTCCCATTATTGCATTAGAAAAAGAAAGTGGTCGAAGGCACACCTTGTTATTAGTTCTTTCAAGAGTTCATGTACCACTGGACGCCCTCCTGCCAGTAATGAATTAAAGGCACAGGACACTGAAAGCGATCACGCTGTTCGAAATGTCCTTTTACTTGGGAAACTGACGAGGTCGTCGGGCAAGGTACCGTCTTTAATTGAGAGATGGTTTCACCTATACATCAGAAAACGTCATTTACGCTGTGGTTTGCATTCGCTGCAAAATGATTTACGCGATAAAGATATATCGGAGGTTTGATGATCGTTTAGTAGAGCATAAACAAAGCGTCACCAATGAAAGGATCGTCCAGTCGGTGAACATTTTCGAAAGGCCAACTACTCCAGCAGGCTAGAGGTTGTCTGGCAAGCTATTTTCTGACTTTGTGCCATCCTAACATCTAGCATCTGATATGTTGAAAGCAACCGCAAATGTGAATAAGCTAAATGTGTTTTTAATTTAATATTTTAGTTACACAACTTTTATTAAGCGGATATACCCCATTCAAAATGCTGAAAATCAAACGTGAAGTTCATTTAAACTGCTTTTACAAAGGATTTCCAGGATTGCAAGATTTTCTCATCAGATAGGTTATTTGTTTCCTTCAGTTTAGCCACCTTTCCCATGTTAGGAGAATGAAACTGTATAAAATGTTTTCAATGGTAAATATTTTCCTGTAATTTTGCCGATTTCAAAAAACTTCAGAACGAGCGGTTTGCAATATGGCGCTCGGAAGTAAGAGGTTGGGGTATGGCAAAAAGGATTTCCGACCGCTTAAAATTGTAGAGGTAGAGGCCAACCGCAGTTTTAATGATATGAAAGACGCCGTCCTTTTAGAAACGTGTTCAGGTGGAAAAAAAGGCGATAGTTCCTTGCATCACGGACCACCAATTTTCTTTAAATTGCTCACGCCTTTGGAATGAATGTCAAAACCCACATTATCTATTGTCATAGCATTTTTTCATACTTCATTATTTCATCTTGAACTTGACGCGTCTTCATAATGATCAATATCAATTTTGAAGAGCACCTTGTCTCTTCGGTCTGGGATGAGAGTCCGTACCTTTATAAATTTTTGTCCCTGGCGAAGGCTGTTAGGCCGAAATTTGGGCCACATTTCCTTTATTTTTTGGCGTTTTATTTGTATTTTATTAGTTCCCATTCATATTTTAAATGTGGCTATTCTTCACTTTTTATTATAATTCTTATTTACGCGAAACCGAGATACTTTACAATATATATTATTTTCATCTGGAGTATCAATTTCCGGTTGAGGAGACGAATGCTACTAAATACTATTATTATACTTATACCTCCGATTCCCTCCTTGACATTAAGTTAGATCCCATTAAGTAACAGTTCTTGCCTATAGGTTTAAATCCCTGTGGACATTGGTTGTATGTCTGCTTTGTACAATCTGAAAGAGGTTGGGAAACAAGCTTATCAAGAGATGATATCGTACATGATAGATTGTCGGGGTTTAACGACAGAGCAGCAATATTTCAGCTATATCCAGGCGATGAACATGAAATGGACGATAAAGTGGACATGAAATGAAAAATGGGACGGGACACAAGGATAATGGGGTCGACAAATTTTGATTGCCACTGGAAAAAGGGAGAAGTGGGTAGGGTCGGGTAATTTAGCCCCCTGTGGCGGAGTCCAATGGTTCCTTATCCGAGAAAGTACCACAGTAGGGTTTTTTAACGTGCGAGGAACGTGGCACCTTTCCTAACACGTTGCACCACTATGGTTTGCGGTCAGGTTTTCCGTATTATGGCCTGACGACCCCGAAATTTTCTAAGTCCAAGGGCCATAACTTCCGTAAAATATTTCAATCGTAACCAAAGTCGAACTTAATCTGTAACTCTTAAACAAAAGTGCGGAAAACGCGGACGGACGCGTCGCGGGGGACAATTAAACGTCTTAATATTTCAATATTTAGGATAACCGATATACTTTTTCAACATAAAAAAATAACGAAGTTCCAGATCAAAACATTGATTCTAAAACCGAATACACGATATACGTTCTCCAGTGCCGATGTGGTATGGGTCATTCTAAACTTGAAAAAAAAGTGCAATGGTGTTGTCCCTGTAGGCTGGTGGATGGAAATTATTTGATAAATATACAAAACTTATGTTTTCTAGCGTGTTTTGGCCTAAAGATGGGAAAAAAATATATGAAATCACAACATATATATGGTAAAAAAAAATTAACACTGATAAGTAGGCATTTACTGCTGTTTCTTGCATGTCCCTGGCACACTTTTCAATCTTTACAATTGTCTAGGAATCTGAAAATGCCTCGAATATTACACATAAAGCCAATAAGTTAGCGTGTTGAAATGTTAATTTGATTTTGTAACATCCAAGAATGCCTATATCTTATAAACGTGTTGATTTTTTTTTTGCCGTTGAACATGTCCCCCGTTTTTTTCCGACGCAGTCGGGATAGTTTCGCTTTTTACACTTACACCTTAAAGACGCTCTTCTATGGAAACGCTTCACCTGATCGCAATTCCGTTTCCCTATTGGCCAAATACTGATAACTTAGTGGCGTTCGAAAAATTGAAAATTTAAAACTGCGTGCTATGTGTTATTTTCTTGAAAGAAATGTAGAGACTTACTAGTTAATTGAACAAAATTTTACTGCGTCGTACTTGTTTATCTTCGGTATAACACCAAATCAAAGTGAGGGGCATGGGTTATCTTTCTTTGAATAATAACTCAAAAAACAGTTTCACCCCTTACCCATAATCCAACGTAATTAAATGGCAGACGGTGTTATGCAGCAGAAATGTTACAATGATTTAAAGTCAAAATATGTGAGTACAAGTGACTGCGTAACAGTTTTACGGTCATTGGTGTAACATTGATATACAGTCAATAGAAAAATTAATTAATTTTCATTACTGAAATATCACAAGTGATAGCAATAATGACGTGTTTTTTTTATGAAGGGTGCAGTTGTTTAAATTTTGAATGGAAATTTTTTTCATGTTTGTCCAGAGTGTTACGGTCCTTGGTGTAACAAGAAAAAATGTTACTCAAAGGAATAAATACGTTAGACGAACGACTTTTTATAAATTATTATATATTTAAAGATGAAAAATGAAATGTATAAAGAAACAATACTTTATAATAGATACCACCGAACTAATTAAAAAAAGAAAGCTGATACAGTAATTGCATATTAGTTTAGTTCGTGGTTTATGCAAGACAATCTTTGTTTGACCAAAGACAATAATTATTTTGTTTATTATTGACATTTATACAGTAATAATCCATTTTGTTTATCATTAAGTTATATTTTTCTAAGTAATCATATTTTTATCAATTTACACATTTCTTATTTAATAATAAAATATTTTTAACGTTATCTCAGGGGTACTTTTGAAGGAAAATGGTTCTGCAAAATTTTTGTTACAACAAAGACAGAATGTGTTACATACATCGAAGACAACTATTTTGTTATTCATTGGACATTTATGCATTAATGATCCATTTTATTTGTAATATATTTTATCTTGAAAAAAAAAAAAAACAACTAAAATTTTGATCAATTATCTTCTCAATTGCGAATTAAAGATTCATTAGACTATTTACGGGATTCCTTTTGAAGGAAAGGGTTTTGCAATATTTATGTTATACCAAAGACGATATTTGTTACACAGAAGACATTTATGTTGAAATGATGTATTTTCTTTTCTAGATGATATTATGGTTTCAGTGTGTGTTTTGGTTTTTGCTTCCCCTATCTAAATTGAATGATATTCAATTGGAAAGCGAGGAGTTTATACAGTGTTTGATAGGCAGTTAATATTCTTGAAAATTGTCCTTGGTGCAACATTCAAGTGTTTGGTATAACATATTTGTCAACGGTATAACTCACAGTAAAAAGTTCTTTAATTGCATAATGAAACATTTCTTTTTTAACTGATTGTTGCTGTATTGACACTAACATTATGGTGGGACAACAGAAATCTAAAGAATACTTTTAAATAAGGCATTATTCTGAAGATTTTATGTGGTTGATTTCGACTACATATCGCACCTGGATATGAAAAAAGACCAATAGCAAAAATTATGAAGCTTAAATGTAGTTTTTTCGTAGTTTTGAACCCATATTACATAATGTACATTGCAAACTGTCTAATGTTTAAAAACGGTCTGTATGACTATTTCTTTCTTATAATGACTAAAACAATCTGTGTTATACCAAAGACATTTGCTGATGAATTTAAACACACATCTTAACTTTTGACGGATTTGTACTCTACTTACTGTGGAGATATTTTGGATGATAAATATTTGGAATCCGCGGACAAAAAAAAAAAACAAAAAAAAAAACAAAAAAAAAAAAAAAACGACAGAAAACAAACCAACACAAAAGTGAAAATTTTACAGAAATAAGTATGAATTTTACAGGAAAAAGTGTACAATTTACAAAAAAGTATTGAAATTAAAAAAAAGTGTTTAAGTGGCTATAATACGCTTCCGTAGATATGAACAAAATTTTACTTTTTCCTAGTAGAACTGGAGCAGGAGTCGTAATAGAAGTTACAACTGCTTGTGTCGACTGCACTCCATTCGGATGTGCGTTACACCAATCACCCATACAACAACCGCCTTCAAATGTGAATTTGTCACGTCTCCCGAATACGTGACCAGAGGGAGTCTGCAACAGGTCGCAAACCTAGCGAAAAAAAGAGCGAATCATTTGCAGTTCGTGTGAATTAAGAAATCAAAGAGCACGCACTAATTGATTTGAATGTCCGTTGCTTCGTGTCGATTAATCTACCATCATTCTATTGTGACAGGTCTGCGTTTATCCAATATATCGCTGGATATTTCACATTTCCATTGGGAACTTTTGGATATACATAAAATAGTTAGTAGGTGTGATAGGTTTGTGTTTTTCCAATTTCGAATTGCTACATATTTCACATTTTCAAGCTTTTAGCATATCAACCGTTAACGTACCTTTGTGTCAATACAACCAAGTTGTACAGCTGGTTTGAAGTCAGACCCTATCTTCTCAAAACCGTAACATTGCTGAAACAAACATTTGAAACTATCATACTGAGTGATATAAACCTTTAGACTACATCAAAAAGTAGAAATATTTATTTTTCATCGTTTTTGCGAACTAAACTTTTTTTTCGCTTTAAGAAAATTTAACATTAGTTTTTCATTATAAAAAACACAGACAAACTAATTTTTTAACGCAACTTTTTTTTTCAGTTCAGTGTGGGAATCTTTACCTTTCCAAACCCACAAGCTGTTGTATCAGAACAGTTACTTGGATGGTGTACCTCTGTGCAGTCCAAACAGTAAACTGAAATCAAACAAGCGTAGAGTAATATGTCTAAGGAATATTTACACAGAATAAGTATATTGAAGTTACATGTATGCTGTTGAGCTTACATTTAGTACATTATAAAGATATTTATACTGTAACTCCTTATCCTCTTAAAAACTGATGAAAGAGGAAATATCTTGTCCAAATTTCACTTTTACTATCGTGCTAAACTTCTTACAGATGAACTGTTGGAGCATTTAAAGAACGTAATTACTCCGATCTGTAACTTGCTCATATCAGTTTAAAACATACATCTATAGGTATAGAACATTCACCCATAGGTCTAGAACATACACCTATGGGTCTAGAACATATTTCGACGAGTTTAGACACACCATAATACTTACAACATTTTTTACACATATGTGGACATATTTTATTGGCTACACAATCGTCAGAGCACGGGTTAGGGTGGACTAAAGCTAAGCGGGTGCATACGTCATCGTCTAGGTTCACACAGAAACTTGGATCCCTTGTCGGTACTAAAAGTAAACTGTAAAGCATGCAAAGGCAGACATTCTTTTCTCATGTTCCTCTGATCAGTGTTTTAAAAAAATGACGTTTGATGTGAAGCAAAAATCACGTGTTTGCCTTTTAATATGTATGCGTAGAAAATACACCTTTAGCTGCAAATATGAATTAATGCCTGTATTGGTACAGAGTAATTAGATGATAACAGTTGAGGAGAAAATAAAGCAGACGTGTACATGACCTTATTGTTTGATTCAGTGTTGACCCGGATGTTGATCCTTATCTGAAACATACCTCACTTAAAGTATTGTACCAACGGTGTTGTTTGATAATTTGGTGATCTGTCTCATACCTGCCATTATATTACTGTACTAACGGTTTTGTTTACTTAGGTGGTGATCTGTCTTATACCTGCTTTTATAGTGTTGTACTAACGGTTTTGTTTAATTAGGTGGTGATCTGTCTTATACCTGCTTTTATAGTGTTGTACTAACGGTTTTGTTTAATTAGGTGGTGATCTGTCTTATACCTGCTTTTATAGTGTTGTACTAACGTTTTTGTTTAATTAGGTGGTGATCTGTCTTATACCTGCTTTTATAGTGTTGTACTAACGTTTTTGTTTAATTAGGTGGTGATCTGTCTTATACCTGCTTTTATAGTGTTGTACTAACGGTTTTGTTTAATTAGGTGGTGATCTGTGTCATACCTGCCATTATATTACTGTACTAACGGTTTTGTTTAATTAGGTGGTGATCTGTCTTATACCTGGTTTAATAGTACATGCATTATACTAATGGTTTTGTTTGATTTTGTGGTGATCTGTTTCATACCTGCGCTGATAGTATTGTTTAATGGAGTGTCGATTTTGAGGAGAGGAGGAGGTTTATTGTTACATCTATCTTGGTTACAACATCCGGCCTCAATCCCTCTGTTAAGTGCTATAGCTGAGTACTGAAGACATGTCTGAAGTAATGCAAGTACATCTACTATTAATGATACATAAGTGAAAAATAGTTTAATATAAAAGGTAAAAAGGAACTGGATACAAGTACAATAAAATTATTTGAAGCCCGTCTGTGCGAGACCCGACAGGGTAGTCAAGGACGTTAAAAACCCCCTAAGTAGTATTATTTGGAGAAAGTAAAGTAAGACCCATATTTTCGGTTTAAGGCCCCTTCGTCAGGGAAAAATAGCTGAGAGGAGAAAACCACTATCATTTCTAGAGTATCTACGAGTATATAACAAACAGTCTAAACAATTTCTCACCGAATTGATGGTACCCTTTATCAAATGCTGCTAAGGAAACCATAAAAATATTAAGGTCAAAATCTGATATATATAATACACATATTAAAAATTTGATAGTAATCTTTGGTTTCAATAAATCTTATTCAGTAGTGTAGGAAAAGTTCCGGATCAATGTTAAGTCCATGTGAAGCTATGCCCCCCCCCCCAAAAAAAAAAAACAAAAAACAAAAAACAAAAATCGATACAAATACGAAAATACATATCCTCAATATCTAATAAAGTATCTGTGAAAATATCATTAAATTTCATTTAATGGTGTCAGTTGAGTTGATATTAGGTGGTGTTTTGTCTTATACCTGCTTTTATAGTATTGTACTAACGGTTTTGTTTAATTAGGTGGTGATCTGTCTTATACCTTTCGGATCTTTGCGGATCAATTTTTAGTCCATGTGAAGTTATGCCCTCAAAATGTGATTGTGATTTACCGTCTATGTACTGGATTCCTAAACTCCACAAGAATCCATACAAACAACGTTACATAGCTGGATCTGCAAAATGTACTATCAAACCTCTTTCAAAACTTTTAACTTCTATACTCACAGGTGTGAAAGAGGGTTTGTAGTCCTACCACAACACTTGTTACTCCCGTAGTGGTATTAATTCAATGTGGATCCTGAAAAATTCGAAAAATCTTTTGGAGACAATCAGTTCAAGACTATTATCAGAATATCATAGCATTAAAACCTATGATTTTTCAACACGGTATACTTCTATTCCACATACTCAGTTAAAATCCCAACTTAAAAACATTATACATCGTTGCTTTTCCAAAAAAGATGGAACACCTAGATACAAATGTATAGTTCTTGGTAGAGATTCATCATACTTTGTAAGAAATAATTCCAAATCATCTTCCAAATATACAGAAGAAGATGTTTACAAAATGCTGGAATTTTTAATCGACAACCTATGTGGTGGACGCGTTTTTCAACAAAAGGTCGGCATTCCAATGTGAACTCTACTTGCTGACCTATTCCTTCACTCTTATGAGGCTGACTATAGCTGATCTGATCCGAAAGAAAGAATATCGTTTAGCTAGGTACTTTAATCTCCTTTTAGGTTTTGCTATATAGATGACGTATTATCTTTAAACAATACTAATTTCGGGCATTTGATACATGGCATCTACCCAGAAGAACTTGAGATAAAGGATACTACAGACACTGTGAAGTCAGCCTCAAATCTTGACCTAAACTTAGAAATCGATGGTAAAGGAAAACTATTGACCAAACTTTACGACAAACGTGATGACTTTTCATTCAAAATTGTCAACTTTCCCTTTCATCTGTGGCAACATCCCTTCAGAACCTGCGTATGGAGTGTTCATATCACAGCTCATAAGTTATGCCAGAGATAGCCGAGACTACGGAGACTTTTTGCATCGCGCTAGAACTCTAACAAATAGGCCTCTGGAGCAGGGTTATGTTGCTACAAGATTGAGGTCATCAATACAAATGTTTTATGGCCGTCATTATGGATCGTTACGGTGTATCCATCTTTGCCATGAAAACTGATTTGTTCAACGTGTCATAGTTTTCCTTACCTCTTCTCTTTCGTCTACCTTGGACTTGATTTTCTATAAGCAGCTCGGCGGGTGTTTCTAGAAAAGCAGAGGACGCTTACCCTACCGGGGTACTTGTTCCATGCTCCCAGTTTTTAGTGGAGACCGAGTTGTTCATTTGCTTTTGTTACTTTGTATGTATTAATTTAATTACTCTATGTTTTTGTTGTGTATGTCTGTTTTCCATGTCTGGTCTTTGTCCCTGGATTACATTCTTTTGATTACCGCTATAACCTTGGTTCCCTTGATTACTCTATGACGTGGAAACCCCGCCCCCAATCTCACCCTTCCTAAAACATAGAAGATGCACATCTTCGATATGTAATAATAATTTGAGTTAATACTGGACATTTTTCAGTGGTGTATGAGGAGTAGCGGATAAGAGATAGGTGCCCATTTGTTAAACGGAATTGCTGATGGAAGAAGGGTCACCCCATCAATTAATAGCCATCAAGATGTCTATCTTCTACGCCCTATTTTCTTAAAATATTGAATGTTTATCTAAAAGATTTATAAAAAAAATAATGCCGAACAAATACACGTAAAACCCTAAGGATAAACTGGATTGAGACAGTCACACTGACGGATGAACTATAAAAAAATCTGCTGTGGTATTTTACAGGAAGCTAAATTGCCTGACCCTACCAACCTGTCCTTATTTCCAATGGCAATCGAAACTCGTCGACTCTATTATCCTTGTGTGCCATCCCATTTGTCATTTTATCAACATCTCATGTTCATATTATCATCCATTTCATGTTCTTCGCCCGTAAAAAGCTGAAATATGCTTGATCATTAAACACCAAACATCAATCAATCAACCTTAACCATAGCCCGTCAATAACGCACAATGTACGATTCTCAACTTTGTAGGACAACATCCGAAGCTGTAAACTGTCAAAAAGGTACAATGTCCGAGACTAAACTTTATAGGACACATCCGAATTCCGTTAATAATGTACAATTCATGCACGAGACTCAACTTCATAGACCGTGAATGAGGTATAATGGACGAGAATCAACTTTGTAGGACCACATCCTAAGCCATAGACTGTCAGTAAGGTACAATGTACGGGACTTACCTTTATAGGACCACATCCCAATCTATAGGCCTCGGAAAACGTTATAGTAAATGTCTGTGCTGTGAAGCAGTACTGTAATAAATAGGTATGCATTATATATGGCAGAGATTAAGAGAAACGATTATTTCAATATACAGCCAAATGACAAAAGTGCAAAATTTAATGATGATATATTTATTCAATTTATATAATTATCATTTGAAAGTCATGCAGTTATTATATAATAGTGAATAAGAACGGATATGACGAAATGCAACAAATGTACCAGCGTATTATCTAAATACAATACTTTCAGAGATCACCAAAAGGGCTTCATCAGTGCAGACAACTTTAAGTCAGCTCTGATAGACCCCGACACTAAAATCATTAACATATCCTGACTGTGGACAGGCGCATATCTACATTTGGGTTGAATAAGTTTTATAATGCGTTTTTCACACCATTCAATGTACGGTAAAAAATGAACTGAAACAAACAAAATTTACCAAATAATACATCCAATTTTCTACATCTCCATATACTTCAACATACACTATAAAAACAAAATGAGATTTCCGCTCGCAATTACTCAAAAGCTCAGAATATATTCACGAAGGATAATACCATCAAGAAATAATCGGTGACTGCAATTCCAGTAGGTTGGATTAGGAGCAGTAACGTTAAGTACTAAATAAGTAAAATATATGTAGTGCTATACTCAAACCTGACGTAGGGATTTAGAGGTTAAATATCTCTATTTGAAAATCACATTTGTTACGAGTGAATCTATCAAGGGCAATTATTCAATCTATAGGATTTTTTGTGCTTTATAAATTAAAATTCCGTAAAGAAAAAGTGGACAGGCAACACCATTTTTAGTAGAATCTGCAAGTGCTATTATATAAATATAAAATTTTGTTATAGTGCAAAAACTTAGTACATGTTTTTGGACGTTTTTGATATGGATACCCATGGTGCAAAAGCTTTTCTGTGAGAAATGTGTTACATATATTAAAATCTAACAATTATTACAAATAGGGGCACAAATGTTAATACTGTATGAGGGGACTATCACCATCTGGGTCATTCTAAAAATGTGTAATGGTGTTGTCCCTGTAGGCTGGTTGATGGAAATTATTTATTAAATATATAAAATTTATGTTTTCTCATGTGTTTTGCCTAAATATGGGAAAAATATATGAAATCATAACATATGTATGCTAAAATTCCACCCTGATAAGTAGGCATTTGTTGCTGTTTTTTGCATGTCCCTGGTACACTTTTCAATCTTTACAATGGTCTAGGAGTCTAAAAAATTATAAGATACATAAAACACATAAAGCCAATGATTTGGCGTGTTGATATGTAAATTTGATTTTGTAACATCCAAAAATGCCTATATCTTATAAACATGTTGATTTTTTTGCCGTTGAACATTTTTTTTTGTCCTTGGTATAACACCAAAGAAAAGTAAGGGGCATAGTTTATCTTTCTTTGAATGATAACTCGAAAAGAATAGTTTTGCCCCTTACCCACACCCACAATCTATCGTAATCAAATAGCAGACTATGTTTTGCAGCAGAAATGTTAAAATGATTTAAAGTCAAAATATGTGAGTACAAGTGACTGCGTAACTTTTTTACGGTCTTTGGTCTAACATTGATATACAGTCAATAAAAAACTTAATTAATTCACGTTACTGAAATATAACAACAAGTGATGGCAATTGATGACGTGTTTTCTTTATGATTTTCTTTATGAAGGGTGCATTTATTTAAATTATGAATGGAAATTTTTTCATGTCTGTCCAGGATGTAACAGTCCTTGGTGTAAGAAACAATAATACTCAAAGGATTACATACATTAGGCGAAAGACGTTTTATATATTATATATATATATATATATATATATATATATATATATATATATATATATATATATATATAAATATATATATAAAGATGGAAGATGAAATGTACCAGGAGACAATACTTTATGATAGATAACACCAAACAAATTAAAAAACCAAAGCTGGTACAGTAATTGTATATTATAGTTTGTGGTAAATGTAAGATAATTTTTGTTTGACCAAAGACAATTAGTTTGTTTGTCCACGGACATTTATACAGTAATAATCCATTTTGTCATCATTAAGTTTATATTTTTCAAAGTAATTATATTTTGATCAATTTACACATGTCTTACTTAAGAATCAGACATTCCTTACACTATCTCAGGGGTACCTTTTGAAGGAAAATGGTTCTGCAAAATTTTTGTTACACCAAAGACAGAATGTGTTTCATCAAAGACAATTATTTTGTTATTTGTTATTCTGTGGACATTTATCATATTAATGATCCATTTTATTAGTCTTATAGTTTATCTTGAAAAAATAAATAAATAAATAAGATAAAATTTTGATCAAGTAACTTCTCAATTACGAATTAAAGATTAATTTGACTATTCACAGGTTTCCTTTTGACAGAAAATGGTTTTGCAATATTTATGTTATACCACAGACGACGTTTGTTACACAAAAGACACTTATTATGTTATCCCATGAACATTTATGAATGAACGATGCATTTATTTTTCTTTTCTAGATGGTATTTGGTTTTTAGTGTGTGTTTATGTTTTGGCTTTTCCTATCTAAATTGAATGGTATTCAATTGGAACGCCTGAAGTTTCTACAGTGTTTGATAGGCGGTTAAGATTCTTGAAAATTGTCCTTGGTGTAACATTCAAGTCCACGGTTCAATAATTGCATGATGAAACATTTTTTAAATGATTGTTACTGTATTGTTGCTTCACACTTACATTATGGTGCCATAACAAAAATACAAAGAATATTTTGACATAAAGCATTATTCGGGAGATTTTATTTTATTTTGACTACATTACGCACCTGGATATGAAAAAGACCAATAGCAAAAATCATGAAGCTTAAATGTAGTTTTTTCATTGTTTTGAACCCATATTACATTGCAGACTCCCTAATGGTAAAACAAACGGTCTTTATGACTTATTCCCTTCTTATAATGACTAAAACTCTACTTACTGTGGAGATATTTTGGATAAAAAATTGGAATCCATAGACAAAAAAAAAAAAAAAAAGATCATAGAACCACATCATTTTGGTAAATTATTTTATTTCAAATGACCAACCAAGGTATTGCACATATTTTGAGAATGTCTCATCTGAGTATGGAATATTAACCGAAGGAATATCAAATCATCTCTCATCTCTTGTCATATATTTTAGTATCTATGGAGGCTGCCATTTCCTCGTATAATATCAAAATAAAAAGGTGTAGTGTGATTAGCAAATGATAGCCCTGTTATCATATGGTAGTCATATGGTTATCATAAAAATTATGTTAGTTATATGATCGTACGATATGCAAATAAAAATTAAAATATATTTAAAATATATGACAATTATGCAAACAAATAAAAAACAAAGACAATAAAAATAAATAATTAATTTTTATGTAGGGAATATGTCGGCGTATATGGTTGAATTATAGTTGTAACCAGTTAGGCATACCACACTGCCCTTATATTTACCTGGCCTTTGGCGCAAGTCTTAACTGTAGTGCATAGGGAGGCATCATCAACTTCATTGCACTCATAACAATCATAGGCTGTAAGAATGGAAGTATACATCAATGAATGAGAGGTTACATACACGCTTTTATTTCCACGCCTTTAACTGAATGTCTTTAAATATATTAATATCGACCAAAAAAAAAAACACCGAAAGATCAGCAGTGGGATGATTCAAATACGTCAATATCCAAAAACATGGCCTTAACGTGAACAGAGAGATCTACAATCGTACACACTGTAGAGAACGGAATAAAAGGTTACACATAAAAACTAATGATATCTATATGAACAAGATGAACTCAAACATAACAAAAACAAGGCGTGACACCAGATGCTTCGGAAGGGTAAGTATGACCTGCTCCGACAGCGGCACCCGGAAGTGAGTAAAATCCGGTAATAATCTAACTACAATAATGAAGCTCCCCGACACGTGTTAAACTCCATCAACACTAGGGCATATCATTTATTTCAACTAAGTAGACGTATCATGATCTGAATACTCTAGTAAATAACTTGGAAGTAGTGGAATCATAACCGAAATTAACAGAATAAGTTTAAGGTATAAAAAAATCCCAGTAAGGGAAACGCCATTAGCAATTACTTTTTAAACTGCCGGAATTTGATCTTTAACGTGATATCACAAAGCAAGAACGCACTATCACGAAAGCACACGACGTTTCCAAACAATAGGTAGTTTAAGTTTAATCGAAAATAATAATATTTATTTTAGTCGGTTCTGCGTATTCGTGTACCTCGAATAAAGGACCTATTTTAAGAACATTTTATATTTGATTATGTATAGACTAAACTTATAAATGCAGGGCCATGACATTGATACAAGAGCACAGTCATTTTCATATTGAAGTATGCTATGAAAAAATCAATATCAAACACATCCACTTCCGGTGGAAGATAAAATAGATATAAACCCTCCATACACGGGCGTGTAAACTTTAATAAAAACTCTGACAACTTCAACACGCTCTCATGTTAGCAATGTGATTGATGATTGTAATAAAGAGCCGCATTTTGGTCGATCAGATTTTGATGTCGACCATAAATCTTCTGTTTGTGATAATATCATCAAAGCCTGATACTGTGAACCTAAGATTGTTATTATTGTGATACTGTGACCCTAAGATTGTTATGGTTGTGATACTGTGACCCTAAGTGAGGTGTTTTTCTTGGTTTGAAATACATACATCATGATATAATCATATAGGAGATTATCAATGGAAAAAAATAAATGAAAATAATAATAATAATAATAATAATAATAATAATAAAAATAATAATAATAATAATAATAATAAAAACGGACCCCATACAGAAACTTGTGGTACCCAGCTTACTACCTGCCACTTATTAGACATCTCAATATCCAAAGAATTTTGTTGCATCCTATTAGTCAAGTAAAATAATACCCACTTCCAAGTGTTCCTCCTTATTCCGTGGTAATTAATTCATAAGAGTGATGTCTTGTCTGTGGCTTTGTCAAAAGCCTTGGAAAAAACTAAAATAATGCGATCTATATGTATGTGTGTAGGCTACTAAGTACCCTGTGGCTATCAATGTATTTCACAGCTTTATTTCGACATCATGGTGTTTGGTGGTTTGGTGTGGCGCAAATTGTGTTGAAAACTGAACTCGTGGATCATTACGGTGTATCTATCTGCGCTATGAAAACTGATTTGTTCAACGTGTCATAGTTTTCCTTTCCTCTTTCGACTACCGCGGTGTTTCTAGAAAAGCAGAGGACGCTTACCCTACCGATGCACCTGGTCCATGCTCCCAGTTTTTAGTGGAGTCCGAGTTGCTTATTTGCTTTTGTCACTTTGTATGTATGATTTTAGTTACTGTATGTTCTTTGTTGTGTATGTCTGTTTTCCATGTCTGGTCTTTATCCCTGGATTACATTCTTTTGATTACCGCTACAACCTTGGTTCCCTTGATTACTCTTAGTATTCTAACTGGTATTTGTTCTTGACTAGTGACTTTTGATGAATACAAGTTTTTAATGTTTGTATATGCCTTCTATAGTAACTCATGCTTGTTATGGATGATTATTTATTATTAAATATTTATCCTGATTAAATACTGAGAAGAAATGAGTACTGCATTTTGTTTAGTGTTATCTACAAGGAGCCCATCTGCATTGAGGAGTGCCGCCTGAAATGTCGCTTGTTTGTTGTTTTTGTCATAATATTTAATATGTTTTCCTTAAAAGTTGTTCTTTAACTGTACCAGTTAAGTATTAATTTTCTGAGTGATTCACGAGGTAATTGGTTATTACTTTTTCAGTGACGTCAGCGCTGTATTGGTAAACCTTTCTTTTGTTTACTTTTCGTTGTTTGATACTAATTAAATCTACTAGATTTTTGGCTTTTTATGAAGTTTCACATCATTGGGGCCTTTTACGCTTTGCTTTATGATATGGGTTTTGCCCATCATCGAAGACTATCTTTACCAGTATCTTAGCCTCTTTTGGCCATCTTGTTTGTTTCATTTCATGAACCTAGCCAGGGCTAGGCGTTCTGCTCACAGAGCAACTGGGTTGTGTGCCCCAAGTGGTGGAATGGGGTACCCCTGGCGTGTAGCATGCTGGGGATGTCAGGCTATAAAACGGAAAACCTGACCGCAAACCATAGTGGTGCACCGTGTTGGGAAAGATGCCATGTTTCTTGCACGTTAAAGAACCCTGCTGTAGTATTAGATAGGAGTAGGAACATTTGCGCTCCGCCACAGGAGGCTAAATTGCCCGACCCTACCCATCCCTCCCTTTTTCTTGTGGCAATCAAAATTTGTTGACCCTATTATCCTTGTGTCCAATCCCTATTTTCATTTCATCATCAACATTTCATGTTCATTTTATCATCCCATTTCAAGTTCATCGCCTAAATATAGCTGAAATAATGCTGCTCGGACGTTAAACCCTAACAATCAATCAATCAATCAATTTTCCATTTCTTGTGGCCTCTTGTTAGATCAAACGGAACCAGTGGTCAAAGGGTTTGCATGTACATATATTTTAGCAAAATGTAAAAAGGATATACGGACGACAGGCGCAAGAAAAAAGAAAAAGAAAAAATGTTACTTACGACAAAGACCACATGTTCTTTTACAGAATTTAGTCATACATGGGTCACTACACATGTGAGGTATCCTGACCTTCATAAGGTTACACAGTGATTTATCGTCATCATCGCATCGTTCAGCAAGTACTGTTACAGTCAGATAGACTGCGATGTATACTTACAAAAATCAATGCATTTTTAGTTATAACAAATGGAATGGAATTTTAAAGCAAAGCACAAAATAAAATTCTTTTACATTTTACTTTTTGCACCATTAAGATATAATCGGTGTATTTGTAAACGTACATGTGCACGACTGACAAAATATCAATTAAGAAACATAAAACCATTTAACATGCACTATGCAATCCTGACCAATAAATGAACACGTCAAGATTAACCTCTATGTACTGATAAGGAAAATGCAATCGTTAATGAAACCAAGATGGCAATGGATATTCTTAGGTAAAATAACAACAACAACAAAATAAATAATGGAATATTATCAGAGGAATTGTTGACTAAACAGCTACAAAATATGTCTTACCTATTAGGAAACGAGAGGTAGTCATTGTTTACATGATCTATCTTATCCATTTGTCTATCAACCGTGTCACAAACTTATCATCACGACATAGTTCCAAGGTTTATGCAACAATTGTTCTTTACAAACGAATTCCACTTGTCAATCGCATGTTTGCTCTAATTGGGATTAAAAATACATAAAAGATCTAAAGAGATAAAAGGAGTATTATTGGTAAAGATTACCCTGAAGATTCCAGAAAACGCCATTGTTTATTAATTCTTATTTCTATTATGAAGCGATGTCCATAGATACTTCGTCCTAATTTTATCTTGTAGAATTATTTTTTTGTGTATAATAACGGAAAGTGTGAAAAAAAAATACGTACTAGGCGTTTTTACATTTTCCAATCTTTTTTCTCTCTCTCCTTTTTTTAATTCGGTGAAAGAAAAAAAGGTAACACAGAAAACACACCAAAAACAACATAATAAAATAAAACAAAATTAAATAGATCAGATATACTCACTTTCAATTTTCGACTCTGATAGAGTGGATTTTAATCATGTATTGCCAATATTGTAAAACGACGATTAAAAAAAATGCATCTGTTTAAGCAGTAAGTTTGAAGCAGTCAGATGTACGACAAGGTCTCCAATAGTCCAACTAAGATTTGTCTGACGAATTATATCATAGATTGTTTACAAATGCATTCTTTACATGTAAACATTAATATTAAAGAGCAATAAAGGGAACCAAGGTTATAGCGATAATCAAAAGAATATAATCCAGGGACAAATGCCAGACATGGAAAACAGACATACACAGCAAATGACGTAAAGTAACTACAATCATACATACAAAGTAATAAAAGCATAATATTTACAAAATCGAATGAGATAATTTTCAGTATACGGTACTAATGTTGTTTACAAAAGAAGATTTAAAAGTGGAAAAAACTAAAATGTTTGTGATATTTTATTTGGATCTGTTGATACAAGTTAATTAGGAGCATTCCGGATAAATTAATGTCAATATGTTTGTCAACGACCCGGTCTCAAGCCCACCAAATCAATCATTTATTGAAAAAACGTTATTTAGCCCAGATATATTTATATTGATATACTTTTAGACTAGACGAATGCTGCAGGACAACCCCTTAATCTTGTATAGAACTTTTTGGCTAGTTTGGCTTCTAGTATAAACGGGTGCCAAAATTGTCATAATGAGCATGCCAGTCCCCTGCAATAATAACAGATCCTAATTACAAATAGAACCACGGTTCTTTAACGTGTGAGGAACGTGGCGTCTTTCCCAACACGGTGCACCACTATAGTTTGCTGTCAGTTTTCTAATTGACGACCCCAGTATGAAGCATGCCAGGGTTACACCATTCCACCACCAGGGGTACAAAACCCAGTTGCTGAGTGGGTAGAGTGCCCTAGCTACCGGCTACTGGTTCTGAGCTCTAGTTAGTCGCCTTTTACGACAAGCTTAGCGCTGCTGCGGGCCTTTTTTATTGACACCCGGGCCCGCACGGGTAAAAAAACAATTCAGATAAAAGATACTACAGGTACTGTGAAGTCAGCCACATATCTTGACCTACTCTAAGGGATCGATTGCAAAAGAAAACTATTGACCAAACATTACGACAAACGCGATGACTTTTCATTCCGTCTTGTCAACTTTCATCTGTGGCAACATCCCTTCAGCGCTTGCGTATGAATTTTTCATATCAGAAATCATACGTTATTCCAGAGATTGCCGTAACTTCGTAGACTTTTTTGTATCGCACTAGACTACTTACAATTGATTGATTGATTG
The DNA here is from genome assembly GCA_037379345.1 of Perna viridis. Taxonomy (NCBI): domain Eukaryota; kingdom Metazoa; phylum Mollusca; class Bivalvia; order Mytilida; family Mytilidae; genus Perna; species Perna viridis. Next base: position 48,431,381 of record CM074516.1, on the reverse strand, counting down.
TTAGGGTTTAACGCCCAAGCAGCAATATTTCAGCTATATTTAGGCGATGAACATGACATGGATGATAAAATGAACATGAAATGATGATGATAAAATGAAAAATGGGATGGGAAACATGGACAACAACGACGACAAATTTTGATTGCCACTAGGAACAATGAGCAATGGGTAGGATCGGGCAATTTATCCACCTGTGGCGGAGCGCAAATGTTCTTACTCCTATCGAATACCACAGCAGGGTTCTTTAACGTGCGAGGAACACGGTGCACCGCTATGGTTTGCGATCAGGTTTTCCGTATTATAGCCCGACGTCCCTAGTATGCAACACACGAGGGGTACCCAATTCAAACACCTGGGGTACACAACCCAGGTGCTCTGTGGGCAGAGTGCCCTAGCCCCTGTCAGGGTTCTGAGCAGTATTTGTTCGCCTTTTACGACAAGCTTAGTGCTGCTGCAGGCCTATTATTTTGACACTGGGAGCCGCACAGAACGGCTGTAACAGGGTTATGTTGCTACAAGTTTGAAGTCATAACTACGAAAGTTTTATAGTTGTCATCATGGATTGTTACGATGTATCCATCTGCACCATAAAAACTGATTTGTTCAACGTGTCATAGCTTTCCTTCCTCTTTCGTCTACCTTTCTGACTTTTATGAGCAACAGGGCGGGTGTTTCCAGAAAAGCAGAGGACGATTTCCTACCGGTGCACCTGGTCAATGCTCCCAGTTTTTAGTGGAATCCGAGTTGCTCATTTACTTTCGTTACTTTGTATGCATTATTTTAGTTTTTTTTATGTTAATTGTTTTGTTTGTCTGTTTTCCATATCTGGTCTTTGTCCCTAGATTATGTTCTGTTGATTTCCGATAGAATCTTGGTTCCATATTCACACCAAAACGACCGAATAAACTTGGAGAAAAGCAAATATAGACTATAGTGTTCAGTATTAAATCAAATCGACCTGAATACAGATGCAGATATTGAAACGTTTAATAGCAGTTAGTAAAGATACTAAAGATACGTGAACTCCTTACCACCAATCTTATTCAAATGTAAGCTAAAACTGTAATTGACACATCTAGTGACGGAAGCACATAAAGTTGCCAACAAAAATGGCAAAATCTGAATTGGCCGTGGAAAACCACGGGGCGTGCAGTACGATCATAAAGACTTACAAAGCTGCTAAAAGTTAGTGCTAATTGTCTGCGAAATATGGACCTTTCTGACACTAACATACAATATTTTCAAAATATTTAACATTTTATTCTTAAAGGGATACAGTGTTTTCACAAACCAACCAGACATGGTAGAATCCAAGGTAGGTGTTCACGACATTCTGTTTGAAAAAGAGACTAAAAAGCTTATGCTCTTTCAGTAGTTTCACCTCCTGCCGGTACCGGTCCTGTGACGAAGAACATTCTTTTTGATTTATCTGACCCAGTATACATTCAGGATTCATTCCTTAAATTGTTATCATTTTGTAATAGATAAGAGCTTGAACATTATCTCATTCGATTTATCAAACATTGTGTGTTTCCGAAAAAAAAAATAAGTGATTGAAAACGTATTATGAGAAGTAGTATTGTCTTTTTAGCACATTAGCAACGACGGATGGGCGATTGTACTAACTTTGTATGATTCAAATAAATATATAACAGTAATAGTCTATTAGGATAGACAGTGGCAAAATCAGGCATAGACTTGTAAAACTCTTGCTTTCTTGCTTAAGCCGTATCATGCATTCCTCAGTCAGACGGGTCATAGTTTTCCTTTCCTCGTTTGTCTACCCCTGACTTGACTTTTTTTTAGCAACTCGGCGGGTGTTTCTAGGACGCTTACCCTACCGGTGCACCTGGTCCATGCTCCCAGTTTTTAGTGGAGTTCGAGTTGCTCATTTGCTTTTGTTACTTTGTATGTATGATTTTAGTTACTTTATGTTCTTTGTTATGCATGTCTGTTTTCCATGTCTGGTCTTTGTCCCTGGATTACATTCTTTTGATTACCGCTATAACCTTGGTTCCCTTGATTACGATTTCAGACCTGAAAGCTGCAGTGAATGACACTATAAGACATTTCACATTAGTTTATCACATATCAACTCTGAAGCATGACCGGTTCTGGAATATTATTCTTAACGACTTTGGCATACGTGTTTTCCCTCTTTTTTGGACGATCTATACGACAATGACCCGGAGTTTTGTATGTCCTGGTGGGGACCATTTCTGATGCAAGTTACTCATGTTCCGACTTTGACATGGAATATTATATCAAACTTTGCTCAAAGTTAATACATGTATTCCATCGTCTTTTCTTCAATTCATTAATTTGCTAATTTTATTTGATTGTTTTGACATTTTATATCAGTTCAATAGATAATTATCTTCTTATTCACTTGTATAAATTTTGCATAATGGTATGTTACTTTTATTTATTCCCCATCTCTGTAAAAGATGAATTACTGATTGATTGATTAATAATAAGATTGGCAAAGAATTGAACATTTAGGTATCATCAAAATAATGTATTATTTTATAAGAACGAGATTACCATTTCGGGGCTCTACCTCTTTGTAGTATCACATAATTTGAAACCCCTAACACTCTGAGCTTTATTCCTTGTGTAATATCTCAGTGCTTGATTTGGCTTCCTTTTTAGATTGGTTTGGTAATGCGTACTTCTAGTTAGACTTTTTCGTTTTGGAGATCCCAGTCTTTGTATGCATTTGAATTTAATGCAGCTAATTACAGGTTACTTTTTGACACACGTGAACAGAATACCAAAACTTACAATAATTATAGGATTTTAGTAAAAAGGGTGGATGTCTTTCCTGCTGGACCAACTTTCCCCGAGGGTTTCTACTAGCCTAATAGTCATACTTGTTTTAGTTAAAGTTTAAGTACCAAATTTGTAGTATTATTACAAATGTAAATTTCAAACAGTCTAAAACACTCAGAATTTTTACTTGCATTACATGTTTAGAATTGTTTTGTGATCAAAAATTCATGAAGCCAAGTTTTGTTTTTTTTTCTGGTAGACAAGGGGTCCCGAGGGTTTGTTATTAGCCCAGATGTCTGACGTGAATAAAATAATAGACTGTATAAAAATTGAAAAATCACAAAATTAAAATTCTTCAAAACACCACGGCTTCCGTTAGTTGCAAATTTTTCGGTGCTAGAATTGAAATCCAGACTTTTATATTTTTAATCTGCGGATTTTACATTAAAAGACTACTTGTTTTGGTCTACATCATCTTTTTTGTTGTATATGATTTCAAATTGCTACACCTTTTAACACGTAAACAGCATGTCGAAATTCACAATATTTAAACAAGGTTGGTATTGTTGATTTTTCATTTTGCAAATACGAATTGAAGTGCAATCCAGATAATCAGATTATTAATTACTATTTTGTTATTCTATATTTTAATACATTTTCACAATGCCATGATGAAAAAGGCAGTGTGTACCAGGAGTATTAATTATAGTCTTATTTTACAGATGGGGCGAAGCAATGAATTGCAGTCCTTTGTATTTAGCTGCTCCAAATGATACAGACCATGCTCATTGTGTACACGAATTACTTTGGCGACGACACAATCATTTGTTTTTGTTCCGGAATGGTGAATAACCCCAGTGATGTAGTTTGAGACTTTTGTCTGGTCATGTGACGATATCCAGTATCCATCCATACTCCGTTCAATATCAGTGAAGACCTCTGAAAAATTCAAAAAGCTGACACAGAAGTTGAACGACACGGTTGTTTTCTGAATTAACTTATTTTAGTACTAGTTTGATGTAGCTTTCCGAGAGTATTTTTGTTTTTAAGTCAAATTCATTTTCATGCTTTCAAGGATTTGTAATAAAAACCGACAAATATGACATCTATTGATTTTGCTATTTAAATATCAAAGGTCAGTCATCAAAACGAAATTTTGTTTATTGATAACCTGATTCTTAATTGGTAGTTAGGAGTTAACATGAAAATTTGTTTTACAGAGACTATGACCTTACAATGAACAAATGTAGATTTATTAAAGAGCCCGAGTCAGCCTAGCCACTTTCAATGTGCCCAATAAAAAACACTTTGAAGTAAAAAAAAGAGATTTCTTGGTACAAAATAGATAATGCACGAAGAAAGAAAAAACACTGATGGTCGTCATCATGAACTCGTGGATCATTACGGTGTATCCATCTGCGCCATGAAAACTGAATTGTTCAACGTATTTTCCTTTCCTCATCCGTCTACCTCCGGACCTGACTTTTTATGAGCAACTCGGCGGTTGTTTCTTGAAAAGCAGAGGGCGATTATCCTACCGGTGCACCTGGTCCATGCTCCTTGTTTTTAGTGGAGTCCGAGTTGTTCATTTTCTTTTGTTACTTTGTATATTTTATTTTAGTTATTCTATGTTTTTTGTTGTGTATGTCTTTTTTTCATGTCTGGTCTTTGTCCCTGGATTACATTCTTTTGATTACAGCTATAACCTTGGTTCCCTTGATTATTCTTTCAAGAATCTTATGTAAGTGAATTGAAGCACGTGTGCCCATTGTTCCCGGATTCAGTATAATATACCTGTATTGCCATATCTCTGTAGGAATCTTAGGTCGTTTAGATTTGTAGCTGTGGAATTAATGTATAACAACTCAGCACAGTGGTTTTTACAATAAACCTGGAAATGTAAATTTACTAAATCTGTCGCACTACTAATAAATTATACTTTTATAATAGTAAAACAAAACGGATTTTCTACAAATAAATACTCTCATTTAACGATTATTAATACAAATTTTAAACCTTAGACTGTTGAATTACTATGGGTGATATGTTGTGACCAAGGGATTGGTGCAGTACAGATATTTGAATAAAACATGACTAGACAGGTGTATGTTTTCAGAAGTAGTACGAATTCCTGATGTCTATACCTAATTAAGGTAAAATCGGTGTTTTTCGCATCTTAGTTCACTAAAAAAGTACAAATCCTTTATGGGCAATTAGTACATTTCGACTTTTCTTGATTTCGAAAATGCCATAAAACAATGGGCAGCATCCAATAACGGTCAATACCTTCCCTAACGTTTAGGTGAGGTCAAATTAATGAATAATGTTAATGCACAAAATTTAATTTTAGCATGAATGTCAACACGACTGATGGATGTGAGTTGGTGTAATCGTTTAGAATCAAGTATAGCATATGTGCTGCCAGTTATTTTATGATTCTGTATTGCAAAAAAGGACAATGACAATCATTACATGATTGCCTGGTTAAATAAAGATATATCAACAAAAAGTTAACACACATATTTTATATATATTTTACCAGGAATAAGTTGTAGTGGTTAAAGGAAAATAAAGGGAACTAACATTTGAACGGTAATCAAAAACATATTCCATGGATAAAGACTAGACAAGAAAGTCAGACACATACAATAATGGACATCAAACACACATGGAAACATAATAAACAGGTGATAGAGATTCATCTGAAACTGGAAGCATGGATCAGGTACACTGGTAGGGTAAAATTCATCTTCTATTTAGAAACATATTCATGTAAATGGACACAAAATGTTTCTTACCAGTTATAATGAGTAGTTACAATGCAAGTAAAAGTTCTGACTGTCCATATGTTATCATTTTCTGATACATACCGCTGCTTGATGCTTTGACATTCTTTGGGTTCCATATAAAAAACAGTCGTGTTGACGATAAAAATTATATGAATAGAATCCTTGTGGACAATGTGTTAAATGTGTTGGACAACCTGAAATTTATAACAAACATACTCAACACTTCATAATAAAATACAGACAAGATTATGCTTTTTAAAAATGACAATGCATAAAACAGAAATGTATTTTTAAGGAGAACTTAGTAGATAGACAATGTGTAAATATGAAATGGAAAATCCATTGTGGAAAACATTATCGATTTATGAGGACGTTGAACTCAAAATGTACACACGTGCTTGTGTTGTTCTAGGTTTCAATGTGGTAGTTGTTGTTTCTTCTTGTTTTCTGAGAGTAGATACTGGATGGGCATTGCACTTGTCTCCAATACAACATCCTCCTCTAAAATTGAACTCGCGTTTTCCAAATATATGACCTGATGGTGAAGATAGTTGTTCACAGAGCTGAAAACAAAGATAAAGTATCAGCAATAATAAATGTATATCGGTCTAAAAACTCCAAGAAAATATCATTTCAATATACATGTACTGGTTGCAATTTACCAACTACATTCAATTTTGCACATTTCATGTTGTATAATTTTAATCATAAAAGTGTGTATAATCATACCTTATGGTCAATACAGCCTAACTGAACAACTTGTGTGAAGTCAGATCCAAGTTTTTCAAGCCCGTAACATTCCTACAGAGAGGAAACAAATTATTAATAACAATAAAAAGTGTATTACAATCTACAAAAATTCACTGTCAACACAGTAGTTAATCGTCAGAAAATCTTCTATGCATTCTACCAATATTGACATGAAAGTTGTCTTTATACACAACCCTTCAAGAGATGTTTATAACAACTACATTTGTATCAATAAACTGGGTAAAGGCTGAATAAATAATATACTTTAAATATTCAATAACCTAACTAAACACTTAACCATACCATCTAAAAAAATCAGTTTTTAAAATGTGATGATAAAATTCTAATATCGAGTATTGTATCACGAATATCAAAAAAGAAGAAAACGTGTGAATATATGGTATTGAGTAAAACCATCGGAAAGCATTCATTACAATATTAAGACATTCCTTTCTGTCGTTTAATCAGTACCTTTCCATGACCACAAACTGTTGTTTGTTTACAGTTTGAAGGGTTGGAGACTTCATAACAGTCAAGACAGTAGACTACAATGGCACAAGATACAAAACATGAATAATTTATAATTGAAATCTAATTTAAATGACTTCATTTTGTTGTGTTTTAATTGTACATGTTTTTTTTATCTTTAATTACACACGGCTTCCCCTATCTTTGATATGTTTAGGTTTGCATTTTGCTGTATCTATTTCAAAATTATTTAAATTTTACTTTTTGGAAAACAAACGTTTAGTGAAATATTCTATCAAATATGTGCAGTGTTGGCCTAATATTGAACAGAACCCTAGTAATATAATTAGACACTGAATCTACCAATGTCTGATGAGAAACTCATATTAGTAACTTTAAACCATTCCTGTCTGTCTGATAGAAACTGAAATCTTAACAGGCTCCAACTGCTTTGTGTATTCACAATTTTATAGTGGCCCATGATCAATAACCTTTTCTAACCTTAAAATTGTGCCATATCTATGTTGGATGCTAGACTGAAGTCGTTAAAATGTTGAATTGTATATACATACAAGTCATGTATTTGGTAGATGCTGCATGAACATTTCGCTAAAATCTTTACTTCACTAAAAATTTCAGATGGAAGCAAATGAGTTATTTTCTGTAATCTTCTCGAAACGTCCTCTCACGAAGCTTCATTCTAATTCTCATAACCATTAATATTTTAAGCTCTTTAATACTTTTTGCTACTGAGGACGGCATTAAGGCCGAAAATTTGGGCTCATATTCTTTAATATTTTTACGTTTTATTTATATTTTTTTGTATTTAGTTTTTTATTACCTTTTAAGCGTTGCTACTGTTCACATATTCATTGTTCTTATTTACGTTTAATTTGAGCCACTACACAACATATATTATTTTCATTAATGTTTTAGCAATACTTACAGCATTTACGGCACATGTGCGGACACAATTTAGATGCTATACAGTCATCTATGCATGGATTTCCTAGGAGTAAAGTCAACCGTGTACATACATCGTCGTCTCGGTTTACACAAATATTAGGATTTTGTGTTGAGGCTGTAGAACCAAACATAAAAGAAAACGTGGTTGACACAAATCAAGTTGGTAATACAGGTATGAGCTTTTAAAGTCTTATTACAATTCTCTCAGATGAACATTAGTGTAGTCTAGTCAATAGTACAGTTTTAGTGTAGTCTAGTCAGTAGTACAGTTTTAGTGTATTGATAAAGATGCGAATAAATATCTGCATGTTACAAACACAGCTTAAAATTAGAATATTTATAGGATAAAAAAATAAAGTACATCAATATCTTGTTTAATGCATCTTTTTCTGATACATTATAGAGTGAATATTGATGATAAACTCAAGTTTTTATTTACGTGGTTAATACATAGGACGTTACGTAACATACAACGTTTTTTTTTTGTTTGTTTTAACTACATGAGATAAAGCTATGTAACTTTGCATACAGCTTACACAGAAATCATGTCGTATGTGAAACAGTCTGTGGTAGTAAACTTTTGCTAGTATCAGATGTGTAAAAAATATAATTATGTGATAAATCCCCCGTTAAAACTTACCTTTTCATTGTTTAAGTTTTTAAGATTCCATGATTATTTAAAAATAAAAGATTGAGATAAAAAACAAAATCACATTTTTATATTTGATATGTCTGATCGGAATTCATTTTTTTTGTAGATTTAATTTAAATTGTATGTTATGATATTTTGTGTTTGAAAATTATTATTGGATGGAACGCTTTTCTCTCGAATGATATGCAGGTTAAAAGCAGATTATCATAGGATACTGTTGGGGAAGTTGTATGCTTTAATCGTATAATATTAAAGAAAAACATAAATAATCTGATGTGTACTATCTAATATGTTGATAAGTAAGTAAGAATCTTACATTGATTTACAATACAGAGACTAAAATACATGTAGTAGGTCATTCATCAATATCTATGAAATAGTAACTATATCGAATGTTTAAATCATGTTTTAATAAAGATTATTCAAATGTTAAAGTCATGATTGAAAACCAATGCTGAACAATCTGCAAAAGAACGATGTTTGCATTTATAGCATAATTATTACCCAATCCAGTGTAGTTTTTATCTGCTTCTATTTTTAGAATAGATGGTGGCTTGTTGTTACATCTGTCAGAATTACAGCATCCAGCCTCAAGACTGGCTCTCTTGTGGCCGCGTGAGTATTGTAAACAAGTCTGAAAAATTGATATTTGACGTTGTATGCTAATCATTAAGGAATATTTTGTTAATTAATTTTTCTTTTCTTTATAAAAAAAGATATTCGTCTAAATTTACATTAAAACTGATTTAAACAATGCTTTATCTAAATTTCAATATCTGAAATGATTTAAACGATAAATTGAAAAAAAGGCGGACTAACCTCTGTTTTACCTTACGTACACTTTCTTTTTCAATGATTTTATCTCAAAGATAAAATAAGTGTTGTAAAGAAAATGGTGTATTTCATCCTATCGTTTCCTCTCCTTACATACCTGTCTATTTCCACATCCTAGTCTGTAGGCTTCTGTAAAATGTGCTGTAAACGTCTGGGCCGTAAAACAATACTAAAACAATCACAACATATAAAATACCATACAGATTTTATTCATGTTCATTATAATGATCTTTAAACATATTGTTACAAAAACAACACTTATATAATATCTGTCTTTGTGTATATCACCAATAGGCTAGTATAACTCTGAGCGTTGTTTATTTGTATTACCAATAAACTAGCACAACTCTGAATGTTGTTTATCATTATCACACATAGGCTAGCATAACTCTGAGGGTTGTTTATTTATATCATAAATAGGTTAGTATAACCCTGAGCGTTGTTTATTTATATCACCAATATGTTAGTATAACTCTGAGCGTTGTTTATTTTATATCACCAATAGGCTAACATAACTGTGCGTGTTGTTTATTTTATATCACCAATAGGCTAGTTATGTTTATTTATATCGCTAATAGGCTAGCATAACTCTGAGTGTTGTTTATTTCAACTGTTTTTTTTTTGTTGTTGTCTTTTCTTTATATCACCAATAGACTAGTATAATACTGAGTGTTGTTTATTTTATCAGTTTTGTTGTTTCCTTTATACCACCAATAGGGTAGTATTACTCTGAGTGTTATTTATTTCAACTCTTTCGGTGTATATCACCAAAAGGCTAGTATAACTCTGAGTGTTGTTTATTTTATTATATTCAAATATGCTAATCAAAACCATTTGATAAAATATAAACAAGACCTTCCCAAAACTGAATCCTGATTTTAACAGAAATTAAACAATTAAACAAAAACTTATAACAAATGAAAACAACTATTAGATGAACCATCATGAGATACTTTTTTTAGACAGTCAAGCCAAAAGTGCATTAATGGCATTTAAAGTATATAATCAAAAAGAGATAAAGTTATAATTTGTCCAAATTGTGACTTTTAGTTTATGCAATATCTAAACCACCGTTCATGTAACTTGTGATTTTCTTTACAAGCTAGTCTGTAAAAAATCACGCCTACTTTCAGGAAATGTATGTAATAGGAAGCCTACTTTCACTAAATATCAGAGCAGTTACGTCTATATTTTTAAACTGGTAAACATAAGGTCAGCCTAGCTTATTTAATATCATGACTACCAAACATTCTCAGTAAAAAGGACGAATAAACCTATGTTTGTTATAATTGTAATGTAAATTACGCGTTTGTTTAAGTACGATTGATAGCAGGGAAATCGCAAATATTTTTGTTAAATTTGAGACTACAAGGACAAATACACCTATTTTGGTTATATATATACCAAGACAGCCTGTTTTGTTAAAATTGTAAATATGAGGTTAGTTATGCCAATATGACGACGACGTCTTTTATATATATATATATATATATATATATATATATATATATATATATATATATATATATATATATATATATATATATATATATATATATATATATATATATATAAAGTAAATCTGACGAGTTTTGACAAGTACATAGTATTATTTGTACAATTTGATACTTAACATCTGACGGGTGCAGACACATAGTGACCTTTGTACATTAGATATTTATATATGACAGGTAGTTACGTTTGTACAATTAGAAAATTACATATGGCTGGAAGGGACTTTTCCACAATAAGATACTTCCATTTGAGAGGTCCTGACTGGTATCGATTTTTGTACAATTAGATACATACATTTGATGTGTCTTGACATGTAGTGACTTTTGTGCAATTAGATACATACATGTACATCCGATGGGTCCTGACATGTAGTGACTTTTGTACAATTAGATACATACATGTACATCCGATGGGTCTTGACATGTGGTGACTTTTGTACAATTAGATACATACACCTGATGGGTTTTGACAAGTAGTGACTACTGTACAATTAGATACACACATCTGATGGGTTTTGACAAGTAGTGACTACTGTACAATTAGATACATACATCTAATTGGACTTGACATGTAGTGACCTTTGTACAATTATATACATACATCTGATGGGTTTTGACAAGTAGTGACTACTGTACAATTAGATACATACATCTAATGGGTCTTGACATCTAGTGATTTTTGTACGATTAGATACATACATCTGGTGGGTCTTGACATGTAGTGACGTTTGTACAATTAGATTCATACATCTGATGGGTCTTGACATGTTGTGACTTTTGTACAATTAGATACTTACATCTGACGGGTCCTGACATCTAGTGATCTTTGTACAATTAGAAGCATCCGGTACCTCTGAACAGTCATAACACTGCAAAGCTAAGAATTCCAGGCTTTATATTAGGAGATATGATGAAAAAAATATATGTTTAAATCAATGATTTTATCACAATGAATACTGTTATAAATATTACAAAAAATGAATCAAGTCACTTTCTCTCCCGGACCCTCAACTTGAAAATAGTTTTGCCTTCTTTTTCATTGTCAAGGATTAAAGGGCAACACAAATGGCAAGAAAGAAAATATACAAAGTTTTAAGTACATGTATCTGGTGATTTCATTTCATTTGGCTGATAAATATATGTTTTTTTTTCTGTTTTTTTTCCATTAATTTAAGTAATTAATGTAATCATTAATTGATGTTTCTTGCTGAGTCAAGAGTAATTGACTAGTAGAAACTTACGACACTGTTTACATGACAGTTTACAGAATTTAGCCACACATTGATCGCTACAGGCATCTGGTAATCTGTTTAGCATCATATCACAAAGAGTGGAATCAAGATCTATGCATAGGTAAGCCGAAGCTGTAACCACACAGAGAACGAAAAGAATAACTGAAACAAAAAAAAAAACTTTTGTAAGGCAACCTCAAAATCAAGTACGCTTAATGCGAAATCTTGAAAGTCGAGTTACAATGACCTAACAAGATTACAAAAAGTAATAATAAATAAAACACACAAACAAAAGAAAAGAAAAGAAAACAGGTAAAGTAAAGCTTCAGGCTTGAGCGTTGAATAATCATAAAAAAAACCTTGTAATATGTGGAACTTTGACTTTACTTAGTATTGGCCTCCTGTAGATGATTATACTTAAATTCTTTTCAAGTTTGGTACGTGAAGATAATGAATTAACTCATTTGTATCACGTGACTTCTAGTTAATAAATATTTTGTTTTATCACAACATTGTAATTGTACAAAAAAGATATCAATCTATTCTGGTTCCCGGGACAACGATTGGGAACCAGTCTAATTCCAATCTGTTTTATTTTTCCTGTAAATAGTCTGCAGTTGAGAATAACACTTATAACTTACGTAATGAATTTGCCATAACACATTTCGGTGCTGAAAAAAACTTTCATAACTTTCATGTCATGATTGCTTTCTACGCTATTGAGATATTCTTATAATTTGCATATTTATGTAACGGTGAGTGTGGTTGTTATAGAAAATACTTTGACTTACTCTTGTGAATCATGCGTGTCCAGTAGTTGTCCCAAAGTTCTTGTTTCGATTCGTCTTCTTATCTCCTTTTGAGAGGTTAGGAAGTTCTCTATTTAAGTTGACCGAGGGACCATGCCATCACAGAACAGTTTTTTTTTCAATATCTTATATCGTGGTTTCGTTCAATTTTCAGAGTATCAGTACCTTGTTTTTGTTTGTCAAACGTGTAAAGACACAGTGTATTGCATTTTGTATTTAGTATTCAATGTATTGTGGAATTAATAGACTTGTAAAATCACAGTTTAATCACATGAGGATGTAATCTCTTCAAACGGTGTTTTTACCTAACTACCTAGGAAAAACAGACTGATTGTTATAGCAAAAAAAATGAATATAAAATAAAATATTGAATAAAGAAATATATTATAGAAACAAAAACAAAACAAACGAAAAATAATTTCTCTCAAGCAAGATGTTATAAAATCTCTTTTTGTTTTTAGAAAAGCAGAGGATGCTAACCCTACCGGTGCACCTGGTTCATGCTGCCAGTTTTAGTGGAGTCCTAGTTGCTCATTTGCTTTTGTTACTTTGTATTGTATGTATGATTTTAGTTACTACATGTTCTTTGTTGTGTATATCTGTTTTCTATGTCTGGTCTTTGTCCCTGGGTTACATTCTTTTGATTTCTGCCCGCCATGGTTCCCTTGAGTATTCTGTCTTTTTACCGCACTATGAAAGTATATGAGTATTTGATTTTTCACTTTTTACCGACATACAATATTAAATGTATATTCAAGGATCTAATAAACAGTGTTTTTTCTCTAATACGAAAATTGAAAGTGAATTTGCAGATATTCTTCATGCTTTTAAAATGAGTCTTTATATATGTATATATCCCACTTAATCCAATAATAAGTACCCTGAGTCGAATGTTGTTAAAATTTTTTTTCTGGAATTTTTTTTGCAACGAAATTTTTGTCGCATCATGTAGACAGGTATTCCGGCAGACCATTGTAGATCTATGGGAGCAATATGTGGACAATTCTTGATTGATCTTATTCTGTTTTATGAGAAGTTTGCCTTTTATAAGAACTATTACCGAAAGAAAGTCCTTTATTTTCCGTTAAACAGATAAAGTAGCATCTCTGACCAATCACAACTTCAAGGATTTCTTACATTACATCCATTCAAGTGCAGTTGAAACGAAAGAGAAAACTGATATACGTTCTTCACACCTAAACATTATCATATATATAGATCATACCAAACGTTTGAAATAGAAATAAACATAATCAATTTGACTTTCCGATTGTATATTATCCTCTTCCTAGTAGAGATTATCACTAAATTGACGAATAAAAGGACGTACCAGTAGTGATCGTCTGCTTTATGATGTTAAATGACATCAATTATGGTAGAAATAATGCTTAAAACTAAGGTTAAACTCATTTCGATTTCATTGAAATTATAATAAAAATTAATACAATGCCTCTACGAACTGGGCCTTTTTTTATGAAAACGAGTTAATAATATCATACGTACCGTTCGTTTGGGTACACAAATATACGTATCGCTAGGATTATGGAAGGGGTGGAAACATTAAAGTGTTAACTATCGCCCACTATCTCTTAGCTTTATATATTTTTCTTATAAGTTTTTTTAAATATTGTTTTATTTCACATCCAGAATAAAAGAAATAAACTAAATGTATTTTGAATTTCTAAACTGTGAATTTTTATTTTTTTGCCAAATCTTTGCAAAAGCTACACATCATTTAAACATAAAAAGGCAATGATGTGGCACCATATATAAACGTGTATGAACCTCTAGTAATATTTTGCAGTGTTTCCGTAGACGTACCTCCAAAACAGTTACAGTCGGGAAACCGTTTAAAATAAAAAAGAAAAGAAAAAGTGGGAAACCCTCCACGAGGGGTCTGGCAGTATGGGCCAGAGCGTCTACATAGCAGCCCTGGCCGATTTTTTCGGTCGGATATCCCGAAGGCTGGGTTCCGCTGCCAATACCAATTGGTTCAGATCACTAACCACCAACTTCGATCGTGAGAAGGCTGTGTTGGTATCCATTGACTATAGCTTATCTTAATTCATGACATAGACATGTAGTTCAAATCTCGAATAATGTGATCTGTAAGTAGTATACTACGAGCTTTAGAATTCGCATTTCTTGGGGGATTAATGGGATTAGCGCCCCATACGCATGTACATGACGTCACAGCCGGCGGCCATGGACTGGGAGTGACTCTTGGGTGTGACCATAAGTGACCCATGTTGACCACTGACCACACTGGCCAATCTGACAGTCGACCATTCCGATCTTTCTGACCTTTCTGACCACTGACCCTTTTGACTCCAGACCCTTACCACGCTATAGTGTATTAGTCCGACGCGGGGTGGTAACCGGACCCGACTCCTCATTAGCGTCGTCCTATGGATTTGAATCGTTAATTACAAAAACCCCTCCTTCATTAGTGTCGTCCTATAGACTTAAATGTGTTAATTGCAACCAATGCAATTCAAATGTGTTAATTGCGACAATGAAATTCAAATATGTTAATTGCGACCACTGAAACGTGTAAAATCCAATCGCGTGCGGTCGCAGGGAGGATAAACACTCCGGACATTTTCGAAATCGTCATTCTTTTGCGGACTTCAAGAAGAGAAAAGGTAAGAATTCAAACTTCGAAGTAAGTTTGCAACCAGGGGCCCTCGTGGGTAACGTTGAGTACTGTTTTTTTTTTTTTTTTTTTTTTGTTTTCTGTTGTAGAATGAATCACCTGAAGTGACTCAGCCTGACTAAAAACTACGTGAAACTGGTGAAAGAAACACCTACCGAAAAAAGTTATATCGTATATCGTAGAGAGTAGTATTTTAACCGAAGAAATGAGCGAATACATCGTGAATCAACCGACCAGAGCGTAAGGGAGAGAGCCTTACTGGAACACCTGCCTAGAAGAGGACCCAAGGCTTTTGACGTATTTTGCCAGACCTTGATGGAAATAAAAAAGGACGATCTGGTGAGCGTCGTGGACCACCCGGAAAAAAGAAGACATGGAAATATGTTATCCGCAGTATTCAAAACTCAATTTAGGTTGAGGCGTTCACCTCGAAGTGGACGATGGAATCGTTCAACTGATCCCAAATGACAATTAACTTTCCCCTCTATCGGTGGAAGGTGTTGGACAATAACGTAGTTGAAATTTCCAGTGTACATTGGAATGTATAAAAGAACAATCGATTTGGTTACATTAGCGAACATTTAGGGGCAATCGTCTACATCACGATCGGAAACGATAGATGGTGTGTGGATATCAGACGTTACTGGATATCACCCACCGACATTCTGAGACATCCCAGTGAGCATGGAATCAGTTTGACATTCGAACAATATAATACATTGTTGGACGTGATGAAAGTCATTCCGGACCTAGTTCCAGGTTTAAAGGAGACACTTCCGTGTTATATGACGCATCAAAACGTAGAAGATGCCGTGTGTTGCTTTGAATGTAATCCGGATGGATTGTTGTAATGTTATGAATAAATGCATTATTTTTGTCTCGGGCTTATGAATAACAACGTCATGATATATTTTCGATACTTTATTTACAAAATCGACAACTATATCTGTAGCTTCTTCAGGGTCGTCCAGGGTCCTGGTCACGTGCGTAATGGGTCGTCTTGCACATCTGTAAGAGGTAAAATATACAATGTTGTCCACAAACCATGGACTCTTCTTCTTGTACTCGTACTCTGTTGTACGTACAACTACTGCAATGTCTGTTAATAAAATTCAGATTAGCGTGTTGAAAGGGTGGTCATCCCGTCGGGTCGTAGTATTTACCTCTAGAATTGGCGTCTACGTATACGGCTACCCAGTGTGTGCCGGGGAGATCCGTGTTTCCCACTAAAGTAAAGGGAACGTTTATGTCTCTGGGCAATCTGTTCCTGGCATACACCCCTTTAAGTACGTGTCCGGTGACAGGGTGCTTTTTCAGTATGGCGTCAATGTCTGTCGAGTTCATCATGCGCTGTATTCAAACAAAACTTGTCTGTTTATATCTATTTCGGCATACAATACGACGTTGGTGATGGCTTGAAGGGCTTCCGAGAAATGAATCTCTACTCTCAGGTTGCCTTGTTTTATCATTTGTCTGAATGGACAATACCTGGGTCTGTTTAAAAACGAGACGTATCACAGGCCATGACCATGGCCCAACAAATATTTCCAAAAAAGACAAACTACTTTATGAAATCGTACGAGTATACCATCGCCAAACCAAACAGATATTTACTGATCAACATGAAGCAGGGCATCCCCGACAAATTGAGATTGAGAAGAAACATTTTCCCATGGGAAATTCAAGATGTGTTCTTGGATGAAGAAAAGTATAAATAGAGATGAAAAAGATATGTGGTCACTTGGCCGACTCGCAAAGGAGATGGACGCATCCGGAGCAATAAAGATTTACAAGATAGTTCCCTGTCGAGGGATTAATTTAGTAGAGGTCACCAGTCGTGATGCCATACACGTGCTATGGACGACAGAAAGTGCACAATGCAAACCAAGGAATGAACTGACAAAAGAAAGTGAGGCCTCAAAAAGACCTCATGGTAGACCAGCTGGAGGAAAGACAAAGACGTCAAGAGAACAGACGTCACGCCTGTAAATGCAACTGTATAGAGATAATTTCGGAACAAAGATCGTGCAGATTTATTAAGAACGTAAAACGTACAACGTCAGAATATCAAATACTAGCGGAAACCATAGCGGGGCACCGCGCATCCTTACATAAGATTCAATTATCTTAATAAATCCAAAAGGTTGCAAAAATGAGAGGATGTTTCATCAAAAATAGCAGGAACTATACGGGATATACAATGAACACCACCGGAAGTCAGGTAAAACCAAGGAGTAAAAATAAAGTGCAGTCTTCACCAGCACCGGAAAAATGTACCAGGACGAAGGAAACGCCATCACGAGAGTAGACTACGCCAAAGGATACACACTATTCGTCTTTGATTTGACACTGGACATGCCGGAAATGGGAGCATTTCAGCTAATAAAACAAGGCAACCTGAAACAGAGATTCATTTTACGGAAGCTTTTCAAGCCACCACCAACGTCGTATTGTATGCCGAATTTGACAACGTCATCGAAATAGATATAAACAGACAGATGTTCTTTGACTACAGCGCATGATGAACACGTCAGACATTGACGCCATACTGAAAAAGCACCCGGTCCCCAGACACGTATTTAAAGGGGCGTATGCGAGGAACAGATTGCCCAGATACATAAACGTTCCATTCGCTTTAGTGGGAAACGCAGATGCGGATAATCTCCCCGGCACACACTGGGTAGCCTGGTTTGACGTAGTTTTTAGTCAGGCTGAGTCTGTTTTGGTAATTCATTATCCAACAGAAAATAAAACAAAAAACGTAAGTACTGAACCTTACCCACGAGGGCCCCTGGTTGCAAACTTACTTCGAGTTTTGTGTTCAACACAAACACTATAATGACCTCAATCCCCGGAGGAAACAATGCACCAAAAGCTAACGCTTACCGTATCGGTGCGCCTGGTTCGTGCTCCCAGTTTTTAGCGCAATCCGAGTTGCTTATTTGCTTTTGTTACTTTGTATGTATGATTTTAGTTACTTTATGTTCTTTGTTGTGTATGTCTGTTTTCCATGTCGGGTCTTTGTCCCTGGATTGCATTCTTTTGATTACCGTTATAACCTTGGTTCCCTTGATTACTCTTGCTATTTTGTCCCTAAAAGTACATTTACTTAAGCTTGTTATGTCACTTTTTAAACGGCCAATGGCAAGACAATCATTCCACATCATATCTCGAGATTTGAGATATAGTTTTGAAAATAAATGTGTGTCTAAACTATTATTTATGATACATTTCAACAATAATATTGGAATTGAATTGTGGTATTTACATATACAGTTCCGGCATGTACAAACAACATAAAATTATAATTTGAAGTACGACAAAGTAAACGCGCTGCCTGTATTACATGTTTGTCGTAAAATAAATAAAAATAAAATTCTTATTTTCAAATCTCGATCTTTCTGAATGTCCGCGTACGAGTCACTAAATACAAATGCGCTTAATGTTAGCACGCTAACCTCCGTTTGAATACTGATATGTAAAATAAAATAAAACTAAAGTCATGAGTATAATTCCAATATTATTGTTGAAATGTATTATAAATAATATTTTAGACACACATTAATTTTCAAAACTTAATCTCAAATCTCGAGATATGATGTGGGACGATTGTCTTGCCATTTAAAGAGTAATCAAGGGCAGCAAGGTAAAAAGTGACATAACAAGCTTAAGTAAATTGACTTTTAGGGGCAAAATAGCAAGGTATATTTTGTCCTTTCAATGACCTTATGCAAATTCTAAAATGCCCTTAAAAGTCAATTTACTTGTTATGTCACTTTTCGGTATTATATGTCGCTGTATTGTACAATGTTATGCAATGCATGACAAATATGTTCTCGTCCCTATGTACAAAACGTCAAACATCATTGTAAAGCACATTGCCTCCTTTGCCTTATTAAGGTATTGGGCATTGATAGCAATATCCCATGTAATGCCACATACACACGTACTACATGTACTTTTGACAAAAATGAAATCATGGACAAACATAAGTCTTTCGTGTCTTCTTTCAACATGAAAACGAAATGTAAGAACTTATCTTACTTGTATTTGATTCTCAAACTTTATAAAAATTCATGTAAAGAAAGGTTTATTGCTTGACCTTAATCTTGCTCCACGAAGGAAATCACAATTTACTTTACAAAGGCATGTTCCCTAGTGAAAGATAGATAGCAAGTTAGTTGCAACATCACCAATTATATGTGGTTACTTATAAACATTCAACAGATTTATTCGAAAATCTAAATTCTCGTATTTTTCGGGAATAAGTTCTCTTCAAATTGTCAAATTTCCTTTCATCTGCGGCAACATCCCATCAGTACCTGCGTATTGAGTATTCATATCACAACTCATACGTTATGCCAGAGCTAGCTGTACCTACGCAAACTTTTTGTATCGCGCTAGACTTCTTCAAAGTAGGTTTCTCGAACAGGGTTTTGTTGCTACAAGATTGAAATCATCACTATAGATGTTTTATAGTCAGCATCATGAACTCTGGATTGTTACGGTGTATCCATCTGCACAAAGAACACTGATTTGTCCAACGTGTCATAGTTTTCCTTTCCTCTTTTGTCTGTAAAATGTCTGTACCAAGTAAGTACCATTGCGGTACCGGGTACTCCGTTGGTGTAACATCTATTTTGTCAGATCAATTTGAACTTGCTTTGATTTTGGATCAGTCTTCGTCAACTTTGTTGTTAGCCTTATATGTTATCACAGTGGGAATGTAAATTGTCTGTTTCCTGCTTTCACAGTTCGGTCATGTATTTGGAACTTGATGTTTCTTAATATCATCCGATATTGATGCTTCGGTATTTTATTACCAATATTGTCAACCACTGCCGGTATAACCTACAGAACTATCTGTGTCACCTTCTTTTCGATATCACCCTTCACTCTTATGAAATAGACCTCATAGCAGATCTGGTTCAAACTGAAAAATGAGACAGAGCAAGGTAATTTGACATCAGTTTTCGCTGTAGAGGAAACACTTTTCAGAAATAATCAATGAATCTTACATCGCATCTATTCAAAAGACAAGGAGAGACGTGAGGAAACCGATCAAAAGACAAGGAGAGATGTGAGGAAACCAATCAAAAGACAAGGAGAGACGTGCCGCAACCAATCAAAAGACAAGGAGAGACGTGCTGAAACCAATCAAAAGACAAGGAGAGAAGTGAGGAAACCAATCAAAAGACAAGGAGAGAAGTGAGGAAACCAATCAAAAGACAAGGAGATGAAACCAATATCAAAACTAAACAACTTGTCATTTAAATAAAACCAGTTTTCCATTTGCTTTTGACAAAATTCCTTCAGCCCTTCAAAGAGAGGTTTTATATAGCACCCATACATTATCAAAATTATATTCAGTCGAATATTGTTGTGCTGTGCGAAAATTGTAATACACGATTAACGTTATGTTGTCACAAAATCAGTTATTACCGAAAAAATGTCAAGACATCATAAATTTGTTACCGGTGATGGTCTGTATATTTGCACCACGAGAAAAGATGTGTTACATGGTCGTATTTTCCTTAGTATGCACATGGTCCATGCTCCCAGTTTTTAGTGGAGTCAGAGTTCTCATTTGCTTTTGACTTTGTATGTATGATTCTAGTTACTTTATATTCTTTGTTGTGTATGTCTGCTTCCCATGTTTGATCTTTGTTCCTTGATTGCATTCTTTTGATTACCACTATAACCTTGGTTCCCTTGATTACTCATTGACATCACATGCTTACCCTACAAATGCACATGGCATATGCCAAAAGCTATGTGTGAAGATGGGGTAGCCCATTTATACTTGAGCATTTTTAGTTGTTTGTGTTGTTTATTGGGGTGTCTCTGTTTTTTTACTGGACTATGCCCCGAAATATGAATATCATGTTTCTTACCCGACCGGTGCTCCCAGTTTTTAGTGGAGTCCAAGTTGCTTATTTACTTTTGTTACTTTGTATGTATTATTTTAATTATTTTATGTTCTTTGTTGTGTTTATAAGTTTTCCATGTCTGGTCTTTGTTCCTGGATCACATTCGTTTGTTTTCCGCTAGAATCTTGATTTCCTAGATTAATTTCTCATTATCTCAATTCTTGATTTTATTTTATTCCTATGATTGTATTGTAGACACAAAAAAATTGTTCGTCCAAGTTATTTTATATATTCCTCGCATGTATATCTCCGGCAGTGATTCTTAGTTTGTAATTATCTCTCACAATACACTTTAGATTAAGGACATAAACTCAGCTAAGTCAGTTTCAAATACAGTCCCTGTATGGGATAAACTTCCCACTTGCCTCATACCCCATTGCCCCATCCCCGTATCCTATCCACCATTGCCCCATGTCCCATTCGCCATAGCCCCATCCCCCATTTCCCCATACCCTATTCCCTATAGCCCATTCCCCATTGCTTCATCCCCCATTGCATCGACTTATTTCCCGTTGTCCAATGCCTTTTCCCATTCCGAAAAGAAAAAGTAAATGTTTTATCAAACACATATTATGCATTAGGATGTAGAAAGTTTTGTGCAATCGATATTGATTTTAGAATCTCGCCGGCGCGTTCGAGAATTACCGAAATCACGCGATATTTGCATTGTTTTTTTTTGTATTATCGCCATGCCAGGCTGCATGAGAAATAATCGTGCAAAATATTCTTAAAACTATAGATATATTTCTAAATTGTGAATGAATTTGATTTCTAAAATTATTCTTAAAAATGTTAAAATTGTCCAGATAAGATTTTTGTTGATTGTTGTTATCCATATATTTCAAACAAAATTCTTGAAAATGAGTTAGTTTTTTTAGCAAATTGAATGATTGCATACACTTGAAATATCCTTAATGGTCTTATATTATTGTTTAAAATGTTAAAATTGTCAAAATAAGCATCATATATGTGGCTGTGATTCATGTATTTCAATCAGATTTCTCAAAAATGACATATTTCTTCAGATTGTAAGAGTGTGAACAATTTTAATTTCAATAATGGTCCCAAATTATTGTTAAAAATATTAAAACTGACAATATTTGTATCCAGTTGGTTGTTGCAACACTCATATTTCAGTCAAAAATCTTCAAAATAAATCATTAATATGATGATGTCTGTGATATATATATTTCAGACCAAATTCTTGAAAATGAGATATTTTTGCAAATTAAATGAGTGCGAACACTTGATATTACCTTTATGGTCTTATATTATTGTTTAAAACGTTAAAATTGTCAAAATAAGCATCATATGTTTGGCTGTGACATATTGATTTCAGTTAAATACTCAAAAATTACATATTTCTGCAGATTGTAAGGGTGTGAACAGTTCTAATTTCAATAATGGTCTAAAATTATTGTATAAATATTAAAAATGGCAGTATTATTTTCCTTTCGGAGGTTGCGACGAATGACATATTTATGCTAATTGAAAGGGAATCAACATTTTATTTTTTTTAAATTGTCTTGTTATCATTGCTCAATGTGTTTAATTTGTCAATATTATAATCATACGAGTGTCTCCGACACAAAGTCATGTCAGTATAAATTTTCAAAAATTAATCACGTAAAGAAATCGTGTGAACGCGAACATTTTCAAACTATAACGACCAGAAATTAAATATTGTACAAATGTACTTCCGGTTAACAATTTAAAAAATAGCAATGAATAATGAACTGCGACTCCTGTAATAATTAAAAATTACTCTAAAACAAGCTTGTTTAAAAAGTATTTAATTGCTGTCATAGAATTATGATAGGTATGTTGCTAGCGGAAAAATGCAGAACAATTTGTTTGAATGATCAAAATTATTTCCTCGCCCCATTCCCATTCCCCATTTTCCCATACAGGTACTGTATGTTTATGAAAATACTTATGATAAACATGAAAAACATTCCATGCTGTCAATTTTCTTATCATCTTTATTAAGATGCCCCCGACAGTTTGTTATTCATGGGAAACCTCTTCAAGATGATTGAGTAATTGATTGATTGATGGGGTTTAACGTCCGAACAGCAGTATTTCAGCTATATTCAGACAATGAACATGAAATGGATGTCAAAATGAACATGAAATGATGTTGTAATGAAAAATGGGATGGGACACAATGATAATAGGGTCTACAACTTTTGATTGCCACTAGAAAAAGGGAGGGATGGGTAAGGTCGGGCAATTTAGCCTCCTGTGTCGGAGAGCAAAGGTTCCCGCTCCTATCGAATACCATAGCAGGGTTCCTTAACGTGGGAGGAACGTGGCATCTTTCCTAACACGGTGCTCCACTATGGTTTGCGGTCAGGTTTTCCGTATTATAGCCTGACAACCCCAGCATGCAACACGCTAGGGGTACCTCATTCCACCACCTGGGGCACGCAACCCAGTTGTGCTGTGGGCAGAGCGATCAGCCCCCGGCTAGGTTCATGAGCACTATTTAGTCCAGAGCCATGTACTGTTATTATTTTTCTCCATGTCAGTAAATATCTCTAGAATATGATTGTAAAAATACATTTGCTTTTTTTAAGTTGAATTCAATAGCTGAATTGGCATAATTATATGTGGCTTCACTTGCAAGGAAAATATACTTGTTTCCGTTATTGGGGTCACATTAGACTTACATAAAGGGTTTTCGGTTCGCCATAAAGTTCAGGGTAGGAAACTCGTAGAACATATCTACCAGACCACAGGGCTGGCTACATCAAAAAGTTACCTGTCCTGATTAAAATTTATTAGCCCTGAAAATTTATGCAATAAAATGCCATTCAATTTTCCTTTTCAGATTATAATGTGTTTTGATGTTTAAAATGTTAGCATATCAAAAAAGAATAATTTGATAAACCTAAAGATGTTCTGTTCTAACATGTATGACTTATGATTTGTCACTTGATGAAAACACACTGCAACAAGTACATATGTAATTGAGACACTACTGGTGACTTTAAAGAGCATATCATTTTAGCGGGTTGATTTTTTTGGTCTACAATGTAATTCAGTATGCAATCTCAAAAGTTCTGCTTTAAGTAAATAAAAATTATATTTTGATTTCATTTATTGTTACTTTACTTTTTAAACAAATTGAAAAACTCAGTCACTGTCAATAATTATCCTCAGACTCATCTCCAGACAGCTGAACGGCATAGTTAACAATATAACTTTCCATGCGAGTTGTCGCAAATAAACCATTCGAAACTCCGTTTTAAAGCTTGGAACAGTTAATCGTTTTGGCTTAGGTTGATCATACAATTTATTCTCTTCCTTGGAATCAAGATTGTTTTTAGGAGAGGGAAGTCCAAAATATTGTCATGAAGACACAAATTTTACAAATACATTTTTAGATTAGCGCGATCGCTATTTGTTGATTTAATACAAATCAGCCAATGGGATTTGATTTGACACATACAAGGGTTTACCACGCTTCCTACATAAATCGAGTCAAAACACGTGATAATGTAACGTTACTTGATCACTTTGATTCTTAAGTTCCATTATGAATGAGGTAATACCGAAAATAGAAAAGGATAACCCTAATAACCTATTAAAATAACACGACCACCGGGCTGTTAAAATTTAATATTTAGCCGCCCGATCGTAAAACAGGCAATCTCAGGCGGTCGGGCGGGCTTTAATTTCCAACTCTGCATAAACTTTTGTAATGGTCGAGTGCTCGTAGTTTATCTAGCGTATTTATATGAACTAAATCAGCGCAATGATCATTACAAAAATTCCGAATGAAAAAATAGAATAATTTTTTTCTAACTTTTTTAATATGATTCTCATAACTCTTGAGGAAAAAAGTCAATAAAAAAATAAATTGCTATACATGTCATTTGTGTAAATTGTTTTTGCAGGAAATACTATAACACTGTATTAGAAGACATTGGTACAAACATAGGTGACGGTACGTGATCTGATGCTTGACTTGTAAATGATAATTTGGTAGTATTGTTCATTCAACCTGAATATTGCCAACTTATTCTGCAAACGATTCGATAATTGTCATGACATAAAATTTTCATTCTAAAGAGCTTTATTTAGTCCCTGATGAAATTAATAATTTTTTGATCAATTACATTTGTACCTCTGCATCCTGTCTGGAAACTTTCCGCCGGTCAAATAAGAAACAATTAATGATGATGGGTGTCAATTGTGAGTGTCATGCCGGAAAAACCCAGACGGACTACTTTGATGAAACTTAAATGACGCACAACGACTATCATCATATGAAAGGATGGACATTCAAAGCAGAATCTGTGGACAGGATACATAAAATCTAAAGCTTGTTTTTTGTCTTAAGTAGATGTACTTAAAACGAGATTACATCACCTATATATACCTCGGTCAACAATTGTTTGTACATACATATACACCAAAATTGATTTTTTGTGAGTGATGTTTTTCTTAAATATATTCTGTTTTGTTTGGTTTGTACATAATGAGTAAACGAATTTTCAAGATTTATTTCATTATAAATGAACAAGTTTATCAACTTTTCTGTTTGGAAAAAAAAGCTTGTTTCCATATGTTGTCTGATGAAGTACTTTTTGGTATTCTATATTTCATATAATTTTTAATGTTATTTGGATGAATTTAAGAAATTAGTCTTGACAAATAACATTTTGAGGTTTTAATCAGGTTTAAATACGTACTATGAGTAGTTAAAAATTCAGTAGATTCTTGAGTAACCTTAGTTGATGGTGTATACGGAGGGACACCGAAGTTTGGGTTTTAGTTTGAAGAAAGTTCGTACAGGATGTGCGTTACATCTGTCACCTATAGAACATCCACTTTTAAAGTTAAACTTTCTCCTTCCAAATATATGACCTGTGGGTGATTGCGACGGCTGACTAAGCTGTGATAATGTGCAATTGAAACATTTGTAAATAATTCTGATATTGCCTAATTGTGAATACACTTAGGGTTTCTCTTTTGCCTTTGGTGTACCTCTTTTCGGTTTTCTCTAATACATTTTGTTGGCGAAGGAGCTACATTATTGAAACCGACTGTGACCGATATTTACTCATTTCGATATGACGAGTTTTGCCACCCATATTTTCACATGTCGTGCATGTACATGAATTTTGTTTGTTGTATCTGTATTATAATATTTTGATGCTTTTGATGTCTGTTTTCTCTATTCTTTATCGTCGGAATATTATTTGATTTGAATCTTGATTCTCATGATAACTCTTTGATGTATGTTTTGCCGATATTGTGTTAACAATTTGCTTTTATTTTTGCGTTTCCAACCGAATCTATATAAAGTTATGTCTACAGATGCATGGCCATTTCATTTATTCACAGATGTTCATATCATACAAAAACTAACTAAAACGGGTAAATTTGATTTTCAACTTCAGTGTCTGTAATATTCTGATTATGTTTTTTGATATTTCAACTTTGAATTAGGAATTTTTAATAAAAAGCTGTTGTTTAATAAAAGGTCATGAAACTTATTTTGAATGCCTTGGTAATAAATCTAAAAACACCGGTTACATGCCCTCGACCAGTAATAATACATCTCATATGAAAGTACTTGACCTACGCTTACTACTGTCTTAATATCTAACACTCGGGTATTACTTCAGATCATGTAAATATAATTATGTAAGTGCGGAAACACATTTATAAATGCTATTAAAGTTATTATCCAAACGAGGGACTTGATGAAATGGACTCCGTGCGGGTCCGGATGTTAAAAGAATAGGACCGTAGCAGAGCTAAGTTTGTCGACTTAATAGTGCTCAGAACCCTGGCCGGGGACTCGGGCCCTCTGCCAACAGAGCAACTGGGTAGTGGGCCCCAGGTAGTGGAATGGGGGTACTCCTGACATGTTACATGCTGGGGTTGCAAGGTCATAATACGGAAAATCTGACCGATAACCATAGTGGTGCATCGTATATTGAAAGATGCCACGTTCCTCTTACGTTAAAAAACCCTGCTGTAGTATTAGAAAGAAGTAGGAATCTTTGCGCTCCGCCGCAGCAGGCTTAATTGCCCGACCCTACCCCCTCCCTATTTCCGGTGGCAATCAAAATTCGTCTACCCTATTATCCTTGTGTCCATCTCATTTTTCATTTCATCATCAATTCATGTTTATTTTATCATCCATTTCATGTTCATCGTCTGGAGCTGAAATACTGATGCTTTGGGCGTTAAATAAATATAATCAACGATCAATCATTGATGAAAGGGGAAAGAAAAAAACTTCAAAATTAATAAATAATAAACCTTTCCCTTACGTTTCACACAACAAATTACATTGAACTTAGTGTACTCTTCGCTTCCTTCGTAGTGTTGATTTGCGATTTTATGCACAAGAGTATATGAACTTAATTTTGTACAATATGATAGTTACTTTTCAGGACCGCACATATATATATTTTTTTTAAATAAAAAAGAAATGGAGACAAACCTTATTGCTTTTTCATTGCAAAACAATTTTATGATAAAAATGCCGAACCGAATCTCGAAAAAAGTCTTACTCTTGAGTCAGGCCATGTCATAGGAACTTCGTATCAACAACTGTTCACATATCGACATCTTGCTATGGATCAAAGCTACTGTAGGTCATGGTTCCACTGGAAACGTCTTTAAACGAATAAATACAACATTGTCGAAAATACCTAATATATACCAGAAGCGAATTCAGCTCACATGTGTTACACAAAAGACCTACAAAAGATTAATTCGGGGACGTCAAAACAATCACTGGAACTTTGGTCTCGGGGTTTCGTTTTTACGAATCAACGGTTTTTTATTGTATCTCTATTACATTTACAATATAAGGACGTTTTCTAATCAGTAACAATATCAACATTTATAACCTTCTTATCAACACAATCAAGTTGTACAACTTGTGTTAATTGTGATCCCAACTTCTCCAGTACATAACACTCCTAAAAACAACTAACGAATCTTGGTCAAGATGTACACATTATCAACTGTTTCATGTATTATATTGGATTTCTATATCTCCTAAGAATAACTGTTTTGTTCAATTTTTAAAAACAATATCTTTAATTTAATTATTACTTTGAATCCATGTTTATATAAGGATTTCATTTCTGTTTTGCCTCAATATTTAAAAGCATAACAGTCTGGAATAGTACATGTAATGTTTGAATTGATGTTCAAAGAACATACATTTAATGGTTTGTGAGGATTTGAGAATGGCTGTTATGATAATTCTAGCGAGTTTGATACCAAAGTTATATATGAGTGTTAAACTAACTTATGTCAATGACCATAATATTTAAGGCTAGTTTAGAATAGAAGAAATCTAAAAAAAACCTGTAAAGGTCGATCTTCTGTCCTGACAGAAAAACAGCACGAACATATCAGACCGCAACATTGAAAAATGTAATGCAATAACTTGCCATCACCGCAGACTATTCTATTATAAAAGTTATTATGGTGATACATTTACGTTTCTTTTCATCGTCTCGAACTTCGTGCAGTTGTCATGGTGATATAGAAATTTACCTTGCCATCACCACATACACTTGTCTGTACAGTTGACATGGTTATACATACATCACCTACCTTGCCACCAACACGCACAGTTGTTTCTGTACAGTTGTAATGGTAATACATCACCTGCCTTGCCATCACCACATACAGTTGTCTCTGTACAATTATCGGAATGATACATCACCTACCTTGCCATCACCACATACAATTGTCTCTGTACATTTATCAGGGTGATATACTTCAGAACAGTCCAGACAGTAGACTACAATAGATTTAAATTAACTTCATTTGTAATAAGCCGGTATATTTGGTTAGACTATCTTAGCATGTGTATAAAGAAGCACAAACTATCATGAATCTAAAAGAAACATTTTCAAATTTTGTTTTCTGAGAAGACATTAAGAAATAGCGGTTATTATGAAGTCAATACAGAACATTTTTCGGTTTTCCTGAAAAGACAAGATGTGATTTTCTGTCGACACATTCAAAACTGATATTATTATGTTCATCGGCGACGTCGCACTCGGTTATACGTTATGTCGTCTTTTGAAGGGGTCATTTCAGGTCATTACATTTTCCTTTGCAAGATATTTCGGCTACAACCTGAACATTGCAACCATTTAAGGCTGTTGCATTTTAACTACTTTAAACAATATATTCGGTTAGTTAAACACGTAAATATTTAAACAGTTTATTTATTTGTTTTGGTCTAAGCTAAGTACATGTAATCTGTTTGCAAACATATTTTAATAGGTCTTTATCATAAGACAAAAAAAAATTACAACTTTGAAATCAATCCGCCAATCACAGAATTTAAAATTCATATTGAAAATTCCGATAAATTATGAAGAAAATCTATATAATAAATAGGATAATCAATTGGTTATAGTGAATAACCAAAATATGTTCAGTCGTGCCAAGAACGCTTGAGGATTTAAATCGTGCGCGGAACAAGTTCCGCACACTCGTTGAATTTAAGCGTTTTTCGGCACTCGTGATACTATTTTGGTTATTCATTCTTTCCAATTAATTATCCTATTGTTCACAGTATAACATGTTCGGAAAGTTGTATAAACGAATAAATAACTTTTCAATATTTGTTTTAGTTTTACGACAGGATAGGAGATATGGAAATATAAATAAATAAAATAATCATAAGTACAACGTTTTCTACACATGTGAAGACAAATGTTAGAAACACATGTATCAGAACATTGATTGGAGATCTGTAGTGCTAGGCCCGTACACACCTCATTATCCAAGATGCGTAATAAAGTAAAACAAATTTAAGTTTTTGACGGTATTGGCCACGATTATAATTAAATTATATACAAACATATACTATAAACAATAAAAAATGCAAGAACTGTGTAAATTTAAGAATTATTTGTTTATTAAACCGGAAATTGGGGAATCCTGGCAAACAAAGATTGCCTGTATCACTGTCAGTTAATGTTGGTATAATCTGTATCACTGTCAGTTAATGTTGGTATAACCTGTATCACTGTCAGTTAATGTTGGTATAATCTGTATCACTGTCAGTTAATGTTGTTATAATCTGTATCACTGTCAGTCAATGTTGGTATAATATGTATCAATGTCAGTTAATGTTGTATTCTTGTTGTCAAATAGATCACTTAATATTTAACCGGGAGTTTTCAGATATTTAATAACTCATGAAGTCTAGTGTTGTGAACTGAACAATATATGCTTAAATACACAATAAATGCACCAGATCTCATTTCAATATTTGTTATTTGCTTTGTTTTTATTGATGGCTCGAAATTATCTGGCCCTGGTTGAAACTTATGTTTTGTTTCTGGCAATCATTTGTAGAATTATTGATCAATATCGACAAACCTACGCTTATTTTTTCCTCGCAAAGAAAAATATCTACTTAATCTAACTTCCAAGAACATAAATCATTTACACTTATCAAGCTTATAGTCCCAAATTAAAAATCATAACCGTGGCCGGATGAATGAGGTTGCCTTCAAGCTTCTTTACATCATCTAAAATTCGTCAAATTTACCCTTACTAAATACTTCACACATTGTATAACACTCAAGCAAAACAAATAGTAAACACGATTTTAACACTATAAAACCATGCATTCATATTTTACGGGTACTTTACTTTTTTAATGATCTTTTAGCAAATAGTATGCTTCCACCCTTGAAATCTAGCGTGAAAGAGAAATTACGTTGATTTGACGTCACTAAGAATGCATACAAAAAATTGAACCAGACCAAAATTACACTGGATTAACTGGTAAATGTTACATTTAAGTCGCATTAAGTAACATTTACCAGTTAATCCAGTGAAATTTTGGTTTGGTTCAAATTTTAGAACTGATGGCGGTATATTGTTACATCTGTCTGACTTATAACATCCGGCCTCTATGCTAGCTAGCTGTTGAGAATGCGCAGAACATTGTAAACATGTATGGAAAGATAATGTGTCTACTTCCTTCCTAAACACTAACTTGCTGCTCGGGCGTTAACCCACAACAATCAATCAATCAATCCTAAACGCTAACTTGCTGCTCGGGCGTTTAACCACAACAATCAATCAATCAATCCTAAACGTTAACTTGCTACTCTGGCGTTAAACCACAACAATCAATCAATCAATCCTAAAGGCTAACAACATTGACGAAATTGGGAGTCTTAAATATTTCAAAGCTCCTGAACTTTTTTGCTCAATTTACAGTAGATGGAATTTATAAATTGCGTATAATCATATACGAATAAAATGTTATGAAGGCTATTGAGGAAAAACATAATAGAGGGTTATCAAATAAATAAAACAGAAAACATATATACATATATATTATGATCAACAACGGACGTCAGGCAATCATAATGGGCTTCGACATTGTATTAACGCAACCCAAAAAGCAAAAGCTACTTAAAGGCGTCAGTTTAATCATTAGTTAGAATAACAAAGTCTGATATTCATCATGAAACACCAGTGATATAGGGTACACTTACCTGTATATTTCCACACACTAGTCTGTAGGCCTCTGTCCAATGTGCAGTAAATGTCTGAGTGGCAAAGCAATACTATAACAAACAAGCAAGCAATATAACGTAAGCAATTACTTATACTTAATCAATAGTACCCTTAAAATTAAACATGTAAATGTAATAATTCTAATAACAATAAGACGACATTAGACATGAACAACGCTTTTCTTCAACTTCTTATTTCGTTTGATAATAGATGATGATATTATTAAACTAAATATTAAAGACTTAATCTAACATCAGCCAGATCATTGTATGTTGTAACTGAAGTGCAGTTGGAAATATCAAATACCTCTGCACACTCATAGCAAAATAAACCTGAAATAATCATCTTTAGACTTAAATAAAAGAAAATAATTACACAGTTGAAGTCAAGAGTAACCAAATATAAAGTGAAGAAATAAAATAAATGGTTTCATAACTTTAAAGAATTATTTAATCACACATGTAGCAGGTGAAGTAACTTCATGTTTATTGTTTTGATTATGACTGTTTAGAGTGATTTAGAAGATCTACATTTTTGTACACATTCATCAGTTTTTCAACATTTACATCTGTTCAATCCAGTTATAGGAAAAAACGAATTCTTCGTCATTATTCTCCGAACAACGTATTAAACGATAAAAGTAAACTAGACTTACGACACTTTTTTGCAGGAACGTTTTCAGTATTTATCAAACAGGGATCAACACATAATTCAACAGCAGGTCACAGAGGCTTGCTTTAGTTTTCCTAGACTGGTCTCTATAGATAACCAGTACAATCGACAACAGTACAAACACTGTCAAGAAATATAAAGAATCTCCAGTAAGATTTGTTATCGATATATTAAAGCATAAGAATGTTATAAACACTAGTATTTGTAAAGTCATTAATATGCATTTTTTTCTGTTTCCCCAGAGGCGGATCCAGAATTTTCTCAGGGGTTTGATTTCCTAAAATATTGGAATTACGAATAAAATCAGAAAATAGATTCAGAAACGGGCTAACTTTAAACTTAAATTTCACCCCCACAAATTAAGAATTATGATTTTATTGAGATGGGTTATGGTTAACAACGTATTTTATTATTTGAATTTACTTGCTGTTATTTAGAAATTAGTATTTATAGTTAGCTGCTAGAAACGTATCCAACCAGTTCAGTAATTAAGTTAACTACAAATTATTTGTTTCTGTATAACGTAAAACTATACTTGTAAAACTAAGCCTAGATCTGTCTCTGTTTATGGAATTTACAACGTTCCTTAACAAAATAATATTAGACAAACATAATGTCAGTACATTGGTTTTGTTCTTTGAGTTGAAAATCCAGTTATGCTTGAGATATAATTTCAATATCGGTATGTTTGGTGCAGTTCTACCCTACAAACAGGCAGAATTTTATGATAAAGGATTCATGCATTTTTTAATCCCAAATATGTTTTGATTTGAAATCTTTCAGTAAGCCGCCATATAGAAACTGTATTAATATTTCATTATACAATCAATAAGTACAAATAACTCGCATGAAAACATTGAACAGACCTATTTTCTAACAAGGTCTTAATCCTTATCTGTATATATGATGCCAACCGTTTCTTACTATGTTAGTAGGACGAGGTTACAGGACGGTACTTTAATAGGTTTATATTTTCTGTTTATCAAATACTTCATCTGTCTACGGTACCCATTTTGTAAATATGTGGCTGTATTAAAAATGATTGATTTTTTCAACGAGTAAAACAACGATTTGAACACATCCAAGATTTCGACGAAATAGTGACAATATTCGCGGATTGTATACATCGCTTATATCAAACAAAAACTTACGATAGAGGACACTACAGACACCGAAAAGGCCAGGGCGCTCCGCCCCTCCCCCCAAAAAATACTGATGTGCC
Source organism: Perna viridis (assembly GCA_037379345.1). Classification (NCBI taxonomy): domain Eukaryota; kingdom Metazoa; phylum Mollusca; class Bivalvia; order Mytilida; family Mytilidae; genus Perna; species Perna viridis. The sequence goes on along the minus strand of CM074516.1, from coordinate 48,397,576 downwards.
CCAGGTGGTTGAATTGGGTACCCCTGGCATCCTACATTTTGGAGTTGTCAGGCTTTAATACAGAAAACCATAACGCAAACCATAGATGTGCACCTTGTTGGGAAAAATGCTACTTTCCTCGCGCATTTAAGAACCCTGACCTGGTGTTCGACAGGAGAGGAGCCTTTGCCTTGCTTTAGGAGGCTGAGTTGCCTGACCCTGCCCACCTCTCCATATTTTCAGTGGCAATCGGAATTCATTGATCCTTTTATCTTTGTGTCCCGTCCCATTTTTCATTTTATCATCATTTCATGTTCATTGATTGGATATAGCTGAAATACTGTTACTAAAGCATTAAACACCAATCAATCAATCAACAAATTAAACATTTCGGTTCCTTCGTATGATGTTTTTTTTTATTTTCAGATCACTACTTATATATTATGCTTGAGATTACTTATGCGGACTTTTTGTACCGTGCTAAACTTCTTTAAATAAGCATTCCTACAAGACTCCATCATAACAAAAGTTGTGTTACGTCATCATCAATTGGAGTATCCGTCTGCACCATAAAAACCGTTTGTTCAGCCTGCAATTGTTTTATTTTTATCGTTCGTTACATTTTATGAGCGGCGGTGGTTCTAGAAAAGCTGAAGACGATTACTTTACCGATAAACCCGGTCCGTGGTTCAAGTTTTTGTTTGTTCACTTCGAGTTTCTCATTTTCATGTTCTTTGTAGTATGTGTTTATTTTCTTTGTCTAGTTGAGGTGATGGTCAAAACATGAAAACCAGAAACAGAGACGGTCAACCCACACAATAAGTCAACAGAAACATGTTATATAAAAACCAGAAACAGAGACGGTCTACACACACAATAAGTCAACAGAAACATGTTATATAAAAACCAGAAACAGAGACGGTCTACACACACAATAAGTCAACAGAAACATATAAAAACTGAGAATGAGGAAAACAACCTATAGCACATTTTCATGACATAAAGTCATGACGTCACTGAATCCACTTTTAGATGAATTCTCATCTGAAGCTTAATTCATCAATACAAATCAAGGTATGAGGAAATTAGCCTTCAATGTTATCTCTTTTATCTCTATATTTTTCTCTTTTTTCCTCTTTTTTAAATTGTAAAGTGTTTAAAGTTTTTCTATCACACTCTTACTACGACTGCATTAATACCAGTATTTTTTTTATCTATCTTAAGATACTTATAATTTTTTTCAAAACTGTAATTTCCCTATGAGATTTTTCTGTCAATGATCGTTTTAAAATAACTACTTATCATGTGTAATGTTTTTGAAAAAAAAGGAAACAACTGATTAATGGAGTAATATTTTACAAAATGGATGTTTAAACGAATCACATTCTACAGCTTGGAAGTAGGTAGAAGCCCTTTGTTGGTACGCGTTGTAATTGTAAATGGCAGTGGCACAGTCATGAAATTCTCTATGTTTTATATGAGTTACAACTGATCTGAATGCAGTGTTATTATTGTGTGTGTGTATCCACCTATCGTAGGATTTGCGTTCCATATCGGTATAAACTTCTGGAAAAGAAAAATACTTACTCTTATGACAAAGAAGGTTCAAATGTCATCATTGAAAATATACTTTGTCGTTTAACTGATCAATGTCTAATTCGCAATCATTAGTGACAAGCAAATGTAAACAAAACGTATTCTGTTTCGTTTTTGTTCTTATACACCAACAAGGACTGTTAAAAAATTAATTTGCATATCAACCACACTGTTTGTATTTGCTTCTCAAGAAGTATTGAAAATTTGGGGATTTTTTTTTCTCTAGACATTGGCAAACACTTCAAGATTGAAGCATCGAATGTTTCTATTGTTATATATATCATCTAATAACATTCATGTATTTCAGGTTAATTTGGTTACACCATCCACGGAAATGACCGATAATTAAAAAAAAAAGACGTTAGGAGAAACATAGACTACAGGGTTGGAAACATAGAAACCTCTGCTTAGCCTCGCATTTTCTGTCCAGCTCCTAAGCCTAACATACAATATATATTTTTCATTTTAATACTATGCAAATGTTGTACATATCCAAGTCATAGCAATAGAGCGCGTGGAACAAAAGGTCGACCAGTAGTCAGTTTTTTTCTGATTAGTTTGGCCTTAACGCTGACGGTTGAAAGAACTATCAAGGGAAAGGTAGGGGTTTATCAAGAACGTACCTGTGATCGAATTAGTCATATACGTTTGGTTGTATAGAAATTGAAGTTCGTCCATTGTATCGGTAAAAAACAAGTCTGCACATTTACTTTTACAAAATTCCTGATAAATATGAACACTTATGTACACATGTAAAACAAAAATGTTATTCAAAAGAATTTAAAATTTAAGAAAACGACATAATATCAAATAAATAATCATATGCGCAATAGTTGAGTCTATAACTGAGGAATATATACAGATAATTAAACGCCTAAATCTTTATTGGTAATGTCTATCTTTATAAACATATCAAATTTTTTGGTGAACTGACGAATTAATTGATTGGTTAAAATGTTCGAAAATATATTCTTACCATTGCTTCATGTTTGGTAACTTTTCGATCGTCAAAAAGATAACATCCGGTGTGCCGATTTCCATGGACGTACTGATGTCTGACAAAACCTGGTGGGCAATGATAACGGTAGGTAGGGCATTCTAAAATGGATATACATGTATCACTTTTTCTGTATTTCATACTGTGGTATATGATTTGTTGATATTTAAATAAATATTCAAAAGGAATAAGATTTGTGCATGTAGTTGGTTTCATTTCATCCATCGACGGATTTTTTTTGATAGATTATTGTTAAAAAAGAAAATAGTTTTATCATTAAAGTGATGATCTTTGTTTTTAACGAAATGTTATTGAGAAGTTATCCACACCTGACTTCACAAACAAATGTGTTATTCTGAATAATAACTTCGAACAAGATATGTGTTTTCAAATATTATTGTCGTCTAAAAGTAGTTTTAAAACTGTTGAAAGTGGGAATGAGATAAACGAATACGGTGACAAATACATGTTTGTTGTTACCATTATACATTACAGTGGTACATGTATAATACAAGAATTCGGCTCTAATAATAGCAGTACATGCTGGATAAGTTATTCATATTTCCTTGCTATACATGCCCTAATTATTTGCCATTCAAAGGAAAAATTATCTGAGACTAAGAAGAGAAACTTTATATTGTGTTTGTACATAATGACCATTTGTTGGGAAACACTTTTGAAATGAGTGTGTCGGATTATGGCTCTTCCACGTTCGGCATCCTTACCTTTGTTTATATACATACGAAGTTTATCATTTTGTAGAAGAACGGCTACCATGTTATTATTCTATTCATCATTTTGTAGAAGAACGGCTATCAAGTTATTATTCTATTCATCATTTTGTAGAAGAACGGTTACCAATTTTTTTTTATTCTATTCATCATTTATTATTTGTGCCGTCTATCTATCATCACAAACAGCAGACGAAGAGAAATAAAATGGTGTGAGTAGAAGTCAATTATTTCAATTATTAATCATCCAGAAATTAAGTCGGAATACTTATCTTAAAGTCGTCTATTTCAACACTTTTGCCCACCCACCCCCAACAAAAAAGAAAAAAAAACAAACAAATGAAAACAAAAACACAAGAAAATAAAAAAACAAAAACAAAATAAACAAACAAACAAACAAAAAATACAAACAAAAACAAAAACAAACAAACGAACAAACACACAAAAAAATAAACGCAAAAAAGTATTTGTGTCCTTTACATATACCCTTCCATGATCATGCTTTGTTTCGTTTGAATTTATCCATGATTAGTCGAAATATTATTATCACACATACTACTTCGACTAAATGCTTTACAATTATTTTTTTTGGATACAAAAACACCTTTTACATACGATGATGCGGTTTAACGGTAGTTCGAATGGTACTGGTGGTAGGCTGAGTTGTAGTTTTCGTTGTTGCTTGAGATGTAGAGATATGATGAGCATTGCATTTTTCCCCAATACAGCACTCTCCTCTTAAATTAAAATCTCCATCTCGTTTACCGAATAAGTGTTCAGGCTGGCTATATAACTGGCTACATAGCTGTAAATAACGAAATTTGATATATAAGTGTGGAGATGTCATCACACACACATGCTTTAAAGTATATGGACACAGATTCAAAATTAGAAGAATGAAAATAAAGTAGGCATGTAAAGGAACTTGAGCGTACATATGTCTGAATTAGCAGTTATGGAATGTCTGTGTAATAAAACTACAAAGGTTATTTTAATTATCACTGTTTCATAGTTTTCAAATTTTAACATAATGTAAACTGAATATTGAATTTACAATATACATTTTACTGTACGGTTTCATCTTAGTTAGCATATAAATTGTGATTAAAATCATATAATTTTAACAATTGAATTAACATCGAATCGAGGATCAATCTCCAAATAAGTCAAACATATTTCTGAAGAAAATAAAATCTGACGGTTCCTAATACATAACTATATATTTATATGACTAATAAAAATATAAATATACTGTAATACAATTATTGCATTTACATTGCTGAGTATTACGTAATTATTATTAGTAGTAAATATTAATTTCAAGGTTCAATATCCCCCTAAACAAATGTAGCGACCTTTTTATCACAAAGTATTAAGGTAGATCATACCTAATAGTTCCTGTAGATAAATTTTCCCAGTTTTTCTTAAAGATGACCCTGAATGAACATACTTTAGAATTTTAATGTAAGAAACATAGGTCACCGAACTTGATTTTGAGATAATTGAGCCTTAAAAACAATATTTCACAAATTCTGAAGAGCTAGTTGATAAATTTTCTTATAACTTTATATAAAGAACACCTAACTAACATTCTTTCATATTTCAAAAAGAAAATTTAGGGTCACCGAACTCTTTTCTTATAATATTAAAAAGAATAAAATTCCCTACACATTTCAATAGAATATTTTCCCGCCAATTATCTCCCCTTGAAAGAGACTTTTTGAAAATAACGTTTTTAACTTTACTATTCTAGCGTTTATGTAAAAAATATAAGAAATTATCTAAATGAATTAATTTTGCACGATTTCAAACACTTTTAGTTAATATGTCTGTATGATTTTGCAAGATGACAAAAGAGTGCTCCGTGTAATAACTGATATCTACGTTTAAAAAGTCATTTTATGGCCTTTACACTCACAATGCAGTATTTTATCTAACAATGAAATAGTTTTAGCATATAACAAAACTTCATATTTAAACAACTGCATCTCGCTTTTAATACTCAGCCATTAATGCTACAAAATATTGTTAGTTGGCATTAGTCCTATTCATATGATATTCACACTTGACAACAATGCCGTTTCAATCATTCTCTTCATACTTTATAAGAAATAATTCCAAATCATCTTCCAAATATACAGAGGAAGATGTTTACAAAATACTGGAATTTTTAATCGACAACACATGGTGGATGTGTTTTTTAACAAACGGTCGGCATTCCAATGAAAACAAATGTGCTCCTTTACTTGCCGACCTATTCCTTCACTCTTATGAGGCTGACTTTGTAGCTGATATGATCCGAAAGAAAGAATATCGTTTAGCTAGATCTTTTAATCTCAGTTTCCGCTTTATAGGTGGCGTATTATCTTTAAACAATCCTAATTTCGGGGATTTGATACATCGCAACTACCCCAAAGAACTTGAGATAAAGGATACTACAGACACTATGAAGTCAGCCTCATATCTTGACCTACACTTAGAAGTCGATGGTAAAGGAAAACTACTGAACAAGCTACATTTCATTCAGAATTGTCGATTTTCCTTTCATCTGTGGCAACATCCCTTCAACACCTGCGTATTCATACGTTATGCCAGAGCTTGCCGAAACTACGCAGACTTTTTGTATCGTGCTGAAACTCTAACAAATACCGTTCTAGAACAAGGTTATGTTGCTACAAGATTGAAGTCATCACTACAGAAGTTTTATGGTCGTCATCATGGACTCGTGGATCGCTATGGTGTATCCATGTGCACCATAAAAACTGATTTATTCAACTCGTATTTTTCCTTTCCTCGTTTGTCTACCCCGGTCTTGACTTTTTATGAGCAACTCGGCGTGTGTTTCTAGAAAAGCAGAGGACGCTTATCCTACCGGTGCACCTGGTCCATGCTCCAAGTTTTTAGTGGAGTCCTAGTTGCTCATTTGCCTGTGTTACTTTGTATGTATGATTTTAGTTACTTTATGTTCTTTGTTGTGTATGTCTGTTTTCCATGTCTGGTCTTTGTCCCTGGATTACATTCTTTTGATTACCGCTATAACCTTGGTTCCCTAGATTACTCTTTCTATAATAATTTTCGTGGAGAGATATGAATATATCGTACGGTTGTTTTTAAAATAACGAATCAAATACTTATTACAATATGACAATAGAACTTACGTTTTTGTCAACACACCCAAGTTGCACTGTCTTTGTAAAGTCTGATCCTAATTTCTCCATGCCATAACATTCCTGTTAAGAAAAATAAAGATGTATCTTAAGTGGATGGGCTGTAAAGATTTAAACCGATGTTTTTACACTGAGTCATCCAATTGTTTTATCCAATAAAAAGAAAAAGGAGAACTGACTAATGACTAGATATACTATGGTCGTTTCTTAAGGGAAATCTCCTTTGGAGACATTATTTTTTTATGCATGTTCATTCTTTTGTCTACCTCGAACAGCCCCGTGCAGGTCCGGGTGTTAAAAGAATAGGCCTGCAGCAGCGCTAAGCTTGTCGTAAAATAGTGCTCAGAACCTTAGCCGGGGGCTAGGGCGCTCTGCCCACAGAGCAACTGGGATGTGTGCCCCAGGTGGTGGAATGGGGTACCCCTGGTGTGTTACATGCTGGGGTTGTCAGGCTATAATACGGAAAACCTGACCGCAAACCATAGTGGTGCACCGTGTTGGGAAAGATGCCACGTTCCTCGCACGTTAAAGAACCTTACTGTGGTATTCTCCCTGAGTAGGAACCATAGGGCTCCGCCACAGGAAGCTAAATTGCCCGACCATACCCACCTCTCCCTATTTCCAGTGGCAATCAAAATTTGTCGAACCCATTGTCCTTGTGTCCCATCCCTTTTTCATTTCATCATCATTTCATGTTCATTTTATCATCAATTTCATGTTCATCGTCTGAATATAGCTGAATATTGCTGCTCGGACGTTAAACCCCAACAAACAAACAAACAAACAAATCTACCTCGAACACTACATTTTATCAGCTACTTGGCGGGTGTTCCCAGAAAAGCAGGGGACGCTTGCTCTATCAGTACACCTGGTCCATTCTCCCAGGTTTTAGCGGAGTCCGAGTAACTCACTTGCTTTTGTTACTTTATATGTATGATTTTAGTTACTTCATGTTCTTTGCTCTGTATATCTGTTTTCCATGTCTGGTCTTTTTCCCTGGATCATATTCTTTTGATTACCGCTATAACCTCGGTTCCCTTGATTATTCTATTTGTTTCGGGATTACATTCTTTTGATTTCCACTAAAATCGTGGTTCCCTTGATAACTTTGATTTGTGATTTGGAGGGTAATGAGTACTGGGAATTTATACTTGATAGGCATCTAAGCTATTTCATGTAATTTGGTGTGTGTATATTTTCATGCTTGGATAAGTCGTCATCCTATGAATATATCCTTTTGATTACCCTGCAAAAACTCCTGGTTCCCTTGATTTTCCTTTCACAGTAATTATTTATTTTAACTGTGATAATGATATTAAAAGGGGAACATGAAAAACAAAGGTAAATATTGTTTTTAAACATATTATTTAGCTACTTGTTCGAGAAAATCTGATATCAAAACGAAAAACAAGCGAAGTCATGTTACACGACTTAAAAGTGTACCAAACTTATTACCCTCAATATTTGACCAATTGTACATGTGTCCGGAGAAATGTTTTGTAAAATATATCAACAGTTTTACTGTACATTATATACAAAACCACAAACAATACAGAACAAAACAAAACAAAACAAAATAATAAAAAAAGATAAGTTTACTTTGTAAGTCGATGTATGATTGTTATTACCTTCCCAAAACCACATGCGGTCGTTTGTGTACAATTGGCGGGGTTTTCAACTTCAAAACAATCCAAACAATTAACTGCAAGATGAAAATTAATATTTTCCTCAAATAAGTAATGGTGTTCAAACGTCGTGTTAAAACGATAGTAATTTATCAGTTGTTAAACAAATGTATCTCATATCTTGATGACCAAACCAATTTAAAGAATATTTCGTAAATGATGACTCGATAGATCAAAGCATGAAATTTGCCATAATCAATCATCGTTATTACACTCTTCCGAATTTAAATTTACCTCAAACAGAACTATCTCAGGCAATAGTAATATTATGTCATAATGACGGTCATTCAAAAGTAACCACGTTTAAGTGTTGATAAATTTTATATAAAATACTGCGATACACACTCATTCATATAGAAACTTTGGAATTGCTTCCACTCGTGAGAGATTTCATTTATCGTCCGGATACGTTCAGTCATGTTTCACGTGACAAAATACGGCCTTTGTTACACTCGTGTAAAAAACTAAAAACTACTAATTTAATTATCATCAATCACAGCTGAGGTTACATGCTATCAGTAGATTAAAAACCGAATTGGAAAAAGGAAGGAAAATAATTATATGATTTATACTCACAGCATGTGCCGCACATTTTAGGACATACGTGAGTTGCTATACAGTCGTCTGCGCACGGCTTGACCATATGTAAAGTCAAAGCTGTACAAACTTCTCCATCCTTATTTTCACAGACAGACGGACTTGTTGGCACTGAGATGAAAGACAATATAAGCTTGGTTGAAAAAAAAAATAAGTTACATGCTGTCTTGTAACTGAAAACAAAATATTTCTAGAACATGATATAAATTAATGCCTCTTTTTAAATATCCATTTAGTCCATTGTCAAATGTTTATGACTTACATGTTTGTTTAATGCTCTATGTTAAAGATAATTGTATTTTTGCGAGACCAAACAAGTATCACTTGCATGCATTCCAAGTCAAAGCCATATAAAAAAATAACTGTATGATTCGAACGTGTCGGTCTGGGCAATCAATTGATTGTGAGAATCTATGTCAAATAATCATTTTCTTTTGAAATGTGCAAATATTATTAGTTTTCCATTTTTTTAAACATAGTGTACAATTAAATTAAACTAGAATGCTTAAACTTAGATAAGTGAAAGTAACGTATTTCAAACATATAAACGAGGACTTTATGTGCGTAATTTAGTTTTCATATGAATGTAACTAATTTTTTCATTAGTAGTTCGTTTATTTGACACAAAGTTCTATATGTATATCTAGAAATATTACAGGGTTGGTCTAAATAAACTTATATGGCTAGAGATCTCGTATGGTCCAGTTCGTTGACCCCGACCAAGTGAGTATATGCTAACGAACTGATCATCTGTCGGTCAAGAGTATACCCACTGTTACTTTGTTTTTAATTTTTGTCCTGACAAACAAAGAAGTACAAGACTACATATATCTGTTGGTCGGAATGAAAAGAGCACAAATATGTAAAAAACACAAATCGAAAACCGAAATATTTTTTTTACATAATTTCAAATATTTGTGATCAGTTTTCATTTTTTTATGAATAGTATTTGGAAAATTAATACGTACATGAACCAACAATAGAATAGTTTTTGGATGGACTTAGTTGTAGGATGGGTGGTGGTTTGTTATTACATCTGTCAGAATTACAACATCCAGCCTCAACACTTGCTCTCTTATTACCATTTATGTATTGCAGGCAGGTCTAAATAGAAAAGATGAAATCATGTTAGATATGATGTACTGACAAAAGTGTATTTTTTCTAAAGTAAAATTAAACGAAGTGGCGGAAAACCCCTTTTGATAATCACCTAAATAAGCAGTTTATACATTATGTTTGGTTAGTTGCGTTTGTATTGTTACTTGCAGGGTTCTCATGAAAATAATACTGACAACACATATATTTACCATTTAACAAAAAAACAAACGAATTCAGATACAGTTATTGTTCATGACATTTTACCTGTCGACTACCACAGCCGAGTCTGTGTGTCTAATTGATATCTTTCATATCGACTACCACACCCGTAGCTGTTTGTCTCACTGATATTTTAATCATCGACTACCACACCCGAGACTGTACGTATCAGTTATATCCTATGTTTACTACCACACCCGAGACTGTATGTATCAGTTATATCTTACCTGTCGACTACCACACTCGATACTGTATGTATCAGTAATATCTTATCTGTTGACTACCACACCCGAGACTGTATGTCTCTGTTAAATCTTACTTGTCGACTACCAAGTTTGATACTGTATGTCTCAGTTATATCTTATATGTCGACTACCACACCCGAGACTGTATGTATCAGTTATATCTTATCTGTCGACTATCAAGTTCAATACTGTATGTCTCTGTAATATCTTACCTGTCGACTACCACACCCGAGACTTTATGTATCAGTTATAGCTTACCTGTCGACTACCAAGTTTGATACTGTATGTCTCAGTTATATCTTATATGTCGACTACCACACCCGAGATTGTATGTATCAGTTATATCTTACCTGTCGACTATCAAGTTCAATACTGTATGTCTCAGTAATATCTTACCTGTCGACTACCACATCCAAGACTTTATATATCAGTTATAGCTTACCTGTCGACTACCACATCCGAGACTGTATGTGTCTGTAATATCTTACCTGTCGACTACCAAGTTTGATACTGTATGTCTCAGTTATATCTTACCTGTTGACTACCACACATGATACTGTATGTATTAGTAATATCTTATCTGTTGACTACCACACCCGAGACTGTATGTCTCTGTTATATCTTACCTGTCGACTACCAAGTTTGATACTGTATGTCTCAGTTATATCTTGTATGTCTACTACCACACCCGAGACTGTATGTATCAGTTATATCTTACCTGTCGACTATCAAGTTCAGTACTGTATGTCTCAGTTATATCTTACCTGTCGACTACCACACCCGAGACTTTATGTATCAGTTATAGCTTACCTGTCGACTACCACATCCAAGACTGTATGTGTCTGTTATGTCTTACCTGTCGACTACCAAGTTTGATACTTTATGTCTCAGTTATATCGTATATGTCGACTACCACACCCGAGGCTGTATGTATCAGTTATATCATACCTGTCGACTACTACATTCGATGCTATATAACTAAGTCTCATCTTACTTATCGTGTTTTTATGTCTCAGTAAGATCATACCTGTCTATTACAACACTCGAGTGTGTATGTCTGAATAATATCTTACCTGTCGACTACTAAAATTTGATACTGTATGTCTCTGTAATATCTTACCTGTCTGCTACCACACCCGAGACTGTATGTCTCAGTGAAGTGTGCTGTGAATGTCTGAGCACTGTAACAATACTAAATAAAAAAAAACGTTATGTTATCAGTCATATTTTATATAACCGAAGACCCATATATCAAGATTTTATTTTTGATGAGGGTGAGTGAAAATATGCCAAGTTTGCTATTTGTTTTGATTACACATTCCATTTGACGTTTTTGTTTGAAGATATGTAACAGTTGCTGTAATAAGAAAAACACAGCATAAAAATTGATATGGCAATGAAAAGAGAGCATATCAAGTTTGGAAATACGTAGGCAAAATACCTTCCGTGAACATGTAAACCAAAAAGAAAACAACAAATAATACAGAATAAAATACACAAAGAAGCAATCAGCACGAAACCTAATAATATCCCGGCTGACTCAAAAGTTCCAAAAGAGTGAATGGTTCCTGCTTCCTGCAAGACAACAGCTATACTATCCAATGCTTCCTGCAAGACATCCGCCATCTTATCCGATGATGATCATGTCCATTAAGGTAGGAAGAATACAACAAATATAGATTAGCAGTCATACTCATATTGACGACCGCAGAAATTTTGAAACAATGACTTCAGTCTCAGTGCAAGATGTCCGTATTTATATAGTTCTGTGTTTGTCGATTAGTCCCTTCTTGAAACCAGCAACCAGTGACAACAATTTCAAAATGTACGAGCTGAAAAATGAACTCCGGTCGCTATGGCATTTAGAATATTACTATATAGAAATGATAAGTTACGTTGTTAACGTACCTCCATTGAATATTTCCAGATGAAGAACAGTATACAAAGCAGACATTTGAGCATATGGTCGTGCCTTTAATTTCAAGTTCTGAGGACATATGGGATTTAATAAAGTACTTATACCAGAATGACTTAGTACAGTCCAAATGATATTATGATTGATTTTATTGACTCACATCTGTAGGATCACTGCATGTTTTCACATTTGTACATCGGGACACATCGGCTATCTCTGCACAGTCATAACACTGTAACGCTGTGACGAAAATATCAATGTATTGGTGTAAATGCAAATAATGGATAAAAACACAATTTTAACTCAAACATTTAAAAAATATTTTGCCTTATGAATATATTCGTTCTATCCGCTAGGTACAATCAATGCATAGCTAACAGTAATGATTTCCGTTTATGGACCCAACAAAAAAGTATTGGAAGAGAAAGTAATCAAGGGAACTAAGGTTACAGCAGTAATCAAAAGAATGTAATCAAGGGACAAAGACCAGACATGGAAAACAGACATAAACAACAAAGAACATAAAATAACTGAAATCATACATACAAAATAACAAAAGCAAATGAGCAACTCGGACTCCACTAAAAACTGGGATCATGCAAGCTCTGGCATAACGTATGATTAGTGATATGAACACTCCATACGCAGGTGTTTAAGGGATGTTGCCGCAGATGAAAGGAAAGTTGACAATTCTGAATGATTAGTCATCACGTTTGTCGTAAAGTTTGGTCAGTAGTTTTCCTTTATCATCGATTTCTAAGTGTAGATCAAGATATGAGACTGACTTCACATTGTCTGTAGTATCTTTTATCTCAAGTTCTTTGGAGTAGATGCAATGTATCAAATCCCAATCCCCGAAACTATGATTGTTAAACGATAATACGTCATCTATATAGCGGACACTGAAATGAATGGATCTAGCCAAACGATATTCTTTCTTTCGGATCAGACAGCTATAAAGTCTCATAAGAGTAAAGGAATAATATGTCTCATATGTAGGTCATAAATGCTCATGAAAGCTGTAGATTATTGTTACTGTATGTAACCTGACTTTTAGTATAACATTACTTATGTTCGCCAAGCTGACAGTTAGACGGCAACAGTATTTCAGAAACAGACAAAAACTTGAACAATTTATTATTTCAATTTAAATTGATTGAGATTCAATATTAAGAGAACACAGCCAACAGAGCCCCGCATAGAAAACAAATGAAGAGCAACATAGAAACCGAGCGTGATTGGATTATGATAATTTCCAGATGATAAATTATTCTCATATGTTCATTATATATGTTTTTATTGGCATTCGATTATCATATGTTTGCAAGCCAACATTTACATATGAAAATGATATGGTCATCAAAGCTATTTCGTGTGTAATTTATTTTACATATATTTATCACGATTAATTTACAAGGCACTTTTACCGTATAATGGCATTTGCATTCATTCATTTTAGAGGGCTATGACAATTAATACTCTATGATATCCTTAAATATTATCTTTCCGGTAATTGACAATGGATAATTAAAAGTAACGAGATCGTTTTCATAAATATTTTTGACAAATAATAAAAATTGCAATTTAACAACAGTTGAAATTATAAAAGGCCATTGAAAGATTACTTACGACATAGTCCACAAGACCGTTTACAGTGTTTAGCCAGACAAGAATCAGAACATAACTCTGGAATTTTGTTTATCATCATGCTACATAGAGACTGGTCAATATCATCACACTGTTCAGCACAAAGTGGTGCAACAAACAACACTAGAGTAACTACCGGTATGAAAAGACGCATTAAGTATTCAGCTTTAAATAATAGAGAACTTGTGATTTAAGGAAAACATTTCGTCTGGATACGATATTCATTTTGAGTTGTAGTTACAAAACGTAAAAATGAGCAATTTATAAAATAACTTGGTATTTATTTTATTGATCTCCTGTGTTTTATAGGCAAAATAATTTTATTGGTTAGCATCGTATATAAAAGAGGCAGTGTTTATCGAGGATTTCTTCTCCTCTTTCCATTACAGTAGATGTAAATCTAAAATATTGATTAAATAGAGAAATGATATTTTGTCTGACACATAATAAATTCTTACCCTCTAATACTGCAATACAAACTGTTATTTTCAAGCTCATGATTATGATCGCTTGATTTGGCACCTAGTGACCTATGGTTATCAGTGTATTGAATATTTGGAACTTAAATCAGCCAAATCGAGGCCAAAATCTCGAAGTTACACTTAGGTTCATGACTTCTAATAACTTGGAGGCCTCTGAGATCATCATTGCATAATGAAGCAACCTGTCGTAAAAATAATATACATGTTGATATGGAAAAAAAATCAATATTGTGACACGTTACAAAAGAAATATCAATTTTCCTATCCTTATCATACAGCAGAAAAGCGCATATAGGAGTATAACCAAGAATGTGTAAAAGTCAGTCAAGTCAATAAATAAGTTATTTATACTAAGAATCATGTCACATACAGTAACAATAATCAACAGCTCTCATGGGCTTTTATGACCTACATATGAGACACATATAAGATAGATTTTCAATATAGCTAGTATTTGAGAAACTGAAACTTCTAGTCAATCAGACAGCTTGTGTTAAGATGCAGTGAAATGTCGATGGCTCAACAATGTTTAAGTGGCGATACCAACAAGCTGCAGTGGACACAAATAAACTCTTTGCTTCATAGCGATAGCTCGTTCACACCTGTTGCATGCGAGTGTTTTTTTCAGCCCTCAACAAGCTTTAAACTTGCTCATTTTCTTTTGTTATTTTGTATGTATGATTTTAGTTACTTTATGTTCTTTGTTGTGTATGTCTGTTTTCCATGTCTGGTCTTTGTCCCTGGATTACATTCTTTTGATTACCGCTATAACCTTGGTTTCCTTGATTACTCTTACATCGTACTATAAATATAATATAAATATAATAATTACACAATAAACAATAAAACATAATTAATCGTGCAATCTCTGTCTATACTTGAAAATTAGATTTTATGCTTCAATTTCTTTGTAACTTAAATAATATGTTGATTATTTCATTTTTTCTGCACAAACTGAACGCAAACTTTGTCAATGCTTAAAACCATTCTCATAATTTAGATGTAGATAAGGCATAACAAAAAGTTTTTAACCGAAATGTCAGTCGTCCATTTGTCAGAAAAATCAATCAAAATTTGGATAATTAAATACTTTGCAACATTTTTTTTCTGTATTTCAGTTAAAATCGTAAGGAAGTTAAATTGGTTGTCGTCATTCCTCAGTTCAAAGGGATAGCACGAGGTTGCATGTAGTGGAGTTTTTCTCTGCTAACGGCCACAGTCGGAAATAGGTCTTGTAGAACATGATTATCTGTTATCTTTCTGCTCTTTTACAATCATTTTGTAAGACTTACAATTTGTTTTGTAGCTGGTATATTTTTTACATATTTAACTGATTCTTCGCGCTTTACTGTGATAAAATCTAATTAAATTGTGATTTTTTTAAAGCTTGTTTATGATGTACATTTTTTCAGTTTGAATACCGTATATTTACAACAGAAAAGTTCTGATCTAGCCTTATTTAAAACATAAAATATTTGTTATTTTCTCACATATGACGAATCATACTTCATTCTTTACTGAAATATGTAACAGTAAAATCTATATATTTATACCCCACAATATTGTATATTATTTCCAGTACGCCGTTTGTTTTTAATTTTAAAACAACTTGTCAAAATTAATTTTAATTAGCTCTATGTTTACAGTGTTATTCATGATTAAAAGTTACGAAAACCAATAATGATTATCTTGAGCATTTGCCGTCATTTGTCCGAACACCATTTGCAATATTTGCAAGGATCTTTTTATCAATGTATTTGTCACATCATGACAAAAACAAGCCAGAGGAATATATTTATAATACATCATTTAAAAAAAACATTGCTTTCTTCATTGATGTATAAAGAACCTATTTTATCCCGCAACTAGGATTTCTACTTTACAAATACAGGGTGTCAAATAACGCAGAGCTTTATTCCGCCACAGCATAACAACATCTCCTGGTTTCCTTTTCAGTTATGAGAAACTTCAAAAACGGGAAACATGTGACAAGTTTTAAGGTGCACGAACCGAAACTACGCCCAGAAGATTGCTGAAAAAAATCAACTATTTTGGGCAAATTTCGCATGTTTTATTTAGAAAATTTGGTTGCAGGATACACACAGTATATTGATATTGAAAAACATATCAATATATTTTATTTGTACTAGCACCGAAACAGTCAGATTAGCTCGAGAAACCCTCAAGATCCTACTGTTAACTAAATCTCGTAAAATAAATTTGATATTTTCCGGCAATATACATGTTTTATATCTTTGCGTAATAGTAAATAGTAATGTTTGTTGATATAAGAACAAGATACAAATATATAGTTCTTGGTAGAGATTCCTCATACTTTGTAAGAAATAATTCAGAGTATAAATATACAGAGGAAGATGTTTACAAAATGCTGGAATTTTTAATCGACAACATATTTGTCCGGTGTGGTGGACGTGTTTTTCAACAAACGGTCGGCATTCCAATGGGAACTAATTAGGCTCCTTTACTTGCTGACCTATTTCTTCACTCTTATGAGGCTAACTTTATAGCTGATCTGATCAGAAAGAAAG
The DNA here is from genome assembly GCA_037379345.1 of Perna viridis. Taxonomy (NCBI): domain Eukaryota; kingdom Metazoa; phylum Mollusca; class Bivalvia; order Mytilida; family Mytilidae; genus Perna; species Perna viridis. The sequence goes on along the minus strand of CM074516.1, from coordinate 48,380,669 downwards.
AATATCGTTTGGCTATATCCTTCAATCTCAGTTTTCGTTATATTGATGACGTATTATCTTTAAACAATCCTAATTTCGGGGATTTGATACATCGCATCTACCCAAAAGAACTTGAGTTAAAGGATACTACAGACACTGTGAAGTCAGCCTCATATCTTGACTTTGAAATCGATGGTAAAGGAAAACTATTGACCAAACTTTACGACAAACGTGATGACTTTTCATTCAGAATTGTTAACTTTCCTTTCACCTGTGGCAACATCCCTTCGGCTTCTGCGTATGAAGCATATCACAACTCATACGTTATGCCAGAGCTTGCCGAAACTACGCAGACTTTTTGTATCGCGCTAGAACTCTAACAAATAGGCTTCTGGGACAGGGTTATGTTGCTACAAGATTGAAGTCATCACTACAGAAGTTTTATGGTCGTCATCATGAACTCGTGGATCGTTATGGTGTATCCATCAGCACCATGAAAACTGATGTATACAACGGGTCATAGATTTCCTTTCCTCGGTTGTCTACCCCGGACTTGACTTTTTATGAGCAACTCGGCGGGTGTTTCTAAAAAAGCAGAGGACGCTTACCCTACCAGTGCACCTGGTCCATGCTCCCAGTTTTTAGCGGAGTCCGAGTTGCTTATTTACTTTTGTTTTTTTTTGTATGTATGATTTTAGTTACTATATGTTCTTTGTTGTGTCTATGTCTGTTTTCCATGTCTGATCTTTGTCCCTGGATCACATTCTTTTGATTACCGCTATAACCTTGGTTCCCTTGATTACTCTTTCAATATTACATTAATTTGTTAAGGAATCTGTAGTATCCAAAACGATCTCTCTCAAATATTTCTAATTATATAGTAAAGGGTTATTGTATTTATTTTGGTGAAAATTATCTTTTGCAGAGTATTGAGCTAGAAAATTCTTACGATATAAATATCTGCTAAAGTAAAGAATACAGCATAAAGTTTCAGTTATCACACACTTTTCCATCCCCCTCCCCGAAAAAAAAATGTTTGATGTTCAAGCTAGACTAAGATCACAATTAGTTACATTGTTATTGTATCTTTCCATTTCACTACATTACATATAGGCATAAGAGTTAGTGATATCTCATCAGCCTACAGAGAGGACAGTGCCTTTCAGTACAAGGTGTTGGTTTTAGTCCTGTATGTTTACCATTTCTATTATCGTAGTATGAGTATGCAACAGCACATGATTGTGAGGTTTTAGTCAACATTTCATTAATTAAAACAGCTTCTGGTACAGGTGAGTGGTCATGGCCATAGAACCAGTGCTGTCCATCATTCTCTTTATCAGTAAGGGCTTTTATGCCTGAAATAAGTTTAAATTGCAAATTACCTGAGATGAAATGCAAGTGTTTTATGCCGAACTTGATATTTTTTCAATTTGTCACGTACTTTAATGATAATTCCCAAACTCCAACATGCTTTCAGCAAGGTGACGAATTATGTTCTGGTAGTTTTTTAAACCGTATAAATTCTACAATTATTGACTATGTAAAAAGAATATTTATTTGAATGGTATGACCAAATTCCCTAATCCTAATGAACGAACTTTGACATGAGTCCAAGGGAAAAAGTCGTACAAGATTAACATACTCGGATGTAATGCAAAAATCTGTTCGTTGAATAAATGCGTTAAAAAGGAGGGGAAATGGGGAAAAGAATATCAGCTACATTTAATCAGACTTAATATTTTGAAATCGGGACAAAAAACGAACGAAATAAAATATAAAATCAAGAGAATGGTTTTGTAGTGAACAAAGTGCCGATTTTAGGGATTATTTTGGTGTTCCTCGGGACATCTAGGCATTACAAAAGGGTTTAAAGCAGACAAATGTACCACACTTTAATCCTCCATATTTCAAGTGTGAGTTCCTAGTGTCTTCGTTTTGTGAGTCCTTTATTTCCAGATGAATGGTTTGACCGAAGCCATGAACAACAATGACAATCTACATAGACTTAATAATTGTAACAATGTCATCTCAAACCTGACTCTAAACTCAAAGTAATGTGTAATGTTTATGACAATGAATACACGCGGATAACAAAGAAAAATATGGTTTTGTTTAGAATATAGAGAGTAAGTATGTAAAAATACTAGAAATTTTATCCAACATTCATGTTTTGAATCAGATTTCTCCTTAGTTAGAAGCTAAAATCCCTGATTTTTTTGGCAATGAACATTATTTATGTAATTTCACACTTTAAAGTTTAAAAGTAATCAATGGAACAAGATCCTAGCTGAAATCAAAAGAATGATTTGGACAAAGACCAGACATGAAAAACAAACACAACAAAGAACATAAAGTAGCAAAAATGATACACACAACAAAAGTAAATGAGCAACTCGGACTCCGGTAGGTAAACGTCCTCTGCTTTTTCAGAAAAACACGCCGAGTTGCTCATAAAAAATCAAGCCTCGGGGTAGACGAAAGAGGAAAGGAAAACTATGACACCTTGAACAAATCAGTTTTCATTATGCAGATGGATACGCCGTAACCATCCACGAGTTCATGAATACGATCATAACAATTCTGTAGTGATGACTTCAATCTTGTAGCAATATAATCCTGTCCCACAAGACTAATTGTAAGAAGTCTAGCGCGATACAAAAAGTCTGTGTAGTTACTTCAAGCTCTGGCATAACATATGAGTTGTGATATGAAAACCTCGTATGCAGGTGCTGAAGGGATGTTGCCACAGATGAAAGGAAAATTGACAAATCTGAAAGAAAAGTCATTACGTTTGTCGTAAAGTTTGGTCAATAGTTTTCCTTTATCATTGATCTCTTAGTGTGGGTCAAGATATGTGGCTGACTTTACAGTGTCTGTAGTATCATTCATCTCAAGTTCTTTGGGTCAAATCCCCGAAACTATGGTTGTTTAACGAGAATACGTCATTATTATAGTGGAGACTGAAATTAAAAGATCTACCTAAACGATGATCTTTCTTTCGGATCAGATCAGCTATAAAGTCAGCCTCATAAGAGTGAAGGAATATGTCAGGAAATAGAGGAGCTTAATTTGTTCCACTGGAAAGCCGACTGTTTGTTGAAAAACGCGTCCACCACATTGGACAAATTTGTTATCGATCAAATATTCCAGCAGTTTGAAAATTTATATATTGTATATTTTAGTTATTGTTTAACGAAGATCTCTACCAAGAACTATATATTTGTATCTTGGTGTACCATCTTTTTTCGAGAAACAACGATGTATGATGCTTTCGAGTTGGAATTTTAACTGAGCATGTGGAATAGAAGTATACAGTGTTGAAAAAAAAACGTGGGTTTTAATGCCATTATATTCTGACAATAATCTTGAATTGAGGGTCTCAAAAAGTTCTTTCGAATTTTTCAGAATCCACATTTAATTAATACCTCTTCGGGAATAACAAGTGTTGTGGTAAGACTGGAGACCCTATTTGACAACTGTGAGTATAGTTAAATGTTTTGAAAGCGGTTTGGTGGTACATTTTGCAGATCCAGCTATGTAACTTTGTTTGTATGGATTCTTGTGGACTTTAGGAATCCAGTACATAGACGGTAAATCACAATCATCGTCCTTGGTAGAGAGACCAAACAAAGATAGCACAGATCTATATTTCTCCACTATATATTTTTTGCAGAATGTGGTGGAATGTATTGGTCTTATCACTACTATTATTTTCTACGTCTACCTCTGATAATACACATTGGATATAATGGGTTTTACAGACAAAACAATGTTGTTTTGGGCGTTGTCTGCTGGTACGACAACTTATTTGTCATGTATAATAGACAATGTTTTGCTACATCGAAGTATTTGAAAACTGATGTTGCATTGACACTCATTGATCTACTTAAAACTTTCATTTGTTTCAAAATTAAAGACCTCGTGACCTTTACCCACTCTGACAGAGAATGAATGTCTTCTTGCTCTCGCTTTATCCATTTCTTGCGTAGTCCTCCATGGCATCCACAGAAACTTTAAAGTTATAATTCCAATTTATGGAGCGTGGTTCACAATACTTATGACCTTTAGAATGGACTTTACGAAGAGTTCCGTTTTCGTTTATGCTTAAATCTCCCGTAATGATGTGACCGGAAGGGCTTTATTTGAATGGAGAATGGAGTTTTTGCAACAACAGTCAGGTAGTTTTACCTTGAAGTCCTCCATCTCGACGTTCTGCAATAGCCTTTTATAATTGAAAATTTAGAATGCAATAAGTGAAGTAAAGGAATATGAAATAATCGGAATTTATTTATCCTTGATATATAGGGGAATTTTGTTGGTTACATTTTTGTGATGGAGGATGTTAGCGAAATTTTTTAAAAAAATGGTGATCAACGGTAGTTGAAGAAATGATCGGTTTTCTTCATCTTGACCTTTTACATAAACTGGTTTAAAGAAACCAATATACAAAATGATGGCAACAAGCCTGTATAATGATTAGGTAGGTTCAGAAACAAGAGTGTTAGGACTTGTTTTGTTTAATGGAGTGTATTAGGGTGAGAGGTATAGAACACACTTTAGTTCGAATGTGATGAAGTCCAAGAGGTTTTTGTATGAAAGAAAGGAGACCATCTATGGAGACATCATGCATCTTAGGTGACATATAGTGGCGATGGCCATGACTCCTTTCCCGTCTTGGGTTTTTATCAAATAAATTCATCACATTTATGCTATTGTTATATTGGTTTGAAAGGTTTCCTAAACTTTTGATGTTGTCATTGCACCCTTAAGGTATTGTAGCACCTAGTCTGCGTATCCAGTATTCCTCTCTTTCCCTACGATAGTTTTTTTACTTAACACAGAACTGTTCATTGGATGTTAATGTGTTTCAAGAATACTTACTTTCATGTAAACAATTTCATTTGAAGGATTTATGTTATATTAAAACAAAGTTAACTTGTATGCTAGGTAGCAAAGTATATAAACTAGTTTTGTCAACAAAAAGAGTATGAAGATACTGGTTCAACACATAATTCTAAATAATATAACCTCAAGATCCCATGCACCAATTTCGGAACACCTTTTGTGATGATTAAGGAAATGTGTTTTTTAGTAGCAAATACGGTTTAAATAATATTACGTATGTTATAATTTGTTTGATTTTTTTACTTGACATGTTATGTGTGATGATTTTACTCTGAAAAAGATCGAATTACAAAAAACCCGCATACTTTTGTACTTGTACTAAATTTTAAAAATACGTTTCTAATTACTTCGACTGCTCTTGAAAAAAGTATTGACCGGATTTTTGCTTTGGACTGGAAAGACACTAACTCCCCACATTGTTCACGGCAGAAGAGCTAAGCAATAAATCATTTTCAACAATGATCTTCTAAATTATATTAACATATAAATATTATACATCATATAGAAAAAATAATTATAAACTATTACGCATAATTGAATTTTTTCAATGAGTAGATAATCTAAAAAGTTAATGACATCACAGCCACATAATAAGTTAGTGTATGAGATGATAGATTTATTTTTATTTAATCAGAAAGCGTGTTATATATCTGAAATTGAATTACAAACGCCAATATCAGTAATAATCTTTTCAAGGGCTTTTCAGATTATTGCGAAAAAAAAGAGAAATTCAATTGTCAAGTGACATAGAAATCCGAGATAACGAGGACAGAAACAACAGACAGAGTGTAGGCATCGACAACGAAACACAACAAACATCTAGAGAAAACAATTATCTATCAAAAAGTGTAGAACTCTTCTCGTGAACACATTTAGTCATATCACTAGTAAAACAAGTCGAATATCATTTTATATTGGCTTCAATAGGCTTATGCAAAGGGCAAGTAACTCATTAAATATGGTCTCGCTTTCAAATTAAATATGTGCAGCGTTCAAACTTTTACACTTTATTCGGATAATTATTTCTATTCCAAAAAATAGGATTTGTCTACAAAAAAGATAGTTAATCACAAAAACCTATAGTACCTCTGCGCTTGATTTCGTTCTCTCTTGCGTACCATGCATATAACAGTCGTCATAAGCCCACGTATAATATTGAGGAAAGATGCACCCATTGTAATGCCTAATTTTACAGTCTGAAAACAAAATATAATCAATAATAGGACTACATTCTACATTTTCCAAGTTTAGTTACAATGGTGCTAAAATGTTCTGATGGTATTAAAGCCACTGTTATAAATTTCACTAGTTTGTTTGTTGTTACATTACCTTGCATAAAAAGTTATTACAATTAATCAAACTGTTTATCCTTAAAATAACTAGTATTTAACCGATATTTTACATAGATTACCGAACATAAACGAAGAACCAATGTTAGAAAAAGGAACGGATATGGTTAAATTCAACCAATGCAACAGTGTAGTACCTTAATACAGAACAGTTATATCACCAAGAGGTCTTCTATAAGTGTCAAGTAAGCTCTGAAAGATCCGACATATAAACTAATTAAATCCATGGTAACAGAACAATGGGATTCCTTAAAAATTAAACTAAATTAAACTAAATGTCAAATAAAAATAACGAGACACCTCTCATGACTATGGACAGGTACGCGTCTACAGTGAGGGTAAAACAATTTATAAGTCCTTAACCTATCTAGGCTCAATAACATCATTCTTAAAATAAATACAAATTACAGTCTGGAACAGTTGGGTATGGGTCTACAACCGTCGGTGGTCTGGCTGTTGTGGTCGGCGGTATGGGCGTGGTTGTTGGTGCCTGTACTGCTGTCTGTTGGGCCGTTTGTGTTGGCGATGGTGAACTTTTCATCAGTGGATAAGCATTACATCTATCTCCGGTACAACACCCACCATTAAAGGAAAAATAATTATCTCTTCGACCAAGTATGTGGCTTGCAGGAGATTGAAGCATTTTGCAAAGCTGAAATTTGAGTGATGTCTTTTATCATCTTAACAACTTGTGATTTAGACACTTTAAACCAGAGTTAAATTTTAAATATCCGTCATAGACATGAATAAATATGAATAATGACATTTAATATTAAATATAACTTACATTTACATCCATACATCCAAGTTGAACAGCAGGTCTCAAATCGGATCCAAGTTTCTCCATACTATAACAGGTCTATAAAGGAAAAACATACGTGGTAAATATCGAATTTTTGGTTGAATTTTGTTGTAAATTTCTACTTAAGCATTTGATATGTACTTTCACAAAGAGTTTAAGTGAATTTCATGTAGAAATCACGTTAATTCCACGTGAGGTTCGTGTAAATTTCATGAGAAGCTAGATTCAACTGAATTTCACGTGAACAATATTTTGCTGTGTAAAGTTAAAACCTAATTAAGATAACATTAAGATTAACATTGATAAGACTTCCAATAATGATAATAATTACACATCAGATACTCGATGTTACTACCAACCTTGCCGGCACCACATCCTATAGTAGTAGTACAAAGACTTTGGTCTTTTACTTCATGACAATTAAGGCACGTGACTGCAAATAATAAGGTGTAATAACCAATTAGTTCCTTCTCGTATGGCAAGCCATATTGGACGGAAATGAGTATTTTCTAATATTAAAAAATGATTTATTAATATTAAAAATTCATTTTCCTATATTACAAATTTGATTTCCTATATTACAAATTAGATTTATAATATCACAAAACACTTTTTTATATAAAAAAAATCGACTGAATTCTAACATTAAAAAAACAATTTTTTAATATTAGAAATTGATTTTCTAATATTATAAAATTGATTTGTTGTATTCAGTTACGATTTTTCAATATTAGAAAATCATTTTGTAATATTACAAAATGTGACTTTTGCAATATTGCAAAGTGATTTTCTAATATTACAAATTCATTTTCTAATATTACTTCAATTTGTAATATTACAAAATGTGTGATGTTTTATAATATTACTAATTCAGGTTTGCAATATTAGAAAATGAATTTTTAATATTACAAAATGAATTTCTAATATTAAAAAAATCTTTTCTAATATTAAAAAAATCTTTTCTTATATGAAAAAATGATTTTGTAATATTAAAAATTCATTTTCTAATATTATAAAATATTGATTTTTGTCCACTTTGGCTTGCCATATTCTCGTTAATTTACAATAATACAACAATGTATATCGAATAAGATATGTTATGTGATTGCGAAATCAGAATTTCACGAATAAAATATCACTGAAGACATGCTGATCCTTGTATTGCTTATAATGAACTCGGCTTCTGATTTCAATAGTTTGGGTTTTGAATAGTTCTTGTATACAAATAAATCTAGAATATTCCAACATGTTTGATTTTAATGCTGCTGATGAGAGGTTACTCCTTGAAACACGTGTAGCGAAGATAGAAATATGCAATAAATATGATTGGTATTTTTTTGTATTCAAGTACTAGTCCACATAAAGTTAAGACAAAGTCCGGTGTAGAAAAAAAAAACATAGATCTACATGTGCTATGCATTTATGTGACAATAGTCCTTTCTGTACTTAGATCTCTACTTTTGAGAAAAATACACTCTAACTTCAAACTAAAATCAAACAAATCAAACCAAATAAAGAACGATAACTCTTGCAAAGTGCTAAGTTCATCTACAATCTATATAAATTTTATTTCAAAAGCAGAACCCCCAAATGAAAAAGTAAGACTGATTATGTGATCTATAACGGTTTCTGAACAAGAAACAAAACTGAGTTCGGGGGAGGTTTGACATGCATGACGTCTGATTTTAATGAAGACTGGAAAGGCAAGTTTCTGTCAACGATTTTGTGAAAGTTACCAAAATTCTTTTTCATTTCGCAATTATGTGTTAAAAATACTTATTCAATATTAAACAGTCCTGGCTAAAACTGATGTCACTGACTGGGATTATTGTCGAAATTTTCTGGTACTGGTAAACGTTAATTTATAATATTTATAATATAAATTTCTATTTTCATACACCCACTTAATAACTTTACTTATATTTTACAGATTTCAAAAAACAAAAAATAATAATAATAATGTGATAATACAATATGATTTGCATAGATTTGCAAAATATATTCATTCAAACAAAACTTACTACATTTGTTACACATTTTAGGACACAGTTTCGTCGCAATGCACTGATCACTGCAAGGATCTGTCATGTGAAGGGACAGATTATTACAGATTAAATCGTCTCTGTTGCTGCAATCATTACTTCTTCCCCAGCTGTAGGATGCTGTTCCGTGAAGAAAAGTCATAGTAAGCATTCAATCATTACTTCTTCCCCAGCTTGAGGATGCTGTGTAATAAAGGCAAGTCATACTAAGCATTCAATCACTTTAAAATGTACGGGTTTTTTTTCACAACAAATGTATCAGGTTTTATAACGCATAGAAACAATGGTTATAACAATATAGAAAAAAAAAGTAAAAAATGGCTTATTATGGCCCAGGTTAATTACTCAATTCACGTTTTCAATATTTTCCGTGGAAATACAAAACGATTGCCTTTATATAAAGAAGACTTCAGCAATAAAAAGAACCGCAGACGTCCTATTGCTTGTCAAGAAATAAAAATCGAAATCACTAACATTTAAACTACATGTAAATGTCTTACAATATAAATGTATATTATATTAATTAACACAAGTATATTAACCATACAATGACTATAACGGATAATCTGCACTTTTCATTGTGAATGTAGATGAGAAATAGGGATTACCTATGGGGAAAGGTACATGTATTTTAAATGATAAAAGACAGGGAAATATTTGTTTATTTTTAAGTATATTTAATTTGATTACAAACAATAGTTCAAACTATCAATGAAAAAACATTAAAACATATATATAAGTAATGGAGAATGCCTCTCTTCTTGTTGACCTATTCCTTCACTCTTATGAGGCTGACTTTATATTTGTTCTGATCCAAAAGAAGGGACATCGTTTAGATAGATCCTCTAATCTCAGTTTCCGCTATATAGATGAGTATTATCGTTAAACAATCATAGTTTCGGGGATTTGACACAATGCATTTATCCAAAAGAAACTGATATTACAGACACTGCGAAGTCAGCCTCATATCTAGACCTAAATTTATAGATCAATGATAAAGGAAATCTACCGACCAAACTATACGACAAACGCCATGACTTTCCGTTCCGTATTGTCAACTTTACTTTCATCTGTGGCAGCATCTCTACAGCACCTGCCTTTAGAGTTTTCCTATCACAACTCATATGTTATGCCAGAGCTTGCCGAAACTACGCAGACATTTTGTATCGCGCTAGAATTTGGTAACAATCTTATTAACATTAGACATTTCGATTGTTCCTTTCAGTCACCTTTGCTGTGTAATATTATTAGCATTCATTCATTCTAGAGACTATGCCTACTGATTACCTATAATGTTTGTACAAAATAACATTTTTCCTGTTAATGAAAGAGTAATCAAGGGAACCAAGATTCTATCGAAAATCAAAAGAATGTAACCAAGGGACAAAGACCAGACATGGAAAACAGACACACAAAAAGAACATAAAAACCAAAATAGTACATACAAAGTAACAAAAGTAAAAAAGCAACTCAGATTTCTCTAAAAATATGGGAGCATGGACCAGGAGCACCGGTAGGGTAAGCGTCCTTTGTTTTTCTAGAAATATCCACCGAGTTCCTAATAAAAGTCCAGGGTAGACGAAAGAGAAAAGGAAAACTATGACACGATGGACAACACTGTTTTCATGGTACAGATGGATACACCGTAACCATCCACGAGTTTGTGATGACGGCCATAAAACTTCTGTAGTGTTGTCTTCAATCTTGCAGCAACATAACCCTGTTCCAAAAGTCTAATTGTAAGAAATCTAGCGCAGAACAAAAAGTCGGCAAGCTCTGGCATAACGTATGAGTTGTGATATGATAACTCCATAAAGGGATGTTGCCACAGATGACAGGAAAGTTGACAATACAGACTGAAAAGTCATCGCGTTTGTCTTATTTTTGTTTGGTCAATGATTTTCCCTACCATCGATCTCTAAGTATAGGTCAAGATATGAGGCTGACTTCACAAATGTCTGCAGTATCCTTTACCTAAAAGTTCTTTTGGGTAGATGCCAAGAATAAAATCCAGAAACTAGCATCGTTTAACGATGATACGTCATCTATATAGCGCACACGGAGATTAAAATGACAACGGCGAAGAAAAAGGAGCATTAATATTTTGCAATTGTGTTCACTGACAGAATCAGTGCAGTTCAGCAATTGTTGAATTAATACATTACTTACGACATTGTCCACAAGACCGTTTACAGTGTTTAACCAGACAAGAATCAAAACATAACTCTGGAATTTTGTTTATCATCATGCTACACAGAGACTGGTCTATATCATCACACTGTTGAGTTTTAAGTTGTGCAGCAGACAACACTAGAGCAACTTCCAATATGAAAAGATGTATTTAGTATTCAGCTTTAAAACTTTGAAGGATTTAATTAGAAAACTTGTGATTTAAGACAAGCACTTGGTCTGGATGCAGTGATCTTTTTGTAATTTGTTTCGATATGGTTAGTTATCTACCTAATTGTTCTACTGAGTTTGATAAACAAAGTAATTCATCATGATTCATGATTCACCCTATACGAAAGACGCAGTTTTAATCGAGGGTTACACTTTTTCTCCCTTTTTCGTTAAAGTAGACAACAGTTTAATTAAATAAGGAAACGATATTTTTATCAATGTCCGAGAAATGTAAAACTCTTACCCCATAGTACTGCAAAACAAACTTCTACTTTCATATCCATGTTTACTGTCAGTTGATTTGGCACCAGGTAAACTATGGTTATCAGCGTATTGTCAAAATATATTTTTGGAACTAAATAACCCAAATTAAGGCCAAAATCTCGATGTGCAACTCAATGTTATTTACCCCATTGACACGGACGACTGCAATGTATCATTGGTATAGAGTAAAGATCATTATACTATAACGTGCTTCAAAGGTCTTTAGATGTGTTGATAAACATATGCCTAACGTCAAAAACTAATAACAGTCTTATTTCCGACATTATAGATTAGTTTTATTCAATTTTACCGACATCACAATACAATTTTTCTCCATGAAGGTCGTCATTTCGTGCAACACAGAGGCTGCTTCTTTTTAAAAAAAAATAAAAAACCAATAGTACTATTGGAATTGCAATAAATCACGGAAACTTTATTTTATTATTGCTTTACCATGGAGTGGTCATTTATATTTAAACCTCCCTATTGCTCGGAGATAACCCATTACGATATAAATTGCCAGAACGTGATAAAACAATGATACAATTGAACTTCCGTAATTTATTTCTTAAATTACAGGTAGGACTCTTGTGATTTTTTCATTATGAAACAGTTAGTGTTATATATGTAAAACGGCTACTCATGTTGATAAGGATTAATTAAACGTTCCTGATAGATAATTGTAGATGAGAATCTTGCTGATATAAAACAACAAAACACCAACAAAGTACCTGAAAATAACGCTGGGTGGCTAATCACAAAACATAACTTGATATCTTCTTAAAATTAAGTGTTCATAGCTCATATGAGTATTTCAAAATATGTGGAAAAGTAAATATATAAACAAGTCCTATATATTTAGATTCGGGTTACATACAGAAACAATAATGAAAAGCTCTCAAGAGGCTTAATGTCTTCCATACAACACCTAAGACACATTCTACTCAGGCAAAATCTTAAAAATATTGCTTTTAAATATAACGAATGATACAATTTATACCCCAGTGAATTGTTTTAAAAACAAAAATGCCGTTTCAATTTTAAACAACTTGTCATGCTTAATTATTCATGATGAAACATTCTGAAAATTTATACTATCAAGAGGATTTGTCGCAAGCTTTAATCAACCTTAAAACAAAATTACTTATTTGCAATCTTAACAAGGATATTTCTATCAATGTAGTTGTGGCATCACGACGCAAAAAAAGCAGTGGAATTTGTGTATTAAAAAAATCTTTTATATAGATATGTAATTGACCTATTCTCCGTTTTACTGCAAAAAAAAACTGTTTTAGCATGGAACCAATAATAAAGCAGATAACCAGTATATGATGTATGATTTATTATTCATAAGTTATTTTGTTTAACGATGCTTTTAAAAAATCCGACAGGCCTTGTGGTAACAGTAAATCATTCAAGGGTTATAAAGATAAACAATAACGTATCAATTCATTGCCCGGATGTTAGATGTCAATTGTATACTAAGTGAATAATTCTAAGAAAGTTGAATGTTCTGTACGAAATCTTTCTATTTTTACATTTGTTCTACAACAGTATATACCATCTGATCCCTTTAAACAGTCTAAACCAATGTATCTGATCCCTTTATTACAGCCTACACCAGTGTACCAGAACCTTATTGAAGACGATTTACTACCAAATGTAGTTACGATTAATACAATTCAGAAAGTACAAATACAATATTTGCTTATTTATAGCAATGAAAAATTCCGACAAAACGATCGTGCAGTAATGTATTTTTAGGGAAACTACACTATTATAGTAGGAAAAGTACCGACGCATTCCGAAACTGACTATCATATAATTGTACAATTATAACGGATTCCTGACTCACAATGTATCACTCTATTAAGTAATAGGCTCTGCTATGCAGTGTTAAAAATCACGGGGTATGAGCACTATTCATTGCAGAGCAAAGCTGTTTCCCGCCGGTATACTTTGCTAATTTGCATAAAGGGTGGGGTTTTACACTGAGTATGGTGGACGTTTTAATCTTTGGAATAATGTGTAGGAGATTGATAATTGTATAGTAGTAAAATTTAGATGAAAATGGCGATTGCCGGCTATTCAAATGGAAATTTATGTTGCTGAAATTTCAAATTGTATATTATGTAGATGATATTAATGTCGTGATACAAAAATTTCAGAATTATGGGCGGCGTTGAAAAAGAATTTGGAAGGGAGATGTATACTGAATTAACTCCAATAGGAAGTTTTGGTTGTAATAAGAACTTGTTCCATACTATCTAATTTTTTTAAAGAATTTTGTTATCTTTACAAGCACAAAAAGGTGTCTCAAATATTCCTAATTATATAATAAAAGGGTTATTTCATTTATACTGAAGAATGTTATCTTTCGCCGAGTATCGTATTTTTATGAGCAACTCGGCGGGTGTTTCTAGAAAAGTAGAGGACGCCTACCCTACCGGTGCATCTGGTCCATACTCCCAGTTTTTAGGGGAGTCCGAGTTGCTCATCTGCTTGTGTTACTTTGTATGTATGATTTTAGTTACTTTATGATCTTTGTTGTGTATGTCTGCTTCCCATGTCTGGTCTTTGTCCCTGGATTACATTCTTTTGATTACTACTATAACCTTGGTTCCCTTGATTTCTCTTGAACTCAAAGATTCTCATAATATGATATCTGCTATGAACAATACTTACATGTACCAATAAAAATCAAATAACAGCGTCTTCTATCTACGACTTTTAAGATTTAAAGTTTATTTCAATAAATGTAAAGATGAAAGCATAAACAGATTTCCATGTACCCTATTAATTATTAGCATAGTTAGTGATATCTCAGCAGCCTACAGAAAGGACGGTGCCTTTCAGTACAAGGTGTAGTTTTTAGTCCGGAATACTGATAATTTCTATCATCGTAGTATGTGTAGGCTACGACACATGATCGTGACGTTTTAGCCAACATTTCATTGGTTAAAAGAGATGCTGGTACAGGTGAGTGGTCATGGCCATAGAACCAATGTCGTCCATCACTCTCAATATCAGTAAGGGCTTCTACGCCTGAAATTAGTACATATCGAAATCACAGAAATAAAAGAAGCTATTAGTATTTTCTATGCTTTTATTTTTTATGTTTGATTTTATTGTCATCTTCTTTTTTTTATAATACCTAACTTCCCATATACTTTTAGCACGATGACAAATTATGTTCCGGTAGTTAACTTTAAACCATATAAACTCTACAAGTATAGACTATATAAAAATATTCATCAGTATCATATGGCTAAGTATTACTAATAATCTTTGATTTCAGACGTCAGACAAAAAAGTATCACTAAACACCAACACTCATTATCAACTGACACTTTGATGTCTTACGGAATAGCAGTTACATTAATTACTCAGAGTGAAGTGTATAAGAGATTATTAAATATTTGGAATGCTTAACAAAACTAGAAAAACGGTGTATGAAGAATAACGGATACGAGATGGCTACCCCGCGTCCCAACGTTCATACATGACAAAGCCCATATTTTGCTATATGTGAACCCCCAAATTGATTTGTATCAACATATTTTAAAAAAAAGTGCACAATGGAAACATCTAATAATGATTCTGTGAAAGTTTCATTAAATTTTATTCTGTGGTGTAGGAGGAGTAACAAAAAAATAGACCACATCAGCGTAACGGAAGAAAATAAGAAAGGAAGAATACCCTATAACTATATACCATCATTTTACAAGAGGGGATAAAGGAGGATGAAATAAAATATATACTCAGTGGAATACTTTTGAAAGTGAAATAAGTGCCATTTTCAAGGTGTTCCGGATGACGATTAGGCATTACCTCGGGGTTTACATATAAGCTAAAAAGCCACTTCAATCTCCGATATTTCAAGAGGGGTGTCCCTGGTGTACTCCGATCATGTCAAAAAGGCCTTTTATCAAATATACAAGTAGGCCTATGGACTCAATGACTGGATTTCTTTGTCCATATAGTCAATAGAACGAAGCAAACTTGACTCTAAACTCAAAGTAATTACAACTGAAGAAATATATATGACAAAATGCGTGAAAAAAATACCACATGGTTTAGATAAACAGATAAACATTTCCTTTTGAAGGATTTATGTTATATCAAACTAAAGTTGAAAGAAGTTTTATAGAAATGGCTTAATCAATAGAAAGTTTCTTCTAAAATATCTGGAAAGAAAATGGAAGGATATAGATTCAAACATAGTTTCAATAAATATACCACGCACCCATCATTGCATTACTTTAAGAAGTTATTACAGTGAAACAAACTTCTGTTGCTATTCATTTTAGGTTGAAATTTATTTTTTCATTTGACATGTTATATGTGGTGATTTTATTCTGAAAAAAAAATCGAGTTGCAGAAATAAAAAAATGTTTATTGATAAGCCAATACTTACTTCGACTGCTCTTGAAAAAATAAGTAAGTATTGATCGAATTTTGGCATTGGACTGGAAAGATACTAATTCCCCACATTGTTCACGGCAGAAAAGCTACATAATAAATAATCTTCAACAGTGATCTTAGAAATTATATTCACTGTGATAAAATGTATAGAAAAAGAAATTATAAACTATTTGTAAACATAACGTATATACATTGTATGCATTTAGATTTAATTAACGTAGTGCACGCCAAGTTAATCTCAAAGGGACAGAAAACATAACAGTAAGTCCTTGTATTTTAATCATTTTAGATAATCTCAAAAGATCAATCAAATCCCAGTTACAATAATATGGTCTATGTTTGGTTTATTCAGAATACATGTAACTTCTAAACGACATATACAGTAAAACTCTTTATCAGAGGCTATTCATATCATTGCAAAACCAGGAATTCAAATGTCATGTGACAAAGACAAAACAAAGAGAAAAACGAGGACAGATACAAGCACTATATAGGACTCGACAAAGACACAACAAACATCTGGAGAAAAGAGTTATCTATTAAAAGTGTCATTCATTGTCTATATCTTAACTCATATCACTAATAAACAAATTATTTCATATTGACTCCAATTTGGCATTTCGAAAGTGCATGTAACTCATTAAATCTAGCAGCGCTTTCAAATAAATTTGTTGTGTAGTGTAGAAACTTTTACACCTTTTTCATTATATTAGTATTTCAAGTACAAAAACAGGATTTGACAACTAAAAAAATTGTTATTACATAAAATATTTAATAGTACCTCTGCGCTTGTTTTCGTTCTCCCTTGAGTACCAAGCATATAACAGTCGTCATAAGCCCACGTATAATACTGAGGACAGATGTACCCAGAGTAATGTCTTATTTTACAGTCTGAAAACAAAACACAATCCATATTTTTTTTGTATTAACAACTTTTGATGTTTCGCGAGCATAGGTAAAATGGCGCTTTAAACATTCAAGTGTTTTTTAAGTGTTGTTTAGTGTTACCGGTAGTGAGGATTTACATTTGATGTACACTTTGAATTGTAATGTTCAGCATTAATATTAGGAAGTATTGTTCTAGTAATTACACGGTAACATTATAGAAGTGTTTTGATAATGTTAAATCTTCTGTATTACATTTTACTGGTTCGGATATTGTTAAAAAACCTTCCCTAAAAAGCTATCACAGTAAATCATATAGTTTAGATTTTATACTTAAAATCATTAACTGGTATTTTACACGGATTAACAATGTTTTGTATCGAACTTAAGGAACAACCACTGATAGGCTCAGTTACATTTTTCATAAGTTAAATAAAAATTACAATCTGGAACAGTTGGGTATGGGTCTACAACCGTCGGTGGTCTGGCTGTTGTGGTCGGCGGGGAGGGCGTCGTTGTCGGTGCCCGTACTGTTGTCTGTTGGGGCGTCTGCGTTGGTGATGGTGAAATTTTCGTCAGTGGATAAGCATTACATCTATCTCCAGTACAACATCCACCATTAAAGGAAAAATAACTTTCCCTTCGACCAAGTATGTGGCTTGCAGGAGATTGAAGCATTTGACAGAGCTGAAATATGAGTGATGTGTTTTTGTCATTTTGACAACGTTTGAGTTAGACAGTTAAGCTAAAGATTAATTTTTAAATATTTTTCATAAATATGAATCAATACAAATGTAGAAATTAAATATTAAATAATCCTCACATTTTTGTCCATACATCCAAGTTGAATAGCAGGTCTCAAATCGGATCCAAGTTTCTCCATACTATAACAGGTCTATAAAGGAGAAACATACATGTACATGGTAAATATCAAAAACTTTTGTAGAATTTTGTTGTACGTTTGATACTACACAAGAACATTACTTCACATAGTTTTCACACGTTTTTCACATGATTTTTACCCTAACTGAGAAAATGAAATTTGTGACAGTCCACGTGAAATTCGGTTGAATCAAGTTAACCCGTGAAATTCACGTGATTTTTTTCATATAGAGTTCATGTTAAGAGAATTCCATGAGGATCACACGATAATTCCATGTGAAGCTTAAAAAAGTACACATCAGATAATTGATAATGTTACTACCAACCTTGCCGGCATCACATCCTATAGTAGTAGTACAATGACTTTGGTCTTTAACTTCATAACAATTAAGGCACGTGACTGCAAATAATGAAGTTTAATATGAAGATGAAACATTAAATGCTCCCGAAGAAACAACTTTGTCAACCATGCTATTAAAAATAACAATTGTAAAATGTGTTATGGTATACGTTTTTTTTTGTCCTTATCCGTTCTCCTATTGTCAAGGTCTGAAATATGTATGGGCCTAAATGTCCGACTTTGGTAAGGAACTGTGGGTTGTCATGGTTGTCATGGTCCGAAATGTCTTTGGTCGAAATGTCCGGTATCGATAAGCTGATTACGCCATTTTCGTAAACATTCATGTTTTGACCATCCCAATCTTGGAAAAAGCTAAGACTCTATTTGTATCAAATCGTCGAAGTTTGCTAATGTTTCCTAGACTAGTGTTGTTCTCAATTGCATTCACCAAGTACACAATAATGAAGCAGCCATGATGCGGTTTTTAAGCTCCCGAATTTTACACACAGGAACCGGAAATTCACGTTTTTTTTCTGACAATACGTATACACTGAACCCAGTTGGTAATACAACTATTTACTCAGGAGCGTAACAACCAACTGATCATTAGTTAAGATAAATAATATTATTATTTAATTGAACCCCTTCACTGAACGCACTTGAAGTAAAGTAGAAATATATGATACAATGAACATGATACATATATGTGAAAATCTGCATCACATGCAGTATCAACAGTCAACCTATACCATTCCGCGTGCCGGTGACCCTTAGGGTTGAAATAGATGATTCGGGTTTATATCACAACTGAAACAGGTTTTGACGTGTTATATTCAGTATATAAATTTGATAGATTTGCAAAATATATTCATCTGAACAAAACTTACCACACTTGTTACACATTTTAGGACACAGTTTCGTCGCAATGCACTGATCACTGCAAGGATCTGTCATGTGAAGGGACAGATTATTGCATATTAAATCATCTCTGTTGGTGCAATCATTACTTCTTCCCCAGCTTGAGGATGCTGTTCCGTGAAGAAAAGTCATAGTAAGCATTCAATCATTTAAAGCAGTTATTTGTTCTAGACACAACAAATATATAAGGTTTCATGACATGTGGAAACAATGTTCGTAAAATAATAGAACAATAACTAACTAAATGTGTTTTTTTCCTTAAAAGTTGAATATTGAACTTCAGGACCGAGTTTAAATAATAAGTAACGCAATCCATGAATATTTTCAATATTTGTCTGGAATAAAACAAAACGATGTTTCTTAACGATAAAAATGGGATATTGAGGGAACTAAGATTTAAACGCTAATCAAAGAAATATAGCTTAAGGATTACGACAGGGAAACTAGACACTCAAAATAAAGATCACCCTTTAAAAAAGGTTTACGTCTCCAACATTGAATCAAAGGATTTTAAAATTTATTTTTTCATGAAATTCCCAATGAAGTCTACAGAAAGAAAATATTTTTTACGTAATTTCTTAAAATTGAATTTCCATGTTCATGAAAAAAGCAAAAACTTGTAATTGAATTTACACGTAAATGGAAGAATTAAGTGAAACACAAACACCAAAAATATAGCGAATGACAACTCCTCTGCTAAAACCCCTGAAGAGAAAATTGTTGGTTTCAAGAAGAAAACCCAAGGTGAAGCAGAATCTTGTTACCACAGGGAAAAAAACTGTATAATTATTACAGTCGTCAATCAACTTACAACTGCTACTACTACTACTGCTAGAACTACTGGAACTACTAGAACTACTGCAGCTAGAACTGCTACTAGAACTACTGCTACTGGAACTGCCACTGCTAGTTCCAGAACTTGAACTACTGCTACCGGAACTGCCGCTGCTAGTTCCAGAACTTGAACTGCTATTACTACTGCAGCTTGTAATTGTTAGTTTGAGTAATGCTGGTGGTACATTATTGCATCTATCAGAATTACAGCACCCTGCTTCTGTGTGTGATCTCTTCACACCAGAGTACTGGAGACAAGTCTAATCCATGAAAAATGTTTTAATAAATGTAAAAATAAAGGGTGTCACCAGCACAAAAGACCGATTAAAAACATTTGAACAAACTGCACAATATATACATAGAAAATAAAACTGCTTGTTGTATATCAATTTATATAAGTGTAATGTATTGGAAGTATTATAATTGAATTTTTATGCACATTTAAAGTATTGATCATAGGAGTTCACTGATACCAAGCCATTCAAGCCGCTATAAAACTACAAGCAGTACAAACCATCCTCAGCTATACAGAGCCTTTTAGAACCAGATTTTCGGATTAACAAAAATGAAAGCACATAACTTGACATACAACCCGCTTTAGAACCACATAAAACTAAGTGGAAATAACCGCTCTCCAGCCATGTGTATACTGAGCTATACAAAACGCAACAGAACCACGTAATACCAAGCCATACATGGCTACAACACTTCAATTATTGATTCCATGTGGTTCCTAAGTGTGATTAATTTTTCTGCTAATTCCCAAACCCCAAAATAATGCCTATATTTCCTCTGTAACATCAAAATAATCCTTGAAACTGGCACTTGCTTTGCATCTACAATAATTCTTAGGGTATATATTTTATTTCATCCATTCTTTTACAAAGCATTCCAAAGATTTAAAGTCTATAATACGCTCCACTCTGAGTAGTTATTGAAAAAATATTCTTGCACGACATCCAAGTATCGGTTGGAATTTAGTGTCTGTCTAGTTTTACCTTTCGTCTGACTCAGGTCAAAGTTAATTAGACAGAGTAATTAAGGGGACCAAGATTCTAGCGGAAATAAAAAGAATGTTGTCCATGGACGAAGACCAGACATAGAAAACATAAAAAGGGAAAACTGATTTGTTCAAGGTGTCATAGTTTTCCTTTCCTCTTTCGTCTACCCTGGACTTGACTTTTTTTATGAGCAGCTCGGCAGGTAATTCTAGAAAAGTAGATGACGCTTACCCTACCGGTGTACCAGGTCCACGCTCCCAGTTTTTAGTAGAATCCGAGTTGCTCATTTGCTTTTGTTACTTTCCAATGGGAATATTCCAAACGGCATTCCAATGGGAACAAATTGTGCTCCTTTACTTGCTGACCTATTCCTTTACTCTTATGAGGCTGACTTTATAGCTGATCTGATCAGAAAGAAAGAATATCGTTTGGCTACTTCATTCAATCTCAGTTTCCGCTGTATAGATGACGTGTTATCTTTAAACAATCCTAATTTCGGGGATTTGATACATCGCATCTACCCAAAAGAACTTGAGATAAAGGATACTACAGACACTGGGAAGTCAGCCTCATATCTTGTCCTACACTTAGAAATTGATGGTAAAGGAAAACTATTGACCAAACTTTACGACAAACGTGATGATTTTTCATTCAGAATTGTCAACTTTCCTTTCATCTGTGGCAACATCCCTTCAGCATCTGCGTATGGAGTGTTCACATCACAACTCATACTTTATGCCAGAGCTTGTCGAATCTACGCAGACTTTTTGTATCGCGCTAGAACTCTAACAAATAGGCTTCTGGAACAGGGTTATGTTGCTACAAGATTGAAGTCATCACTACAGAAGTTTTATGGTCGTCATCATGAACTCGTGGATCGTTATGGTGTATCCATGTGTACCATGAAATCTGATTTATTCAACGGGTCATAGTTTTCTTTTCCTCGTTTATCTACCCTGGACTTGCCATTTTATGAGCAACTCGGCGGGTGTTTCTAGAAAAGCATAGGACGCTTACCCTACCGGTGCACCTGGTCCATGATCCCAGTTTTTAGTGGAGTCCGAGTTGCTCATTTGCTTTTGTTACTTTGTATGTATGATTTTAGTTACTTTATGTTCTTTGTTGTGTATGTCTGTTTTCCATGTCTGGTCTTTGTCCCTGGATTACATTCTTTTGATTACCGCTATAACTTTGGTTCCCTTGATTACTCTTCCACAAGATCGTTAGAATTTTTCAGGATCTACATTTAATTTAAATTAATACCACTACTGGAGTAACACGTGTCGTGGTAGGACTGGAGACCACCTTATACAGCTGTGAGTATAGAAGTTAAAAGTTTTGGAAGAGGTTGGGTGGTACATTTTGCAGATCCAGGTATGTATCGTTGTCTGTATGGATTCTTGTGGATTTTAGGAATCCAGTACATAGACGGTATATCACAATCATAAAGGGAGTGTAATAGAGTGATAGGTATATAATAGAGTTTAGTTAGATTGTAATGAAGTCCAAAGATTTTTTTTTGATGAAGGGAAGAAGACCATTTATGAAGACATCATTTATCTTAGGAGATGTATACTGGCGATGGCCTTGACTCCTTATCCGTCTTAGATTTTTGTCAAATAAATTCATCACATTTATGTTATTGTTATACTGGCTTGAAAGGTTTCCAATATATTTGATATAATGTCATTACACCCATAAGGCATTGTAGATCTTAGTCTGCGTATCCAGGTATTGAGCCACATGACGCCTTAGAACCACGTGATACCAAGCCATACATGACGTTTTAGAACCACGTGAGACAGAGCAAACGATAACGTTTTAGCACCACGTGAAAACAAGCCATACACGACGTTTATCAGCCACGTGAGACCTAGCAAAAGATAACGTGTTAGCACCACGTGATACAGCATCCTTTAGAACTACATGATACTAAGCAATATATACCGTTTTATAACAACATCGCCAACCATACAACCTGTTACAAAACCATATGATACCCAGCCACACATACCGCTTTTGAACCACATCCTAGTTTATAACCTTCTTTAAAACCATGTGATACAGAGCCGTAGCCCCGTGCAGGTCCGGGTGTTAAAAGAATAGGCCTGCAGCAGCGCTAAGCTTGTCGTAAAAGGCGACTAAATAGTGCTCAGAACCTTAGCTGGGGGCTAGGGCGCTCTGCTCACAGAGCAACTGGGATGTGTGCCCCAAGTGGTGGAATAGGGTACCCCTGGTGTGTTACATGCTGGTATTGTCAGGCTATAATACGGAAAACCTGACCGCAAACCATAGTGGTGCACCGTGTTGGGAAAGATGCCACGTTCCTCGCACGTTAAAGAACCCTACTGTGGTATTCTCCCGGAGTAGGAACCATAGGGCTCCGCCACAGGAGGCTAAATTGCCCGACCCTACCCACCTCTCCCTATTTCCAGTGGCAATCAAAATTTGTCGACCCCATTGTCCTTGTGTCCCATCCCTTTTTCATTTCATCATCATTTCATGTTCATTTTATCATCAATTTCATGTTAATCGTCTGAATATAGCTGAAATATTGCTGCTCGGACGTTAAACCCCAACAAACATGTTCATCGTCTGGATATAGCTGAAATATTGCTGCTCGGACGTTAAACCCCAACAAACAAACAACAAACATACAGAGCCGTACATACCGCTTTTGAACCACATCCTAGTTTATAACCTTCTTCAAAACCATGTGATACTGAGCCGTACATACCGCTTTTGAACCACATCCTAGCTTATAACCTTCTTTAAAACCATGCGATACTGGACCATACATACCGCTTTCGAAGCACATCCTTGTTTATAACCTTCTTGAAAGTGTTCATCAAATGTCTGTACGGCAAAACAGAACTAAAATAAGAAATAAAAAGGTGAAAATCAATTGGATGAATTTTTTGTTTAATGAAAGAAAAGAAAACTATAAATTTAAGCAAATAAAATAAAACCTAAATGATCTTTGCTGTGTGCTATTTGTTGGAGATAAATGAATGGTCAGCCTTTTAGGGTAGGCTTCTTGTAAGTTCCTTTCTTCCATGTTTGTTTATAATGTGTGAAGTGGGGGTACATGTATTTAGTTTCTGTGTGCTATATTTATTTAGTTTCTGTGTGCTATTTTTATTTAGTTTCTGTGTGCTATTTTATTTAGTTTCTGTGTGCTACATGTATTTAGTTTCTGTGTGCTATTTTTATTTAGTTTCTGTGTGCTACATGTATTTAGTTTCTGCGTGCTATTTTTATTTAGTTTCTGTGTGCTACATTTAGTTTCTGTGTGCTATTTTTATTTAGTTTCTGTGTGCTACATGTATTTAGTTTCTGTGTGCTATTTTTATTTAGTTTCTGTGTGCTACATGTATTTAGTTTCTGTGTGCTATTTTTATTTAGTTTCTGTGTGCTATTTTTATTTAGTTTCTGTGTGCTACATGTATTTAGTTTCTGTGTGCTATTTTTATTTAGTTTCTGTGTGCTATTCTCTGACTTTGACTTAATTTAAGTAGCCCGTCATATAGTTTCCCTAAAAATAGATTCGAATATTTTTTTTTCTTTTACAGTCATCTATATTGTTTGTACATTAAGTAAATATAAAAAGCTTCAGAACATTGTCAAAAATTATGATAATAGCGGTAAAAATAAAGAGATCAGCGAAGTTTCCGACATTGTCTGTTGAATATTATTAGTGTTTTACCTAAATGACACATGTTGTTACTGATAAAGAGATGGGTGACACCACCGACACTGATGCATGTCGTTACTGATAAAGAGATGGGTGACCCCACCGACACTGATGCATATCGTTACAGATAGAGAGATTAGCGACATAAAGGATATTGTCTGATGAACTTGATCAGTGTATTACTTAATCGACACTTCTGCATTTTGTTACTGATAAAGAGATGGACAACATTGCAAAATTGTCTAATGAGTATTATAAGGGATTACCTCACCGGCACTGCCTGGTGAGTATTAAGAGCGTGGTTCCTCACCAACAATGCTTCATGTCGTAACTGATCAAGAGATCAGCGACATTACCGAGACTGCCTGATGAATGTTATCAGTGTGTTACCACGCCGACACTATTGCGTGTCGTATTTGTTAAAGAGGTAAGAGACATTACAGAGACTGTATGATGAATGCTACCAGTGTGTTACATCACCGACACTATTGCGTGTCGTAACTGTTAAAGAGGTAAGCGACATTACCGAGACTGTATGATGAATGCTATCAGTGTGTTACCTCACCGACATTATTGCGTGTCGTAACTGTTCAAGCGGTAAGCGACATTACCGAGACTGTCTGATGAATGTTATCATTGTTTTACCTCATCGACACTGCTGCTTGTCGTTACTGATCAAGAGATCAGCGACATAACCGACATTTTCCGATGAATATTCTCAGTGTATTACCTCATCGACACTGCTGCATGTCGTTACTGTACTGCATTGAGATACATCGGCCACGTTACTACATTCATAACATTGAAGAGCTGGAAAATGATGAAAAAAACTTACATGTAAAATTGATTGGAGAAAATGAATATCAAACAGTTGTTACAATACTTAAGTTATATAGGAAGTTTTGTATTATATTGATGTTAAAATGAAAGGCTATATTGACATGGTCAATTATCACAACTAGCCATTCGCTAGAGGTTTAATATTTTCCTAAGTTTTCTAAACAGTTACCGAAGAAACCATTTCTTGATCAATCTCGCGTGTTGAAATTTCTTATTTTTAGTATACCTAATAGTGACATTATTCAAACTCTTTATACTGTAAGAACAAGGCAGGATGTTGTATATTTTGTACATCGAAGACATATGCTTGACGAACAAAAATCGTTTATCATATTAATATCGAGGTATTTAAGTACTAATTCATGTAAAACTCCGACACTGACAATGGAAAAGGTTATACAGAGTACAGAAACCCACCCAACAACAGATGCTTTTTGGTCTACATTCGCCGTATTTTTATTTTACTAAAGTCCTTTTTGTACACAGATATGTACCATTAATAAGTACATATAATGTACATCTCCCTCTTAAGTAAACCAATCAAGACTGATCTCTTGTAAAGTCCAAATCTATATCTTTTTTTTTTATCCCGAAAGTGCAACAACCAAATGATAAATGAACTAAGACTTGTTATGTGGTATATAACTGTTTCTGGATAAGAGTGAAATCTGTGTGTTTTAACATGCATGTGTCCATTCCTGTCTGATAGCCACTTAAACCGGCTCCCCTATTAGTGGAATTTCAAAATTTCTAATTTTCTCATTTCAGAGAATATGAAAACTATTTCATGTGCATTCATCGTGGTAATGTGGCGCATTGTGAACTCCTTGTTTTTTTTTAATATAGGCATTCTAGAGTAAAAGAAAGGCATCGAAAAGGGAAGATAACTCCATTACCAGAAAATTATCAAATATCACAGTTATGGTTTTATTTCAAGTTTTAAAGGATTTTTTGGTCCAACTATTTTTTGGATAGGTGCTTAGTATTAAAATGCAAATACAATTTCCGTATTTGAATTTTAATTCCAATCCATCGATTTGATATGACCGACTATTCAAATTTAGAAAAAGGAGGGTGGCCTGACAATATCCCGCATATTTCTGTAATAGCCAAATGATCCCATATTTTTTTCTCTTCAAAATGTATCAATTTGGTGTCTGTAAAACAATATTTGATGAGTCTTATTAGTATTAATTATTCATGTGTTAATTTTGGCAAAATGGGCCTCAACAACGGGAATTTAAAAAAAAAATTAGTAAATGCAGATTATAGGATATATTCTATTATTTACATGTGAAAAGTAGTTTACGCTAAATAAATTACAACAATAAAGGCGTTTGAGAAGGATTTTAATTCGTATGTATTCTACATATATACATGTATTACACAATCTAAAAGAAATTTATAAAATAAAATTCCCTATTTTTGGGCCCCCTCTATGAGAAAATAAATCTGGTAACCCCTTATTTTTTTCATTTTTGGAATAAGGGTAAAAAGTTGAAAAATATAAATTAAAATAAAAACTAATAATAATAATGTGTGCCCCTTAAATGATGGAGCCACCTTAATACTTATACTTAAATTTACTTACGGCAGACACCACACGACTTTTTACAGTACTTGGCCAGACACGGGTCGGAACAAATATCCGGTAATTTGTTAACCATTAGATAACATAGAGTAACATCTATATCCTGACATACTGATGATACTCCACAAACCAACAGTGATAAAACAAGCCACACTACTAAAACAGAAACCGATAAACATGTATGTAATGGACAGTATCCAATATTATTTGTGGGAATCGTTCATTAAACTTTTAAATTTTTAATTATCAAAAGAAATTTCACAAGATCCTATCACCAACTAAACTGATATTGAAATTATTTAAGTTTATTTCATATTTCATATTTCATACATTGGGCCTGGAGTGCCAGATGCTTATGAAACCAGATTTCATATGGCTGATTAAAATGAACATCGAAAATAATGTTACTGTAGATCTACAAAGGATTCAACAAAATATGTCAACTTAAGTAATATGTAAATTATCTGCATACATGCGAACGCTCTCATTAATATAAACTAGCCAGTTGACGTTTTGAAATACGTCAAATTACGCAAGTATTTGAATATGGCACTTACCCGTAGACATGTTTATGGAAAACTAGTCTTATCTCTACCACAAGGTCATATAGACTGACCAGACTTACTTAGCCGGTCACTATCTTGGACCATACAAAGTTTAAATTCTGGTTGGATGGAATTGACAGAACTATTACTGAAGGTCATAGATTTGGATTGTCCAGTTAAGCAGCACTTTGAAATGTTTGTTCATATATTAATTCTTTTCATGCGATTTTTGTGCGGAATTGCACTTTAATTTCTAGTGAAGGTTCGATTGACATGTAAATGAACTTCACATGTACGTAATTGTCCAATGAAATTCAAAGCAATATTTGTTTCTTCATATCAAATGAAAGTCAAGTAAAATTCCTTATTTTCGATTTTGATGAACTTATGGTCTGTCTGTCATAGAAAACCAACAAAAATTGAAAAAAAAATCTTTTTTGTAAAATAAAAGTTTTATATACTCTCATTCACTTCACTTAAATACATATATAATAAACGCTACCACTGTTTAATTAAATAAATGGTAGAGGACGAAGCACTCGTTACGATATTTAATGCGAAAAAGTCAAGCTTGGTAGCACTGAGAGCCTAATTCTAGTCTTACAGGAAGCCACGTCTTTCGAAGCCTCCCATACAAAGTTCGATGTTTTCGCATCATCTTCACTAAAAAGCGTTCATGATATGGTTTTCAATAAAAAATTTTAATTCAGATCTTTTTTTTTTCGTTTACGGCATGCCATAAGAGTAGGCTTTAACCAGAAAGTCTTGAGTACGAAGACTATTATACCGGTCTCACTACTTAGCGACAAGAAGTGTCAAGAAGTAATACATACATGTAATTAATATAAATTATCTATATTTAATTTCGTCCTCTTTCAGGCTATATCTATGTCATATAATTTAAAGAGTAAATGACCACCTTTGGGAAAACAATTTAACGAAGATAATTCGGTACAGGAAGTGAGGTTACTGATCGGTAGTTAGGTGGAAGTTCAATCATCATAAATTTTCTCTGAAGATATTTCTGACATGCTGATATTGGAGAACTGATTACGCATTACAATCCGGTTCGGAAAAGCGCTTTTTTATATCAAAGCTGGTATCTATGATAAGCAAAGTAAAGAAATTTTATTCCGTGATTACAAGGAAGAAGTCGTAATCATCATTTAGTTTTATCACTTTTTATAATCATTGAAATAATTAAAATATTTATAGTTCGTGATTCTCAAAGAAAAGTATCAGCATTGACATTGTTTTGACATTTAAAGAAGTCTATCGTCTGGTACGTAAAAGTCGATGACATCTTAAAGATGCTTTAAAAAACTTGCGGTGTTTACTGAAGAACAGTGATCAGTTAATATGGGGTGCGGTCTAACAACATTTGAGACAGTTTTTATAACGTTTCAGATAACCATTATGATAATAATTGTTTGCGGTAGTTCATTGGTATTAATCGCCTTTGGAAAATTCAACCATTTACAGACATCATCAGGAAAGTTTGTTGCAAATTTATCGGCCTCGGACTTATGTCTCGGATTATCGTTACCATTTCAGATTTCATTCTTTTTCTTTCCTTCATTGAATCTCAGTAAGGAAGCTTGTCTGTTACGATATGAAGTGATAATATTCACGAGCACCTCGTCTTTGATATCACTCCTGTTTACTGTTATTGACCGCCATATTGCTGTTACCTACCCGCTCCGGTATACCATGATCATGTCCGATAGAACAGCTGATATCCTGATAGGTGTAGTATGGATTTACGCATTAAGCATCTCTTGTCCTCCATTACTGGGATATAATACATTTGACACAGCACCGCTTTGTGCATATGAACTTGTTATGGCCAAACCGTACCGTTTGATAGTGGCGCTACATTTCATTTGTCTACCGACAATAATGTTTATAATTTATTGTAGGATTTTCTACATGGCATGGTCGCACAGGAGAACAATAATGGCACAGCAGACTGGTGGATCGTATGTTGTCAACACTTCCCTCAAACGGGAAACTAAAACAGCCGTTGTGATGGCAACCGTTATGCTGTTTTTCACGCTTTGCTGGTTACCTTTCTCAACAATTCAGGTTGCCCAAGCAGTTGAATTTAGCGTTCATAGAGCGTTTATCTCAAATTTTCTCGTATTTCTTGGTCTTTTCAATTCGATAATGAACCCTTTTATCTATGTATGGAAGAACAAACAATATAAAGAGGCATTTAGAAAGATATTGTGTTTCTGGAGAAATCCAAATGTAGTAACTGATGTGCAAATACATGTAGCATCTACATCGCTGAAACGACCAACAAGATAACCGTCTCCTATAATATTGAGAAACCCTTCTAAACAGGCAGTTGTATTCACTTGTACTATATGTTCAAGTGCATAAAGAATTAAAGCGCTGAAGACATGAATCTGTTATGTTTTCATCTTGTTTCCATAAAACACAGATTATTGAACATATCATACTAGTAGTTCATTCTGATGATTATCGTCTTGATGATATTCATCCTTTAAAGTTTGGATTTTTGTCAAAACAATGATAATTTTTCATATGATTTGTAATATCTCATCCAATAAATTATTTAATAAGCAGAACTGGATTTTTATGATCAACGCCACTGTTAAATGTAGCGTAAGGTAATTTTTTTATGAGCAACTCGGCGGGTGTTTCTAGAAAAGCAGAGGACGCTTACCCTACCGGTGCATCTGGTCCATGCTCCCAGTTTTTAGTGGAGTCCGAGTTGCTCATTTACTTTTTTTTTACTTTGTATGTATGATTTTAGTTTGCCCCGTGCAGGTCCGGGTGTTAAAAGAATAGGCCTGCAGCAGCGCTAAGCTTGTCGTAAAAGGCGATTAAATAGTGCTCAGAAACCTAGCAGGGGGCTAGGGCGCTTTGCCCACAGAGCAACTGGGATGTGTGCCCCAGGTGGTGGAATGGGGTACCCCTGGCGTGTTACATGCTGGGGTTGTCAAGCTATAATACGGGAAACCTGACCGCAAACCATAGTGGTGCACCGTGTTGGGAAAGATGCCACGTTCCTCGCACGTTAAAGAACCTTACTGTGGTATTCTCCCGGAGTGGGAACCATAAAGCTCCGCCACAGGAGGCTAAATTGCCCGACCCTACCCAGTGGCAATCAAAATTTGTCGACCCCATTGTCCTTGTGTCCCATCCCTCTTTCATTTCATCATCATTTCATGTTCATTTTATCATCCATTTCATGTTCATCGTCTGAATATAGCTGAAATATTGCTGCTCGGACGTTAAACCCCAACCAACAACAACATGATTTTAGTTACTTTATGTTCTTTGTTGTGTATGTCTGTTTTCCATGTCTGGTTTTTGTACCTGGATTACATTCTTTTGATTACCGCTATAACCTTGGTTCCCTTGATTACTCTCTCTGTTAAGACTGGCCTCTGTGTGAGGCGGAGCATGTAGCTCGCGTGAAAGTTCTTAACAACTAAAACAAGGAAACATATTGAAATAAACATAACGATAACATAATTAATAACTTTGTGTTTTTTCTTTTACTTCTTTTCATATTCTATCCGTTGACAATGTTAAGATTACAAATGTCTACATAAAGTCCGGTGATATTCAGTACAGCCAACTGATTTGATGTCAAGCGGATGCTGTCCGTTTTCTTTAAATTGGAGGTAGGCTACAGCACATGATCCATAAGAATGTCTGAGCATCCCTGCAGTGAGGATGGATTTAGAGACAGGAGAGTTGTCATGAGTCCATATCCAATGACCTGCACTATTTTTTTCCATGTCAATCCAAATAACTAAATCTATGAATGGTAAAATTCACGTTTCATATATAATAAACAAAGATAGGAAAAATATCCAGGTATGCATAAAATATGTAACGTAAGTACATTGTTTGTGCTTGTATGAGTTATTTGTGTGAATGCATTTTATATAATTGTACTCTGTTCGTCACAAACAATAATGTTAAGGTTGTGTTATTAATTTTGTATATACAATGTATACATGTACATGTGTATCGTTACATTGGTAGATCGACTGAAAATCAAAGAAAACCGGTGGTGTATAATGTGCACTTTTTTCATTAGAATCCGATTTTGGACATCCAGAATAGCCTTAAAGTGAAAGTTGTATGAAGTAACGTATATACCTCCATATATGTAGTAATTAAGAGATTGGAGCATGTGCCTCATTTCATCAAGTGAATCAAAATACAGCAATGTACCACATTGTTTTCTGCATCTTTGCTGAAATATATAATGTTGTGTAAAGAACAATGCAAATTCATATTACCTTTTTTCCAAAGTAACGTCTGACAAAAACTAATATATCACCAAAACAATTACATAATAAAAACTTTAAATAAATAACAAAATAAAAATAATGAAAATTTTAATCGGATATGAATGCATTTATTACTGCAATCATTGGAAACAAGTAATGTCTATATAACCTCACACAAACAAAATAAACGCAGCGCGGGAGAGTTATTACATATTTGATGCAAAAACAATGACTGAAACATCACCATATATTGGTCAAGTCAGACATTGAAAGAAGTGTCAACTATAAACATCTTGACATACTTTTTAAATTATTCGTTAATTTTGTACATACATGGCTAACAATAGCATTAATAGAAATCCATAACTTAAGACCCACTCTTAAGGTAGTCATGACAACACCGTAAAAGATTACCTCAGCTTCTGCCCTTGGCACGTATTCCGTGTCACTGCCTTTATGGTAGCAGGTATTGTTGATGTACTGGTTGTAAAACGGAGGACAATCAGACTGTTGAAACGTTTGCTGCTTACACGCTATCAATACATGTTATACAGGTCACGAATGTTTATTTATCCATTAAAATATCTAATTTCAAAATGTTGAAAGGCAGATTCTTGTTGAGGATGACCTCAATTTTGCAAAAACAAAACTTCACATTGTAAAGTATAAATGCGAAACATTTCGTTATAAAGAAGACAAACAGATAGAACTTAGTACATTTAAATTGTGATGAACACAATTAAATTATTACATTGACTACACAGCAAAATGTGCCACAAATGACAATCATGTGGTGCTCTATTCATATGATAATCATATGGTAATTATATGACAATCATATGCCATTGAACATATGATAGTCATATGATTATCATATGATTCTCATATGGTAATTTTGGCTTAAAACATATGACAATCATATGTTCATGAAAAACATATGATTATCATATGATACTCATACGATAATCATATGTATACCGAAACATATGATTATCATATGGTGCTCGATTTATATGATAATCATATGATGCAAACCATATGATTCTCATGTGTGGCACATTTGCCTGTGTATACTGATAACTGTTGTCTGTTAAAATTTCAGAAAAAAATATTTACATAAGAGTCGTCATTAAGTTAATATCTCTTTGAATTGCATCTTCATATAGTTCTATAATTTATATTTGTTTCATATCCTTATTTTTCGAAATGATCTCTATAACAAAATTTCATAAATAGCGTAGATAAAATATGATATAATTCGGGGTCAAACTAGTCTGACTACTTTGTTGGTGAATACCCTCGGGGACCTCAGGTCCACCAGCAGCGGTATCGACCCCATTGGTTCTTAGTTACAAAATTTACCAGATTTATATATTGAAATTTCGATATGCTGTACGCGTGTTTCAAGGAGTAACCTCTCATCAGCAGCATTCAAATCAAATATGTACGAAGATCAGATTTGGAATTAAGCTTTGTTTTAAACATTCAGAATTGGAAAGAATGATCAGTCGAATCATACATTGGGTATCGTAATATGAAATACTAACATTATCATTATACTGGTGTTACATTAAAATGAAGCCATGTGGGATTTCATTTACATAAAGAGAAAAAGAAACCTCTAAAATTCACAGGTAACAAAAGTCGTTTAGTTTTGTGGATTTTCGCGCCAAGTCTTAACAATAAATATAAGTACTTTAATAAACTTTTCTGATACAGCTCAATTCACAGTGTTATGTTTTTAAATAAAAATTAGAAATTGTATAATGTTTTTCAAAAACGTCAAATGTTGATAACTGATCTCTACTTACAACTTGGTGAAGTTTGAACTCTCGTTGTGGAAAACAACGAGAAAGTTGGTTGGGAAGTAGTTGTCGTTGTTTGCTGAATTGTCGTTTGTTTTGTTTTTGGTTGTAAGGATGTTAAACTACTAACCATTACAGATGTTGTTACACTTCTCTGTACATTACATTTATCACCCTTACAACAGTAACCATTAATGTTGAAATCCCGCTTTCCGAAAGCTGGAGAGGTCCCAAGTCTGACGCATTCCTTATGATAAGTATTGTAAAAATCATACTTCAATAATGAGATAAGTTCTTATCTTTTTAGCACTTGCTTCATAGTATAAAGATTATAATGAAGCATTCGGAAGGTGAAGCATTAATGACATATTACAGGATTAAAAAAAATATCCAAATTGAAATTCAAGGAATATCAGGTCCGGGTATTATAAAAAATTGAAAATTTAAATTTTCACCACATTGAAGACTTGAGGAAAAACTCATGGATTTCAGGAAAATCTCAATATGATATTATTATATAAACGACTTAATATTTTTCTCAGGATAAAAAATTATTAAATAATTTAACATGGTATTAGCAAAAGGCGCTTGATAACTGTCTGGGTTATCGTGGATTCATAAAGGTTATATTTATACAACGTCTCAGAGTGTGACGACTCTATTCGCTGCACTGCTCCATCGGATCAAACTGATACAGGGAAGATAACGTAAACTTATATAAGGGTCTGAAAAATTCCCTACGATGTTAGAACTGTCAAATTTGCGAAGCAAATTTTTGGTCGTTCCCTCCGCTGGACTCGAACTCTTACCGCCGTGACATCTATGGCAACACAGCCTGCACTAAGTCCAGCGCCCTAGACCACTCGGCCAGCTAGGCCATATACAAATATAGCTTTCGCTGGCCGGGTCATTCCTCCTCGTAGGATTAATCTAGGGTTGTAACTTAGTACACGATGTATGGTAATACGAGACAGTTCATCTAGGTGTTATTATGTAGGATAGAGGATGAAATTAATGATTCATGTCATAACAAATCAACATTATACAACGTCTCAAAATGTGACGACTCTATTCGTTACACTGCTCCATCGGATCAAATTGATACAGGGAAGATAACGTAAACTTATAGCAGGGTCTGACAAATTCCCAACGATGTTAGAACTGTCAAATTTGGGGAGATATATATATATATATATATAATCGTCTAAATAATAGTCAACAATCACTCTTACGGGGTGATGGATCGTTAAAAACGATGCGAAACATAACAATAAATCAAATAAACGTCTAAATATGTTTAACAGAAGATGGTAAAATTTAAATTGAATATTTCCTCAGCATAAAACTCATAAAACATATGAGCATTTCAACATATCTCAACAAAATTTACCTCCCCGTGCAGGTCCGGGTGTTAAAAGAATAGGCCTGCAGCAGCGCTAAGCTTGTCGTAAAAGGCGACTAAATAGTGCTCAGAAACCTAGCAGGGGGCTAGGGCGCTCTGCCCACAGAGCAACTGGGATGTGTGCCCCAGGTGGTGGAATGGGGTACCCCTGGCGTGTTACATGCTGGGGTTGTCAAGCTATAATATGGAAAACCTGACCACAAACCATAGTGGTGCCCCGTGTTGGGAAAGATGCCACGTTCCTCGCACGTTAAAGAACCCTACTGTGGTATTCTACCGGCGTAGAAACCATAGGGCTCCGCCACAGAAGGCTAAATTGCCCAACCCTACCCACCTCTCCCTATTTCCAGTGGCAATCAAAATTTGTCGGCCCCATTGTCCTTGTGTCCCATCCCTCTTTCATTTCATCATCATTTCATGTTCATCGTCTGAATATAGCTGAAATATTGCTGCTCGGACGTTAAACCCCAAGAAACAAACAATCAAAATTTACTTAAAAATGCTCGTTCTTTTCTATCTGATCTTAAACTTTGTAATATTCAGAGACGATTAGTCGAAATCCGAGCTATTCAATCCACGAAATTAAGAAACAACTTCACAAATTCACACGAGACGGCGTAAACATCTTTAACAATATAGAAGTACATAATATTTTGTCACAGGACAAAACTACGTCTAAAAAAGCGTCGTAAACGCAGATTTAAGAGAAAATCTAACTTGAAACGAATTTCCACCACGACAATTGTCAACCTTTCATCTTTTACTCTCTCTGAAACTGAAACCAGGATTTTATCTAAAGGTTTGAATTTCTGTCCCACCCCTAACAATATAGATGAAGTTCAACTTGAAGATGACCTGGATAAATTTGCTAGATCCCTCAGGCTCAAAGAACATTTTGCTAACACACATGAAGACCAAGATATGGACCCTGACAGTTCTAACTCCGACCATGAAGACAGTGATATATACACTCGAAAATTCAAAAAGAAAAATCAATGGGCTCCTAAATCAAATAAATGTGCCACGCTAGAAAATGTCATTGACAAAATAAAATCAGATATCAAACACTTTTCCGATAACTACATTCCATCTTTCTTCAACATTACGCCCGATGAGAAAAAAGCAATACAGTTATTGAAAAACCGTGACGATATAGTTATAAAACCAGCAGACAAAGGCAGCGCCATAGTAGTTATGGATAAAAATAACTACATCTCAGAAGCTATGCGTCAACTTTCGGATGAAAGATTTTATAAAAAGCTACCCAGTGACCCTACTAAATCTTTCAGTGAAAAAATCACGTCAGAACTGAACAAAATGTTCAAGGACGGCAGCATTACAGAAGAACAGTTCGAATACTTAAAAACAGAGGTTCCAAGACCCGGACGTTTTTACCTAAAATTCACAGAAAGATATCCCTGGACGACCCATAGTTTCTGCTAATAGTCACCCAACCGAAAAAATTTCTGAATTTGTGGATTACCATCTCCGACCCCTTGTTCAAAAGCTCCCGTCATATTTAAAAGACACCACGGACTATCTGAGGAAAATGGAATCAATGAATCCTTTACCTCCCGAAACACTTCTGGTCCCCCTTGATGTCACTTCACTCTATACTAATATCCCACACGATGACGGTATAGAAGCCTGCAGATAAGCTTGGGAATCACGAGATATTTTGGAACCCCCCCTACCGACTGCCTAGTTAATTTACTCACTTTAGTTTTGAAGTGTAACAAATTCACTTTCAACGACGAACACTACCTCCAAATCAATGGTACAGCTATGGGAACGAAAATGGCTCCTTCGCATGCTAACATCTTCATGGGTAAATTAGAAAATCAAATAATCTCAACATCTTTATCGAAACCCCTCTCTTGGTTTCGATTCATCGATGATGTTGACATGAAATGGACTGAGTCGAAACAAAATTTAGACAATTTTATCACACATGCCAACAATGTTCATCCATCAATCAAATTCACCCATGAAATTTCTGACACTAAAATCACATTTTTGGATACTACTACGTTTGTAAAAGACGGGGAAATGTCCATGGATCTTCACAGCAAACCAACTGATAGTCACCAATACTTATCTCCCAATAGTTGTCATCCAAAACATTGTACTAAAAGCATACCATACAGTCAGGCACTTCGAATTCGGCGTATATGTTCTTCTGACGATACCACCAACAAACGTCTAGATGAACTCCGTGGTCAGTTGTTATCGCGTGGCTATAAATCAACAGATTGAACGTGCTAACAATATCAGCCATAAAGATCTCCTCGAGTACAAACCTAAGAAAAAAGAACAAAAGGGTCCCTTTTGTGCTTACATACCATCCAGCCTTTGGGAAACTCTCGCAGTTACTGCATTCAAATTGAAAAGACATTCAAAAACATCCCAAGCTCTCCAAGCTCTTTCCGGGGGCCCCGGTCCTGGCATTCCGTAGACCTAGGAGCCTAAGAGATGCCCTAGTAACAGCAGAGATTTCATCTCAGCCCAAACAAAATACAACAGGCCAGTGTCGACCATGTGGAGATAAAAGATGTAAGACCTGTACCCAGATGCTGCACACTAAAACTTTTAAAAGCTACTGCACTGGAAAGTTTGCTTGTTAGTTTGTTGGGGTTTAACGTCCGAGCAGCAATATTTCAGCTATATTCAGACGATGAACATGAAATGGATGATAAAATGAACATGAAATGAAAAAAAAGGATGGGTCACAAGGATAATAGGGTCGACAAATTTTGATTGCCACTGGAAAAAGGGGGGATGGGTAAGGTCGGGCAATTTAGCCTCCTGTGGCGGAGCGCAAAGGTTCGTACTCCTATCGAATACCACAGCAGGGTTCTTTAACGTGCGTGGAACGTGGCATCTTTCCCAACACGGTGCACCACTATGGTTTGCTGTCAGGTTTTCCGTATTATAGCCTGACAACCCCAGCATGTAACACGCCAGGGGTACCCCATTCCACCACCTGGGGCACACATCCCAGTTGCTCTGTGGGCAGAGCGCCCAGCCCCCGGCTAGGTTTCTGAGCACTATTTAGTCGCCTTATACGACAAGCTTAGCGCTGCTGCAGGCCTATTCTTTTAACACCCGGACCTGCACTGGAAAGGAATTTGCCATTTTCTGCGACGTACTTTGCAAACATCTAGCTTCTCCAGTGCCGATGTGGTATGCAGTACGTTGGCGAAACAGAACAACCTTTCAACAGGCGTATGAATGGTCATCGCAGTGACTACAAATGCAAACCAGACCTCCCTCTAAGTCGCCATCTTAGATCTGTCGGACACACCCAGGAGGATCTCCACAACATTGTTGTGACGATCATAGAACATAATAAAAACTGGTCAAAATGTAAGAGTATCTCGGGAAAGCTTTTGGATGAAGAAATTGCAAACAACTTCTCCAGATGGAATTAACGAGAAAAAAATAATTCATTTTTAGGTCTTGGTCTAAGGCTGGTGCAGCACTACTTGCCATACATCAATACGCCGTACTACTATATTTGGACTTTTTTTTTTAAATTGTTTTCCACAGTTAATTGTAATTTTGATAAAAAGACCCTCTTTGTTATTTTCATTCAGGCTCCTCATCAGTTGCTTATGTGAGCCTTTGATAAAGGTACAATCACCCACAGCGTACGCGATTCAGCTTCTGAATCTGTTTTGAACTTGAACTTTGTGAGTTTTATGCTCACATAGTTTTTATTTAGACGTTTATATATATAAAGGTCTGAAAAAATTCCCAACGATGTTAGAACTCTCAAATTTGCGATGCAAATTTTTTGTCGTTCTCTCCGCGGGACTCGAACTCCTGTGACGAAGTATATATATATATGATTATTGTTCATGTATACAATATCTGAGATGGACATGTAGTACAATTATAGTAGCTGCAATGTGTTACGTAAATAAATTGTAATTACAGTAGACAAAAACGTTTACCTGTTTATTTATACATCCGAGTTGATACACAGGGAGAAAATCAGAGCCCAACTTCTCGAAACCATAACAAACCTGATGAAATTATACAATAATCAAGTGAAATTACTACAACAACATACGGTTTGGTTGATTATCTTAAGCTCAATGAACATTAGACAAAATAAAGACCATCGAAAGAGCATATTGTAACATTCACATTCAATATTTTTGTCTTTTTGATGCGTGAAGAAAGTAAGATATTAAGAAACAGAAAGGCAATAAATCCCATTGATTATTGATTTATACTTGTAACTCCATACATTTTGTACATGTTGATTATTATCATAATAAAACATATAAACTCAAAAATTATTGCAATGTTCTTATTATTGTAAAAAAAAATGCGACTCAGTCAAAACTGTATTATAAAGTTAATATTAACAAAAGTAATGTTGGATTTCTCTAAAAAAAATCTTCGAATTTGACTTAAACGAAAATAATTTCGAAAACTAATGAACGATAAATTTCCAAATTTACAGTGAATACATGTACAATTTATTGACTTCTCTATTTAGAAGTACATGTAATACTTCAGTCCAATATAAGCAATACCTGTCCTCTGTCACACATGGTCGTTTCCTTACATAAGTCAGGTGATTTAATCTCTGTACAGTTCAGGCATGAGACTACAATAAACAGGACAGTACTATAGTCGTCAATTATTCAATCAGTCAATCAATCAATCCACCAACACATACATACATAGCAAATAATAGAAAAAAATGTCTAAACTATACAAAACGATACATTCAATTTCGCAATATGGACGAAAAACATTTTTTTGTCGATGAGGAAAGAATAAAATCTTTGTTTTTTTGTTTTCAAAGCACGAATAAAGGGTATGTAGTAACCATTAATATAATAAGTACATTTGAACTTGGTTTAGATTGTATATTTTTGTTTTCGTTTGACCGTAATCAATTGTTTGGTTAAAAAGAGTCTGACGTCTGTACTATATATACTTACAACACGTTTGACACATTTTTGGACACAGCTTTGATGCGATACAATCATCAGCACATGGATCAGTAACGTATGATGGCAGGAGTAAGCAGATTGTATCATCTTTGTTCATGCAT
This sequence comes from Perna viridis, assembly GCA_037379345.1. Lineage (NCBI taxonomy): Eukaryota > Metazoa > Mollusca > Bivalvia > Mytilida > Mytilidae > Perna > Perna viridis. The sequence continues at coordinate 48,340,415 of CM074516.1, read as the reverse complement.
GTGTTGGCATTAGAGACAATTGAATCTGTAATATTATTATCGTGTAAATCTATAATTTACATGGAACAGTTTCATATGCCTTGAGACTTTTCTGAAATATGTACACAATTGTAAGCGATCTGCCAAATGTACAATACTATTTACAGTAGTTACCTAGGTGTATTCTTTATTTCAATTTGAATTTTAGTGTGGACCCGAACTATAGAATGAAATAGTCAAACAAAACCTATTATGTGTACTGACATTCCGTGATAGGTGTAATAAGCTGAGAGTAACCTATAATTACGTGTACTGACATTCCGTAATAGGTGTAGTAAGCTGAGAATAACCTTCCCGTGCAGGTCCGGGTGTCAAAAGAATAGGCCTGCAGCAGCACCAAGCTTGTCGTAAAAGGCGACTAAATAGTGCTCAGAACCCTAGCCGGGGGCTAAGGCGCTGTGCCCACAGAGCAACTGGGATGTGTGCCCCAGGTGGTGAAATGGGGTATCCCTGGCGTGTGACATGCTGGGGTTGTCAGGCTATAATACGGAAAACCTGACAGCAAACCATAGTGGTGCACCGTGTTGGGAAAGATGCCATGTTCCTCGCACGTTAAAGAACCCTGCTGTGGTATTCGATAGGAGTAGGAACCTTTGCGCTCCGCCACAGGAGGCTAAATTGCCCGACCTTGCTCATCCCCCTTTTTCCAGTGGCAATCAAATATGTCGACCCTATTATCCTTTTTTTTTCATTTCATGTTCATTTGATCATCCATTTCATGTTCATTGTCTGAATATAGCTGAAATATTGCTGCTCGGACGTTAAACCCCAACAAACAAACTGAGAGTAACCTATTGTGTGTACTGACATTCCGTGATAGGTGTAATAAGCTGAGAGTAACCTATAATTATGTGTACTGACATTCCGTGTTAGGTGTAGTAAGTTGGGAGTAATCTATTGTGTGTACTGACATTCCGTGATAGGTGTTAAATAAAATTGAGAGTAACCAACTATGTGTACTGACATTCCGTGATACGTGTAGTAAAGTTGAGAGTAACCTACTATGTGTACTGACATTCCGTGATAGGTGTAGTAAAGACGGGGGTTTATTGTTACATCTGTTTGTATCGCAGCATCCAGCCTCCACGTGTCCACCGTGACGTTGCGAATACTGCATGCATGTCTGTAATTGATATTGTTTTTGGGTTCAGTAAATATCAAACCAAATTTCATTAAAATCCATTTTCCCCTTTATTCAAATAAAAAAGACTAAATTATTACATTGTATCTCACAGGATGCTGAAACCACAAAATGATACGTACCACTGCAGTTAAGAATAATTCTTAAAGTATTTACAAAGTAAACACATTGGTCAAACAAATTAAAAACATTATACAAACCTCTCGAGAGCCACATCCTATCTTATATGTTTCTTGAAAACGGTCAGTAAACGTTTGAGCAGCAAAACAAACCTAAAATTGAATGCACTTAAAGAATCACATCATCGGATGTATCTTAGGAAAATACAATGACAAACTATATCGATACCAATTAGGACTGGTGCTTTTTCAATAGATCAATAATATTAAAGGAATCCTCAATTAAAATAAGTTTGCTTTCGCCCAAAACAAGGACAAAAATACTTCGGGCTTCCAACATACAGGAAAAGTACATTGAAACCTTAGGAAGCCATTTTTTAAGAATCTGTTTTTATAGCAAAATCAATGTATTTTCATAATACGCTACCTATCAACTGGGTCCACTATACTTATGAAAAAAAAACCATCAATATCCGGTTTGCATGTGATATCAGCTAGGAGCTTAAAAATAGCACCCTGACAGCTCCATTTTCGTATACTTCGTAAATGCGATTGAGAACTATACCAGTCTCGAAAAACAATATTTAGTTTGGATGATTTAAATACAAATCGAATCATAGCTTTTTCCAAGAAACGGATGGTCAAGACATGGCGCATTTATTTGTATTCAATCTCTTTTGTTATTTGATAAAATAATATTTTGAAGCTGAACTAAAACATGGCGTCCGTTTTTTTACGAAAATGTAATCAGCATATCAATACCTGAAAATTCGACCCAAAGATATTTTGGACCATGACAATTCATAATTCATAAATGCCCACATTCCGGACCAAAGATTTTTCAAACCATGACAATTTGGAGAATGTATAAAAAAACGTATATCAAAACAATTTGTTTAATTTCGGAACGTAAAAAAAATAAAATATCAAGGCTGACACAGATTATGAAAGGTGTTTAGAATATGTTTAAACTAGGTTTCAACAAACTTTACGACAAATGTGATGACTTTTCATTTAGAATTGTCAACTTTCCTTTCATATGTGGCAATATTCCTTCGGCACCTGCGCATTGAGTTTTTATATCAAAACTCATACTTTATGCCAGAGCTTGCCGATACTACGCAGACTTTTTGTATCGCGCTAGAACTCTAACAAATAGGCTTCTGGAACAGGGTTATGTTGCTACAAGATAGAAGTCATCACTACATAAGTTTTGTGGTCGTGATCATGAACTCGTGGATGTGGATCGTTACGGTGTATCCATCTGTACCATGAAAACTGTTTTGTTCAACGTGTCACGGTTTTCCTTTCCTCTTTCGTCTATCCCGGACTTGAATTTTTATAAGCAACTCGGCGGGTGTTTCTAGAAAAACAGAGGACGTTTAGCCCACCGGTGCAATTGGTCCATATCCCCAGTTTTTAGTGGAGTCCGAGGTACTCATTTACTTTCGTTACTTTGTATGTATTATTTTAGTTACTTTATGTTCTTGTTGTGTTTGCTTGTTTTCCATGTCTGGTTTTTATCTTTGGATTACATTCTTTTGATTTCCGCTAGATCTAGAATCTCGGTTCCCTTGATTACTCTTTTATTATTACATCAAATTTCAATGAAAAAATTAAAATGTCAAATCAGCTATAGGTAGACCTTACAGTAATGAAAGAAAACGTTACGCTGCCATAAAAATGAGAAAGAACAAGACAACATGTATAGAAAAAAGGAAATCCAATAGCCCTTGTTGGCATGACAACAATTGATGACGAACTCATTTTTTTGGAGTGATGAACTAAAAGTGGCATAGTTTTGTTGCTGTAATAAAATTTAATGATTGTGTCATACAATATTATCACATTTACTACTACATAAAGAATAAGCTGAACGTTTTGATACAACTCTACGTAGCTTACATCATTGATATTCGGACAGACAGAAACCGATGAACAGTTAGAGATGTTATCTATACTGCTGCAGGCGTAACATTCCAGAGCTACAACAAATTAATGTAATGATAATGAAACAAACATTTGAAAACAGTTACATATTTAAGGACACTCCAGTTAAACGCACATTTATTTTGATATGTGCTTAGTCCGAATTCTCCATGCTCCGTAGAAGTCCTATCTATCATCCTTTAGATTCCGTTGTATAAATAGGTCACTGCAGATAACTTTATGACAATTTGTGGAAATACAGCTGTATTGAGACACTTAAACAAGCAAATCCAACAGTTTTTTCCTGTAAAAAGTATATATTTTTTCAAAATCTTACATTGTGGAGATCCATGAAAAAAGATATATATTCTTTTCTATTTTGTTATGAAAATCTGTAGCCATGGTAACATAATAAAAAATACATCAGTTTTCATGACAAATTTTGGGTGCCTTCCCAAAATTAATTGTCATTAAACAGGTTTTCTAAAATATCAGGCACTTAAAAACTGCCAGACAAAGTAAGTTGACATGGTATTATTGTTAAAAAAAACAAATAAAACGTGTTCTTCTTAAAGTTCGTGCGAAATTTTGCAGTTTTGAAAAACAGCCAGTTGGGACAGGGAAGAGAACCCAATCAGGTGAGGACCTGAATCTTTCCGGATAGCTTAAAGCATAAATTTTAGACCTCTTTACCTTCCACTGTATCGATTCATGTACGAGTGCTGTACTATCCACAATCAATACTTTCACCAAGTTTCACCTTTTATTACAAAATTAGACCGGGTCAGTTTTGTGTACGAAACAGTGCACATCAATCTCACTTGTATAGTGCAACAATATGTACATGTATGTCTCTTTCAGGAAACAAACCTACATCCGGCTTTACTTTAGACCAGTGGTATCCGAAATTAAGCGATCGCTAAAATTTTGCAATTAGATTTACTTGTACTCTAGCATGTTTTCTGTTTAAAGGTATCCTTTTAAGGACAATATTGAACTACAACACGTACGTACAACAGATTCCACATGATCTTTGACAATATTTTGCCAGACAGAAGTCTCCACACACTTCCGGTATTTTTTTCACAATAGCTGCGCAGAAGATATCGTCAATATCAGTACAGCTATTTGACGAACCATGAACAGACATGGCTACTAGTACGAAGACGCATACTGAAATGAAATACGTATATATAGCTCGCAGGAGAAACTTGGTATTTAAATACTCATGTTGATGATTATACAGACCGCGGAGGGGGTTGCCTCCTCTAAAAAAATGGGTATATATGTGCCGATTATGGTTGTCAAACTAGAACATGTTCATGACCCTGAAATTTGGAAAATCATATCCTGCCAGTGACATTCAATACTCAAAGGTACACAAATGTAACTCGGTTAATGACTTGGTGATAAGTGGGACAATAACAATGGTTATTATAGGCCTGCAGCAGCGCTAAGCTTGTCGTATAAGGCGACTAAATAGTGCTCAGAAACCTAGCCGGGGGCTAGGGCGCTCTGCCCACAGAGCAACTGGGATGTGTGCCCCAGGTGGTGGAATGGGGTACCCATGGCATGTTACATGCTGGGGTTGTCAGGCTATAATACGGAAAACCTGACCGCAAACCATAGTGGTGCACCGTGTTGGGAAAGATGCCACGTTCCTCGCACGTTAAAGAACCCTGCTGTGGTATTCGATAGGAGTAGGAACCTTTGCGCTCCGCCACAGGAGGCTAAATTGCCCGACCTTACCCATCCCTCTTTTTCCAGTGGCAATCAAAATTTGTCGACCCTATTATCCTTGTGACCCATTCCTTTTTTTTTCATTTCATGTTCATTTGATCATCCATTTCATGTTCATCGTCTGAATATAGCTGAAATATTGCTGCTCGGACGTTAAACCCCAACAAACAAACAAACAAACAAACAATGGTTATTGACAAGGGCAAATATTGCAACCCTGATCATGACGTCATTTGTAAAAAAAAATAGGCCTTGTTCTGCGGCAAAAACATATACATTGTACTACCATTTCTAATGGAAGACCTCCCCCACGCCCCGGGATTAAAAGATTTTTGGCATCATGTTTTTAAATTGAGAAACACAAAATGTAGTAGAAAATTTAAACTAATGACGCATTTTTAACATTACTAAATTCAACCAAAATATATCTAAATATTTATATTTATATCTAAAAACAAGAAACAGTACAAAAATAACTTGTTACGTCATAAACTTAAGGTCAGCTTCTGCCACCGTTGATAAAATGTGAACACAAAGGTCTGAACCGATCAATCAAATCTTAACAACCAGTTTATATTATAGATAAACATATAATGCTTACCAACAATCATCACTCTATACAATGTACTGATATTTGGTAAATAGACACACATACATGTACTACACGTCGTCCTTATCTGTCACTCAGTTATCCCCGTGTTGATATAATTTCCAATATTTGTTACATCATCAGTAACAACAAACCAACCATTTCGTAATGTTTAAAAGTTAAAAACGGACATATATCGTTTTTTTTCGTGGGTCTTAAAACGTAGGCACATATAATAATAAGTATGATCTGGCAGATGTTTGACCAAAGGCAATTGAGATTTCTTTGTGTTTACAAAATGAGCAGTTCTAAGAGACTACATGTACGTTCTACTAAACTTTAAAATGTTTTTGTACATATATAGCGTAAAGTGTTAGTTTCCTAGTGTTGGATGGAAATTTATGAGTTAAAATGCACTGAGTAAAAATGACTTTGGTGGTTCCTTTCCGAGAATTCCTGTTGATAATTAAAGCATTTGAAGATATATCAGACAAAGAAAAAAGAGGAGTCATGATATACTTTGGATCTAGCCTGACTTGGTATAGGACATTTGACCTGCACTTAGAGATTGATGGAATAAGAAACTGTTGACCAAACTACACGACAAACGCGATGGCTTTTCATTCCGTATTTTCAACTTCCCTTTCACCTGAAACAACATCCCTTCAGCAGCTGCGTACGGAGTTTTGATATCACAACTCATACGCTACGCCAGATTTTGTCGTAACTTCGCAAAATCTTTGTACCGCGCTAGACTTCTTTTAATTAGGCTTCTAGGACAGGGTTATGTTGATACAAGATTGAAGTATTCACTTCAGAAGTTTTATAATCGTCATCATGTAATGAGCTCGTGGATCCGTACGGTGTATCCATCTACTCCATGGGAACCGATTTGTTCAACGTGTCCATGTTTTCCTCGGCGGTTGTTTCCAGAAAAGCAGAGGACGCTAACCCTACCGGTGCACCTGGTTCATCATTTGCTTCTGTGTGCTTATGTGTGCCTTTGATAAATGTAAATCACCCACAGCGTAATTCTGCTTCAGAATCAATGTTTTGATCTTGAACTTTGTTAGTTTTATGCTGAAGAAGGATATCGGTTTTCCGAAATATTCAATGTAAATATAAATCATTTGGTGAAGTTGAACATATATACGTCTCAGAATCTGACGTCTCTATTCGCTATACTGCTACATTGTACATCGGAGATGCACCAATGAAAACCGATTTAACATAAAATGTCTGTGGAAAGGTAAACAATAATACGAGGTAATGGACGATCCTATATAGTAACTGAACGTTGCATGATGTCACAAATGATGCAATTTGAGCAAAATGACGTTATGATTGTGATATTTGTGAAGCATTCTTCTATAGTATTTTAACTGGCCCGTTTAGCTCGTATTTGTATAAAATAAAATGTAAGAACGTAACAGATTAGGCACCTATAGAATCAATATCACAAACTTCTAAAACATTTGCGTTATATATTGTATGTCTTCAGGAGACATAACAAAACGAAAATACCTCCTGATTGTAGCTGTTTAATAATCTATTGATGTATAACTCTTAGATCAAGGCTACAAACCACTAATGTCACTTCCCATAGGCTCCAATGCCAATTTCGCTATGGCCTTGGTTTCCTTGACTACTCTTTCATTAAGTTCAATGTGTTATGAAGCTTTTACCTTAAGTTTAACCTAAAGAAGACTATACATTGATCACCTAAAAGCTGCATGTGTACACTATTAGCTCTGAAAATATTATGTAGGGTTTACTACCTTGCAGTAGGATACCGGCTCCTAGAAGACAATGAGCTAAAGGTAGAATAGAAATTTCCCTACATTTCATAAAAAGGGATCTTCATGCAGAACTCATCAAAACATATTCAGTAAGTTACAGTGACCATTTTATGTAGAAGTAAAGGAAATGTAATTCCCTGCCAAACACTGGCTCACTTGTGCAGATTTGATTTGCACTTTTTCCGCAGAAACATAACACAAGTGCAAACTTGTGTAGGACTGTTTTGCGTACGTTCTAAAATCTCATTGGTTGAATTCGTGGTATGTAACCTCAATGCGTACGGAAATCTTAGCATTAATATGAGTAGAAGTTGTGTTAAAACACTACACAAAGCAATTGAATAACAGCACACAAACCATGTGAATATAACTACACAAACCACGTGAATGATATCACACAAACCACGTGAATGACATCACACAAAACCATGTGAATATAACTACACAAACCACGTGAGTTATATTCAGACAATGAACATGAAATGATAAAAAAAAGGATGGGTCACAAGGATAATAGGGTCAACAAATTTTGATTGCCACTGGAAAAAGGGGGGTTGGGTAAGGTCGGGCAATTTAGCCTCCTGTGGCGGAGCGCAAAGGTTCCTACTCCTATCGAATACCACAGCAGGGTTCTTTAACGTGCGAGGAACGTGGCATCTTTCCCAACACGGTGCACCACTATGGTTTGCGGTCAGGTTTTCCGTATTATAGCCTGACAACCCCAGCATGTAACATGCCAGGGGTACCCCATTCCACCACCTGAGGCACACATCCCAGTTGCTCTGTGGGCAGAGCGCCTAGCCCCCGGCTAGGTTTCTGAGCACTATTTAGTCGCCTTATACGACAAGCTTAGCGCTGCTGCAGGCCTATTCTTTTGACACCCGGACCTGCACGGGGCACCACGTGAATGACATCACACAAACTATGTGAATATAACTACACAAACCACAGTGTACGTGAACCTTACAGAATCAAAACACAAAATGTAAAAGAACTGTTAAATGACATCAGTTAATAAAGAATTGTCCTAAGTATTGCAAAGAAAATCGACTCAATATGACTCGAAACTAAAACTGATGAAACAACAACTGAAACAAGAAGAAGACTTCGATCTAAATTTATCTGAGGAGAAATTGTGTTAGACTAAGCAACGAGACAGGAAGGATAAGTAAACTTAATTGTACAACACAGAAAGTGTTAAATGAATTGACGGTGCTAGTTAAACCTTCATACGCCTCAACAGTCCCCACTCAAGGTCTCCATTTAAACTCATACAAACTATAACACCCATGACTGAAGTACCAAACTCCAAGGTTAGCTCTATTCAGGTGGGACAGTTAGCTAACGGTACATCAAACGTTAAAGCTGCTTCAGCAGTCATTTTCGTAAATCTTTTATTTCTGTTGAAATATGTCTTAACTTTGAACTATTTCTACTAAATTGTACTTTTCCTGTATAATTTTATTTGATATTCGCAAATAAAATGCATTAAATACATGAAGTAAGTATCGATGCATGTACTGTCTTGCAAGACCAAAAAGTCGACCTAGATAAAATTCGTATGCGTTAACTTCTGGTGTTCTTAATCCGTGCATGTGCTGTAAGGGTCGATTCTTTAAACAAAAAAATCTCTGATAGCAAAGCGGAAGTGGTTAATCGACGGCAAAGAAAATCCGTTTCTTTGACGGTTAAAGAAAAAAAGTTCGAATTTAACGCAATGATCATTTTATAATTTACGTATTGTGATATAATACGGCACAAATGTGGTCAGTAATTGTCTGTAATTGTCATTACTTATTTGATAACTAATCAAGAAATTGATTAAATGAAAACAAGACAGGTATTTTGAACGATTGTCAGATAACAATGTTCATGATGAAACCTACAACGTTATTAAGAGAGACGTATCAAATATACACGAAGTATGCAGAAATGACACGATCAAAGATCTTCCGGGTGGACGCATAACGGATTCTGAAATACCTGCTTTTGTCATGAACCTCAAAGGCGAAAAGCATGCGGTGTTGGCAAAGTGAACTGTTTGACAAAATTGTTCAATATCATAGTCGAGCAAGCTAAAGTCCCAAACAATCTTAGTTTTCTTCGGCACTCGTGACCATATTTTAGTTATTCAATCTTTCTAATTACTTATTCTATTAGTCATTAATCAAACTGTATAAATCCGTAATTCTACCCACCTGTTTATACGTATGTGAAACGTGGTATGATCTAAAAGATCAAGACGATGAATTCTTGAACAAGTTTCAACATTTTGTTACCAGCGGTTTCCGACAAGCATGCTAGGGCTATTTCGACCTATTTTGTGTGAAATCGAAAAGCGCAAGCATCGTGTACTGTTACAGCCCTAGATTAATCATACGAGGAGGAATGATGACCCGGCCAGCAGTGGAAGCTATATTTTTATATAGCCTAGCTGGCCGAGTGGTCTAAGGTGCTGGACTTTGTACAGGCGGTGTTGCCATAGACGTCACAGGGGTACGAGTTCGAGTCCCGCAGAGGGAACGACCAAAAATTTGCATCGCATAAAGAGGAATTAAAGGAATGAATGTGTAATATTATTTTTGTTATTTCTAATTTAACTCCTACATTTTTTAACTGACATATAGGTGTGTTTAATGGTATAATACTTTTCAACTGTGCCAGATTTTAAAGGGTTGGTTGTGACCTCGCCAAAGTACTTTAAACCCGCCACATTTTATTTTGCGTCTGTTTATGATCAGGAATTTCTGGATTTTGTTTGTATTGTTTCGTTTTCGCTTTCGGTTTACTTTTATGTTGCTGGAGTATATAGGGGTAGTTATTTCGCTGTACCTGTGTATATTATTGTTTTGTAACTAGCCGTAACCTGTTATGTGGTGTCAGGGTTTCCATGTCGTTCATTGAGGACCCATGGGTAGCATTGAGCTGACATTTTTCATGGGGTTCTTGTAGCTTTGACATAATCACCATTTCCATTCTCATTACATACTTTATATTATGATCACCAACATTCAGAAAATATATCCATCAATGGTTACTTCTTTATCTTTTTTTATAAATTGCATGCGTTATAGCAATAGTAAAACTACAACTTGATCTACAACTCGGCTACTGTTGCAAACAGCTTTTTTTTTTCAAAAACTTTACTTTCACTAATCGGTTTCTTACAATTTCTTATAAAAAATCGACCACGGTCAAACTACTATCAGGGAACAACGGAGTGAGACTTGTATAGTATGTTATCTTAGGTTTAACACTGGAATTTCCATATCAATTTAGATACATGTACATGACACTTGAACAACAAACAGTAAGTCAATTACAAATCTATACAATGATAAAAATGACAATTATTACAAAATTGTCAAGCTTATTATAGAAAAAAAATGCAAACTCTGGTCACATTTTCTTATTTCTTACAAATATAGGTAATTGGTAAAATCAAATTACGTTTTAAAAATAAAGAAGATAAATGAATACATTTGCTTACGGGGCACCGAATGGGACTTGACCTTTTTGTAATCAAAATCAATCAAGCTAGTAAATACATTAAATATTTTTTTAAATAAAAGTTACAAATGCAAATCTGTTAATACAAATTTAAAAAATTCAAGTGGTTAAAGCATTTAGAAAATTTTGTCGACGTGTTACGGATGTGAATGTTCGTAGAAATTTAATTCATTTGCATGATATACACTATTATTTTTAAAGTATGATTAATAATAAAACAGAAAAGCTGCTTTAAAAACATTTTTTGCCCCGTGCAGGTCCGGGTGTTAAAAGAATAGGCCTACAGCAGCGCTAAGCTTGTCGTAAAAGGCGACTACATAGTGCTCAGAAACCTAGCCGGGGGCTAGGCGCTCTGGCCACAGAGCAACTGGGATGTGTGCCCCAGGTGGTGGAATGGGGTACCCCAGGCGTGTTACATGCTGGGGTTGTCAGGCTATAATACGGAAAACCTGACCGCAAACCATAGTGGTGCGCCGTGTTGGGAAAGATACCACGTTCCTCGCACGTTAAAGAACCCTGCTGTGGTATTCGATAGGAGTAGGAACCTTTGCGCTCCGCCACAGGAGGCTAAATTGCCCGACCTTACCCATCCCCCTTTTTCCAGTGGCAATCAAAATTTGTCGACCCTATTATCCTTGTGACCCATCCTTTTTTTTCATTTCATGTTCATTTTATCATCCATTTCATGTTCATTGTCTGAATATAGCTGAAATATTGCTGCTCGGACGTTAAACCCCAACAAACAAACAAACAAACAAAAAACATTTTCTATTGTAATTGTCTGCAATATTGATAAAAGTTCCTCGCCTTTGTACCAGACAACACTAATCCATGTCAAGTCTGTTATCATCTGACAGAGGGTGTTCCTGTTATGTCGTTACAGGAATGAAGTATTGGAAATCCTTATTTCTACTGTTGATTAGCTTTGCCATATGTGGAGGTAAATCTTTCTTTATTTAAATAACACAAACAAATTAACTGAAATCATGTTATTATACTAAAGTATGTACGGACATGGTGAAACGCAAAAAAGAAATGCACCAGCTTAAAAACTAAACACAGAAAAAAATATATATTTTCAGAGTTCATTTACGAATAAAATGGGTACAAAATTAATACAAAAGTACTAACAAACCAAATGATAAACCAATTTTTTTTTATATTGAGAAAGAAAAAAAGGTTTCTTCGATTTTGAGCTGTTACTATTTTGCTGCTCTGTATCGGGATATGGCATCCTGTCCTTCTTCCCAAAATGTTAATTTCGAATACAGTTTCTATTACAATTGTAGTACTTCCCAATTGGATTTTATTTCCAACGATACAAATGCATTCGTGTTTATGTTTTAGGTTCAATTTCTAACAAGTTTCTATTGATGTTCATGGATAATTTTCTTCAAATACCAAAACATGGTTTGTTCGTTTATATCATGGGTTTAGAATCTAGCGGTATCTGTAATGTCACAACACCAGTGCCTTTTATGAACAAAACTATACATGTGGATACTAACACAACAGCTACTTTTAACTTCTCTCATCAAGTGATGACTACAAACTCTACCAGCATGGAAGGAATTCTTTTAGAGTGCGATGTCACTGTGTATGTTTTTGGGTTCAACTATGAAGAGAACACAAGCGACGGGTTTTATGTACTTCCGGTACAACAGCTTGGTAAAGAGTACGTCGTTCCTTCCTATATTCATCTTAGTATGTTTCGTATCACCGCCTTAAAAAATAAAACCAATGTCTCTATTCATATCAGAACAAGTTTCGGCATTGTGTATTATAATAGCCAACGATTCAACAATTCAGCTTTCATAAATTTTACCATAAATGCCTTGGAAACAGTACAGATCTACGCCCCTTACGGTGACATAAGTGGGACCTACATATCATCATCTCAACCCATTGGTCTTGTTTCTGGGAATCAGTGTGGTGTTGTTAACAACTCGGGATGTAGCCATATGTCAGAAATGGTTGTCCCAACTTCTCACTACAGTCGAAATTTTTTAATACCCTTACTTCCAGCCGCGTACATCGCCAACCTAAGAATATACACGAACAACAAAACAACTATAAAGTTCAATTCGTCTAAAAATCATACAGTTTCAATACCACATTGCGGATATACTGAACATATATATGAAGACATTCGAACGATGGAATCCACATATCCGGTGATGGTACAGTTGTATGGAGAGAATGAGAATGTTGCCACGGATGCCTTTATGATGAGCATACCCGGTGTTGATCAATTCAAACATACCTATACCTTTTATGTTCCAGGTTTTAATTTCTCTAGCTCCTTGTCTTTTGTTGTTAAGGCTGACGAAATACACGGTCTACGTGTTGACGACAAGACAGTGACACCAATGGTGCAAAGACATTGTATATTTTATGGTATCAAGTATACGGCGTTCGTGATAAATATATCTTCTGGTCGACACACTTCAAATCATATCAATGAGATTAACTTTGGTTTATTTGTTTACGGGTATGCTAAAGGTGACAGCTATGGCTTTCCCGCAGGATTGACCTGATCTAGAACAAATGGAATGACGCGTAGCAGGTATAATTTAAAACGTCATTTGTGTGTAGTAATTTGAAAAAAAATATTTTGATAACGACAATTCTAATTTTTATCTAATTTCTTTACTGCGAAATAAGGATCAAATAATGTTCTTCTCACAAAATATGAAATCAAATGCCCATCCTGCTTATCCAAACCTCTATCCAGCTTATCCTAACCTCTATCCCGCTAATCATATCCTATATCTCGCTTATCCTAACCTCTATCCCGCTCATATTCTCTATCGCTAATCATATCCTCTATCCCGCTAATCATATCCTCTATCCCGCTAATTATATCCTCCATCCCGCTTATCATATCCTCTATCCCACTAATCATATCCTCTATCCCGCTAATCATATCCTCTATCCCACTAATTATATCCTCTATCCCGCTAATTATATCCTCTATCCCGTTTATCCTATCATCCTCTACAACTTTTAAATTAATACTGATGGATATGTACGTTATTTAGATGGTCTTCATTAGATGTATCTTCTAGTACATGGAGGTTGATCAATGTTGAAATAACATCTAATAATAAAAACTCAAGAGGAGATTAAAACTTAAACGAGAAACATCTCACAAGAGCCAAATAAATTAGCACTCAACATAATGAGCAATCTGGATTCTACTACTTGAAAAATGACTGTAGAGGCACCCCAATGAATTTGATTAATTTGATTAGCGGCAACCATAATACACTCCTTCCAGCAGTAATTGTACGTGTACAATTAAACAAACACTTTAAAAATACGAAATATGGTATGATTGCCAATGAGACAGTCATCCACCAAAACCCAAGCAACGAACAAGCAAACTTATAACGGTCACCACACGGTCTTCAATGATGGACAAAAATCAATACCACAAAGCAAGCTGTAAAAGGCCCTAAAATAAATGAAGTAAAAATATCCATAAAAGACAAAAAATGACCTAAATGTAAAACGAATAACAATGGACATAAAAAACGATCATTTGACTACATATTCCTTGTTTGAGACATGCACATTTAATATGTGGCGGAGTTGAACATGTTGTGAGCGCTCAACCCTCCCTTAACATGGGACAACGGTGTGAAATGAACGAACTATCACAATCAGTTGAATTCGGATTTAACTCTTGAGATCGATACAGAATACAAATATTTTAACAATACGACAAAAGACAATAAGCTATACCTCGAAAGAGTACTCGCTTAGTAGTAAACTACGAGTTTTAGAAATCGCATTTTTCGGGGGGAGCCGAGAAAGCACTCCAATGCGCATGCAAATGACTTCACATCCAGTGACTGTGGACCGGAAGTGGACTTTGGGTATGACCGGAAGTGGTCCTTTGGTAACCGGAATCGGACTTAGATGGGAACCAATAAAGTGAACATGTGGACCTTTTGTAGGAAGGGTGGGGGCTTACAGGTTGGGAGGGAGGAAACGAGTTCCGTAGGTATCCTCATTAAGTGTCTTAATTGGTGTCATTATATAGAGTGGCGTAAACAGTTAAGAATAAAAAAGGGGGAGGCGTATTATGACTAGAGTTATTTTTCTTTGTTAATATTGCTTTTTTATTTCTACATTTTCATTAACGTCAATTGGTTTTTAATTATTTTTGTAAATTAACTGTCTGTAATTTCATTGTCATTGTGTAATAATGTCAAATTGAATGGACACTTTGAATAAATATTTTCAGCAGATCTTCTATCGGGTTTTTTTCGTAATGTATTGATTTAAGTGGCTTTGTATTGTAGTTAACGAGTACATTTATGTTATTCGTATTTTTGATTTTTTTTGTGATGTTCAATGGATTGTGTAATTCATTTGAAAAGATGTTTCAAGGATAAGACAGATGTTTAAAACTTCCCATTTTAATGGTGATTTCAATAGCCCATATATTGGTTTTTAACTGCTTTTTATAGTGCTTTAATAATACATTACAGTTGTAAGGAGACTATAACGTGTTGTGCAATGTTTACAACAGGGAACTATTTTTTTCTCATTGTTTTAATTATTTGTGTTTCATTATGTTTAATATTTTTTTGTATTCAGTTTGAATAATTAACACTGCTTTTTTATTATTTCTCATGTCGAGATTATACTGTCAGTGGTAAGGTTTACATGTAGTACATGTACAATTGATGTTTTCATTCGGAACGTTAAGAGCTTTTGAATGGTGTATTGCCTTTCATTTTTATTATAATTAGATTTTATATTGCCAGCCATTTCATCACCTATTCAATATGTACAGACGCACTCAACGTTTTCATTTTATTTAGGGCTCTATCGGGCAAACCGATTTCTTTTTTTCAATTTATATTTTCAGTGTCTACATTTCGCATGTATGGAGATTTATTTTCCTCCATATTTTCATTTGTCGTTCGTTTTCTACGTTTTTTTCGTTTTTTTTTTTTTTTTGTTTTTTTTTTGTTTAAATTTGAGCCAGCCTTGTATGTCCGTTTAAGGTTTTTCTTTTATAAGGTTTTGGACTTTTTATTGCTATAGTGTTCTCAATGTTTTCAAGTCACTTACACACAGACGTGTTTTGACCCGTGTTATAAGACTCTATCAGGTAAACGAATATGGGGATATATCTGCTGCTGGAGGTATCTTTGCTGCTGCTTCTGTCCACTGCTGCTCCAATATGGGCAAAATTCTGCTGCTTTTGTTGTAGCTGCTAGTTTGTGTTTCATTCGCGAGGCTCTGTGAGGTTTTCCAGTAACTTGTGTTATTTTTCGAGAGATGTTTTTCAACTGCATTTAGTGTTATATTCAGATGTTCATGTAACTTTTAAAGTAAAATGAATGTTTTCACCGAGTTGTAGATATTCATGCTTTCTTTGTTTTCTCGGATTTTGTTTTCATTGTGCTATGATGTTGAACTTTGTTAGAAGAATGTGTTCATATCTTTTATTACAAATAACATACAACACAAAAAAAAGTTTATGCATGAATTTAATCAGTTTGCATGATGTTAAGAAACAAGAAGAAATATGTGTTCATATCTTTTATTACAAATAACATACAATACAAAAAAAGTTTATGCATAGTCACAAATGTAGTCTACAACAAATCTGTTGTACAAGATGACTTCAATAATACATTATGACCAAAATTGAAGGGTTGGACCTAAAACAAGGACATAAAGTGCAAGATACCCTAATAAAGTTATAAAAGATGATATCGTAAAACTTTCAATTCAATTCAAAACAATTAATTTTCTCATATGAGAAGCCTGATTTGCCTAATAACGACCAAATCCAAGGTTGATCAACATGGATTTCCTCCAATAAAGAACGACAGATACAAGAAGACTTGACCCCTTGGAGCCGGTTATAACTGTCTTACAAAGACGTTTAGAGCTATCGAACATCGATCAAACTTGTGTGTCGTACAAAATAGTTAGCAAAGTATACCAAGGGAAAGACGGCAATCCATAGAGTCCCTGTGACAACCGTGAAAAAAAAACCAAGGTAAATTTTAAGGGAGAAGATACAACAGAAGTATTTTGACGTTGCCGTATCGAAAAAGCAGATACATTGTTGTGCCAGAACTTTAAATGATACAATTCATTTCTCATCCTAAAATACTTACACAGAAATGTACTATAATTTAACAATTAAAGCCGATGGCGGAAGGAACATGTCAATAGAAGTGCCAAGATGTTAGTTACGCATGATTGATTCACAGAACTCCATAAGGGGAACTTTCCTCGCCTATACATAGAAAGGAACACAAAGATATCAAACTACAACAATTAATTCATCAATTATTAAATACGAGAAAAACATTAAAATGTTTATATGTAATCGAAGTAGTTGGGTAATATATGTGTATCCATGACAACAACTGGAGACCGAATACAAATACGTTTGTAATGTAACAGTGTTCTGTGGTTCACATATGGACAAAGGGTTTGTAATCTACTCTACCATAACATCTCCGTGTAATGATTTTACGTTTATTTGCATTGTTCTGGATGGCAAGGTGATGCCCTGATGAATATTCCTCTGGTTCCTGTGAACCAACCGGATGTGCCTCTTTAAGCTGTCTTTCCGACTCAATATTTTAGAACAGCGGGAACAAGGAAACCTTTGGTTTAGAGTCATATTGGATTCACACATGAACACCATTTACTAAATGAACGTTCGCCATGAATTTTGTCTTCATGTCGTTTTCTGTCAATTGCGTGCAAGTCCCATTCCGCATATACGACAGGAATAAGATGGAAGGTGTTGCAAAATTCTGTGGTGATCTCCCTCTTTTTCATTTCAAACACAAGTATAATTGGCAAGCGTCACAAAATAGTTTTGGTTCGATAATCGGACTTGACTTTTTATGAACAACTCGGCGGGTGTTTCTAGAAAAGCAGAGAATGCTTACCCTACCGACAAAAAAGTCGACCTAGATAAAATTCGTATGCGTTAACTTCTGGTGTCCTTAATCCGTGCATGTGCTGTAAAGGTCGATTCTTTAAACCAATCTGATTGCAAAGTGGAAGTGGTTAATCAACGGCAAGGAAAATCCGTTTCTCTGACGGACTCAAGCCGTGAAAGGAAAAAGTTTGAATTTAACGCAATTATCATTTTATAATTTACGCATTGTGATATAATACGGCACAAATGTGGTCTGTAATTGTCATTACTTATTTGATAACTAATCAAGAAATTAATGAAATGAAAACAAGACACGTGTTTACCTGTGAATCCGTTTTTGCTGTTTTTAACCAAGATGAAAGTATTTGTAACCCAGGTGAATGTCCTGTCGGCAATCTTCGGAAGTAATGACGACAAAAAATTAGATTAGAGCTATTGATCTTCTTTGATTAAAAAGGCGTTGAACAAATAGGCTTCTGGAACAGGGTTATGTTGCTACAAGATTGAAGTCATCACTACAGAAATTTTATTGTTGTCATCATGAACTCATGAATTGTTATGGTGTATCCATCTGCACCATGAAAACTGATTTATTCAACGGGTCATAGTTTTCCTTTCCTCGTATGTCTACCCCGGACTTGATTTTATACGTGCAACTCGGCGGGTCTTTCTAGAAAAGCAGAGGACGCTTACCCTACCGGTGCACCTGGTCCATGCTCCCAGTTTTTAGTGGTGTCCGAGTTGCTCCATTGCTTTTGTTACTTTGTATGTATGATTGTAGTTACTCTATGTTCTTTGTTATGTATGTCCGTTCTTGATGTCGGGTCTTTATCCCTGGATTGCATTCTTTTGCCGCGAGCTTACTTCGAGGTTTGGGTTCAACACAAACAAACACTCCAATAGACCCAACCCCCGGAGGAAACCAGGCGCCAAGTTAGTAAAGCTAACTTCTAGATTAAGATTCTTACCTTTTCTCTTCTTGAAGTCTGCATATAATGCCGAGCTGTTTATCCACCGCACCGTCAAACGCAATTTGTCATCGGAAGCCTCAGTTTCATTGGTCGCAATTAAAATCATTTGAATCCATAGGACGACGCTAATAAGGAGGCCGATCCCATCTCAAACTCGTCCGCGTCGAACTAATACACTTTAGCAAGCGGTGGAAAGGGTAAAAACTCAGTGGTTAGAATGGTCAAAGTCCCAAGGGTCGGTGGTCCACTTCCGATTATGGGTGCCCAGATGTGTCTTGGAATAACTGCGAGAACGTAGAACAATGAAATCGTAAATAAAATAGATAAAAATAGGTATATCTAGTTGTATAGTACAATTACACTAAAAAAAGAAAAAGGGACTCCCACCTTACAAATAAGTGGGGGGTTACAAAACCGTTAGCGATAGCATATCAAACATAAACACTTCATAAGCGTTTACCTGCTAGAGCCTTATAACAAGGGTCAAAGCGTCAAATTATGTTTGTGTCTAAGTGACTTGAAAACATTGAGCTGTAAAAAATCCAAAATCCTTATAAAAAAAACCAAAAGACAAACATTAAACGGACATACAAGGCCGGCTCAAATTTTAAACCAAAAAAGGGAGCGTAGATAAAAAATGACAAATGAAAATATGGAGAGAAAAATAAAACTCCGTAGGTCAATGGTTTACTCCCATAACATCGGAACAAGTACATGCGACATGTACACACTGAAATATATATTGTAAAAAAAGAAAAAAGGTTTACCTGATAGAGCCCCATATAAAATGAAAAGGTAGAGTGTGTTGTGTGTTTGTAAACATTGAATAGGTGATGAAATGGTCGACAATAAAAAAATTAATTATAATAAAAATGAAAAGTAATACACCATTCAAAAGCTCTTAACGTTCCAAATGAAAACATCAATTGTACATGTACTACATGTAAATTTTACAATTGTCAGTATAACCTCGACATGAGAAATGATAAAAAAGCATTGTTAATTATTCAAACAGAATACAAAAAAATATTAAATATTATTAAACAAAAATAATTAAGACAATGAGAAAACAAAATTGTTTCCCAGTAATTTACTCATGAAGCACAATAAAGCGGTTAAAAATCAATGCATGGGCAAATCACCAGTAAAATAGGAAATTTTAAACATCTGTCTAATCAGTGAGACACCTATTCAAAAGAATTACACAATCCATTGAACATCACAAAAAATCACAAACAAATAAATAAATTACACAAAAATAATCAAAACAATTAAAAAAAATATCAAAAATCCGAATAACATAAATGTATTCCTTAACTACAAAGCAACTTAAATCTATACGTTAAAAAAAAAACAAAAACATTTATTCAAAGTGCCAATTCAATTTGACATCATTACACAATGACAATGAAATTACGAACAATTAATTTACAAAAAATAATTAAAAACCAATTGATGTTTATGAAAATGTAGAAATAAAAAAATCAATTTAAACAAAGACAGATAACTCTAGTCATAATACGCCTCCCCCTTTTTATACTTAACTGTTTACATCCTACTATATAATGACACAAAGTAAGAACTTAATGAGGATACCTATAGAGCTCGTTTCCTCCTTCCTAACCTGTAAGCCCCCTTCCTACACCAAAAGGTCCCCATTCACTAAATTGGTCCCCATCTAAGTCCACTTCCGGTCATATTTAAGGTCCACTTCCGGCCCCTTCCCCTACCGATCACTTCCGGTCCACGACCACCGGATGTGATGTCATGCACATGCGCTTTGGGGTGCTCCCCCGAAAAGTGCGACTTCTAAAACTCGTAGTATACTACTTAGTAAGTACATCTTGTTTACTCAAACAAAATATCAATAAAAACACGTCCAACAGGATTAAGTGAAATTATTTTATAAAATGTAAGTAAAGCAATCGTAATCGTGCAAATGCCAAGATAAAAAGCGATAACGTTCACATGCACATAATAATGCTACGGGGCATTCGTTAATCTAGAACTTTATAAAAGAGCTATTAAACGCCACCGGCATACTAGAAGAAATGGAATAGAATACCTTTGAAAACTTATTAATTCAATAGATCATACAAAGGATCACGTGAAACTCATGTAAATAATCATCTGAAACAAATTGGCTTGTGTATGGTGGATGTAGCAACTGTCAGTTTACCTTACAAGAGCACATGCACTTATAATAAACGTGCATTAACCGGCACCCCATCCTTTCCTCGGACAGCTGCTCAGTCCACCCCTGTAGGGGTAAATGTGTTGGTAGAATAGGTGTAGCAACTGGTACCCTATCCCTTCCTTGCATAGCTGCTCACAAAAGAAATGTGTAGTATTGTAGAACTTGGTACTCCACTTCTAGAAGCAAATTCATTAGAAAGGTGAGTACAGCAACCGGTACTCCACCCTTTCAAGAGCTCAGCTGCACAGACAGGGTAAGTGTAGCAACCGGTACGTCACAACTCGCACCTAGATGCAGACGCGAGGATAGTAATCCACGCTTCCGAAGTTCAACTGCACAGCTAGGGTAAGATTTTTCTTTGCAGTTTGCAAGAGTGACAGCGTGGATAATCCTTTCGATATAGTTTTGTTTAATTATTTATGGGCCAGTGTAAATCAAACATATACAATGAATTTACACACAAAGGCAGATCCAAGCCCCCCTTAGGTCGGAAGAATTCGCTTGATTATATACGAAATCAATGAGCCATTACAGAGCCGGGTACCTCTATTAGGCTAGTTGAGGGGAAGCTCTTTTGAGAATCTCTGGATCCGCCTCTGACACAGATATTGCTGCAAAGAACTAATATATAGTGAACCACATATCATGATCTATTAAAAATTAAATAAATATATTTGAATATAAGTCCACTTTATGTTTTGAAAGTATTCTAAATATTTTCTTTATATTAATACCAGTATCAACATAGAAAAGAAGTTTAAATCATTCAGGAAGTAGACACATTTCTGGACATGTTTAAATAACAATTTATGATGGATATATTTAGACTGTCAGGTATTTCCAATATATTTATTTTTTCTTCCTTAGTACAAACATCATTTATGTAAGTATTTGTACCTTACTTTACTATTATAAATTTGTACAACTACATATTTGTACAAATTCAATATCTTGGATAACTGAACATGTATCATTTTTACTTATACAATTATACATTTGAATACCAGAAACTATAGGTTGTTATGCTCAGTGCAAGTCAGTATCATTGCTCAAGACAGTTGCGTTATTTTCCGGGTCTATACATTATTGCATAGTATGCATATATTTAATACTTACTACTGTAAAAACAAGTTTATGCTGCAGCCTTTGCATAAATTATATTCAATCTTATTATATGTGTTATTAGAAGGTTGGTTGTAAAACTCTTAAAACTCTTTTCTCTCCAGCACCATTGGAGATCTGCTTCTATGGATCTCATGATCAAATCTAATCGTAGCAAAAACCATGGAATTTAATATATACCTATCAGATGGAGGCGATAACAGAGGAAGAACTAAGTCTAAGAGAATTATCAATCATATAGAAAACTATAACACTAGAATAACCTATGGTGAAAGAGATTTTCTTGCCGATGGAAGCGCCTTGGATAACAAAAGAAAAGCGGTCAGAATGGCAGATTTTATTATTATAGTTTTCACTGATAAATTTCTAGAGTCACCAGAGTACATGTATGATGCTGCATTAGCTATTTGCTACGAGAGAAAAAGTCTACTGATAGATTGTCGGAAGAAAAAGGATATACCCCCGCTACTACGTAGTTTACCAAAACTTTGTGGGAGAAAACATTTCGATAAGGTTTTACTGAAATTATCGTCCAAAATTGAGGAATACATAACGCAAGGTATGGAAAGCTCAAAGTTATCTCACAAATATTTTCAATTGGTCTCCTTGTCGTGAAATTGAATGACTTTTTGGTATATCTGTTTACCACTTGTGTATTACTTCTTTTTTGTTTATGTAGTCTCAAAAACTACGAATTAAAATTTAGGTAATTCGTTGCTTTACTTATGAACTGATCATGCATGACACTTACCGTGGCTACACAACTTTAAAATCTTATTTACCCCGTGCAGGTCCGGGTGTCAAAAGAATAGGCCTGCAGCAGCGCTAAGCTTGTCGTAAAAGGCGACTAAATAGTGCTCAGAAACCTAGCCGGGGGCTAGGCGCTCTGCCCACAGAGCAGCTGGGACGTGTGCCCCAGGTGGTGGAATGGGGTACCCCTGGCATGTTACATGCTGGGGTTGTCAGGCTATAATACGGAAAACCTGACCGCAAACCATAGTGGTGCACCGTGTTGGGAAAGATGCCATGTTCCTCGCACGTTCAAGAACCCTGCTGTGGTATTCGATAGGAGTAGGAATCTTTGCGCTCCGCCACAGGAGGCTAAATTGCCCGACCTTACCCATCCCACCTTTTTCTAGTGGCAATCAAAATTTGTCGACCCTATTATCCTTGTGACCCATCCTTTTTTTATCATTTCATGTTCATTTGATCATCCATTTCATGTTCATTGTCTGAATATAGCTGAAATATTGCTGCTCGGACGTTAAACCCCAACAAACAAAACAAAAACTTAAAATCTTATTTAAGATTCGTAACGTTATTTGTTATTTGTTTTTATGATACCAGAAATCATTTATAAACGTTTGTTTGATCTGCTTAACGCAAGAATCATTATGTTTTTATCTCCACTTTTCATCATATACAATAGTGATTTCTAGTAAATATAGTGTTCCATAATCAAACCAGATCAAGCCAATACACCAATTGTAAGCTATGATTTATACGATATAGCTGGTGCTGCGGGGTCAAAGCGTAAAGACGAAGCCTTGGAATACATCCGGGCGTTAGAGAGAGAGGAAAGTCTTCAACACGAGATCAGTTTACACAACCGATTAAAAAGCGTACAGCAAGAGTTAAGTAGTGCAAATCATGACATGAAAATTGCACGACACATGTACATGATAGAAGGGGAGACTATTTCCAGTAATTTAGAATTTCAGTTTGGTGAAAAGAATAAGTTACAAAGACAACTACGGCAGATAACTGACAAGTATAGGGCACTCAAGAGAAGTTTTCATTTATTGCAAAATACACTTCATACATCAACAGCGCATGGTTACGAGGTGAGTCGTGTATTGCTTATCATTGTGATAAGGGTGTCAAAACTTTACACATAAAACAGATTGTCAACTGGAATTAAATCGTAGTGCAAAACTAAAAGAAAGGGGGCGATAAAGGATTTCATTAGCCAAAAATACAACTGAAAACTAATCATAAAGTGTTGAAAGATTTAATTACAAATTGGAGACTTCTGAACCAGTTCATAAAAAATCAGAAAACATAAAGACTTTTGATAAGTCTTTCATTAAAATGACAAAAGAGTTGCTTCAAGTTGCTAAAATTCAGATATATAGTAAATTTTGTACTTTTTGGTCGACAATTTCAGGTCATATTTTTGGGTAAATAACTCCAAGAAAGTGTTCAACTTCTGGAACAAAGATGCCAGGCCAGTAACTCTGCTTTTTTGAAGTATTGATTATGTGTCAAATAGGTACATTGAAAAATATATATTAATATTTGAAATGATGCCCTCTTTCGCAAATCAAGATCCTTTAAGGCTTTAGATAAAGTATTCAAATTAAAATATGAAAAAAATCTCTGTCACGAGACGGTATGGCTAACCAATACACTGTAACAGTTATATAACTCCTGAACTTTTTAAAGTTAAAAAAAGTGTACTTTTTATAATTCCTTATAAGACTTCAAGTTTCTGTTTTCATTTTGTTGCTTTGTTCAGCGTACGTCTCTATCCAGCATTGAACTATATTTTATAGTATATAAGTTGTCCTTTCGTGCTAAAGTAAGAATATTTGTGTGGCATTAATTTGCAACAGTAGTTGACTCAAGTTGTGCCCGGCAATGCTATTTCATCAATATAAGTCATCATTTGATATTTGGTAACCTGATTGAATATTAACATGATTTGAGCCATAATGCTTAATTTTAAAAAAAAAAAAATAATGCCCTAGCCTACAACCATTAAAACATTTTTTTTAAAAACTACACGGTGAACTTTTCTGAAAATTTGTTTATTGATTTGCATGGATTTTTTGCAAAGTATAGGTTTTTTATTTCAGCAAATAGCTAAACATTACCCCCTTTTTGTTATTTTGGTAAATTAAAGCTTAATATCTCTTCTACAAAATAGATAGAACAAAAATTTCATGTTAAATCTTATATGTTATTTTTTTTAAAGTGAATTTGACTTCATATTCAGTTATCTATTTAAATATAATTTCAAAATGACCCCAAAATACCAGATATGGTTCAGTTTGGCCAATGATTCAGATTTCTAAAAATAGCAATGTTTTAGTCCTCATTGTTCAAAATCTGCATGGTGAATTTTCTTTTTAAAAAATGACAGAAATGTACAAATTTTAATAAAATTGAATCATGGGAAAATTGATTCACCCCAGGTCTACTATTAATGTCACAAAACATTGTTTTATTTAGTATTTATATAAACTGAATTTCTAGTAGGATCTAGAATCGTACTATAAATTTAAGTTAGTAGGGTTCTTGATTGTCCTGTCATTTTAAACTATAAAAATTGTTTGAACATTGAATTCAAACTACATTATAAAATATTTTATTCAATCGATCTATAATATGTGATCAAGTTAAAACAATGAAAAAAAAAATTTTTTTCAATGACAGATATTTTGAATAATTTTCAAATTTTCTTAAGGATCACTTTACTTATTACAACACTTAGTAAGATTCTATTTGTGGTATTTAGTTGAAAATATTAGCTTTGCTTTCCAACACGAACATCTCAAAGTGTTACATGTACATTAGTCGTTAAGATTGCATGTGGATGAAAGTTGACAGTCTCCTCATAGTAAAGATGGCACCAGTAAACGTAATTACTCTATACTTATTCATTTCTTGGTTGATTTTACAATTATTTTTGAGATCTTCCTTTATATTTAATGCTGCTGATGAAAGATGACTCCTTTAAAAATGTGTACAGCATATTGAAATTTTCAATATATATGATTGGTATTTTTTTTGTATTTAAAAACAAAAGTTTCGTTAGTTAACGCATTAAACATATAAACTAACTCAAAACTTGTTTGTTGTGTGATCACTACCAACAACATATAAATTACGTTTTCGTGCAAGTTAATGTCAAGAAGCCTGCGTCTATCATAAAATCAAACGGACTTTGTTTATTTAAAGAATTGTTCAAGTGACGAAAACTCAACGGACAATATTGATCACGGTATGAAGACGAGATCGATAGAAGATCACATTAATAAGATATATATGCTTGTTCTGAATCTAAACAACAAAGTTACCAAGAATAACACAGAACAGCCAGACGCTCAAATGATGCCCTCTGAACTGAAGTCATTCTGTAAAAAGTATACTAAAATGATTGGTATGTTTCTTGCAGTGTTATTTGCTTGGTTACAATGTAGAGTTACTATCCTTTATTGATAATAAAAAATTATGAAAATGTCACGGAAGACTGAAACTGTAAAAAACAATTAAAAATAAAACAACATTCAAAAGCTATTAAAACACATTATTGGAACCAAATTAGTTTTCAATGTAGTTCCAATCATATAAGGTTATTAAGCCCGTGCTTGGATAATCCACCCTTACTTTCTCATGATAACAAGTATATACATGTGTACATGTAGATGGTTTGCTTATTTTGAAGGTCCAAACATTCGTCACTTTGGTCGGACATTGGATTTAACAACAGAGGAGCTGGATGTTGTTGAAGAATACAGAAAACATGGATATGAAGAAATGTTTTGGCAAACTGTCAAATTCTGGCATCCTAAGGCTAGAATGCATGGGACATTTGTTTCATTGTTGAATGCTCTAGAGGACATTGGGGTAGATATTGGAGGTATGAATTAATTATATGGAGGACATTGGGGTAGATATTGGAGGTATGAAGCAATTAAATGGAGGACATTGGGGTAGATATTGGAGGTAAGAGTCAATTATGTGGAGAACATTGGGGTAGATATTGGAGGTATGAGGCAAATAAATGGAGGACATTGGGTAGATATTGGAGGTAAGAATCAATTATATGGAGGACATTGGGGTAGATATTGGAGGTATGAAGCAATGAAATGGAGGATACTGCGGTAGATATTGGAGGTATGAAGCAATTATATGCACTCTAACAAGCATCACACTATTTAATTCAGTCAGATCCGTCATGCATTCCCTAATTTATTATATATCACTGAAAGGGTTTCGCTTGATGTGTGTGCTTACGTTTAAAATTGAAGTCTAAAACTAAAATTTTGAAGTTTTTTCAGCTGACTTATATGCATGTATATAGCACAATAACTGTAGACCATATTCATTTTTAAATTTACGTATATCTATGTACACAGAATGTGTAGTTAAACTAACGAAACTGCAGTTCTGTAGCAGTAACTCCATTACCTAAGCCATATAGAGAGCACCTCAGCTAGACCATCAGTACAACGACTCAACACATAGGAAGCTTAAAAAGATATGTTGCCAAGAGAGAGTCGAGACAACGGTGATCTTAAAGTTTAGCCAAACATATGCAAGGAGAAAAGTTAAAATGGAATCGAATTTGAGACAACGGCGGTCATAAACTTTTGCTTATAGTCCAAAATTTCCCAAGGTTTCATAATCAGGTTATTGATGAACATATATAGTCTTATTATTTCAGGAAAACCTATGTCAAAGTTACAGGTATTGTACTTGCACGAGAAGATTCCATTCCTTTTAGACCACATTTATCGGATTAGTGATCTCGTCCCCTACTTACTGTCGTCACATACCCTGACAGAGACGACCCAAATGTATGTATCAGAAGCTCAGACAGAAGAAGATAAGTTGCTGCGACTCGTCAATGTCCTTGCCACCAGGAGCAATGGTATTTCAGCTCTTTGTGATGCTCTTGATGCTACAAAACAGTCATTTATTGTAACTGAGATCAAAAGTAAGTACATGTAGTATATATGTAACGTTTTCGGCGTGTTTGAATACTTATCAAATTCAAAAAAGTTGAAATGCCGTTCGTATCTGTTTTCACAGAATCTAAGGTGCTTCAATATTTATGACACATATTAAAACTTGATTGTTCTAAATTATCCGAACTTCCAATAAAACAAGAAGCATACACAACGAACGCATATACCAAGCAAATCAACTAACCACTTAGCCCTAATCTAAGTTCCTGGAGCACCTAGCTCCCGGACATCTAGTCTCTGAACACCTTGTTTCCGAGAGACCTAGTGTCGGAGCAACTTCCTCCCCGAACACTTAGTCTCGGAACACATAGCTTCCGAGACACTTAGTCTTTGAAATACAATGTCTCAAGCAAGCCCATAGATAGAGAAATTACAGTATCGAACAACCCGGTAATTTGCAACTATCCTGAAAGCTTCTTGAAACCGCTTGCTTGTAAACCACAAACTTCAAAATTAAATTGGAACTTCTCAGCTTTAGTTTACCAATCTTACTTCTGAACTATCTTTGTCTTTCAATTCTGGCGTCTCTCGGTTTTAATAATTTTAATCTTTCTATGTGGAATTAAACCAACAAACTGAACCAATTTTGCGATGATGATTGGGGGTTTTTACGGTCTTGACTATCCTTACAGATCTCGCACGACCTCCCCTTACGGGGATTCTGTTATTAATGCCAGTTAGTAGTAGAAGGTAACGGAGCCCAGCCTTCGGGATACTTGACCGAAGAACTCGGAGTATGTCCTACAAGCGGCTGGGCTGCTATGTTGACGCTCTTGCCTACTCTCAGACCCCACGTGGGTCCAAGAGCGTTTCCCCACCAATTCTGCATGGAACTGCCGGTTTATATACCAAAAGCGCGTACCTCGCCGAAAACACCCAGAAACTGAGAAAGCGTGTATATTTACTATAACAACCGCAAGTGTGAAGTGATGATTTCCAATAATGTTTCCTACTCTAAACCAAACAAAATTTCAGGCTCGTAGCTGCCGTTAGGCAAAAAAACTTCCGCCTGCACTTAATTTTGCCATTTTTTTTTACGTAAAATATATTCAGGAGAGGAATAAATTATGCTCTAAAACGCTATCTCCGCGGAGCTTTGGAGGGGCTTGGCCCCCAGACCCCCTGCCTACACTTCAATTTGGCCTCAGCTACGCGCCTGCAAATGGATATATTATTATAAATTTGAGAATTTTAACAATCTGCAAATGATTTGTGATAAATAAACTGCATTTTTGTCACATATATACATAAATTATTAATTTGAGATTGAGTTGAGCGATCTCAACAAAGGATTACTGTGTCGAAATCGGCAAATTTTCTGTTTAGGTCATGTGACCAGTGTGAATAGTTTTTCTTATATCCATCAATGTAAGGCCACGTTAACTACAGATTTTGTCCAGCTCCGCCATGTACAAATTTGGCAACTCTACCATATTTTCCAGTTTTACTGACATACTAAATAGTATCATTTGATTAAAAGAAACAACAGTACACAGCAAATACATTTGGGTTAAAGAACTCAATCTTTAAAAGTAGTATCTTGTCTTAGTTTAAAATGAATGAAACTGAACTTACCACCTTTTTGACAGAAACGATGCCATGTACATCGCACGGTTTATCAGCCATCGAGTGCAGTGACTACAGTAGCGATTCAACATACATCTCCGACGATTCCAATCGACAGGTGGCGATCGTCGCACCCACTGCCCATAATATATCTAGACCAGCAACTGAGAATTCCTTCAGTCAAATTGTGCAAGATCATGTTGATGCATTAGAAACTACGGCACGTGGCTTTGATTTACAATATGAGATGAAAGGATTACCAAAGGAATCTTATAAATGTATTGATAAAACAAAATCCTCTGGTCACACCTGGAAATCTGTAAATAACTGTAGCATTCAGTAAACACTGTATTAAGAATTATTTTTCTAAATAATATTTTTATTGACATGAACATGTTTTTTTTTTATTTAAATGACTAGGACCGTAGAAGCATATAAAGAAATGTTCCCCTTTTGTAAACTGAGTCAATTTTAATACATTGCGCGAAAAAACTCACTGTCAACCTCTATAGCTATACTACTCTAGTTGAACAGTGCACATACACTCTAAAACCGTGACGTAGCACTTTCATATATGGTAAGTGGATGAAACTTCCGGTTTTCATTTATGCATATTAATTAGGTCGTCGTGATAACAAAAATAAATCATTCTAACTTTATTTAGCGCTAACCTGATGAGAAAACGTTTGTTATACTCGTATCTAAACATACTATTATAGTTTTTAGGAATTTAAACGTTTAAAAAATGATATTTTGTGTCACGTCTCCTTTAAACTACATGTATTTAGCTTTCTATTTTCCATAATTGATATTTGGTATATTGATAGTGCATATTAGAGTTACCCGTTATATTTGGTATGATACATTATTTTGAGTAGAACAGCTAAGCTGTGTGTTTAATCGTTGTAATGCAGGGGCTCTTTAAGTTTTCTGTGTGTGACATGTCTATTTGTCTTTGTGTATTGTATGTAATTGCAGGGTTGAACCTTTAGACATCTAATAAAGTATAAACATAGTGAACCTGATATCTTGGTATTTACAACCCCTATTATATTTACATGTCCTCATGTTAAAGACCTTTTGGTGATCTCTGAAAGCATTTACTATTTTTTAATTAGGTTATACGCTGGTGAATTTATTGTGTTACGCCATATCGTCCTTTAAAGTAGGTTTGTTTTGTTTATCTTAGAAGATTCGTTCACACATTCAATTGGTTCACACTCCGCGATTCAAACAATCCCAAAACTAACTTCCATTTCGCTTGCGAATCAGTTATTATTATATGGACTATTGTTCATTAAAAATGAAATTATAAGGAATGCTTCGCGGTTTATAACTGTAAACTGCCGAAACCATGTTATTTCGTATAACCTGTTAAAAATTAAAGACATTTATTAATAAAAAAATTCAAACCTTAGTTATTTGAGGTCGGGTATTCCTTAAACCAACAGATTGTCAAATCATTTTACAGCAGAACAAATTTTGGTAATTTTTTTTTATATATATATATATAGTGAAATATAAGAAACCAGGCGTAAACATAGTGAAATAAAAAGGAAACCAGTATTCGAACAAATGAACAAAACATTTTTATTGTATGTTACAACTATGTGTGCCTTTCACTAGATTCAATCAAAAATATTTCAATTGCACACAATCCATCAAAAACTACGTCTGCACCGTCCCTATTGCTATTCAGTACGTGTGACCGACAGTAACCCAGTCGATGAGTCGTGTACCTGGTACTGTTCTACAACACTGAGTGTGAGCTCCTTGTCATTAATAGAGCAGCCAGAAAATCAAAGCCTAGATATTTAAGCCGAAGTGGACAGCCTCACTAAACAACAACAACAAAAAAAAAAAAAGAAAAAAAAAGACATTTCAAAAGTAGATGTACGGTAGGGCAAACTCGATCATGATAAATCAGTAATCCAGAGACTTAAACAAAAATGAAAATTGAATGTATTCCAATGATAAATGGCAATTAAAAAAAATATTCAAAAGCCTACATGCTTGTTTTGCACAGAGAAAAAAGGGAACTGACATAGTGAAACACAACACAGTGTAAAACCAACGTCCTAAATAATAAATATACTTTCATAGATCACCAAACGATCTTCACCAAGTGTGAACACACATAAAATGTAACAAAACTATGACAATTCTTAAAATCAAAGTAAAAGTAGTATAACGACACAAAGACACATTAATGACCAACATCTCCTGATTGTAGACCATGTAGACATAATAAAGTATCCACTTAATGAACGTTAAGTTACTGAAAGTCAGAACATATTAAACAATGGAAATACCATAATTAAACATAGTCGGCCGCTACAATGAACATGATTCAACAACAAGTTATAAATAGGCAATATTTGATGTAGTTAAATACTTTTTACGCAGAATGCAATTAGAGGTCGGACATCTTTTTGTGAAAACAAGGTTCAAATAATAGACAATAATTTGAAAATCGTTTCTTTTACGAATACATCTACTAAGGGCAGTTGATAAATCCATCGGATTTTGTTTGTTAGTATGTGCTTTAAGACAGTATTTCCGTTAAAATATGGGTCAGCAACATTTTTTCATTAAGAAGCTGTAATAACTATCATATGTTTGTATCGTAAATGTGTTAGAAGTTTGTGATAACGATACTCCTAGTGAAATATCATTTCTGTGCAAAATATGTTACTTTGTTTAAAATCTGACACTTTAATACAAATACGAGCAAAACGAAACAGTTTCAGGGCTTCAGGAAAATCACCATTAAGCAATGGAAAATTTACAACAAGAAAATAAAAATCATACCTTTTTAGTAATTTTAGTATTAAGGCCGGCTTTTCCTTATTATAATATTTGAATAAAAAAGTGTGTACTAGTACTATTATTGTTATACTTTGTTAACTTAAGTTTTTTAGTAGATATCTTGAACATAGTTTTCGAAGTTGGGATTATTTACAGCCAAAATCATCAATTTTACATGTATCTGTATCTATAAGTCTTTTAAATTCATGCAACATTTTATGTTTTAAAGGATATTTAAAAAATTCAGCCCTGAACTGTTATTTGTAATAGGAGAGAAATAAATGAAACGGTTATAATAGGAGCACAGTTAGTACCAACTGGAGTGCTAACAATCTATCTGAATAGAGCATTAACAAACAGAATATAAACTTTATCATTTTTATCCTGAGGGGGCATTGGTGTCTGCGATTTTATTTAGGATAAGACTTAGACACGGCCTTTTTTATTCTGAGGGGCATGGTATTTGATGTAGGGTAAGACTTAAAACGCCGACTTTTTTATTCTGAGGGGGCTTGGGTGTCTAGGATTTGTAGTAGAATAAGAATGTTTTAAGAAACGCAACATTTTTATTTGTATTTCAATATTTTTGGAATCTGCCTTGTTATATAGAGTGACTTTTAAAAAAAAAATTTATGAGTAAGGAAAATTATTTTGAACAGTTTTTTATAGATCGCAGCCCTTTCCCGTTCTCTTATGGTCGGTGCCTTACAAATATACTTTATCTAGTACCAATCTTGTCTTTATGCTTCCAAGATCTTTCAGACTTTTCCAGTTTATTGAAGCATTTAAAATCGTTTTAACTATAACTTATTGGTCAAATGTTTCATGATTTATATTTTCATTTATTCATTGATTTTGATGTACATTATTTCTATACCTTCTGTTAATAGTCAGTGTTATAACATTTTACAGTTTCCAAGGAAGCTACTTATTCAGTAATGTAAATTCTGTCTGTCATACCCATCAGTTCATCGTATATTCCATTAAATACTTCATTGCCATTTACACAATAGATAACAATAACCAAAATAAGAGTAAACCATTTTATATCGATTTTTTTAGAAACCATATCCGTGTACACCAGTGATAGTTTAGATTAAACTGTTATGTATGATTTAGTAATTCTTGGTTCTAATCTAAAAGTAATCTTTTTATGTAGCTCATGCTGTTTTGATCTCACACCATTTTGTTGTAGTAAAATGAGTTCCAAAGTACTCACACCATGCTTGTTATAGTAAAATGCCAAAGTATAACAGGTCGTAATTGTTTCAAAGAGTAATCGATGGAACCAAGGTTATAGCGGTAATCAAAAGAATCAGGGACAAAGACCAGACATGGAAAACAGACATTCACAACAAAGAACATAAAGTAACTAAAATCATACATAACAAAAGTAAATGAGCAACTAGGACTCCACTAAAAACTGGGAGCATGGACCAGGTGCACCGGTAGGGTAAGCGTTCTCTGCTTTTCTAGAAACACCCGCCGAGTTGCTCATAAAAAGTCTAGTCCGGGGTAGACACACGAGGAAAAGAAAACTATGACCCGTTGAATAAATCAGTTTTCATGGTGCTGACGGATACACCATAACGATCCACGAGTTCATGATGACGACCATAAAACTTCTGTAGTGATGACTTCAATCTTGTAGCAACATAACCCTGTTCCAGAAGCCTATTTGTTAGAGTTCTAGCGCGATACAAAAAGTCTGCGTAGATTCGACAAGCTCTGGCATAAAGTATGAGTTGTGATATGAACACTCCATACGCAGGAGCCGAAGGGATGTTGCCACAGATGAAAGGAAAGTTGATAATTCTGAATGAAAAGTCATCACGTTTGTCGTAAAGTTTGGTCAATAGTTTTCCTTTATCATCGATTTCTAAGTGTAGGTCAAGATATGACTTTTCAAGATATTGACTTTCGTTCAATGCGACCTGAATACAATAATGTAATTAACTACTGAGTAAATTAAACTCAACTATAAAGGAAAGTAATAATACTCCGACATCGATAAAGACTTTTTGATCAATTCAAAATAATAAATGAAAGATAAATCTATTGTACATACGTTTTTTTTCTGTTCTGACCTTTGTTGTGATCAAAAGATCCCAGATGAATAATCAAATATGAAAATAACAGTTCAACATGCGAAAATCCAATCCATCGATGGTCAAATTTCCAAAAAAACAATTTAATTAACAAAAAACAAATAAAAATGTCTATATAACTAATATCTAACCGTTCGCAACAGAATATCATTAAATTACATTAAATGATTTAATTTGATTTTTAACAAGATTTCTGTTTGGTTGTTTCTCTTTGAGCAACCAGGTTATTTTGTATAAACTGGCTTGGGCTCCGTGCAGGTCCGGGTGTTAACAGAATAGGCCTGCAGCAGCACTAAGCTTGTCGTAAAAGGCGACTAAATAGTGCTCAGAAACCTAGCCGGGGGTTAGGCGCTCTGTCCACAGAGCAACTGGGATGTGTGCCCCAGGTGGAGGAATGGGGTACCCCTGGCGTGTTACATGCTGGGGTTGTCGGGCTATAATACGGAAAATCTTACCGCAAACCATAGTGGTGCATCATGTTGGGAAAGATGCCACGTTCCGCGCACGTTAAATAACCCTGCTGTGATATTCGATAGGAGTAGGAACTTTTGCGCTCCGCCACAGGAGGCTAAATTGCCCGACCCTACCCATCCCCCTTTTTTTAGTGGCAATCGAAGTTTGTCGACCCTATTGTGTTTGTGTCCCATCCATTTTTTTTCATTTTGTCATCATCATCATTCCATGTTCATTTTATCATCAATTTCATGTTCATCGCCTGAATATAGCTGAAATATTGTTGCTCGGGCGTTAAACCCCAACAATCAATCACTCATAAATTGGCTTGGCCCTATTACGTCATTAACGTCGATTGGGCAGCACGCCGCATTTCTAATAATTCCAAACGAAGTAACGTTTTGATTTCGAATTAATTCTTAATACTTGTCCAGTCACACATTAGAAATTAAGATATAGGGAATATTTCTAATTTTTATACTCAATAACCTGGTTTGTACATATACTATGTGGTCTAACATTTCATAGTTGACCTAAACTCTTACCATCTTTTTAGTTAATCGATAAGAACCAGAAGACAATTCTGTCCAATCATCTTTATTTTTCACATCATTGTTATTTTTTTCTAACTTTACACAGCAGATCATAACCTACATTGGCTGAAACAAATCCCCTTCATTCTTTTTTTCTATAACTGTTTTACCTATAAACAAACAAAAAAAATCTACTGAACGAGATATTTCCCATCATAACTTTTTTCACAAACGGAGATTCTATAGTGAGTTTCTTTTAGATGCTACTTATCGATGTAACTTTTTCATTACCCATGGCATATGCTAAATTTTCAAAAGATTAATATGAATAATTCCCTAAAGGAAACTTAGTATCCATCTTTTAGTCTTTCATGAATTTATACATGATATTGAAATGATTTACATTTTACGGAAATCGTATCTGGCTGATGAAAAATACTTCAATCGTTTTTAATCTGTTTAATAAGTTTTCTTGTTCATATCGAAAACGCGTGTCTTAAATATGTCGTTTTATCAAATATTACTGCATTAAAACAAATATCAAGCATACGTCGTCTTTAACAATAACAACATACAAAGCTTTATCTGCCTTATTTCAAAACGCCATCGTGATCTTGTGACCCGACTTTTGAACAAAAGATATAGTCGTAGAGGCTAACGGTGAGTCAGCACCTGTTTCCCGCGCAACACTTACATTGAAACAAATGTTGTTTTTATGGAAGCGAGAGTTTTGGCTAGCTGTTAAAATCTTTTTCAATTTAAAATGCTTGTTCCAGGTTGGGAACTTAGTGGCCAATAGGTATTACCCCATTAATACGACCAGTTTAAACGACTTTTAAGAGAATCCACCTTACTGTAATAATGTTTTTTCTTTCTTTTTTTTTTTGGCGTATAACAATAATAAAACCAATTTCGTTCAATTAAGTGGAAGTCATTTGTGTGTCGCTATAAAAATGGTAGTTGTGATACAAGAAGTTTACAGATCAGAAACTTTCCAGTCGCTGCTCAGGATATGTCATGGTCAGATCCCGCGTTTACATGCTGGTTTTAATCGAACGTAACAATAATATTATTAACATAACTGAAGGTGAATGATGATTAAAATTGAAATACAATTTGATT
This sequence comes from Perna viridis, assembly GCA_037379345.1. NCBI lineage: Eukaryota > Metazoa > Mollusca > Bivalvia > Mytilida > Mytilidae > Perna > Perna viridis. The sequence continues at coordinate 48,303,982 of CM074516.1, read as the reverse complement.
GCTTTGAGAGTTTGATGGACAAATCCAGTTTTGATCGTACAATTCATTCTTAAACGTGTTTAATATAAGTGTAATCAAGGAAAATGACTTCTAAAAAGAAGTCTTATTATATGAGGTCTAGAGCGGTACATAAAGTCTGCGTAGTTATGACAAGCACTGCCATAACGTACGAGTAGTGATGTGAAAACTCCATACGCATGTGCTGAAGGAATGATCTTTTTATTCACTGCGACAGATCAGTTGATATTAGACTAGGAGAGACATGTTGTAGATATTAATAACCAATGACATTGCAGAAAACGTTAAGATACTTTAAAGAATTAAATACCCGTGCGAGTGCACGATTTTTATTGAAATTAATATTTTAAGAAGAACTTTCGTACACATACCTGTAAAACATGCTTTAGATCTCAGTCATGCGTTGATATTCCCATACACTTCTATAGTAAAGTGCATATTTTTAGGATTTTAAAAAATATATATAAATGTATTCAATAAAACTGTCACTTATGTAGCATGGCTAAGGACATGTGAAACATGAATATTCCGCAAAATAGTAGGGTGACTCCACAAAGATCGGACAGAAAAATAGTCTTGAACTATAAACAGTCATTTTCTCTATTTTCACTTTCGTTTTGCACTCCAACCAACCATTTTCAGAGGAATATTTGTATGTTATAACGTTAATTTTTCTTAACAAAGAGTTTGTCCTCTTATAGAGTTATGTTTGCTTTATTTTATAAGTCGTTGCTCATATCTTTTGACACAACATTAGTTTGCAAAGAAACAAAAGGATAATGTACTATATTTTTTTTTATACCTTCCATGATTTGACACAAACCCGCTCAGGGATATGAAATGCAATACTGGTACCTATATTTAATCGTGATGTGTAAAAGTTTTGACATTAATCGACTTTAATGGCAAGGTTATACACGAAGACCAGTAAAATGGTTATATGTAAATCTATTCCAAACCACTTCAACATTCAGGCATAACGAAACGCTCAGTGCTTTAGTTAACAATCATAATTAAAACTAGAAACAGGAGGAAATCATGTGGAGGAATCCTTCAATGCTGAATAACGCAATAATATTAAGAATATATATTTCAATTGAATAATTTCATTCCAGAGCTTGCCGAAACTACGCAGACTTTTTGTATCGCGCTAGAGCTCTAACAAATAGGCTTCTGGAACAGGGTTATGTTGCTACAAGATTGAAGTCATCACTAAAGAAGTTTTATGGTCGTCATCATGAACTCGTGGATCGTTATGGTGTATCCATCTGCACCATGAAAACTGATTTATTCAACGGGTCATGGTTTTCCTTTCCTCATGTGTCTACCCCGGACTTGACTTTTTATGAGCAACTCGGCGGGTCTTTCTAGAAAAACAGGTCCCGTGCAGGCCCGGGTGTCAAAAGAATAGGCCTGGAGCAGCATTCAGTTTGTCGTAAAAAGGCGACTAAATAGTGCTCAGAAACCTAGCCGAGGTCTAGGCGCTCTGCCCACAGAGGAACTGGGATGTGTGCCCCAGATGGTGGAATGGGGTATCCCTGGCGTGTTACATGCTGGGGTTGTCTGGCTATAATACGGAAAACCTGACCGCATACCATAGTGGTGCTCCGTTTTGGGAAAGATGCCACGTTCCTCGCACGTTAAAGAACCCTGCTGTGATATTCGATAGGAGTAGGAACCTTTGTGCTCCGCCACAGGAGGCTAAATTGTCCGACCCTACCCATCCCCTTTTTTCTAGTGGCAATCGAGATTTGTCGACCCTATTATCCTTGTGTCCCATCTCTTGTTTCATTTCATCATCATTCATGTTCATTTTATCATCCATTTCATGTTCATCGCCTGAATATAGCTGAAATATTGCTGCTCGGGGGTTAAACCCCAACAATCAATCAATCAATCCATCTAAAAAACAGAGGACGCTCACCCTACCTCTGCACCTGGTCCATGCTCCCAGTTTGTAGTTGAGCCTGAGTTGCTCATTTGCTTTTGTTACTTTGTATTTATGATTTTTAGTTACTTTATGTTCTTTGTTGTGTATGTCTGTTTTCCATGTCTGGTCTTTGTCCCTGGATTACATTCTTTTGGTTACCACTATAATCTTGGTTTCCTTGATTACTCTTTCAAATAAAAGTTATTAAAAAAACTGCATTTTAAGGAAATGTTTAATTACTGCTAAATTAATTAAAACAATGTACTTTTTTTAAGGGATTTGAAGGGTCATCATATGACAACAAAGAAAATTGAACCTAATGAATACAGATCTTGTAATATTTTTTTTTGTATCAAATATGTTTGTAGCAGTTCTTTTTTATACTTTGAATGACCTTGAAATCCCGCAGTCCATTAACGAATATGATTAGAAAACAAATCAAAGCAAACAGTAATGTAATGAAATAAAAAAGGTTAACAAGTGACGTTGTATATACATGTACATATGTATAGAAAGAAATAGCTACTGGGAACTATTGTGCATTTCTTCTCGATATTTCTGTCATGCATTTGGATTACATTAATTCTGAACTTTTCTACAACATTTTAGTTCTACTGTGTCTTTCACAGTGAACAGCACGACAGTTTCTGTTACCAGGTAGAACACAAGAACAAAACAAGTGTATTATTTTCTTTCATAATTATAGTTAATTCCGTGGAACCTATGGTTAAAACAGTCATACTACAATCTGATTGCTTTACAAAAAATGTTTAAAATGGCACGGAATATTAATGTAAAACTCAACAGTCTATGGATTAGAATATCTAAGAGCTTTATATACGGTTATTGTAGATATTTAAATGTGACCTAACTCCTTGAATAGTCGAGGATGGTGCAATACGGTAGGAAGTGGACTATTTACATGCTAGTTTACATAACAGGTAATTTCATATATTTTATTGCTATTTAACGAAAAATATTTACTCTTGTAGTCGAATAAATGACAAAGTGTGTCGGTGAGCTACAATATTGAGGTTATACTGGGTCGTACTATGCTCCTGCTTCCACGTCGTAGTTATGTTTTTGAATTTTGATGTCTATGAATACATTCTCTATTTTTCCAACGATGTTTTATTCACTGGTATTTAGATAAGAACATTTTATAACGTTGCATGGGAAATGTCAGAGACTTTTGAGCACAACTGCTTCGCAAAAATCTTTATCAATAGGGGTTTGTGTATTGTTTTATATTTTCTACACAATAACTTATAACTGCTATGTGTTTAAGACATTCATGATTATATACATTTGTAAATGACGTTACGCATACTATTGACGTTACGCACGCTATTGCGGCACATGCGGTAACGTCGGAATTCGACGTTTATCGACACTTTTCGTTTCTTGCTTGCTTGCTTATTGGAACACGTGTACAATATTGCGAAATATACAATATTTATTGGTAGTAACATTTCTTAGAAAATCGAAAATAGTAATTACATTGATTATTAGTACTACCGGTAAATTAAATTTGCACATGCATAATTACTTATATGCACACTCTGTCTGTCTAGAGAGGGAACATTGCAACTTTCTCCCACGATAGGTTAAAATGCGCATTTTGATGTACATTTATGATTTTATGTTACATGTACCAATAGCAGAATTTGGACCTTTCACAAATTAGTATTTCGATTGAAAGAGCTTTCTATTTATCAGAAATTCGGGCTTTCATCAACACCCATTAGATAGCCGCTCTTTGATGAAGAGTTTCATTTCATTTGCTCATTTGCGCTTTCCGAAATAAAAAAATGTTTATGACTCCCTTTTAAAGTTCTGTCAACTATATGTTGCGGTCAGTTATTCCACTCCGATCTAATTCCTCTAAACTAATATATCTTCAATTCTTTTTTGGTTTATTAAAATTCTTTCGTTTGTTAATAACACAAAATAAATATACTTTTTGTCTTTTTGTATCCCATCGATTTCGACTTGGTCTCTTTCAGTTGCATATTCTATACTTGTAATTGTAGAGACGAGTATAAGTGTCTGGTTCTTATTATCTCACGCGGAAATTATTTCCGTTTTATTTCCTCATTTCACGATCGACGGAAAACGTTCCAAACGTTCAAAAAGTTGGACAAATCGCTAGACATTTGTTTTGTTCGTATTTTATCAGTTTAAAACGGTTTAAATTATAAAAATATGAAATACGTGTATTCCTAAGTGTATGTAGTTTCATAGAAGAAATTGCCAGTTGATTGTAGAATTATTTTGGACCATGATATGTTCTCAACGAACCCGGAAAATATTGACATCTGACATTTAGCGTGACATTTTCAAAAGGACGTAACTTTTTTGTTTGTGCTGAAAATTTTATCAAATGCCGACGTAGAATTGCTGAAAGTATGTACATTTTTAGGAAATATTAATCGCATAAGAATATTGTGTAAATAAGTTCTTACATTAATAACAGAATTTGATTACTGAACACTTTTAGAAATCTGACCATTTACCAACACTTTCATTTTTGCATTGAACATTATTTTGCCTAAAATTAACACAATTTCGATAATTATCTCAAAAAGAACATATAAAATTATTCTTCCATGCAAAATTTTACTACGAATTTCGTACCCTCTGCAATATTGCAATTCACTCTTTTAGCTTTTTTGGACCTACAGTTAGTTACACCTGACAGGTTGAATTTCGACATTTTTACGGGTTTTTGGAAAGTGTAATCATAAAGAATTAGAAGTACATTTGTACCATTTGTGACAAATATTCAGAACTGATAATTTGTCCTGTTTCCAGTATTCAGCTTTTTACATATTCACAGTTTTTGTTTACAATAGTCATTTATAGTTTAGATATGTGTGTTTTTTTTTCAACACAGCCGCAATAGGGTGCGCAACGTCAGATTTTATTCAGGTACATGTAACTGATTTTTTCCCTAACATCTTAATTGACATAACTGTTTAATATCAATATAATTCATGTAAATTATGTGCATGAAATGTACATATTGTGCATATCACAGTGCGAAAACATTATTAGATAGTAACGTGTTTAAAAATAAATATTTTACAGCACACCCATTATATAGAAAAATATAAATGTTATATATATTCAAATCAAGGGAACCAAGGTTACTTAGGTTATAACGGTAATCAAAGGAACGTAATCCAGGGACAAAGACCAGACATTGAAAATAAATATACACAACAAAGAACATAAAGTAACTAAAATCATACATACAAAGTAACAAAAACAAATGAGAAACTCGGACTCCACTAAAAACTGGGAGCATGGACCAGGTAGGGTTCGCGTCCTCTGCTTTTCTAGAAATACCAGCCGACATTGAATAAATCAGTTTTCATGGCGCAGATGGATACATCATAAAATGACGACAATAAAACGTCTGTAGTGATGACTTCAATCTTGTAGCAACATAACCCTGTTCCAGAAGCCTATTTATTAGAATTCTAGCGCGATTCAAAAAGTCTTCGTAGTTTCGGCAAGCTCTGGCATAACGTATGAGTTGTGATATGAACACTCCATACGCGGGTGCTGAAGAGATGTTGCCACAGATTAAAGCAACAGCAAAATAACCATAAAAAGGGTTGAATAGGTACCATCATCTGTCACTGACTTACAGAAGTTAAATATATTTTATTTACATGTAGTCTTCTTGGTTCCCTTGAAGACACTTACCCTACCGGTGCACCTGGTCCATGCTCCCAGATTTTAGTGGAGTCCGTGTTGTTCATTTATTTTTGTAACTTTGTATGTATTAATTTGGTTATTCTATGTTCTTTATTATGTGTGCCTTTTCCTTCTCTTTGTCCCTGGATTACATTCCTTCGGTTTCAGCTAGAATCTCGGTTTTCTTGAATACGTCTCAAAAACTGTTTCTCCAATTGGGAGAGATTCTTTTAGATAGAAAGAAATGTTCTTTAATTCCTGTGATGCATGTTCCACACCTACAAGGTAAACATTTATCGACGTCGAACATCAAAACAAAAAACCGCGTAAAAATAAAGTTTATTCAAAGTTTTCTTGGTTTCCTTGTTTACTCTTTAAATATGAAGCATGAGGTGTGCGTTTATTTTGTGGCCTTGGTATAGTAGTGAGAATGATTTTGAGGAAGCGGATAAAGGTTTCCCATGCAAGTGGCGTTTTCTTGCGCTGCTGAATAAAAACTGTAATGAAAAAGAAGTTACACCGTCTGTTGTAAATAATCAGCATTGAACATTTTAAATTTAATGTATGCGCGTTTTGAAACATGTTAGTACGCCCTATTGGTGGACGCTAAAATCGCAATCGAGGGAAATAAAACGTAATTTACTTGTTCACTTTAAACACAATCAAAGTTTCCACTCAACGGAAAGTATTGTTCAAAAAGATTATTGAATGTTATTTTTATCTTATGAAATGTTATCGCTCGGAAATCGCAATTTAGTCTTACCTTTTGTAGCAGTATTCCTAACTTTTGATTTTTCTACCTTGTTCATCACACTTCCTCGTGACATGCTAAAGACAGTTCTACGTGACGTGATCTTATTCGCCGATACAAAGCAGGGAACTAACAGATGTGCTGATCTAGTATAAGGTAGAGAAAAGGCTTAATTTGTGAAAAAAAAAGAAAATGGGAGACATGTGTTCCACCAGACCATAGGAATATCTATGACAACAAATTGTGCGCCACTCTCGGCCAATCTGTTCCTGACTTTGTATGAAATCAGATTTTTACAAGGACTACTATAGTAAAAAGGGAAGCAAGCAGCCCAGTCCTTAAATTTCGGTTTACATTTTATAGATAATGTATTATCTCTCAGACTGAACAATCCTAGCTACAAGGATTACTTAATTGCATCTAATCTAACCAAATGAACTTGAAATAAAAAAGACAACTGATACATCTTCGTCTACCTCATACCTAGACCTTCATTTGTACATTGATAATAAAGACGTTTGAAATTGAAACTTTATGACAAATATGATGCATTTGACTTCCCAATAGTAAACGTTCCTTTTCTCAGTGGCAATATATCAACATTTCCAGCCTTTGGTGTATATATTTCGCAGTTGATCCGTTACTGTCGAACGTGTGGTCTGTACATAGGCTAACTGTGTAAAGCGCGGATATTGTCAAATAAACGTTATAATCAGAGGTACGATCACCCTTTATATGTTTGACCTCATGCTACACATATAATGTGTCAGAGCATTATCAATAAAGTTTACATAGTTAATATCATCACTGCAAATGTTTTTGGTCGGCGTCACAATTTGATTGACCGATATGAAGTTTCTATCTCAAAGAGAAGACTAGATATCTTCATTTAGATCCCACGTCTAACTGGACTGACAGCTGCAGTGTTGTTGCTCCTTTAACTGTATCAGAGCAAGGCAGAGGAGCTAAGTCATGATTCGCTACGGTATTTCCTCAATTATGATTATAAATCACACTACAATCGTGTGAGGGCGTTGAAATTTCACAGAGATAGGTTTCATTTCTCTTAATATTCTAGTGTGAATGTCATTTCGTATAAATGCACGATGTTGATTTTTTTCGCACAATTTATTGCTTTGTTATAGTAAGTTCAAGATCAAACGACGAAGGGAAAACTATGACCCGTTGAATAAATCAGTTTTCATGTAAACGCTGAATTCACAAATTAAAATAAATGTAGTCTTTTTAACTAGAAAGAGTAATCAAGGAAACCAAGATACTAGCGGAAATAAAAGTATGGGACCAAAAAGAATAGCACAGATGTATGGTTTTGTACTACCTCTCCTTTGGAAAGTGTAGTTGCCATATAGGTCTTATTATGATTCTGTGATTATTTTCTGCGTCTACCTCTGATAGTAAGTATTGGATGTAATACGTTTTGCAGACAAAACTAATGTTGTTTTGCGCTTTATCTGCTGGTACGACAACATATTTGTCATTTATAGTGGACAATATTTTGCTTCATCGAGGTCTTTGAAAACTGATATAGGATTGACAGTCATTGACCTAATTAAAACTTTCATACGTTTCAAATTAAAGAGCTCACAGTCTTTACCCATTCTGACAGAGAATCAATGTCGTCTTGTTCTCGTTTTATCCATTTTATTGTGCAGTCATCCACGGCAACCATAAGAACTTTTAAGTTATAATTCCAATATATGGAGATTGGTTCACGGTACTTGGGACCATTAGAAAGGACTTTTCGGAAAGATTCGTTTTCGATGTTGTTTAAATCTCCCGTAATGACGTGACCGGAAAGATCATAATTCATTGGAGAGCTTTTGCAATAAAATTCAAGTGGTTTAGCCTTGAAGTCCTCAATCCCGAGGGTCTGCAATAGCCTTTTATAATTCAAAATTTTGGATGCAATGGGTGAAGTATAGGAATATGAAATAATCAGTACTGATTTACCTTTGAAATACGACGGAATTTTGTTTGTGACGTTTTTGTTAGCCAAATTAATTGTATCTATACCTTTGTTGACAAACGGTAATGGCAGAAATGGTCGTTTTTCTACATCTTAACCTTTTATAAAAACTGTTTTAAAGAGTCTGTGGAAACAAATATCCAATGATGACCACACGTCTGTGATAAAGTAGGTTTAGAAACAGGTGTGTCAGGACTTGTTTTGTAAAGGATGTGTAGGAGAGTGAGATATATAGATTAGAGTTCAGTTCGAATGTGATGAAGTCCAAGAGGTTTTTGTATGAAAGGAAGAAGACCATCTATGGAGACATCACGCATCTAAAGTGATGTGTAATGACCATGACCACGACTCCCTATCCGTTTTGGATTTTTGTCAAATAAATTCATCACATTTATTTTATTGTTTTATTGGCTTAAATTGTTTCCTATACTTTTATTGGTGTCATTGTACCCATCAGGTATTGCAGTTCCTAGTCTGTGTATCCAGTATTACTCTCTTTCCATACGATAGCTTCTACTTAGGATAAAAGTTACGCCATGTACATTTTTATTAGGCCCTTGGTAACACGTTTTAACTAATCGTTACTTATGTAGTTGCATAGCAAGATAATTCAAAAGAAATAGTAACGTAAATCGAAATCAGAATAGATAGTAATAGCGTGATTACAATCTTAAGTAATTCTGTCAAAGCTCATTAATCAATTAATCATCAATTCTATTATAACGATATCAATAAAGGAATTATTAAATTAATGATTATATACTTCTTGAAACGAACAAAAATAACAACATACATATGACATATTGCTTAATTTCTCTTGTACAAATCTTAATATCGACGAAAACACCACTCTAAAAAGAAAATTGGTTAATAAGTTTTTTCTGCATTGATTGTCCATAAGGTTACTCGAACGAATGTTTGTTTTACCTGTAATCAAATCCCCATTTACTTTTTTAAAGTTTGAAAATTTATTAAAAATTCAGAAAAAAAAATGTATACAGCCTTTTATATTCTAAATAACACTAATTATGAGGAAGGTGAAACCTTAAACGCTCCAGAAGAAACATATGAATTCAAACACTTAAGTCCTTTCACAATTTTTGTCAGCCCTGTTATTATTGCATGCAACTTTCAAATTGGTAAAATTTGTTAGCATATACGGGCTTTATTGTCCTTATGCATTCTCGTCTGAATTATGTATGGACCGAAATGTTCAGCTTTGGTAAGAAACTATGGATTGTCTTGGTCCGAAATGTCTTTTGGTCTATTGTCCGGTGTTGATATGCTGATTACGTCATTTTCGTAAACATTCGGGTGCCATGTTTTAACCATCCCTATCTTAGAAAAGCTCAGATTCGCTTTGTATTTAATCATCTAAGCTAGCTAATGTTTCCTAGCCTAGTGTGGTCCTTTTCCATGTATGTGAAAATGAAGCTGCCATTATATTATTTGAAGCTCCTGATTTTACATGCACAAAGCAGATGTTGATGTTTTTCTGTTGGTGAGTGAGTATAGAGGGCCTAGTTGATAATACAACCAGTTATGCAACCGAAAGGAGACAATCATTTTAAATGTTAATGAAAGTATTTATTGCGATTTAAGTCTTAGACTTTGGGATTAATATTTGTTAAAAAGAGTCTTTAAAAATGAAATAAAATAAGATACAGTAAAGTTTAATTTGCAAACTCATATGAAATACTATTTGCTCATTAAAAATTATACATAGTTATCTATAAAGCTGCAAGATGTTAAAAAAGATGGACACTATCATAAGTATGATCTACCTAGATATATACGTGTTGTAGCTAAGGTATGATCTACCTAGATATGTAGGTGTGATAGGTATGATCTTCCTGGATATGTACGTGTAGTAGCTAAAGTATGATCTACCTGGATATGTACGTGTAGTAGCTAGAGTATGATCTACCTGGATATGTACGTGTAGTAGCTAAGGTATGATCTACCTAGATATGTAGGTGTGATAGGTATGATCTACCTGGATATGTAGGTGTGATAGGTATGATCTACCTAGAAATATACTTGTTGTAGCTAAGGTATGATCTACCTAGATATGTAGGTGTGATAGGTATGATCTACCTGGATATGTAGGTGTGATAGGTATGAACTACCTAGATATATACGTGTTGTAGCTAAGGTATGATCTACCTAGATATGTAGGTGTAATAGGTATGATCTACCTGGATATGTAGGTGTTATAGGTATGATCTACCTTGATATGTAGGTGTGATAGGTATGATCTACTTGTATATGTACGTGTTGTAGCTAAGGTATGATCTACCTAGATATGTAGGTGTAATAGGTATGATCTACCTGGATATGTAGGTGTTATAGGTATGATCTACCTTTATATGTAGGTGTGATAGGTATGATCTACTTGGATATGTACGTGTTGTAGCTAAGGTATGATCTACCTAGATATATAGGTGTAATAGGTATGATCTACCTGGATATGTAGGTGTGATAGGTATGATCTACCTGGATATATAGGTGTGATAGGTATGATCTACCTAGATATATACGTGTTGTAGCTAAGGTATGATCTACCTGGATATGTAGGTGTGATAGGTATGATCTACCTAGTTATATACGTGTTGTAGCTAAGGTATGACCTACCTAAATATGTAGGTGTAATAGGTATGATCTACCTTTATATGTAGGTGTGATAGGTATGATCTACCTGGATATGTACGTGTTGTAGCTAAGGTATGATCTACCTAGATATATACGTGTTGTAGCTAAGGTATGATCTACCTGGATATGTACGTGTGATAGGTATGATCTACCTGGATATGTAGGTGTGATAGGTATGATCTACCTAGATATATACGTGTTGTAGCTAATGTGTGATCTACCTAGATATGTAGATGTAATAGGTGTGATCTACCTGGATATGTAGGTGTGATAGGTATGATCTACCTGGATATGAAGGTGTAATAGGTATGATCGACCTAAATATGTAGGTGTGATAGGTATGATCTACCTAGATATATACGTGTTGTAGCTAAGGTATGATCTACCTAGATATATACGTGTTGTAGCTAAGGTATGATCTACCTGGATATGTAGGTGTGATAGGTATGATGTACCTAGATATATACGTGTTGTAGCTAATGTGTGATCTACCTAGATATGTAGATGTAATAGGTATGATCTACCTGGATATGTAGGTGTGATAGGTATGATCTACCTGGATATGTAGGTGTAATAGGTATGATCGACCTAAATATGTAGGTGTGATAGGTATGATCTACCTAGATATATACGTGTTGTAGCTAAGGTATGATCTACCTGGATATGTAGGTGTGATAGGTATGATCTACCTAGATATATACGTGTTGTAGCTAAGGTATGATCTACCTAGATATGTAGATGTAATAGGTATGATCTACCTGGATATGTAGGTGTGATAGGTATGATCTACCTGAATATGTAGGTGTAATAGGTATGATCGACCTAAATATGTAGGTGTGATAGGTATGATCTACCTAGATATATACGTGTTGTAGCTAAGGTATGATCTACCTGAATATGTAGGTGTAATAGGTATGATCTACCTGGATATGTAGGTGTAATAGGTATGATCTACCTGGATATGTAGGTGTAATAGGTATGATCTACCTAGATATGTAGGTGTGATAGGTATGATCTACCTGGATATGTAGGTGTGATATGTATGATATACTTGTATATGTAGGTGTAGTAGGTATGATCGACCTTAATATGTAGGTGTAGTAGGATATATGATCTGCCTAGATATGTGCTTTAGGTGTAATAGGTATGATCTACCTGGAAACGTTCGTGTAATAGGCATGATCTACCTGAATATATAGGTGTAATAGATATGATCTACCTGGATACGTTCATGTAATAGGCATGATTTACCTGGATATGTACGTGATCTACCTATGATACCTTCGTGTCATTATTTGTCTCTTGTTTTTTAAGAAATGTCATCATTCTGTCATCGTGGATTTTATTGCTTTTATTGTCGGGGCCTTCCAGAGCTTACTCAAATGGGTGTTCATACCTTCTGAAGACATTTTGGTAATCTCTGTAAGTATTTACTATTTTTATAAAGGTTATTCGGTGGTGCATTTGTTGGGTTTCACCATATCTATACCTTTTTTTATTTATTGTAATAGGAATGATGTAGCTGAAGTACTTGTAATTGGTATGATCGAGCTGAAAATGAACCTGTTATATGAATAATCTAGATGAAGATATACTTTTAACATGTTTGTTCTAGCTAAAAATGTACATGTGATAGTTGTGATCTAATCGGGGATCTACCTGTAATATGTATTATCTACCCGAAGAATAAAAAATAAATCCTAAAATTTAAGTCTGAAAATATTATGATTTGCGATCTTTGATCTTGAGATTTAATGACATTAAGTAATAAGGAATGTATTCTGACCTTGTTTCATTTTACTTTGTGGCACCCAGTTAGGTGTTTTTCACTTTGGAAAATTAGGATGTGAAGTCAACATGCCTGCCATTTTGCATCTATGTCAAGGTTGTTCGGAGCTCATTTCATGTTACACTTATAAAAATTGTGTTAATTAGAATATCATGTTACAAATTGCACGGTGTAACATGATTAGTATAAGAACTTATTCAGCGTTAACATGAACAATGTCATAGATGGTAATAAGACGTAATTATGAGTAATATAGGTCACAGTTCGGTGAGACATGTACTTAAAATATTAGTTTTTCTTCGAAAGTGTATTTAGAATAAATTCAACTGGTTAAATATATTGACACTTATAAAATATATTACTACCTTTTCGTGAAATGAACACGCTAAGGCACTTTCATTGAAATCGCATAAAAAGGTAAAGAACTAAAGCGTGACATAAACTAATATTGCTATATTACAGTTTTGGGCAAGATGTGAGATAACTTCAAATGATTGAGGACATAACCGTTTTGTGTTTGACTCAATAGCTAAAAGTTAACGCATGTTCACATGCATGAAGCTGTAGATAATATCTTGTCAAATGTCATAGCGTCGTTACACAGGTTTAAATGAAGAAGTGAAGAAATTTTAAGATTATTTTGAAAGATCTATTTAATTATATATTATTATAATAATAATCAATCATAAAACCACATTTGAGTATACATTTATTATAGACATTTACATGTTCTAATTGGTGTTATTCATTCGTAAATTATTGCTTAAACACGATTAGGACTTGAATCAGATATCAGCAACGTTTTTATGTAAACTAAATTATATTTTCAAAGCCTGCAGTGCAGTTGCTATACGTAAATTCATGTTAGAGAGCCTTAGACATTCTCAAATGATTTGGACAAAAGAAGTTCGTTGGAGAATGAAAACTTAAATATCACTGCAGCATGATTTTTTTTTATTATTTTAAAATAAGTATATTTCTATGACATGCACTTCAACAACGTAACCTGAGTGAATAAGCTTTCTTAATAATCTGAATAAGCTTAAAGTTGAAAAGAATACATAGTCAGAAAAGTCATAACATAAATACAGTCAGAAAAGTTCAAACACACGTTACAAAGTATAAAATAAATAGTCAGAAAGGTCAAACGAAACGTTACAAAGTATGAATACATAGTCAGAAAAGTCCAAACAACGTCACAAAGCATAACTACAGTCAGAAAAGTCCAAGCACGCGTAACAAATCATAAATATATAGTCAGAGAAGTCAAACATAAATACATAGTCAGAAAAGTCAAAACAAACGTTACAAAGTATATAAACAAAGTCAGAAAAGTCCAAACAACTTTACACAGTATAAATACATAGTAAAAAAAAAGTCAAAACACACGTTACAAAACATATAGTCAGAAAAGTCAATATAAATGTTACAAAAACAAATATATAGTCAGAAAAGTCCAAACAACGTTACAAAGTACAAATACATAGAAAAGTCCAAACAAACGTTACAAAGTATAAATATTTAGTCAATTAGTCAAAACATTAATGCATAGTCAAGACAACGTTATAAAGTATAAATACATAGAAAGAAGAGTCAAAACAAACGTTACAAAGTATAAATATATAGTCAGAAAAGTCAAAACATAAATACATATTAAGAAAAGTTCAAACAACATTACAAAGTACAAATACATAGTCAGAAAAGTCAAAACACACGTTACAAAGTATAAATACATAGTCAGAAAAGTCAAAACAGACGTTACAAAACGAAAATATATAGTCAGAAAGTCAAAACATAAATACATATTAAGAAAAGTCCAAACAACATTACAAAGTATAAATACATAGTCGGAAAAGTCCGAACAAACGTTACAAAGTATGAATACATAGTCAGAAAAGACAGAACATATATGCACAATAGGAAAATTCATAACAAATATTTACTACTTTTAAGAGAAATGCAAATGAATCCTTAGCATTTTAATTAACAAAAGATTGGAACAAAATTCTTAAAAAAACGAAGGAATTACCGATGTATCTATTTTCAGAGATCGGTAAACGAATCAGCTCTGCGTAGAAACAGCAATCTCCACCTTTGATAAATTCATAACATTGTCCTTTGTTCGTTATCCGTTTGCACTTGGTGTCTCATGTTTACAATAAAGTATTAAAAAATCAAGTACATAGAAAAAACAATGATATTCTTTTCCTCTTTTTACAATATTTCCTTATGAATACAACTTAAAACCAGTTTTATTAGCCGTTTTTTTTATAATAATGCCGCTGTTGAAAATTCTATTTCCTAAAAAAAATGATAAAGTATATATAACCTCTAAGATGTAATCCTCTACTCTGATTAACTAGAATTAAGTTGTACGTGAATAAAATGTATTTGTACCAACGAAAGCCAGAGATCATTTCTTCAGTTCGTTTCTTTTAAGTTCATACTAACAACTGACTTTTCTCTGAGGTCTTTAATTTTGAAACGAATGAAAGTTTTAAGTAGGTCAAAGAGCGCCAAAGCGACATCAGTTCTCAAAGACCCCGATGTAGCAATGTGTAATCAAGGGAACCAAGGTTATAGCGGTAATCAAAAGAATGTAATCCAGGGAAAAAGACCAGACATGGAAAACAGACATACACAACACAGAACATTGTATTTAATTTATAGGAAAAAAGAAAGATTTACACCAAACAAAGAAGTCTGGATGGAATATATGTACTAATGATGTACTGTTTAAAGTATAATGTATTTTAGATCTGACTATGAAGTGAAGTATTTAGAACAAAGAATTCCGCTTTCCGTGCGAAATGACAAGCGTTATTTTGTTTTAAAAATCAATTTTGCAGTTATTTCTTGTTGTGTTTTTCTGTCCATCTCGAAAATAGCGAAAATCAGTACACTGCGGAAGTAGATACATTTACAGTATATCGTCAATGGTTATGAATAAGTTTAAAAAATATTTTATGAGTGAAGACCAATAATCTTTTATTTAATGTTGCCTTGGACTGATCTTCTAACTGCCATGTGTTAATACATATATTGTAGGTATATAAATATAAAATAAATTTAACTGGTTAAATATATTGACACTTATAAAATATATTACTACCTTTTCGTGAAATGAACACGCTAAGGCACTTTCATTGAAATCGCATAAAAAGGTAAAGAACTAAAGCGTGACATAAACTAATATTTCTATATTACAGTTTTGGGCAAGATGTGAGATAACTTCAAATGATTGAGGACATAACCGTTTTGTGTTTGACTCAATAGCTAAAAGGTAACGCATGTTCACATGCATGAAGCTGTAGATAATATCTTGTCAAATGTCATAGCGTCGTTACACAGGTTTAAATGAAGAAGTGAAGAAATTTTAAGATTATTTTGAAAGATCAATATATTATGGGTGAAGACCAATAATCTTTTTTTTAATGTTGCCTTGGACTGATCTTCTAACTGCCATGTACATATATTGTAGGTATATCTGCTATATTTATTATAATACTCATGTCATTGTTTACAGGAAGTGCGTTAGGAGCACCTTGCCCAGCGTCGTCAGAGTTTGAGCCAGGTTATAAGTACTGTATATGGGTAGGGCCTGCTGCTCCGTTCTTTACAGCTGACACGTACTGTAGATCTTTAGGTGGATACTTGTTAGAGATAGACAGTCATATTCACAACTACCTCAAATACAATTCCACTCTAAGGTATTTGTTATTATTAGAAGAGGATACATGTCATACTCATTTATTTCCACTACATGATATGGATAAATTAGAAGATTTTAGTAACATGTATTAAGCAGTCTTTAGTTGTTTAGACCTCGGTTGATGATCTCGGGTGATATTGTATTAAAGTAACATGAACTTAGCAGCTTATGGGTTGGCCTGGGTTGATAATCTCGGGTTATATTTTATTACAGTAACATAGTAATAAGCAGCCTTTAGTTGGTTAGACCTCGGTTGATGATCTTGGGTGATATTGTATTAAAGTAACACGAACTTAGCAGCTTATGGGTTGGCCTGGGTTGATAATCTCGGTGGATATTTTATTACAGTAACATTGTAATAAGCAGCCTTTAGTTGGTTAGACCTCGGTTGATGATCTTGGGTGATATTGTATTACAGTAACATGTACTCAACAGTCCATAATTTTGCATGGGTTGACGGAATCGATGTTGGTAATCCCGGCTTTTACTACAACCGCAATGGGACAGTACTTCAAGGCATTATGTGGGGCTATGGACAACCAGATATGTCATCGACCGACAAACACTGTCTAATGGCCAATATGATGAATGAAATTCTAATCTTCAACGACGACTGTAACACGAACCACAGACCGCTATGTTATCTAGATACAGGTAGTTGATTTTTTTATTTCCCTGGAGGTAACTGCAAAATGGATGTGTCGGGGTAGCATGCTTACTTCGAGTTCGGGAGGTCTTGGTTCCATTCCTGGTCGAGACTCACAATAGAACATGTAACTTGTTGTCATTGCTTTATCCTAGCTACAGGGATTTTATGCATCGCATCTACCCCTAAGAAGTTGAAATAAAGGACACTGCAGATAGTGTGAAATCTTCCCAATTTCATGACCTACTCTAACAGTTCGACGGAATGGGAAAATGCATGACTAAACCATACGACAAAAGCAATGACTTACTGTTCGGTATCGTCAACTTTCCTTTCATCTGTGGCAACATTCCTTCAGCGCATGTGTATAGAGTTTTCATATCACAACTCATACAAAAATGTACGTTATGTCAGAACTTGCCGAAACAAAACGGAATTTTCGTACCTTGCTAACAATTACATGTAGGCTTCTAATATAAGGGCCCCGTGCAGGTCCGGGTGTTAAAAGAATAGGCCTGCAGCAGCGCTAAGCTTGTCGTAAAAGGCGACTAAATAGTGCTCAGAAACCTAGCCGGGGGCTAGGCGCTCTGCCCACAGAGCAACTGGGATGTGTGCCCCAGGTGGTGGAATGGGGTACCCCTGGCATGTTACATGCTGGGGTTGTCAGGCTATAATACGGATAACCTGACCGCAAACCATAGTGGTGCACCATGTTGGGAAAGATGCCACGTTCCTCGCACGTTAAAGAACCCTGCTGTGGTATTCGATAGGAGTAGGAACCTTTGCGCTCCGCCACAGGAGGCTAAATTGCCCTACCTTACCCATCCCCCCTTTTTCCAGTGGCAATCAAAATTTGTCGACCCTATTATCCTTGTGACCCATCCTTTTTTTTCTTCATTTCATGTTCATTTTATCATCCATTTTATGTTCATTGTCTGAATATAGCTGAAATATTGCTGCTCGGACGTTAAACCCCAATAAACAAACAAACAAACTAATACAAGGTATCTTGCAACAATATAAAACTCATCACAACAAAACTTTTGTGGTCGTCATCATGAACTCGTTGATAATTATGGTGTACCTGCACCACGAAAAGCGATTTGTTCACTGTTTCATAGTTTTCCTTTCTCATTCGTCTAACCCGGGATTTGATATTTTATAACCAAATCGGGGAGGGGGAGAGGGGTTTCTAGAATATCAGAGAACACTAACCCTACTGGTGCACCTGGTCCATGTTCCCAGTTTTTAGTGATGTGCGGGTTGTTATTTACTTCGGTTAATTTGTACTTATTATTTTGGTTATTCATGTTATTCGTTGCTTTGTCTAGTCGTTATCCTTGGATTATGCTCTTTTTGATAAACGTTCGAAGCCCGTTTCCTTGATATACCTTTTGCAGACGAGCACGCTGCATGTAAGAACTAGAGTTACATGTACGACGGTATTGTATAGCAGTCAGAATAATGTGTCTGAGTTGGATGACATGCCTACTTACGGGTTGATGTTGCTTCTGTGACCAAAAACAATTTAATGCAAGGTGTGATAAAGGAGGTGACGGGTCAACATCTTAGCCTTAGACTTGCTACTAATTATATGATGAAAAGTATATATATATCCCAGAAATTTATACAGGGAAAATAGCGTAAGTATAGAAAGGTTTGAAAAATTCCCAACGATGTAAGAACTATCAGATGTGTCGTTTCCTCCGCGGGATCGAACTCGTACCGCTGTGACATATATAGAAACATCGCGTGCACAATGCCCAGCGCCCTAGACCACTCGGCCAGCTAGGCTATAAAATATAGGGATAGAAGATCAAGTTAACGATACATGTCACAACAAATCAATATTATACAAACATCTCAGAATTTGATCTGATGGAGCAGTGTAACGAGTAGAATCGTCACATTCTGAGACGTTTGTATAATATTGATTTGTTGTGACATGTTTGGTTAATTTGATCCTCTATCCTACATAACAACACCTAGATGAGCTGCCCGTACTACCATACATCGTGTACATACTAAAAAAGTAGTTACAGTCCTAGAATAATCCTACGAGGAGGAATAACCCGGCCAGCGAAAACTATATTTTATAGCCTAGCTGGCCGAGTGGTCTAGGGCGCTGGACAAATTTGACCCTTCTAACATCGTTGGTAATTTTTCAGACCCTTATATATATAAATAAAGGGAACCAAGATTCTAGTGGAAACAAAAAACATGTACTATGTAATCCAGAGAAAAGACCAGACACGGAAAACAGACACTGAACAAAGATCATGAAATAACCAAAATAACACATACAAAGATACAAAAGTAAATGCGCAACTCGGACTCCATTAAAATTTGGAGCATGGACTAGGTGCGCCGGTAGGGTAAGCGTCCTCTGCTTCTCCATAAACAACAAATATGCTAATTACCAATACGTTAGTAGTACAGTATATTGATACGCGAATATCTGGTTTATATTGATTTTCTTTACAATCATCTCTTATTTATAGAAGTATATTCATTATGTCCAAGCGCCGTTGTATCTACAATATTTTATCCTGCTCAATCGCTGTGGTTTTGGCATGCTAATCAGACTGGAACTAAATGGGCAGATGGCCCATCAGTCTGTAAACAAACTGGAGATATTAATAGCACAATGGCAAAGATAGAAAGTGCTGAAGTCAATAGATTTTTAGAGACGTTCATGAAGCCCTACGTAAGGTTAGTTCTTCTTCCTGTATTTAATACCTAACAAGTTATAGAAATGATGCATTGCACTTTTCAAGATATTTCAAGTTTTGTGCGGGAAATATGCAAAGCAAAATATATCATTCAGTAGTTTTGTTCGACAGCTTTTTCTCTAAAACAAATGACACTTCCGTCTGAGCTAATTTAGCATGCGTTTACTTTGACAACATTATAAAAAATGTACTAGGAATATAGTTTAAACAAAATGGAGCTAATGACAAGACTTACACCCTTTCAATTTAAGTGATGTAGGCAGACTTTGGATAGGATTCAACGATTTTGATGTGGAAGGAGCTTACAAATGGATAGACGGCAGTAATGTGACATACGTAAACTTTGGTGTTCAATTCCCTTACTCCACAAGAGACTGTGGTGCCATCAGTACGATGGACTTTACCTGGATGGAACTTTCATGCCTTACAATTGTCTATAATGACTTCCTATGCTACAAAGATATTAGTGAGTACCTTCATAGCAGTTCAAGGTGATGATTTTTTTCCTCCTGAAAACAATTAATCCACATAAAATGAAAATAATGATGATGACTATACGTTTAAGCACCACTTTTTGCCGAAGAGGACTTTAGGTCTGCACTCTGTCTGTCCGTTAGTCAGTCACGCAAATCAGTTTTTCGTCACGATTCAGGATATACATTTTGTACATTGATTAACCATGTCAAGTTATAGATCAAGTTTTTACCCTTCCTTTGAAAAATTAGTTTCCCCGCACTTTTTTCATCATACTTGCAGATATACGTTTGATATTTGGTACATTTACAACTGATCCTTTGACTTGGACATTCTACACAGACTCAGTTTTTCGCACTTTTCTACCGAACAGTTCTCCTCGACACTACTTCTTCCCGTAGAGGACTGTATTACCTTGCTATACTGTCAGATTTTTTTTTAATTTTAATCACAGTTATTAAGTTTCATTCGAAGTAATATTCAATAGACTGAGAGAGTGTGGATTCATATTGAATAAAAACTTATAATCCATGATTTCAGTTTTGCGAACATTTTCCTAAATTTGCTCATCAATTACAGTCCACTAGTTGAAGAAACACTTTAAAGGTGCATTGGCACGCGTGATACCTTCAACTCCTCTTTAACTATCATAAATCAGAACGCATTTGTAGAAAATATACTGTTCCACATATAATTATTAAATGGGAAAACGGAAAATACATAAATCACAACAAATACGTGTATTTTTGTCCATCCAATTCTTTGTTATGGAAGAATTATTATTTATCTTAGAAGATATGGTTCTGTCGCCTATCACAGCAAGAGCTACCCCTGGTATCTCAACATTTCCCACGACAACAACCATACAACAAACGACAACAAGTACAATTCAAACAACAACCCACATCACAACCGACAGTATAATAGCAACCAACAGTATAGTAACAACCGACAGTATAGTAACAACCGACAGTATAGTGACAACCGACAGTACCACAACAACCGACAGTATAGTAACATCCGACAGTATAGTAACAACCGACAGTATAACAACAACCGACAGTATAGTAACAACAGAAGAAATGACGATCCAGCCCATTGTTACAGACACGATAACGACAAAAAACGTCCCGGCACCAATTTCGTCCATGTCACAACATGGGTATACATTGATTACAACTGTTCCTCAGGCTACACAAGGTGAGTATTTCTATTTTCTTTTTTTTCTTTTTTGCAAGATAAATCACGGTATAGACTACTACAAGAGAACCTATGTAAAAATATGTTTTAATAATAAATTATGATCAATAAAGGATTCCATCCCGTTGTAATATCCGGTCACGTGCAGGCTTCAAACTACTAATGTCAATTCCCATAGGCGCCAACGCTAATTTCACTAAGTTCAATGAGTTATGGAGCTTCTATCTTAAGTTTAACCTGAAGAAGACTATACAACACCTAAAAGCTGCATGTTTACAATAATAGCCCTGAAAATATGTTGTGAGCTTTACTACCTTGCAGAGAAACACCAGCTAAAAATAGAATGAGAATTCCCCTACATTTCATAAAAAGTGGTCTTTATGCAGAACTCATGAAAATATTTAAATCACTAAGTAACAGTGCACTTGTGCAGATTTGATGTGCACTTTTTTCACAGCAACATAATTCAACTGCACTAAAACTTATGTAGGACTATTTTTGTGTTGAATTAGTGGTATGTAACCCGCATAATGACGTTGATGAAACCCGGCTTCTTTATGTTCTGACATTAATTATGTTTGTTCAAATAGCTGTTTAACAATTGATATTTTCAATGCGTTTTTGTAAAAGGCAATATTTATTACAAACGATGGGATGAAAACTACATTGAGTTAAATTATCTTTCACATGAGAGTTTTGATACTATATATTATGTTGATTATAAAGTAACTTAAATTGCTGGTCAGAAATTAAATACGTGTATGAATGTATGTTTCAGGCGGGTGTTTATGTTCATGTAACTACACAGGTGTGACCCTGACCAAGGACCAGTTGGATGTCAGGATTAAGGAACTGCATGATCTGTTGTTTATAGATAAGACAGAAATTACATGTATGTTAATCGCAATCAATATCCTCGTCATCATCGTCATCAGTATCATAATACGTTCTCGTCGTCTACAATTAAAAAAAAAAAGAAATATGCGAATAGAAAATTAAATTTTTTAAATCAATAAACTGTTCCACACAATCAATTAGATAACGCGGATGTTAAAAAATCTAAATTAACTGAAAAGTTTTATTATAATAAAAGCATCAAATTTAATTGTCAAGTTTTTATTTTTTTTCTACAGGTCTTTCTACGACTTAAACGCTCCGACTATCAGATATACTGTAGTAAGGGAGGCAATTCTACACTAACATTACTTGAGTAAGAACAAATATGTTGAAAGTGTTAAAGTAAAGAAAAGATAGTGTGAATGAAGGGTGATAACAAAATTGGCCACTGATATAACATGGGATGACACAGCGATTTTAATTCAATATTAAATTGAATATGATATGGCTAATGATTTGGTTCATATTTATTAAAATTCTGTCTCTCTTTCACGTTTCTTTGACTATTTTTTCAGCTTACAAAAGAACGAAGATAAGTGTTTACGACGACAGGGTTTCCTCTAAAAGCATCGGTTTTATCGGAGTAGCCATACTGGTAATAATATTTTCGTCTGTTGTGTTGGTTGATGTTCCTACATTATTGTCACAGTGCAGGGAATGTCGTAGACCGGGAAATAAAGGTCCTGATATGTCAGGTGTTAGGCAAAACAACTAATGGTAGTTAAAACGATGTAGTATGCATGTCTTGAATACGACGTTACATTTTCCGGTAAAAAGATGATTTTATAATATAATTTTGATATTCGAACTAGTATACGGTTGAATGTATCCAAGGGAGCCTATTTTACCCATTTCCAGACTTTTTTATGACAAAACTATATTATGGTCATGAACATACAACAGTGCTCTGTAGCCATATTGATACCTGCATGCACATACACGTTCATAATTATGGACATAAGTTACAGTTCATTGTCTGCATATTTACATGTACATTTGTTTATATATCTTGCAATCAATTTGTGGACCTGATGACCTTTTTTATTACATGCATTCGACTACTGGAAGCCTGTTGCAGCCTAAATCCCTATCTGTATATGTTGTTTACCCACTTGGTAATACAGTTGAAAATTATAGGGCAGCGATTGGTACTTTCAACTGTCGAATGAGGAAACTTACTGGTTACATAACTATATGAACACATACTCTGATATATTTCTTAACAACTTACTTTTTTGTGTATAGTTGCATCACTTAATGTACTTCTTCAATCGTTAAATCCAAATGTGAATGCACTGTTTGTACTTTTCATTTAATTCTTTTAATAGGAAATATCGAAAGTAATCCTGGCCCATTAAAAGATTCAACCTCGACACAAAACACCAGAACATCTTGCAAATACTTCTTTTTACTGTGTAATCTAAACACCCGCAAGCATAAGAAATAAAATAGAATTCCTAGATAACTTTGCTGATGAATTTGATATTTTGATTCCAACTGAAACACACTTGAATGAACACATCCAAGACCATGATATTCTAATTGATACTTTGAAGAATAACCCACTTCGCAAAGATAGGCCTTACGCAGGAGGTGGTATCCTAATATATTCGAAAGAAAATATAGGTATTTCGAGAAAAATCGAACTTGAAAATCCAATTGATGAAATAATCTGGGCAAAAGTTCATGCGCATGGTCAATCATCTCTGTTCTGTGCAACCTATAGGCCACCAGGTAGAGACAATGATTACTGGTTGCGTCTCCAATACTCAAAAGAGTTGGCCCTTGAATTAAATGAGAACATCGTGCTAGCTGGTGATTTCAATTCAAACCTATTTTGTAACTCAAAAAATAAGCTTCTAGATATCATAAACTCTAACAACCAAAATAATGTGATAAATGAACCCACCCGGGTAGCTAATGATAGTAGAACATTAATAGGTCCAATAATTATTTCGCTTTGATAGCAGTACTCGAGTGTTTTACCTAGACAGATCAGTGATCACGACGCGGCGATTACGTTTATTGTATTTACAAAATCAGTATCGAATACTTTTGAACGTGAAGTGTGGATGTATGATCAAACTGATCGTGTTAACTTTGCTAATGAACTTTTTGAAATAGAATGGGAAAATAAATTGAACGAACTTAACGATGTAGATGAAATGTGCCATGAATTTGAAAGCACATTTATCACAATAGCAAGAAAAGGCATACCGACTAAAATGATAACCATACGTGCACATGACAGACCGTGGTATAAAAATAATAATAGGGGAGAAATTCGTATTCGTGACAGAATTAGGAAAAAAAGCTCTCTGGACAAAACTCGATAAAGATATCCTCACGTATAAAAAAACCAAAAAAAATAAAGTAAACAACATGAAAAAAGTTGCCAAAGAAAACTTTGAGAAAAATATTGACAATTATATAACGGAAAATTTAAAGAATTAAAAAATGTACTGGAAAATAACGAAAATGCTTATTAAATCCAACAGAGGTATGAATATTATACCCCATCTCATTAATACCTTGAATAACGACACAGTTGTGAAATTATAGATATAATTATAATACCAAATCCAAATAAGGCTACAGGACCAGACAAGATAAGTCATCGTCTGCTTAAAATATCTCCTGAGGTAATAGCTAAGCCCCTTGCTTTAATATTTAATAAGTCTCTTGAAACTCACAGATATCCAACTGCATGGAAGGTGGATCATGTTATACCTATATTTAAAAAGGGGGATACTGCATTACCTTCAAATTATCGTCCTATTTCGCTTATAAGCTGTTTGGGAAAGGTAATGCAAAAAGTGGTGTACAAGCATGTATATAATCACCTAATTGATAATAGTTTACTTTATCCTTACCAATCGCAATCGGGGTTCTTATCAAAACTATCAACAGTGCATCAACTAATTGAACTATATAATATTGTTTGGAATTCTCTTGAAAATAAAGAAATTAGCTTCTTCGTATTTTGTGATTTTTCAACAGCTTGTGACAGATTTGGCATAAAGGTTTGATACATAAACTCAAATCGTACGGAATAAACGGAAATCTCATAGGCTTGTTTAAGGGTTATCTTACTGATAGAAAACAGATAGTTGTGCTTAAAAACAGGTGCTCATCTCTTCTACCAATCCAAGCAGGTGTACTGCAAGGGTCAGTCCAGGGTCCTTTACTGTTTTTGATCTACTTAAATGATATTGGAGAACGACTCCAACCCTTAACCCGCCTTTTTGCTGATGATACATCTTTAGGTTACTCAAGTAATAGTACTGAAAATATCAAAACAGTAATAGGAAATGATTTGGAGGAACTTGCAGACTGGTCAAATAAGTGGTTAATGAATTTTAACCCAGATAAAACCGAAATAATGATTTCCTCAAACGTTAAAACACCAGATGACCTATCCTTTTCACAAAATGATAATATCATACCGATAACACACAGTCGCAGACATCTTGGAATAACTTTTTTCGCAAGATTGTAAATGGAATAACAAAATAGATTATATTATTAAAAGTGTTAATCGACATTTAAACATTTTGAGAAAGTTCAATAGGGATACACTTTCCAAACTCTATGCAGTATACATATGCCAGCTTTTTTGAATATGGTTGTGAAGTTTGGGATAATTGTGGAATACTAAATGCATATAACCTTAAAAACTACAACTTGATGCTGCTAAAATCATTACAGGGTTACTGATATTTACAAAAACAGAACTTTTGTACTCTGATTCAAGCTGGGAGCCACTCTCAGAAAGAAGAAAGCGTAGAAAACTGCATTTATTTTATAACATTGTCAATGATAAAGCTCCGAAATACCTCAATAACCTTGTACCCCCTGATGTCCAAAGTTTAACTTTGTATCCCTTGAGAAACGGCAATGATTAATACAGCCATTCTGTAGGCTGTCGTCAACGTCTGAATATTTCATTCCTTCTGTTATTGAAGCATGGAATAAACTCGACCCATCCGTTTGCGATCTAGGCTCTCTTTCAAAATTCAAGGCAGCACTAAAAGAAAAATCCTCAAAAATAACTACCCCTTCATATTATTCTTATGGCCCACGAAAACTTAACGTAATACTCTCGCAACTCCGTTGTTCGGCTTCGTTTCTAAATGGAGATCTTGGTAAAACTAACATAGTGTCTAGCCCAGCGTGTAATTGTGGTACTAAAATGAGGATGTAAATCATTTCTTCTTTGTCTGTCCTTTCTACAATGATATCCGAAACGACCTTATACATTAACTTAATTGGCTACCCATGGAAATAGAAAGTAGTATCCTCTTAAGTGGGCATCAAGATCTTACAAACGAAATGGCAATTGTAGAAGAAGTTCTAACATTTATCAAGAAATCGAAACGTTTCCTCGTTGTTTAAAATACTTGGAGGCGTCGGTTCCACTCACAAACTATATGTATTTGCTAATCTTTTGTTGTTATTTTATTTACCCAACTGATACATGTATTAGTTGTTTTCTTCTTCTATTTTTGTCTTGTGCACGTCATTACTGTATATCCTTGTAGTATGCTCCGTGTAATATTGTAAGAAATGTAATTCATGGGAAAAGACTTTATAAGTTTGACTAACTTGTGTCCTATCCCATTTGTTCTAATTGAGCAAATAAAATTGTAACAAACTATAAACTATTTTATAATAGGGTGTCATTCCGTGTTTGTGAATTATATTTTGTCAATTATTTTTATTCTTTTGTTCGGAACTACATGCTGATGATACAAAACTATTATTATTTTATGTATTTATCCATTTTTTTCAACAGTTCATCGTCATCATCAACTATAATACAAAAAAAATATTATTTACGATAAACACATGGCGATGACATTTTTAAAAAACGTCATATAAAACAATCAATACCAGGAATAGATCCAGGATTTTAGGCTAGGAAGCGTATAAAGAAAAGTAGTCCAAGCAAAGACTATTTCTGGGGAAGAATTTGTGAAAAATCCAGATTTCATGATAAAAATATTGTATCCCAATTTTAGGGGGTGATATTGTACGTTCGCACTCTATGAATCCGCGAAATTCTTCTTTCGCAGGAAACGACTGTTCAGCGGGTCCTTGCTTTACAAAGAGTCAATGTACATGAAATTATGCGTGAAAAAGCATGACATATACATGATCACGTCACTTATTACATATGCTGATCATTATTAGAGTTCGACCCACAACGTAAAAGTAAATATTTTGCAGTTTTTCTTTATTGCCACATTTTCTATACATGTTTTATAAGTTATACTAGAAATATGATATGAATTTTTCAATTTTATACCTTAATTTGCATAATTGAGTAAAAACAGTCCCATTTGGCCTAATGAAATATAACTGTTGTCTCATAACAGACGTTTTTCGTTTAAGTTTAAAGATTTTTAAAAACCCTGAGTAAGTCAATACCTTTACTTATCCTCAATAACCGATGTTCTATCTGCATATACATAACTTGGGTATACTTGGAATGTAAGGACGAGTAAAGCGAATAGTTAATGAGCGAATTGCTTTAGCAATTGTTTCTAAACTTGTGACAATTAAGTAAATCCCAAAGGGAGAACGTAATGTTATCTAGTAAAAAAAGTCCACTTCTCAGCATAACCTCATATCAGTAATATTTGTATTTCTTTATATCAAGTCAACATTGGTATATCCGAACATTTCTACCAATCATAACAAAACAAAATGAAACATATAAATACAGCAAATAGAACAAACAAAAAATAATTTAGAAAAAAACAATAAAAATACAACAGTATAAAGTTTCCATAGCAGTTTAGTTCAATCATTCGGTTACATTTTCTTCCTTTCTAGCCTTTACTATGAGTTAACATGCTCACAAAATACGCGTATACCTGACATGCACCGTTATGTAAATAATAAAATGAACAGTGCGTAAAGACATAATAATGTTGGTTTGATAGTTAAATAAAGATATCAGTCTCGCTGTATGTGGCATGTAATTACCTTCAAATTTTATGTAAAATATTTTATAAAACCTATACTTTATGCATCATATTAAACTCGTTTGAAGCGGTATTTTTTTCTTAGCTTGGTCGCAGTGATTTAAATTTGTATTGTACATGCTATCCATGTGTAATATACAAAAAAAAAGAAAAAAGAAAGAAAAAAAGAAAATCAACATTAGCGGTTCCATTTTGAGAGTGCAAAATTCCGACCTCACAAACAACCCATACACCCAAGAGGCCGACTGAAAACAACATGGTGAATGACTGTTGAAAATGGCATGGGGTGAATCAAAAGTAACTGGCTGAGTAGAAAGACTTTCTGTTAAACTTAAGATTCGACTGGAGTGAAAGTGGAAAAATAGAAATGGAAGTATTTGGTTAAAAAATCAGCAATAAGCATTGCAAGTTAATTGTTTGTTGCAATAATTTCATTTTAGATGATATTAGTAACTTTAATTTCACCTCGACATTTGAGAAATTAATGATATATTTGTTTCTGTCTTTGAAAGAGTAATCAAGGGAACCAAGGTTATAGCGGTAATCAAAAGAATGTAATCCAGGGACAAAGACCAGACATGGAAAACAGACATACACAACAAAGAACATAAAGTAACTAAAATCATACATACAAAGTAACAAAAGTAAATGAGCAACTCGGACTCCACTAAAAACTGGGAGCATGGGCCAGGTGCACCGGTATGGTAAGCGTCCTCTGCTTTTCTAGAAACACCCGCTGAGTTGCTCATAAAAAGTCAAGTCCGCGGTAGACAAACGAGGAATGGAAAACCATGACCTGTTGAATAAATCAGTTTTCATGGTGTTGATGGATACACCATAACGATCCATGAGTAAAATAACAAAAAAAAACAAAATAACCAAGTTTTAAGGAAGTTATTCCAATTTTGCACGACGGGAAATTGAAGTTACCTTGAATCAGGAAAACAATATAATATTCATTCCATACAATTAAATTATAGCATCAATACGTGTTACCCCCCTCTATGGAAAAAAACAGAACTGTGGGACACCTTAAATCACTGGATAAATGTCCTATATTGTTTCCATCTTTTATGTATATAAAACGAATATGGACAAAATTACCGAACTGATGACATATAGGCAGTAGCCCAAATGAATAGTCAAAGGGGAAAGTCTGTATAACAAATAGGCAGGATCGTGGTGAAAACCGGAATGTTGGAAAAGTTGGTCAAATCGAAGGTGTGGTCGTCTTAGTATTTTATGAACGCACCGTAACGGCTTAGCCTCCTTGTGTATGTGGAGGGAAGTCGATCTATTTGAAAAAAGAAAGGAAAAAGAGGCTTACTGTACACAGGCAAAATTATTTCACATAATTTTCACACGAATTTTACGTGATTTTCACCTAAATTTCCAACAATTAAAATTTGTTACAAAGTTCACGAGAAATTCATGTGAACTCTACACATGAAGTTAATATTGAATAAATGCCGCCTGTATAAATCACATAAATTTCGTGTGAAGTTATTCTTAAGGATAATACGACGTCGTGTAGTTTTAAAAACTAGTGCAATGTCATTTCGTCAAAATAATAGGACAAGGTCAGGTAGTTTAAGAAATAATTGACATGTCATGCAGTCTAAAGAAATTGGGCATTAAAAATATCCCCTGTATGATTCTTAGAAAACGGTAATATTACACCGATACCAGACTGGCGATGTGCTAATTAACTTCCGAAAGTTGATACTTGAACTTGATATTTTGGTAAATCCGAAGTATGTAATAATGTGCAAGTAAAAAGATAAAATCACTGAATAAGATAATTATTCTATATTACTAGTACAGAACAGTTAGTTATAGCGTCTGAGACTATGAATAAATAATGGATGTGATGCACATGACATACCCTCTTTATCACGCATCAAGGGCTTAGTTGACAGCGCCATCAAATATTTATGAGTTTATTGACTTTTATTAATATGAACCTTATTAAGTTAATGATTAAAAAGTAACATTTCACTGATCAATGTAACTATAGAGACACTTGTGTTTCGGACTTTCCTGTATTTGGTGAAAAGTTAAACTTGACACCCACCACTTTAGTAAAATGGCAGACGTACTTCCACCAGTTATGTCTAACACGAATACTGGAGTATTAATTAGAAAGAGGACATTATATCCAGAAGAAATATCAGCAGATTTTGAAACAGATTTAGAGGAAGAAGTACCACCCAAGGACGGTACAGAAATTTTCTTTTTCTTTTTTTTTTTAAAGTCTGAAAGCAATTAAACGTAAATATAATTTCATGTGTAAATTAAAACTTTCTGACTGTAAAATGTTTGTGAATTGGTACTGAATTTCGTTTCTTCTATTTTTTTTTTTTTTTCTTTTTTAATTTTATTTTGTTGTTGTTTTTGGTTTTGGTTTTACGTTTGTATTTGCTGTTGTCAATATTCCTCGAAGTCTTTGATGAAACAAATGCAAGCAACTACAACGCTGAACATTATGATATTTGGAACATATTGAAATTGTCTTGGGAAATTTACACGAAAACAGGTACATGTAGTTTAGGAACTGTGAAGTCCGAATTACTTGCTTTAAATATATAGAATGTACAATTTTTTCCGGAACTAAAAAAAAACATCGCATCGCAGTAGTCATGCTTTCCGTTTTTGTTTTCACATTTTAGAGGAAACGAATATTAATGCTAGTAGGAGAACCTACAAATTGACATGTTCAGTTCTGGGAAACTTGCCTCCACATCAGAGGATCCTAGATACGTTGGGTAAACCGGTCCTGGTTTTATCTTCCAGGTCGATGGGACCAGCGGCTATACAGCCTCTGTGTATTGCACTTAAGGTAAGCACATTTACTAATAGTCAGGAAAAACGTTGTACTTCTTTGTATCCAAAAAATGTGTTCCGCTGTCCGGCTTCCGACAAAATCTTACAACATTTTGATGCCTTACTCTAAGGCGCCTTCATGAGTCCGTGGATCTTAAATTGTTTTACAAATACTAATATCCATTCCCGGGGAGTGATGTATCTTTTCTTGATAATTTACATCACGCATCAGTTTCATGTTGTTTCCTGTTTTTTCTTATTTTATTTTTTGTTTTTGTTTTTTTTTTGTCTTGCATATACCCACCATATTTTGACTAAAGATATTTTTCCAATTTTGATTTTAACTAGCTCGTATGTAATAATTGTAATAATTTAAAACATAAAGTAAAAGCTATATAGTTACACATATAATTTAAATTTAATAGATGATTAATATTCCTTTTGCTGTTATGCATTCATTTAAATTGCTTTAAGTTAGTTTGTCATAACATTATCATATATATTCCCGCGGAGGGAACGACCAAAAATTAGCATCGTAAATTTGACAGTTCTTACATCGTTGGGAATTTTTCAGACCTTTTTCGGCACTGCCGGACACACCCAGGAGAATCTCCACAACATTGTTGTGACGATCATAGAACATAATAAAAACTGGTCAAAATGTAAAAGAGTATCTCGGGAAAGCTTTTGGATGAAGAAATTGCAAACAACTTCTCCTGATGGAATTAACGAGAAAAAATTCATTTTTAGGTCTTGGTCTAAGGCTGGTACAGCACTACTTGCTATACATCAATACGCCGAACTATTATATTTGGACTTTTTATTGTTTTAAATTGTTTTCCACAGTTAATTGTAACTTTGATAAAAAGACCCTCTTTGTTATTTTCATTCAGGCTCCTCATCAGTTGCTTATGTGAGCCTTTGATAAAGGTACAATCACCCACAGCGTACGCGATTCAGCTTCTGAATCTGTTTTGATCTTGAACTTTGTGAGTTTTATGCTCATTAAGTTTTGTGACTTTTATGCTCATATAGTTTTATGAGTTTTATGCTGAGGAAGGATAGCTGTTGTCCGAAATATTCAATTTAAATTTTACCATCTTCTGGTGATGTTTAACATATTTAGACGTTTATTTAATTTATTGTTATGTTTCGCATCGTTTTTAACGATCCATCAGGGAAGACAACGTAAACTTATAGAAGGGTCTGAAAAATTCCCAACGATGTTAGTACTGTCAAACTTTTGGTCGTTCCCTCCGCGGGACTCATCTGTTAATAAAAATCCAACACGACCAGATTTTCACGATATATTTATGTAAGGTGATGTGAATACATAAATATATCGTGAAAATGTGATCGTGTTGGATTTTTATTGACAGAGGAGTCCCGCGGAGGGAACGACCAAAAGTTTGCATCGCAAATTTGACAGTTCTAACATCGTTGGGAATTTTTCAGACCTTTCTATACGTTTATATATCTTCCCTGTATCAATTTGATCCGATGGAGCAGTGTAGCAAATAGAGTCGTCACATTCTGAGACGTTATATAATATTGATTTTTTGTGACATGCATCATTAATTTGATCCTCTATCCTATATATTAACATCTAAATGAACTGTCCCGTACCACCCATACATCGTGTATTAAGTTACAGCCCTAGATTAATCCTACGAGGAGGAATGACCCGGCCAGCGAAAGCTATATTTTTATATAGCCTAGCTGGCCGAGTGGTCTAGGGCGCTGGACTTTGTGCAGGCGGTGTTGCCATAGATTTCACAGCAGTAAGAGTTCGAGTCCCGCGGAGGGAACGACCAAAAGTTTGCATCGCAAATTTGACTGTTCTAACATCGTTGGGAATTTTTCAGACCTTTCTATATAAATATATATGTGTGTGTGTGTCTAATATTTCTTCTCTTGAATTGCAAGTTTCTGAACTTGTTTACTTCGGTTTTGTTTTCTGTGTAATTATCCTCCGTGTCATTAAGTTTTATGTACGATTCACGTTAAAAGTGATAGATGTTTTATTTCATAATTTTTAAACAGGAAAATAGTAAAGTAGAAACACTTAACCTAGATGCAGTTGATCTACAGGACGAGGGTTGTAGACACGTTTCTGAAATGCTTCTCGAAAATGACATGATATCTAGAGTGGTAAGTCACATCCAACACAATTAATAAAAAAAATAAAAACAAAGCACTCACACAGAGAACAATCAAGTGATAGTTAAAAAAAAACAATAGAATTACTATTCCATATCGTTGTAAAACAAATTTGAATATCATCCAATATTATAATAGCAAATGTTTGATAAATTCTTCTTTTTTTACCATATGTCATTTTTGAAAGGAACATTGTCACATTAATTAAGCATGTTCATACAAAGTCAATTATGCCTTAATTGCTAATTGATTAATTATCATAGTTAACATTCTTCAATACATTATTAATGATTCAACACCGAGGACACCAGTGAAGACAAAAAGATACATACATGTAACTACTTTATACATCCTTTTACTTGCATTCTAACATTATATTTTCAGAACTTATCTAAAAATAGCCTCGGACCAATCGGTGCCAAATACATATCAGTGGCTCTTTCTCAGAGTCGGTATCTGACCCAAGTCAACCTTTCTGGTAGGTACAATGTAGATATGCATGCCTAGTGATCACTGTCAGGAAACATTCCGCGGAGCATGACATCTTCAAATCAAATCACTCGGGGTAAAGCTACGTAGACTCACCCTAGATAGCGTAAAATAATAACACGTAAGAAACAGTTTTTGATCCTTTTCAAACGAAATTGTATATTGAATTTAGAATATTAGATTATTGTGAAATTCCAATTCAGATATAGACTTAAACTTTCCTCTGTAACATACCTTTACATCTGAACCACCTTTTTTCTCTTTTAGATAACCATTTTGAATATGAATCTGCAGTATCGATAGCGAGAGCTCTTGTGGTACGTTTTTCACCAAACAAATAAAAAACCCAAACAAAACACAAATACACAAACAAACTTGAATAAAGGCTGGAGTTACACATGTCACAAAGAACACTTACACAAAAATGAAACACTGTGAAAGACAATGTCATATTCTTATGGTTCCTACATGGTGTTCTGCGATGCCAAAGAAAACTGTTTCAGCAAAATCTTAATTCGGAATACGTTTGGGAGGATATGATTTTATCATAAATTATCATTTACTATATGGTTAAATGTATTCACTTATATAACGACCGAAACAGAAATTACCAGACTTACCAGTACAAATACAAAAAATGACTTAACTCACCAGTTCAAACACAGAAATTACTAGACTCACCAATTAAAAACACAGAAATGACTGAACTCATAATTACAAAAACATATGACTAGAATCACTAGCAAAAACAACGAAATGAACAGACTTACCGGTACAAGCACAGATATAAATGGACTCACCAATTAAACACAAAAATGACTAGACTCACCAATACAACCACAACAATATAGACTCACCGGTGTAAACACAGAAATGACTAGATTCACCAATACAAACACAGCAATATAGACTCACCGGTGTAAACACAGAAATGACTAGATTCACCAATACAAACAGCAATATAGACTCACCGGTGTAAACACAGAAATGACTAGATTCACCAATACAAACAGCTATATAGACTCACCGGTGTAAACACAGAAATGACTAGATTCACCAATACAAACACAGCAATATAGACTCACCGGTGTAAACACAGAAATGACTAGTTTCACAAGTTTGATACTTAAACAACCAATCTTAATATAAACATGAAGTTAAAGGGTCTTTTAATATTGATGAATAACTTGTTTGCTTTGTATATAACGAAAGATGCGAGAGGTTTGTTCGTCTGTCGGCTTTGTTTCATTCCAGTATAAGATACACACTAATTAGTAAGTTTTATATCATTGTTACCATGGATTTTATTACTTTTGTTGTCGGTTTTTTTTTCAGATCTTACTTAAATGTGTGTTTACTTTTGCCGAAGACCTTTAGGTGACCTCTAAAAGTACATGTATTTACTATTTTGTATTTAAGTTATATGTTGGTGCATTTTTACGTTTCACCATATCCGTTCTGTTTTATATAGATCAACCGAAAACTCATCCTATACTTGTGCTAATGTACATAAAAATGTACAGTAAATGTATTAGTGTATTGAACTCTCTGTGCACCAGAAAAAAAACATAGATGTCGTAATTTTTTATATTACAGAAGAGTAACACTATAACCAGCCTTGATCTAAGTAGAAACAGATTCTGTATCAGGAGTGGTAAAGTCTTAGGAACAGCTATAGGTAATAAGTAGGTGTATACACCTGTGGTGAGCTTGATTCTTTACACCAGTTAAAAAGTACATTTGCACATTATCACTATACTGCTTGTCTGCGAGCTTTAAACCTAACGACCAACCTGAAGTCGTGTCTGTGGTAAAATGCTAATACATGTAACAGGCAGATGAAAAAAAATGCATTGTTCAAATATTATGTATAGAAATATACACGATATCTGAGGTATCTTACAAATTAGATCTTGCGCCATCGAACGAATAATACGCGCCCGAAGGTTTTATTATCAACAATAAAATGCAAGAAAAAGCATCAAAATCCGGTTAGTACCTTCATTTTCAGGAGCTCAAAAACAGCATAATGGCAGCTTCATTTGCGTATACTTGTATATAGATGTATGGGATTGAGAGCCAAACCAGTCTCGCAAAATATTCGCTAGTTTCGATAATTAAATACAAATCGAATCATAGCTTTTCCAAGATAGGGTTGGCCATAATAGTCTGCAGTATGGCTCCCAGATGTTTACGAAAATTACGTAATCAATATCATCCATAATTCTCGGGTCATAAAAATTGCGAAACGAAAAGAAAATAATTCGATAAAATAAATCAAATCTTTATTAAAAACATAATTAAACGATACAAATCGAAACAGAATGAAGCGAAACTAAATTGAACAAAAGAAATCTTCTAAGACGTTTAGCAAATTATAAGTCATATGTTTACCAGTGCCGGAAAATTCGACCCAACGACATTTCGGACCATGACAACCAATTATTATAATTCCCTATGAATTTCGGACGTTTTAGCCAATAGACAAATCAGACCATGACAATTAGTATGATGCTTTAGGACATATATCATTACAAAAATTACCATATTTAAAGGTTATAAGAATAATAAATCAAATCAGAGCCGACAAAAATTATCCTTCATCATATTAATTGCCTTTACGTGCGGACTTTGCTTCTATGTACTTGCACAGTTAAAACCGGTTCAGCGTACCGGACTGGTACGGAGCAGTGTCTGTTCGATTGACTTGATTCTGATATGCATGTTGAGTCTGCCGTAGGACATAGTATTACCATTAGTCAATCAAATTAAGTGTTTCGTTTTATTTTATCTTGGAATGACTAATTGTGCATTTCCAAATGAATAATCGGTTTTCAGCCGAAGACACAACAGTTCTCAAGTTAAATCTCAGCTGGAACGAAATACGAGGAAAAGGTGCTGTAGCTATCTTTAAAGGAATAAAGGTATGTTTTATTGATCGATCTGTTTAATGTAACATACACTTGTTGGAAACGAAGTAAATCTTATTTCATATTAAATGAGTTTCGTGTAGGATCTTACCAAAGACCAAGATAGTACTCAGTAAATGTTCGCATTGTTATACATGTTTCAGTCTTTGTATACGTCTAATTGTTTTCATAGGTTAATCAAAGTTTAAAACAGATAGACTTGTCGTGGAATGGACTTGGTTATGAAGGAGTCCTGGCGCTGTGTGAAGCCTTGAAATTTAATGTTACCCTGGAACAGTTAGATATATCGAATAATAGGGTTAGCTGGAAGAGTGCAGAGATACTTGGAAGGGCACTATCAAAGAACTCTACGTTACGGATATTGAAGGTACGTATACATGATCAGGACATTTCATGAATCGATCAAAATTATATAAAGTATATTTCTACTTATACATCTGGGTCTCCCCTATAAACCTATCATATACAAGAAGCTAAATGAATTCTCGCATAGCTAAGCAATCAGGAATTCCATCACAGTAATTACATCACTAAATTTTAGCAAAAAAACGATAGTTTGACCTATTTTGAATATTGAGATTTGATTGTTTTGCCAGAAATACTGAAAAATGGTCACCATAGCAACCAAGTGTGTATGCAATGCTTTTAATATATTTTTTTTGTTTCTTTGATGCAATTTAACATATGCGCAAAAAATAAATAAAATTTAAATCCATGTGTGTCATGCCCTTGTTCTAATACAGTCGAACCTCGATGTGTGAACTCGGATTAGTCGAAATCTCGGATAACTCGAACTAATTACAAAGTCCCAGCAAAACTCCCCTTATTCCAATACAATTTTACCTCGGATGACTCGAAATCGGATGAATCGAACCCTCGGATAACTCCAGGTAATCAATTAGTCCCCTCGATAGGACTTCGATGTTAATTAACCCTGATGTCTCGAAGTTAACTAATTAGTCGGAAAACTGATTGCTTTATTACAAACCATGATCGAAGTATGTTTTAACAACAATTAGCGTGGCTTTTAAAATTGATTTGTTGACACTCTTTTTAGTTCGATTAGTTTATTTAATTAATTAAAAATTGCTGGTGTTTTTAAAAGAAACGAATTTTTAAATTATTAATAACACATCGGGATTTACACTAATAGTGATATCGGATATTTTGATATTTTGAAATTAAAGAAAAATACAGATGAATTGTAATGGTATCTGACTATTTAATGAAACATCAAACAGACGATAGTAAGGGTATTTCAACGACTACATTCGTTTCACTAGTGAATTTGAAATTTTATCATAATATTGTAGAGCACATTGTTTGACGATACTCCTGATTGTGAATCAAACAACGCAGCATGTTATATGAACTATGACGTTTTTGATATAGAAAAAATATAAAAAATCACTAAAACACTTGGTGCCGTTCAGTATTTCAAAATTGATATTCAAAAACATACAAAAAAATATCTTCCGATATAAAACGCATGACATTACGAAGTACCGTGTAAAGTGAAGTACATGTACAAGTACAACAAATGATTAAATACAGAAAAAATCATGGACCAAACTACTAGTATTTACAGTTTATCCTCGATCTCGGATTACTCGAACCTCCGATATCTCGAACATTTGTGCATGGTCCCTACGACTTCGACTTAACGAGGTTCTACTGTATTCTGTTTCTTACAAGATTTCAAGATTTCTCAAGATTTTATTTTGAAACTCAGGCACATTACAGTGCAAGATAAGCATGTTATACAATACTAATCAAATATATAAAGACAATACAATATACATAGAATTACAATTAATGAATTCAAAAACATGGGGGATAGTGAGTTGACAGGTTTAAAATAATGGACATATTTGTTTAACAAAAGATGCTAAATTAAAAAGAAGTTTGTTATGACAATATTTTAATAAACCAATCATTTTGGTTTCACTGGGATTGTTGATATAGTATCGAGGAATGTGCTTCAACCGTTTTTCAAGTATATCAGGGTACTATAGATTTTTCACCTATAGATTTTATTGATACACTCAGACACAATTAAGGTAACATGAGGTCAATAATAAATATATAAATACACAATGACAGGAAGAATAAGTTGACAGAAAGTAATACAATAATCATAGAAAATATTTGTTAAGTTTGCTTACAAAAGTTGCAATATAAGATAACAATTTTACATAACAAAAAGTTAACATTCCTTTCATCTTATAAACACTGGGATTCACATAATAGTACCTTGGTATGTATGTTTGCCTAAGCTGAACAATAGATTCATTATCACAGATAAATAGATAGTGGTACTCATCTCCTATACCATTCCTACACAGAGGACATATCCTCTCATGTCGAGGGGTCTTATTCCATCTACCCGTTTCGATTGGTAGTTTTAGATTACATGTTCTTAATTTCGTAATATATTTTCTTTTTGACTCCGGCAGCCGTAAGAGGTAATTCTCGATGCCAAAATCTGTTTTAAAAGTTTCATAAAAATCCCTTTTAGATGAATTCACTATATTCGAAAACCAACTCTGAATAAACTGATCCCTAAAGCGGTTACACAAAACAGGCTTTAGAGTATTCCATTCAATGTGTAGTTGATTTGCAAATATGTATCCAAGACCAGTATTGTCAAATAAGGATCTGATGTGGGCAATCCATCTAAAGTTCATGCCTTCGTTAATGTTTAAAGCTAGCATCAACTTGTAAAGAATGCTACTAAGTTTTGTCTCATTCTTTAAAAGTCTACACCAGAACGAGACTATTCTCATATTTGCTCGAACATGTAATGGGTGACGTCCAAGTTCTCCATACACCATGAAGTTTGGGGTCGAAGGTCTGAGATTGAGTATCCTTTTACAAAACTGTAGGTGCACTCTTTCAATTATCTCAAGATTCTCGTAACCCCAGACCTCAGATCCATAGAGTAAAATAGGTTCATCCAAGGAGTCAAATAGCTTAAGTTGCACATCTACAGGTATACTATGGTTTCTAATTTTTTTGAATATAGAAAACAAAGATTTTTGTGATTGCTCGACAAGTTTTTTTCTTGCATCGCTAAAATTGCCGTTAAATTTAAAAACAATACCAAGGTATGTCAGCGAATCAACAATATCTAACTCTATACCATTTAGTTTAAATACAGGATTATTTCTGGATTTACGTTTGCTAAAAATAATAACTTTAGTTTTTGATACATTTACCGAAAGCTTCCATTTAGTACAAAATTCTTGAAAAATATCAAGTGCTTTCTGCATTCCTTCTTCAGATTCAGAAAAAATAACTGTATCATCAGCATATAACAATACAAAAATTTTAATTAAATGGTGAAGTGTGTTTTCAATTTTCTCTTTAATGACTGTCAATGGTAGAACATTAAGATCATCAAAGTACTTTTCTAAGTCATTTAGAAATATTGAAAAAAGAAAAGGTGAAAGGTTTTCACCTTGTCTAACACCATTCAGACACAGAAAAAAATCAGAAATCTGGTTGTTAAATGACACACAAGATTTAATATTATCATACATGTTGTAGATTATTCGGAAACATTTTCCCTTGATACCATAATTTTGTAACTTTTTCCAAAGACCAACTCGCCATACAGTGTCGAAAGCTTTGCGAAAATCGACAAATGTGCAATATAATTTTTTACCATAAGTCAAATATAATGAAATCAGGGCATGCATAATAAAAATATTATCTGTGGTTGAGTAACCCTTCCTGAAGCCGGATTGACATTTAGAAATAATATCAAACTCACTAGAAAGAAAGTTTAATCTACTGTTGATAATTGATGTAAATAATTTACCTAAGCAGCTAATTAGTGTAATAGCTCGGTAATTATCTGGATCATTTGGATCACCTTTATTCTTGTATATCGGACGAATAATTCCATTTAACCAGGTATCTGGCACAATACCAGAATCAAACACAATATTAAAAAGTTTACAAAAAATAGAGACGAGATGCGGCGGGGAACTTTTAAAATATTCATTTACAAATTCGTCGATACCTGAAGCTTTTCCATTCTTTAACCCTTTAATTGCTTCATTTACTTCATCTTCAGTTATCACCCCATTAATAATTACATCATAAAGATCATTGTCGCATATGTTATCAAGGAAAGCGTCCGAATCATCTTCATCAATAACATCTTCACTGGTATCATTTAATTTCTTAAAGTATTCATATAATTTATCAATATCAATATTAGCATCTGTCTTATTTGAAAAGTTCATATTATTAAGTATTTTCCACATTTCTTTGGGATCAGATTTAGAGGTTTGTCTAAGTTTTATTGCATTCTGCTCTTGAAAAAGTTCAAAACTTTTGTTCATAGCATTTCGAAACTCTTTTGCTTTTAGATTTAATTCATTTTTGACTTGATCTGATTTATCATGTTTATATTTATCTCTGAGTTTATTAAATTCTTTGCGTTTTTCAGCACAAGTTTTATTAAACCATGGTTTTGACTTATTATGATCATTTAATCTCTTTTTAGGAGTGTGTGTCCCAAATGTATTTTTTGCATTATCAACAAAAATATTTTGAAGATCTAAAAACAAATCATCTATAACACCTTTGGTAATGGTTTCTATACAAACGGAGTTGACCTTTTCATCTAATTCTCTAATGCAATCATTTTCATCTGAATTAAGATTATTCACAAACTCTTGACTCTTCACCTGATTCCATTTAATAATTTTTTCCCCTTCACTAACTTTAGCACGATTATCATGCTTGTCATTTTTGGACAAGATAGTAAAGTGTATTCTATTGTGTATGTCAGAGAACATGGGATTAAAATCACATATTTCAAACTCTATAATATATTGGATTAACAATGGAAACATAATTAGATAATCAACAGTGCTAATGTTTTTGCTAGTTGTTTTACCACAAAGTTTATCAGCATGTAATCTACCATTAACTATAAATAAAGAACACCGTTTACAAAGATCTAATAATTTGTGTCCATATGGATTAATTCTACCTTCATCCTTGTTAAATCTTTCAAGAGGAATACCTATATTTTCTAAAATTTTGTGAGTATACATGTTTTCAGTTAAATCATCATCTACAATATGGAGTATTTCTTCTAACAAATTTTCATCAGGTGTAACATAATCTGGAAGTCGGGCGGTTCTTGCATTAAAGTCGCCAACTAGTGACACATACTTCGATTTTTGTGAAAAATTAATGATGTCATTTTCTAGTTCAATAAAAGAATTTTCAGACGAATAGACCGAATTTTCTGGAGGTATATAAACACAACCAAGATAAACTTTACTCTCCAGGTTTAGATTTAATTCTACCCATTGAACAACATCTGATTCTGAATCAATAAACTTAATAAGGTTAGATAAACACTTTTTGTAAATAATAATAATACCCCCAGATTTACGTTTACACCCTTTCCGATTTTTACAATAAAAAAGATAATCGTTTGGTAAATCTATAGTATCAAGTTCGTCTAGTTTTGTTTCAACAAAAATAAGTACATCATATTTTAGTATGAGTTCTGAAAAGTCAGGATTTAACAATTTCGATTTTAATCCACATACATTAAGATATGTAACATTTAGTTTTTTATCGTAACAGTTTAATTCATTGGAATTTAAATGTCCAGTGTTATTGTTTACAGATGTTTCGTTGGTATTGATTGTGTCCGAGTGACTGTCCTATTTACTCAAGTCGACGTGGGGTCCCTCAGGGGTTGCGCTTTCATATGGTTTACCATTTATCAAGATTTTGTCATACACCATTTTAGCGTTTATGCCTTGCCTTTTAAGTTGTTTGAGTTCTGGTAATAACGCTTTGCGTCTATTTGCAATTTCTGTTGGGTACTGCTGATTTACGGTGTAGCCTCTTTTTCCTTTAAGGGCCCTTAGTACAGCTCTTAAAACTCGTTCATGATCACTATATTTTGTAAATCTAGCTATGATGTTCCTTGGTTTGTCATCGTTTCGCTGACCCAATCTATGAACATTTTGGAATTGTATGCCTTCCACGTTTTCAATATGAAGTTGTCTTTCTAGAAACTCACGAATTACCACCTCAGTATTTTCATCTTCATTGGTTTGTCTAATTCCACCAAATATCAGGTTATACTTCATAGAGTGACTTTGAAGTTTCAAAAAGTCTTCTCTCAAGTTATAGTTTTCAGCCTCAAGATATTGGTTTTGTCGTTCCAGCTCTTGAGTTCTGTCTTCTATTTCATGATGATGCTTTTCCTGTCTTGTAGTAATTTCACCTTGATTTTTCTGAGCCTGCTTTATATTGTCAATCTCACCTCTCATGTTGATGATATTTTCTTCCAGTGCATCAAATCTCCTGGAGATTGAGTCTAGAACATCAAGCTTCTGTAATTTTTCATGTAGGATAGATTCAAGATGTTGCATCTTTTGTGAGATTATATGAATATCTTTAACAATGTTTACAGATTGCATATTATCTAAAGTTGGTGGTGCACATACAGAGTATGTTTTGTTTGGATTCAATGATGTCATTTGAGGGATGTATTCTTTGTTCACAGTGTTTAGAGGAGGAGGTGGCGCTGGCTGTTGAGTATA
Source organism: Perna viridis (assembly GCA_037379345.1). Classification (NCBI taxonomy): domain Eukaryota; kingdom Metazoa; phylum Mollusca; class Bivalvia; order Mytilida; family Mytilidae; genus Perna; species Perna viridis. The sequence continues at coordinate 48,260,510 of CM074516.1, read as the reverse complement.
ATTATACTGTGGTGGTTGTATAATGTTTTGATTTGGTACAGGTGTACTATGTTGAATATGTGGTTGGACTGGTGTAGATTGAAACACAAGTTGCTGTGGCTGGACAGGGGATCCTGTTATGTTCAAATTAGGAGCTTTATATAAGGTCTCATGAGCTTGGGCTATAACATTTGAGGTCTCATTTTGTTGTTGTTGTTGTTGTATGGAGGCCGCCATATTTGACTTGAATGGTGGTGTCTCCCCTGAGTGGCTAAGATCGTTTTTCTTTCGCTTCTGGTTAGTTTTCGTACTCATTTAAATGTTCAGTTGATATTCAAATGTTTAAAATACATCAATATCACTCTAAGCACTTATAACTCTTCATAAAACACACAAGAATAGTCTTTTTTTGTACAGTGTATACTTCTGTCAACTCACTCATCCGCCATTTTTTTCCTCCCTTTATTTGCAAATAAATAGATAATGAAATTCACTGCCAACCTCTCCGGAATTACATTTAGTGCATATTCGATTGTCTCTTTGGACATTCCTCCATCGTCCTGTCTCTACGGGGAATTTAATGTTTGATAATCGAAGTTTTGTAATATATAATCTTTGAGTAGGGTTTAGGCGAAGTAAATATGGTTCCAACACGAACTCATTTTTAAACTTAAGATAAAATTGCCCTCTCGATGTATTAGTAAGTTCAGCATACCACTTTTGACTGTACTGTATCGTCAGCATAAAGAAGTAGAAAGATTCTTAAATAAAATTCTAACATATCATTACTTAAATCGTCAATTAAACCTAGTGATACCACATCATTATTTTCTAAATACTTCTCTATATCATTTATGAAAAGTGAGAAAAGGAAAGGAGATAAATTTTCTCCCTGACGAACCCCAATATTACAAGCAAAAAAATCCGAGTTAATTCCATTTTTAGTTACACAAGATTTTACATTCTGATAGAGGTTGTAAATTACATTATAACATTTTCCGCTTATATTATTTTTGTGTAATTTCTGCCATAAGCCGGCTCTCCAGACAGTATCAAATGCTCGGCTAAAATCTACAAATGTACAAAAGATTTTTTTATTCTTTGAGAGATATAAGCTAATTAGTGAATGTAAAATAAAAATATTATCAACTGTCGAGTGAAATTTTCGAAACCCTGCTTGTGACTGTGATATAAGATTAACTTCGTCTGAAAACAGAGATAACCTATTATTCAAAATACCAGTGAATACCTTCCCTAGACAGCTCATCAAAGTAATCCCTCTGCAATTTTTGGGTTCTTTCTGACTCCCTTTATTTTTAAATACAGGGGTAATAATTCCTACTGACGAACTATCCGGGACAATTCCCGTATCAAAAATAAAATTGAACAATTTTTCATATATAGGAATCATAACATGTAATGAGTATTTTATGTATTCGGTAGTTACACAATCCAGGCCACTTGCCTTTTCATTATGAAGATTCAATATAACATTTTCTATTTCAGCACGGGATATAGGAGAATTAAGAATCTCATTGCTTTCAAAGTTTACTTCATTATCTATATCTATATCGACATCCTCGTCATCAAACTCGTTCATTTCTTAAAAATAATCATATAAATCTTCCAAAGAGACTTCAATCGAACTGCTCTTATTTTCAGAAAAACGATTCAGCAGTTTCCAAATTTTTTTGGGATTTGACTACGAGGATGTTCGAATTTCAGCAGTTATATTATTTTGATATTTTTGAAAACTCCTGTTCATAGCGAGCTTGTATTCTTTACTCGTGTCCGCTAATATTAATCGATTTACTTCAGTTTTCGATTTATTATATTGCTTTCTCGCTATATTAAACTCGCGCCTCTTCACTTTACAAATTTCGTCAAACCACGGACGAAGTTTCGTCGTACTCTTGCCGACCGACGACTTTTGTTTAATAGTACCGAAAGTGGCCTTAGCTGTTCGGTTAAAAAGATTATGTATGCCATCGACTATCTCGTTAATATTCTCCATGTTAATTTCACTACTCGCATCCTCTAGATTAGAAAGCTCATCGACCATAACATTTAATTCAGTGAACTCTTCATCTTCGAGGATACGATCGATGAAATCATCATGCTTTTCGTTATCCCAACGTTTCGCCTTTTCTCCATGATCATTTCGCTTATCATCGTCATAACTTTCCGTTTCTATATTTCTGATAATATCTAAAGTTAAAGAAATCGGCTTATGTACGTCCGAGAACATGGGGAAAACTCTCCTATCTCAAATGCAGATATATAAAACAGTAAATTGGATGTACATAGACAATAATCAACTATAGTTAAATCTTTACAAGTACGCTCACCTTTGAACCGGTCATTACCTACTCTACCATTTATTATATAAACATTATTTTTTCTACACAGATCTAAAAGTTTGTGACCATATGTATTTGGCTTGCCTGTACAAGTACTTTTCCTTTCTAGAGGAAGGCCAGCCCGTAATAAGTTTTCATAGTCATACATAAAAGTTATAAGATCTGGATCATCAAACAAATCAAAAATATCCAATAAAGAACTATCTGGTTGAACAAAATCTGGTAAATTACTTGTTTTGGCATTAAAATCACCTAAAAGGCATATTTTTTCACCCGTTCTATAAAAATCAAACATTTCAGATTCTATCTCAGTAAAAGCTTCATCCGATGCATACCTTGTGTTTTCTGGTGGAATATAAATACACCCTAATAATAAGTCATATTTTAACCTTTCACTTTTCATTCTCATCCATGATACAAAGTCTGACTCTGAATCTATAAATTCAATTATTTCTTTAAATAATGTTTTATTAAAAATAATAAGACCACCTGATTTTTTTGTACATTTTTTTCTATGTTTTGCTTTAAATGAATATCCATTAGGTTGTTCTAAATTGTCATACATATCAGTTTTAGTTTCTTGAAAAATGAGAATATCATAATCTTTTATAAATAATAAAAAATCTGGGTTCAAAAACTTTGACTTAAGTCCACATACATTCAGACAACCTATTTTTAATTTATGTAAGTTACAGAAATTGTTGTTTATATTAGGGTTTCTCTCTCTATCCCGCCTGTCCTACTTGAATCTGACATGCTGATTTCCTGGCAAATTTCTGTCTCGGCCCCGGCTGTTTGCTGGCCTGGCACAAAGCGTTGTCCATCTACATACAGTTTGTCCACGACTATAGATGCGCGTTTCCCTTGATCTCTAAATTCTTTCATTATCGGTACAAGTTCCTTACGTCGATTGCTGATTTCCGGTGGATACTGTGAGTAAACTTTTTGCGGTTTCCCCCTTAGATTTTCTTGTGCTGCTTTTATAACCGATTCTTTGTCCCTAAAATGAACGAACCTAGCAACTATTCCTCGTGTTTTTCTACGATCATTATTTCTTTTGAGCCGATGTACATTTTGGAAGTCTATGTTGCCATCCAATTTCAGCTCATGGACTAGAAAGTATCGTAATACCGCCTCCGTATCTTCTTTCACATTTGGATCTTGATTAAATGTTTCAGTAATATTTTCAAACATTAAATTATATTTCATAGATCTCGTTTATTGATCCAACAGTGTTTCATGAAGATCGTTCGTGTGTGATTCTAACTCCCTACGGGAAAACTCTAATTCTGATATTCTATTATGAAACTGTGCCATATCGGTTTCGTTAACATTTAATTTTCTATCTTGATCCTGTACCGCCTGTTTTAACTGGTGTATATCTTTGTCAACAGCATCAAATTTACGCTCTATAACCGACAACCTTTCACACACGCTATCGAGCAGATCAAGTTTATTTAATTTCAATTGAATGTCTTGTAATACAACTTGCAAATTCGGTTGCAAAGGATACCCTTGTTGTACCTCATTTTCACTTGTCAATTGATTTGTTGATATTGTTGGTAAGGGATAACCTTGACCTTGTCCCGGAACAATTTGAGGTGCGTTCGTTTGTACTAAATTGTGTATTGACGTAGACGTATACACATTTTGTATCGGTGGCAGCAAGGTGTGAAATGTTTGCATAGAACCGGGTGGAGATATGACTGGTGGTGGTCCATATAAGGCTTGATGGGCATTGTGGACTGCATTATAAGCTAAATTGTTTTGGGGTGTAGAGGGTGTACTCGACTGCATACTTAACTCGCTTAAATTCAGTCGCTTTCTCGTCGATCTTTTACCCATAATAATATCTTCAGGAGATTAAAGTCTGTATTTGCAAACTTCTTCGTCAAATCAACACTAATCATTGTTTCTATATAATGAAAGACTTCTCCAGACTATGCAAATCCAATCTTATTTCTCCGGTTTGAACACACCTGCCCTTCACTATCCGCCATGTTTGTTCACTCCTACAGAGAATTGGTGATAATCCTTAGCTACTGTAATGGTTTTGTGAATACTGATTGTTGCCTTTAAACATGTTACAGATAGGCCATAATCCTTTGACAACTACTGGAGCAATGGATTTGGTTGAGGGAGTCGAAACGAAAACATCAGGCATCTACATTCTCGATTTATCGGTAAGACCATAATCAAACCTTTACTTTCTTATGGGTTAAAATAATACAAAACAAATGATAAATTAAAAAATATATATTACACTTTGTCTAATAATTGTATGCATGTAATCGATGGTTTTTTTATCGGTTCGCTTTTTAAATTGTGCTGTCTTTAAATTCCGGACGAACTTGATTGCAAGCTTGTTTTACAGGCAGTCCCGGTGTTAAGCGACACAGCATTGCTAGCAGTCGTTATCAATCGCCAGCGACCATTTCAGTTTTTACATGGAGACATAGTCCATACACCCGATGTTCTGGGACAACGATTTAGTAAGCCTTTTTTCATTCATGTTGATTATACATGTACAACTGTATTGCACTTACAGCTTGAGTTAATGATGTACAACTATTTAAATGTGTTGGCGTGACTTACGGAAACTAATACCAGAAACGGAGCATAGAAGAATATCACCAAGATTAAAAAATAATAGTCGATGAGCTTGAAACCACCAAGCGAACATGGACTAATGTAAATAAAGAGTCATACCAGAAATAACACATATAACTTTTCTGAATAATAATCAACATTTATTAACGGTAAAAATTAATTCTTTCCAAAATAAAATTGATCATAAACCATTATGAATTCAAAGGTTTTGGTATAAGTAATAATCTATTCTTGTCAGAACATATTTAATTCATACATCGTTTGTTGCTCACATCAGTACTACAGGCCACAGCCATGCAAAGATTGATGGCCTACATGAAGCGTCTCGGGATACGACCAGTAGAACTACTTCGAGGTTTTGATAAATCTGTGTCGTTTAATATTACAAAGGCAGAATTCAAGCAAAGACTTAAGGTAATGAATGTACATGTATATAGTCAAAGGTGAATGTATGGATACCGGTACAACAAAAACTGATTGTTTGTTGACCATTCTGGTATTATGTGCATACACGGACGAAAACGTATTTCATAAAATATGAAATCTTCTGCTAAGGTCTAAATACTTAAGAAGATGAAACCCTCACACTTGTCTATTTGAAATAATACACACACTCGTAGTTCTTTTTTTCTAAAAATCAGATTGGTCCCTATTATCTACCTACATATGGTATTTTACTATTGATTGACTATAATTCTTATTCCTTTCACTTTTTACCGAGATCAAGTGCGTTTAATATTCGGTGTTAAAATTTAATGTTGGAAATTCAGTTTGATATTGTAAGTTTGAGTATTGAATATTAAGCTTGGAATAGCAAACGTACTTGGTCTCGGTTCACTTTTTACATTTGTAAAATTAGAAACACTTTAAATGCAAAAATTTATTTAAGAAAGCGAAATATTAGAAAATCGAGAATTTCTGTACGAGCAAGTTCTTTTTTCATTTTTTTAAGAAGTGTAATGTTCAGCTGTTTAATTTCGAAATGGATGCTTTGGCCGACGCCATAGCAGTTCACGGAGAAATAGATTACAAGTAAGTGAACTTTTTTTTTTACATACAACTCAAATGAAAATATGACATTTTACAGGAAGATGATTGCGAATTTTTGATACATGTAGGTATACCCCACTTGTACAGGAATTGATTTCAAGTATTTTACAGCCATTAACATAGTAAACAACGTATGCCCAATCTTTATAAAGCCACACACCAAATTTGTAATCAATCCAAAGCGAAGATAATTACTACGGAAGTAAGTACAAAATCCGATACCTCATAATGTTCTATAGATTTGACACGTTTAAGGTATTTCTTTATAGGTGAGTACATCAGTACAAAATGGTCATTCATTTTCATTTATTTTTTTGAATAGCAATATCGACATATTGAATTGAATGAATGAACTTTTTTTTCTCTGTAACTATATACATGTAGACATAAAAACAGAGAAAGAGAACATTAAATAAATATACGTAATAGTTAAGCATGTGTAGGATGACAATATAAACAGGATTGCCGAATAAATAAATACTACCCACGAAGATTGACTTCACATGAACAATTTTTGTAAATCTACATATTTTCTCTTAAAATACAATGCTTTCACTGTATAAAAATGTTCCAATCATATAAAGACAAAACGATGTTTTACAAAAAAAAAATGAGGCAAAGCCCATCTAATCCGTTCAATCACTTACAACAAAAAAAAAACCCAAACCAAAACAAAACTAAACAAAACTCAACATGTGATGGTGTTAACCCTTCCATCGGTGGTTGGTAATAACCAATTGTAAATTTACATTAATAACAACAAAAACACGATAGTATAGATAAACCTGGTTCATAAGCCATTTCTAATTCTGCTTCTTACTGTCTAAGTACATTACCTTTAACGTGGTTGAAATGCCGATGGTGAAAATAGACATGCACACGACTGAACTCGGCAAGTTCATGATAGCGGCCGTAGAACTCGCTTTTGAAGTGTTGACCTACATCTAAGATTAACAATTTTTGTTTGTATTTATCCTTGACCTTGAATGATGTCTGCTAATTTTTTTCATTATTTTCAAATTTAGAAAATTGGTAGAAGCTGTTAGAGAGGAAATTTACGGAGAAAGACGAATGAAAATAAAAGAAAGAGAGAAAAAGAAGAAAATACAGGAACATCACAGACGAATATTGGATTTGAACTTGCAAACGGAAGTGGTTTCCACGGATGACGAAGAACTTGTAGTGATAACTTCACAGAGAGGTGGGAGTCAAATAAAAAAACTTCCTCCATTAAGACCAAACAGTGTGACGTCAATCTCTAGTAAACTTTCTGTGATAGAAAAAGTTCCAAAAACATCCGGCATTTCATATTCTGCTCCTCTTGGTTGCGAAAAGAAAACTGAACCCAAACGAAAAAAGAAACGGCGCCTGAAGAAAAAACCAGTAGTAAAAAGTTGGATGTCATCAAACATGGATTGATACGCTCAATGAAACTTCAAATATTGTACAACGGCACTATAAACTATGTAATGTACATTTTGTTAAAGTCAGTATGTTACAGGTTAATGAATAACATTCTGTTTTTGAAATACTCGTATATTTTTTCTTGTGCGCAGTTTTCATATTGTCTTATAAGGTTGTGATATTTTGTTATCGACTGATTTTTTATTAAAACTCAATAGTAAAAGAGATCAAAACAGTTTTTTTTACAAACACGATGCTCACAGTCAGAGTACTCTTCTGGCTTAGTCAAGATAAATTACATACAAAAAAGAAAAGTCAAAAGAGAAACGGAATGCAGAATAAGATTTTTTAAAACTTTTATACAAAACAAAAATATGACTTTTATGGTTTAGTTTAGTTTAAACATATTTTATTGCTAAAATTTACAGGCAATTGGATTGGACATAAGTAATACCAACTTACAAAGGTCCTTTCCACATAATCAATGACGAATATTTTGTGAACATACGTCAGCAATAGAACAGAATATACAATGTAAACAACTAATTGTGACAAAACTGAATCAAGGACAGTATATATGTGATCATATGTGATGAACTTGTCATTTCAATATATGTGGCAATAGTTATCTGAACTAAATAAAAAGAGTATAAAAGAGAGAAAATATGGGAATATTAACAGGATGAAGTTAAAATGCTTGCTGTGATCATCCGATGTCAAAATGCTTTGACTGTTTGATGAATAATTGAATTGATTTAAATATATCTTTGTTTAAATCATCAGATAAGGTTTCATTTCCAAAAAGCAAAGTTTCGATTGTTAATTCTGATAAAAAAGGAGTATTATTTTTCAATTGTTCTCGTGTCTCTAAATATAATGAGCATTCCAAAATGTAATGTATGGCATCTTCAACCATCCAGCCGCAGACACAACCCGGATCATTTACAAAATTAACACGGAATAGATCTGCATTCAGGGCACTGCACCTATGTCTTTATGGTTTCTTAATGCAAAACAAGTACTTTGCCATTAGTAGTATACATGTGGGAAACCATAAGTATTTTTCAGGTGGATTACAGATGGATTAGCCCAAAATGCGCATGCGCATGACGTCATGTCCGGTGGCCGTGGATCGGAAGTGGCCGGTAGAGGGAGGGGGACCTTTGGTATAACCGGAAGTGGATCTTGGGTGACCGGAAGTAGACTTAAATGGGGGACCAATAAAGGGAACATGGGGACCTTTTGATGTAGGAAGGGAGGAAACGACTTCCATAGGTATCCTCATTAAGTGTCTTAATTAGTGTCATTATATAGTATGGCGTAAGTAGGTAAGTATAAAATAGGGGATATTATGACTAGAGTTATCTTTCTTTGTTTATATTGCCTTTTTAATTCTACATTTTCATAAACGTTAATTGTTTTTTTAATTTCTTTTGTGTAAATTATTTGTTTGTAATTTCATTGTCTTTGTGTAATAATGCCAAATTGAATGGGCACTTTGAATAGATTTTAAATTTTGATTTGAATTTCGTTGTGTTCAATGGATTGTGTAATTTGGATAGATGTCTCACGTACTAGACAGATGTTTGAAACTTTCTATTTTACTGGTGATTTCAATAGCCCGTGTATTGATTTTTAACCGCTTTTTATTGTACTGTATGACTACATTTCAGATGTAAGGACATGTTGTATAATGTTTACCTCTCGGTCATTAATTTTTATCGTTGTTTTAATTATTTTTGTTGAATTGTTTTATATTTTTTGTATTCAATTTGAAATTTTGACTAACCACTAATGATGATCCTGGCAATTGTAAGGTTAACAATTGATGTTTACATTTGGAACATTAATATCTTCTGAATGGTGTATTGCCTTTCATTTTTATTATAATTAGATACTATAGTCGACCATTTCATCACCTATTTCAGAAACACTCAACCTTTTCAGCGATTTTATCCCTGTTATGGGGCTCTATCGGATAAACCGATTTCTTTTCATACTTTCAATGTTTACATGTCGCGTTGACTTGATTTGACTCGTTATGGGGTTCTATTGGGTAAACCATTGATTTGTTGATTTTTTTTCTCTCTCCATATTTTCATTCATAGTTTCTTTCCTACGCCCTCATTTGTTTAAGTTTGAGACTTGTGTACTCGTTTAATGTTTTTCTTTTGTTATTATAAGGAGAGTGAACTTTTAAGTGCTATAGTATTTTCGATATTTACATGTCTCGTACACCCAAAATTGCTTTGAACGTGTTACGAGGATCTATCGGGTAAACTTTTTTTTTCATACTTTCAGTGTTTTGATGTCGCGTGCACTAGATTTGACCTGTTATGGGGTAAACCATTGAACTGTATACGGAATTTTATGTTTCTCTCCATGTGTTCATTTGTGGTTTATTTCCTTTCCCCTTTTTTGTTTCATTATTGTATGATGGTTTTTTATAAGGACATTGAACTTTTTACTGCTATAGTTTGTTTTCAAGTTACTTACACTCAAACTTTGACCCGTGTTATGAGGCTCTAATAGTAAATATATTTGTTATGCTGAGGTTAACGGTTTTAATAGGTGTTATCGGTTTCGAGCTATCTTGTTTTGTAAGGCCTTTCATTAGTATAGAACAAGATTTATTTTTCTTTTATATTTTATTTACATTTTATATTCATTGTTCCATTCGTCCGGGTGTCGTCTGTTATTTCAAATCCGAGTCCTGTTCAATTGTCTGTTCCATCAAGTGTTATTCTTCCCCATTAAGTAATTTCACGATCCCATGTCATTAAGATTCCGCCTTAATATGAATATTCTTGCCGTTTGAGTATCATTGGCGTTAAGGTGTTTTTTCCACTCTATTTAACCTTCTCTTCCTTTCGTTCCTCTGTAACATGACTTCTGATGGTGTTCGTTGTATTTCCCATATAGCTCCTCCTTTTTCTTGATGAACTATCCTCTCAGGTTCTGGCATCGTAGATCAATATGATTCATCTAGTTGAACTTTTGTAACTTTCTTGATTTCTTAAAGGGCGTTGTTTCTTATACAAGGATGCACGATATTCCGCTCTGGTTTCCATTAGTATTTGATATTCTGACGTTGTACGTTTTACGTTCTTAATACAGCTACACGATCTTTGTTCCAAAATCCTCTCTATACAGTTCAATTTATAAGTGTCACATCTGTTTTTCCTTTCCTCCAGCTGGTCTACCACGAGGTCTTTTTGGGGCCTCACTTTCTTTTGACAGTTCAGTCTTTGGTTTGCATTGTGCCTTTCCGGTCGTCAATTGCACGTGTATGGCATCACGACTGGTGACCTCTTCTAAATAAATCCCTCGATTTGTAAATCTTTATTGCTCCGAGTGCGTCCATCTCCTTTGCGAGTCGGCCACGAAGTGACCACATATCTCTTTCTATACTTTTCTTCAACTAAGAACACATCCTGAATTTCCCATGGGAAAATGTTGCTTCTCAATCTCAAGTTGTCGGGAGTGCCCTGTTTCATGTCGATCAATAATTATCCGTGGGGTTTTGTGGTGGCATACTCGTACGATTTCATAAAGTAGTTTGTCTTTTTGGGAAACATTTGTTGGGCCATGATCATGGCCTGTGATACGTCTCTGGGATTTTTAAACAGACCTAGGTAATGAGCATTCAGACTGATGGTTCTGTGATACTTGTTTTTGTTGAACAGATTCTGAACCAGCAGCATGACACTAATATTTTTATGGTGAGAATATTTCGTGAAGAGATGCGAAATAGATTCGGTGACCGAATTAATCATATCGTCTAAAACAAGCAGGTGTCTCTCTCTCTGGGATCCAAGGTGTCAAGGTCGGGGAGTCCTTGTACAAAGTCGACATTCTTCATGGTTCCATAAATGGTCTGGTACACATGGTAGCACCACGTTATTTGATTGGGTCTTGGCATCATCATGTGCTTCACGTTTTGTACGAATCGACGTACAAACATCGTTTTTCCACTTCCGGTGGGTCCTGCTATGACGCTGGTAAAGGGATGGGCCCACGGCATGAAATGGTCGTCCAAGTATCCTTTGGGTACGTCGAAAGCAAGGGGATCATCTGTCGGATGTATGAAAAAATTTTCGCCAACTGGGTCATTGGGCAAGCTTTCTTGATTTTCATCCTGGATCGATTGGCGAAGTCCATTCATCAAAGTATCTTGGTTTTCTTTCCTCAAAGCATATTGGTGTAGTTCTGTCATCAAAGTATCGTAGTCCGATGAACCAGTTTGCATTGATTCTCTCTTTCTAAGGTTGTGTGTTGCTGGACAGGATGCGTATGTGGACTGTATTGGTCTGTTTGCATGGTGCTCGTGGCGTGATAGACGCAGTGATCCTTACGATGGTCTAGAATAAGGAGAACACGTTGTTCCACTCCGATGGGGTAGATCAATTGAAGCTTGGTATCCATGAGTTTTCCTAAAATGACGTTTCATATTATACCTTCTTGTAAAGATCATCTTGCATTCTGGACAGGTCGTGGTTATCTTGTAAACGACGACCTTCTTCTTCGACAACTGAGAACAAATGATAACAATTCTTATTTACTTTTACTTTTAAGACTATTTTTTGCAAGTCTTCTCGCTGATATTCCTTCCATATTCTAACCCCACCTTTTGAGGCTATATTTGGTTCTTTATCCCCTTTCTTTCTATTGACCCCTTAATATTGACTCTTGACTCTTACTCCCGACTCCTGACTCTGACTCCGACTCCTGACTCTGACTCTTAACTCTAACGACTCTTTACGCCGACTCTTGACTCTTACGTCCGACTCTAACGACTCTTGGCTCCGACTCTTGACTCCCACCACAACTCTAACGACTCTTGATTCCTACTCCGACTCTTCACGACTCTTGACTCCGGCTCTTGACTCCTACCCCGACTCTAACGACTCTTGACTCGGACTTTACTCCGATTTTACTCCGACTCTTTACTTAACGACTCTTTACTCCGGCTCTTGACTCCCCTCCCGACTCTTACGACTCTTTTCTCCGGCTCTTGACTCCCCAACTCGACTCTAACGACTCTTGACTCCGAATCGACTCCGACTCTTGACTTTTAATCCCGACTCTAACGATTCTTGACTCTTACCCCTGACTTAACGACTCTTGTCTCTACTCTACTGATTCTAATCACCTACTATTTTCCGTTCACTCCTCCTAACCTTAACTATTTCTATTTTAACTCTTAACCTTAACCTGACATGAGGTTAAACACTATACTCGGCGTCACATAAATAACATACTGTTAAAATTTGAATAAAAATATTTTCTACGACTTTATTGACACCAACCGTCGTTTAAATTGTCTTAAATGACTTGCTCATTCGTTTAGCCAAACAGCTTCTCAAAAACAAGTCGCTTATTAGCTTAAATCATGCGTAACAAATCCTTACGGAAAAGTCCCATACTAATATCCGCCATGTTGGTTTTTACGGGACGATTTGTTTACAAACGAAGTTCGTAAGTTCCCGTCGAACTCCGGTGACAATCGTCTGCTTGATCAACTTCTCGGTATTGTACGTTGTTCGCATAAAATAAATCCGAGATATCCGAAATAACGCCGAAGTGCATTCTGGGTTCTTCGGTTTTTGGACAAACCATTTAAACGTAAACAACATCTCCTAGCAACCCGATCACTGTAAACATGGCCGACTTTTTACAATGTAAATATTGGCACCTAGAATTAAAATCTGACCGGAATTTAACAATTCAATGTTTAGGGAGAAGCCGTTTGGCTAAACGAATGAGCAAGTCATTTAAGACAATTTAAACGAGGTAGGTGTCAATAAAGTCGTAGAAAATATTTTTATTCAAATTCTCTAAGTTTATTACAAACATTAACCCTAAACATAACCCAGAACTGAAACAAGTACATGTATCTTACCCTTACCCGATAAGTAACTCTAGATATAACTTTAATCAAAGGCCTCAAGCTAGACCATCAAGACCAACACCATACACAAGACCTAAGTCTAGATCTAACTTAAACCGAAACATAACCTAGACCTATCTCTAGACTTAATCCTAACCCTAACCCTAACTTAACCATAACCATAGACAAACATCAGCATCTGATCCCGACCTTAAACATAACCCTAAGCCTAACCCAACACTTTACCATAAACTTAACCCTTGTCATTGACCTGAGCCTATAACTAACGGTTGACTCTAACCCTTACCACTAACCCTAACCCGAACATAATCATAACCCTGGACAAACATCAACATCTTACCCCAACCATAAACATAACCCTAAGCCTAACCCAACACTTTACCATAAACTAAACCCTTGTCATAGACCTAAGTCTAGATCTAACTTTAACCGAAACATAACCTAGACCTATCTCTAGACCTAATCCTAACCATAGACATTACCTTATCCCTAGACAAATACTAAGACCTGGTCCCAACCCTACACTTAATCATAAGCGTAGACATAACCCTATACCGAACTGTAGATTTAAGTGTAATCAACTGAAGACCTAGCCCAAGATCTAACCGTATCCAGGACGAAGAACTTACCCTAGATCTAACCGTATCCAGGACGAAGAACTTACCCTAGATCTAACCGTATCCAAGACGAAGACCTAACCCTAGACATAACCTTATCCCTAGACAAATACTAAGACCTGGTCCCAACCCTACACTTAATCATAAGCGTAGACATAACCCTATACCGAACTGTAGATTTAAGTGTAATCAACTGAAGACCTAACCCTAGATCTAACTGTATCTAAGACGAAGAACTTACCCAAGATCTAACACTACATCTGACCCTAACCCGTGACTTAAAACCCTCCCTAAAACACTTATCCCAGCTTTTACTCTAACTCTCTTTAGCCCGGTCTTTTCTATGTTTACTCAACACTAACTTTACCAGTCGAGGGATTTATTTAGAAGAGGTCACCAGTCGTGATGCCATACACGTGCAATGGACGACAGGAAGGGCACAATGCAAACCAAAGAATGAACTGACAAAAGAAAGTGAGGCCCCAAAAAGACCTCGTGGTAGACCAGCTAGAGGAAAGAAAAAAGTCGACCAGAAAACAGATGTGACACTTATAAATTGAACTGTACAGAGAGGATTTCGGAACAAAGATCGTGTAGCTGTAAAACGTACAACGTCAGAATATCAAATACTAATGGAAACCAGAGCAGAATATCGTGCATCCTTGTATAAGAAACAACGCCCTTTAAGAAATCAAGAAAGTTACAAAAGTTCAATTAGATGAATCATATTCATCTGCGATGCCAGAACCTGAGAGGATAGTTCATCAAGAAAAAGGAGGAGCTATATGGGAAATACAACGAACACCACCAGAAGTCATGTTACCGAGGAACGAAAGGAAGAGAAGGTTAGATAGAGTGGAAAAAACAACCTTAACGCCAATGATATTCGGACGGCAAGAATACTCATATTAAAGCGGAATCTTAAGGACATGGGATCGTGAAATTACTTAATGGGGAAGAATAACACTTGATGGAACAGACAATTGAGCAGGACCCGGATTTGAAAAACAGACGACACCCGGACGAATGAAACAATGAATATGAATTGTAAATAAAATATAAAAGAAAGAACATCTTGTTGTGTAATAAATCTATACTAAAGAAAAACCTTACAAAAGAGGATAGCTCGAAACCTCAGCATAACAAACATTTACTATTAGAGCCTCATAACACGGGTCAAAGTTTGAGTGTAAGTAACTTGAAAACATCCCATAGCAGTAAAAAGTTCAATGTCCTTATAAAAAACATCATACAATACTTAAACGTTCCAAATGTAAACACCAATTGTACACCTTACCATTGCCAGGATCATCAATAGTGGTTAGTCAAAATTTCAAACTGAATACAAAAAATATTAAACATAATTGAACGAAAATAATTGAAACAACGATAAAAAATAATGTAAGAGAGGTAAACATTACACAACATATCCTTACACCTGAAATATAGTCATAAAGCACGATAAAAAGCGGTTAAAAATCAATACACGGGCTATTGAAATCACCAGTAAAATGGGAAGTTTGACATGAAACATCTATTCAAATAAAAGAAATTCAAATCAAAATTTAAAATCTATTCAAAGTGCCCATTCAATTTGGCATTATTACACAAAGACATGAAATTACAAACAAATAATTTACACACAAAAAAATGAAAAAAAAAAAAATAAATAAAAAAAATAAAAAAACATTGAACGTTAATGCAAATGTAGAATTAAAAAAAGCAATATAAACAAAAAAAGATAACTCTAGTCATCAGATTCCTCCCTTTCTTATACTTACCTATTTACACCATACTATGTAATGACACGAGTCGTTTCCTCCCTCCTTACCATTAAGGCCCCTTCCTACACCAAAAGATCCCATGTTCCCTTTATTGGTCCCCCATTCAAGTTCACTTTCGGTCACCCAAGGTCCACTTCCCGTCATAACCACGGTCCCTCCTTCTGGTCCCCCTCCCTCTACCGGTCACTTTTGGTCCACGGCCACCGGATGTGACGTCATGCACATGCGCATTGGAACTAATCCACCTGTTATCCACCTGAACAATACTAATCGTTTCCCACATGTATACTACTGCCATTAGTCGATAAGTAGCATCATTATCCACAACTCATAGAATGTGGTTAAAACATTGATTTAGTATTTTGTTAATAATATCTGTTTTCAGTTACGAAAATTCTTTTTTTTTTTTTAGATTTTCCGAACCGAATAATTTATAAATGTATTTTGTTAAATTTTATTTGGCATAAGTTATCATTCTATTTGTTATATGCCAGTTTGGGTAGTAATTCTATGCTGTCGGCGAACACTCAGAAATATTTTCGTTTTTGTACTATTGTGCTATTGGCTATATACCATAATTTAAGGACCGTCATATAGTGATTCCGCTTCATGTACCTTTCCTATCCTAATCAAGAAAGCTTGCAGATATTCAGCTGATTATTAGTTTGTTGATGTCCAATTCATCAATTGGTTGTATATCGTTTTATTCAAATACAAAAACAATAACGGACCATGGATTTTGAAATATTTTTTTTTCAGAACTTTTCTTAACTGGTCCATGCTCCTAGTTTTTAGTGGAGTCCGAGTTGCTCATTTACTTTTGTTACTTTGTATGTATGATTTTAGTTACTTTATGTTCTTTGTTGTGTATGTCTGTTTTCCGCTATAACCTTGGTTCCCTTGATTACTCCTTAACTCTTGTATATATAAATTAGTACAATCCCATCCACAAATAGGGCTTGAAGATACTACATGTATTAGACCTCCATTACGCCCTGAAATGATCTTAATCAATATAAATCCTCGCTTAAAACAATAAAGATATTTTCAATCTTAAAATCGTAGGAGAAATTCCTGTAAAAATGGCCATTTTGGTATTTTTGTTTAGTAGTAACACGAATTTCGGATTTTTATGGCGTGAGACACAATTTATCGAATATTGCTTAAATCCGATTTTTTTACCATTAAGAGTGCCAAAACAGTTTCACTATAAGATCTGCATGCTGAAGAATGTCAAATTTAGTGTTATTTATTTTTCAACTAGTTTGTCACAGAGACAGAAATTCTACCAAAGGCAGTCAATGGACCCTAAATAATGATAAGAAAATTCCCACATCCGGGATTTTCGACTGGCCTCTGAAACGACAAATGTAAAGATTCAGTGAAATGGGCATCATAGTATACACATAACACTTAACAAACAAAATAAAAAAAATAATATCAATGAATAGGACAATAACATAAAGGGTTACCAGGTTAAATCGTAACTGCCAAGGGGCCCCTTTCCCCTAATCAATTTGTAAAATTTATTTAAATAGCTGTTTTTTCTGCATATATTAAAATGTGTTTATCAAGGATTTATTGTAGTCCCCCACCCTGGTGCCCCCCTTGGGTGATTCTCCGGATCCGCCAATATAGAAGTTGTAGGCAACAAAACTCAAAATAACACGCGATTACACTCAAATATAAAGTTCAATATGAAAATAACACAAACATAAAACAATAAACACAGGACTACTTACTGTCACTCAATGATAATAAACACAGGACTACTTACTGTCACTCAATGATAATAAACACAGGACTACTTACTGTCACGCAATGATAATAAACACAGGGCTATTTACTGTCACGCAATGATAATAAACACAGGACTACTTACTGTCACTGAATGATAATAAACACAGGACTACTTACTGTCACTGAATGATAATAAACACAGGACTACTTACTGTCACGCAATGATAATAAACACAGGACTACTTACTGTCACTGAATGATAATAAACACAGGACTACTTACTGTCACTGAATGATAATAAACACAGGACTACTTACTGTCACGCAATGATAATAAACACAGGACTACTTACTGTCACGCAATGATAATAAACACAGGGTTATTTACTGTCACTGAATGATAATAAACACAGGGTTACTTACTGTCACTGAATGATAATAAACACAGGACTACTTACTGTCACTGAATGATAATAAACACAGGACTACTTACTGTCACTGAATGATAATAAACACAGGGCTACTTACTGTCACGCAATGATAATAAACACAGGACTACTTAATGTCAGGCAATGATAATAAACACAGGACTACTTACTGTCACTCAATGATAATAAACACAGGACTACTTACTGTCACTGAATGATAATAAACACAGGACTACTTACTGTCACTGAATGATAATAAACACAGGACTACTTACTGTCACGCAATGATAATAAACACAGGACTACTTACTGTCACTGAATGATAATAAACACAGGACTACTTACTGTCACGCAATGATAATAAACACAGGGCTACTTACTGTCACTGAATGATAATAAACACAGGGTTACTTACTGTCACTGAATGATAATAAACATAGGACTACTTACTGTCACTGAATGATAATAAACACAGGGCTACTTACTGTCACTGAATGATAATAAACACAGGGCTACTTACTGTCACTGAATGATAATAAACACAGGGCTACTTACTGTCACTCAATGATAATAAACACAGGACTACTTACTGTCACTCAATGATAATAAACACAGGACTACCTACTGTCACTGAATGATAATAAACACAGGACTACCTACTGTCACTGAATGATAATAAACACAGGACTACCTACTGTAACTGAATGATAATAAACACAGGACTACCTACTGTCACTCAATGATAATAAACACAGGACTACTTACTGTCACTGAATGATAATAAACACAGGACTACTTACTGTCACTGAATGATAATAAACACAGGGCTACTTACTGTCACTGAATGATAATAAACACAGGGCTACTTACTGTCACTGAATGATAATAAACACAGGACTACTTACTGTCACTGAATGATAATAAACACAGGACTACCTACTGTCACTGAATGATAATAAACACAGGGCTACTTACTGTCACTGAATGATAATAAACACAGGACTACTTACTGTCACGCAATGATAATAAACACAGGACTACTTACTGTCACGCAATGATAATAAACACAGGGTTATTTACTGTCACTGAATGATAATAAACACAGGGTTACTTACTGTCACTGAATGATAATAAACACAGGACTACTTACTGTCACTGAATGATAATAAACACAGGACTACTTACTGTCACTGAATGATAATAAACACAGGACTACTTACTGTCACTGAATGATAATAAACCCAGGACTACTTACTGTCACGCAATGATAATAAACACAGGACTACTTACTGTCACTGAATGATAATAAACACAGGACTACTTACTGTCACGCAATGATAATAAACACAGGACTACTTAATGTCACGCAATGATAATAAACACAGGACTACTTACTGTCACGCAATGATAATAAACACAGGACTACTTACTGTCACTGAATGATAATAAACACAGGACTACTTACTGTCACGCAATGATAATAAACACAGGACTACTTACTGTCACTCAATGATAATAAACACAGGACTACTTACTGTCACTGAATGATAATAAACACAGGACTACTTACTGTCACGCAATGATAATAAACACAGGATTACTTACTGTCACTGAATGATAATAAACACAGGACTACTTACTGTCACTGAATGATAATAAACACAGGACTACTTACTGTCACTGAATGATAATAAACACAGGACTACTTACTGTCACTGAATGATAATAAACACAGGGTTACTTACTGTCACTGAATGATAATAAACACAGGACTACTTACTGTCACTGAATGATAATAAACACAGGACTACTTACTGTCACTGAATGATAATAAACACAGGACTACTTACTGTCACTGAATGATAATAAACACAGGGTTACTTACTGTCACTGAATGATAATAAACACAGGACTACTTACTGTCACGCAATGATAATAAACACAGGACTACTTACTGTCACGCAATGATAATAAACACAGGGTTACTTACTGTCACTGAATGATAATAAACACAGGGCTACTTACTGTCACTGAATGATAATAAACACAGGACTACTTACTGTTAAATCATCATTTAACACATGTGCATGGTATTTGAGTACTTCTCCGTCTAAGAATCAGGCAAAATGTGTATATGAGGTGTGGCACACGAAGAAAAAAACCACAGATTTTATTGTATTAACCAAGTATTTATACCCGATAACCTACAGAAATAGCCATCAAAGTTTTTGTTAAGTTTGTCTTTTTAAGATATAGATAGGTAAGATTTAGTTGAAATGCACCATGGAAAAAAGGTGGGAAAATTTTCCCGCACTTTTCCCCAATATAAGCAGTCAAAGTCACATATTCTTCAGGATAAATTTTGATAGCTTTTCAGTTGTTTTTCTATATGTATTGAATACAATGTATATTTGAGGCAACAAATACCAAATTGAGAATTATGATGTACCACTCATTGCCTGATTCATATACTAAATGGTACTTTTAAGAGGTACATTTTGATCTCGTATTAAGCTAGAATGGACCTATAAAGCTATAGCACCCATCTGCAACAAAAGGTGTTTCAGTAATCTAGCCCTTTAAGCTTGTTTATCATAAATAATGAAGGAAGTCTTAGTGTTTTTTTAAAGTAATGAACTGTACATTTACTGCAAAATTATAAACTCAGTACTAGGATAATGTAATCTATAGGAGACGTAACTTGGCCAGGTTCAGTAAAAACGTAAATATCAATCATATTCTTATTACAAATCCCGGTATGCTGTACACGTGTTTTTAGGACAAACTTCTCATTAGTAGCATTAGACCCAAAGGTAGATGGAGCCCAAAATTATCTTCGATATTCTTTAAAAAAAGTAGCTATGTTTATTATTTTAAACTACATAACGAAAATATACAATTAACGTATCTATACATATCTTGGGTTACTCTTCAACTATACAAGTAGTTTTTGTACAGGTATAAACAAGGTTGAACAGGCTAAAAAAACACTGTATGATCAATAATTTAATATTTCCAGTTGATCACCAACTTAAACTGTTTGGTGCCAAAATCTGTCCATATTCGACGCATTCTCCTTGAAATTTTGGGGGCTCGAAAAAAATAAAGCATATATGGAAAAAATCATTTACATTTTTGAAAAATTTCTTTGGTGTGAGAACGTCAACACTACATTTTATGGTTACAGTTAGTTAGGTAGATTTAGACTTGATATTCAGGTGAAGATGAAACTGATTTGTTTTTGGCATTAACAAGTTACTAACGACAATAAGTTTCGGGGAAATTGTATTTGCTATAACTGAATATGTTTAACGATGGGGCCGTTCTTGTAATTGGATTACATGTATTAAAAAGAAAATGACAAATCAAGAAATATTTAAATTTCAAGACCATACAGAAACAGTTTGCCTCAAGTGTGGTTGAGGTTTTAGAAACACTAAAAATCAAATATATATACATAGACTATTTTCAAATCATGCAGGGTATGTATATAAATGTTTTGATTTGTTGAATCTACAAGAAACTAAAAACACACATTAATTTTAACACAAACACTCCATTAATTGTTTTTGTACATTTTCTCCGTTGATAAGTAAGACGACACTATTGTTAATTACGTTCATAATGTTTGTAAGCTGTTTAATAAGGTCCTACTGTCATCATGAACATGATAAGAACAATTATTAAGAATTCATCGTTGGATTTGGTTGTTGTGTAATTGTGTTGCCTTGTCTATGATACCTGATTGATCGAAAGAATCATACTTTGAAATAAAAATTGCCCAGATATTAACACTTAGATTTTGGTTATGTTCTACTACAGAATAAGTACAGAAATCTTACCGCTAGAAGTTTTACACTACAACCAGTCAAAAAATATTTCACGATAAGTAGCAAACATGAACATAGGAAGAGTTGTTTTTAGGGCCCAACAAATGTATTTATACAGTTTCAGTGATTATCTTATGATATGACGAATCATTCACTGTCTGGATTTTAGACAGAACCGAACCATACTGGTTGTACATGTACTCCAATTACAACTAGTGACATCATAGGTGGACACATTCTAGAATATCTGTCACGGACAGGGAAGCCGAATGTCAAACACTCAAATATTCCAACGAAATCAAAGGTAAACTTATCTTATAACCAAAGAAACATATCGCAAACATTTTACTCCATTTATTTGATTAAACTCGCCGAAGCATAAAACCTATAAATATCTTAATTCATTAACAAAAACGACAAACTACTCAAAGGAATATACTTCTCAGCAGAATCTATATCCACTGTATCAGCTGGTGTTATACCAATAACCATAGCTTTAATGGTATATGTACAATCATTTATTATCTACAATAAGATAAAAAGCAATTGCGTTATCAGGTTTTTCAGCGCTGTGTTGTTACGTTTACTACGGTAACCATTATTAAAGTCAGTGATGTAGGCATAACTTTGCCAACACAACAAAAATGTCGAATTCCCTGGTTTAAGTCCTTACTGAGATTGACATTTTTGTAAAATCATTAAATAAGAAAAAAACTCTTTATCGATACAAGTTACAAAATTAATTAAAATAAAAACTCTTTATCGGTACAAGTTACACAATTAATTAAA
This sequence comes from Perna viridis, assembly GCA_037379345.1. NCBI lineage: Eukaryota > Metazoa > Mollusca > Bivalvia > Mytilida > Mytilidae > Perna > Perna viridis. The sequence goes on along the minus strand of CM074516.1, from coordinate 48,238,009 downwards.
ATAAAAGTTTTCAGAGTGTTTCTTAATAAGTGACAATGAAAAACAAATATCTAGGAGTTGCAAAACTTAAATTGAATTTATATTAAACTAAGATCAATTCTGCAAATCACTTCATATTAACATTATTTAAAAAGTAGGATATCGAAAAAAAAATATTAAATATAAAATGTTACATTTTGTATTTTCATATACATACTTTTACTTCTTGGGTACCCAGAATAGAATTTGGAGAACCTGTAAGTTACATGGGTATTGCCATATGCATGCTTCCATTTGTGTTTTATTTCTGGTGTTGTTACTCTAATCCAATAGCCATAGCTATATAATAATTTTAAGAGATGATGTAATTTTGCTTTGATTTGATTTTACTTCTAGTTATCTAAAACCATTAGTAAAATACCTTTTTGATATTTGATTACAAAATATAACAGCCTCATAAGAGAGAAGGAATAGGTCAGCAAGTAGCGAAAGAAGAACACATTTTTCCCCATTGGAATGCCGACCGTTTGTAGAAAAATGCGTCCACCACACTGGACAAATATGTTGTCGATAAAAAAATTCAGCATTTTTAAAGCATCTTCTACGGTATATTTGGAAGATGATTTGGAATTGTTTTTTTTTATAAAGTATAAGGAATATCTACTAAGACCTACATATTTGTATCTAGGTGTGCCGTCTGTTTTTGGGTTACAACGATGTATAATGTTTTTGAGTGGGAATTCTAACTGAGGTTGGGAAGTAGATGTATACAGATTCGAAAAATTATAGGTTTTAATGCTATTTTATTCTGATTATAATCTTGAATTGAGGGTTTCCAGAAGATCTGTCGAACTTTTCAGGATCCACATTGAATTAATACCACTACGGAAGTAACAGGTGTCTTGGTAGGATTGGATACCCTCTAGTGCTATTGGATAAACACATGGACGCCATTCTCCAATTTAATGATTATCAATGGAGAAAACATTAGAACTGTAAGTAAATCAAACAATATCATTATTTGGCATAGGTATACCAAATTATTGCTATTTTGTTTATACTCCATTAAAACAAAATAAAATATTTAAATGTCTCTATCATATTCCGGGTGGTTAGTTACAAAATACGTATACATCTTTGGTGTATCCAACTGCACTATAAAAACTGATTTGTTCAACGCGTCATAGTTTTCATTTCTTCTTTCGTCTATTCCGGACTTGACTTTTATGAGCAACTCGGCGAGTGTTTCTAGAAAAGCAGAGGACGCTTACCCTACCAGTGCACCTACTCCATGCTCATAGTCTTTAGTGGCGTCCGGGTTGCTCATATATTTTTGTTACTTTGTATGTACATGTATTATTTAGTTACTTTATGTTGTTTGTTATGTTTGTCTGTTTTCCATGTCTAGTCTTTGTCTCTGTATCACATTCTTTTACGAAAAAGCAAGACCACCACACCTTTAGAAAGCGAAAAAATGCTGCAAACATGTTACGACGTCAGAAGTCAGGTGCAGTGAAAATTGTTAACAGTTAACAATATCTGATATTTAAAAGGCCCACTTAAGTAAGATTATGTTACGTTTTTATAATCTGTTTACCAAAAAAAATGCAAAGTTTATAATTTTAAATTTATAATGTTTTTATATTTATTATCACTATTATCTTTATTATTTTTACGTGTGTAGAAGATGCAAAGGCGCCTAATACTATATGTTTTACTAACTTTTGCTATCTATTTCATATGTTTGTTATTTCTTTAAAATCGATGGACGCTATAAAATGTCTAATACTATTGACCAAACTTTACGACAAACGTGATGACTTTTCATTCAGAATTGTCAACTTTCCTTTCATCTGTGGCATCTTCGGCTCCTGCGTATGGAGTGTTCATATCACAACTCATACGTTATGCCAGAGCTTGCCGAAACTACGCAGACTTTTTGTATCGCGCTAGAACTCTAACAAATAGGCTTCTGGAACAGGGTTATGTTGCTACAAGATTGAAGTCATCACTACAGAAGTTTTATGGTCGTCATCATGAACTCGTGGATCGTTATGGTGTATCCAACACCATGAAAACTGATTTATTCAACGGGTCATAGTTTTCCTTTCCTCGTTTGTCTACCCTGGACTTGACTTTTTATGAGCAACTCGGCGGGTGTTTCTAGAAAAGCAGAGGACACTTATTCTACCGGTACACCTGGTCCATGCTCCCAGTTTTAGTGGAGTCCGAGTTGCTCATTTACTTTTGTTACTTTGTATGTATGATTTTAGTTACTTTATGTTCTTTGTTGTGTATGTCTGTTTTCCATGTCTGGTCTTTGTCCCTGGAATACATTCTTTTGATTACCGCTATAGCCTTGGTTCCCTTGATTTTTCTTTTATATTATTAAAAAGGAAATGGTCAAATGAAAAAGCATACAATGGGCACTGTTGCATTTTTTTCAAAAAATAAAATTCTCCTGGACAAGAGCGAAGGTGTTTTTTTACACCGAAGAAAAAAATGAACATAAGTTTTTATATATTTTGAAAAAAAAAACACTTGAAAGACAAACATTTGCCATGTGTTTTTTATATGTTTAGGAGCATGATGAAAAAATAAATGAAAATATATTTTTCGGGTGTAATAGTTAATTCCTAGGAAAACAGATAATAATAAGCTATATGTTTGCCATCTATGTATAAAATGGCTCAGTTTTGAGATCATATGTTTTCACTAGTTTTTAAATCTTCAAAAAATGAATTTCTATACTGGCCTGAACGCATCTTTTAAAACATATGAGAATTTTATGTTTCAATTTTTTTTTCTGTGTACAGATACATCTGAATACATTTAATTTTGGGGTTCGTTGGTTCTTTCATTAAACCCAAACAAAACTTCGTTATTTTTCAAACATTACTAACATTCTTTATCTTGATAGCAATATGAAACTACGCCTAGCATAACGTTGAGGTCGACATTAATCAAAGCGCCGATGGCGTTGAACCTCAGAAGTCATGAGATATTTATAAGTATTTTAAACTATAATCCGCTGATTGTAATTTTTCTTTCTGCATTTCCAAAAAGGTTAATTTTTTACAACGTGATCAGCGTTTTCATGGTAAAGATCGATGGTAAATGAAAGTTATTGACCAAACTTTTCATTCAGAATTGTCACCCTTCCTTTCATCTGAGGCATCATCCTTTCAGCACCTGCGTATGAAGTTTCATATCAAAGCTAATACGTAATGCGTGAGCTGGTCTTAACTACATGTACACATACTTTTTGTATCGCGCTAGACTTCTTACAGTTCGGCTTCTGGAACAGGGGTATGTTGCTACAAGATTAAAGTCATTACTACAGAAGTTATATGGTCGTCATCACGAACTCGTGGATCGTTACAGTGTATCCATCTGCACTATGAAAACTGCTTTGTTCAACGTGTCATAGTTTTCTTTTCCTCTTTCGTCTACCTTGGATTTGACTTTTTATGACAACTCGTCGGGTGTTTCTAGAAAAGCAGAGGACGCTTACCCTGCCGGTGCACATGGTCCGTTTGCTTTTGTTAGTTTGTATTTATCATTTTGGTTGCTCTATGTTCTTTGTTTGCCTGTTTTCAATGTCTGGTGTTTGTCCCTGGATTACATTTTTTTGATTCCCGCTAGAATCTTGGTTCCCTTGATTACTCTTCTGCCAATAAGCAAATATTAAAAGAAAATTGACTAACATATTATACATGTACTCGGTGTAATTTCCATCCCTTTATTTATTTTACCAGTTGTATTCTCTCTAGTCAGTATTGTCTTGACAATCATTCTGTGTTTATTGATTAAAAACAGAACAAAACTAAAACATTAATACTTGTAGTTGGTTTGTTAAACTTAGTCCAATTCTGCTCTCTTTGTTTCAAAGCGATACATTGTTGACAAAAGACAAAAATACCTTTGACAGAAAGAAACTAAACAAACAATTGTTTGTATTAGACCATGTCTGATTATAAAAGTACTCAAATTGATCAAACGGTATCTATTTGTATGCTGTAAAGTCGTAAATATCATTGGAAAATCCTCACTTTAAACTTTCAGTTGTTATAGACGCTCAATTTTAGTTGTTGGATGCTTTCGACGAGTTCAGCGCTTTGATCATATAAAGCGGCAATCAATTGCGATTTGGGCAGTTGAGAAACTTTGAGGACAATTGCAAGCAACCGGGTTGCTTCGAAATTATAATTTCTCCATGTAGGGAATGGTCGCAGACCCATCGAAAAGATTCTTCATGTCTTTGTCCCTGGATTATATTCTTTTGATTTCTTGTAATTATTAATGGGTTTGATTTAATACAGTGTTTCTATGACAAGGAAGCGACGTGGGGAGCAAGTTGCTCATAAAATTGGTGTCTGTGAGCAACCAGGAAACTAGGTGTCTCGGGAGGAAGGCGCTTACATTAGGAACATATTCTCTGGTTTTTGATAACTTATTTTCATGTTTTTCATGTTTGATGAACTAATTTATACTTTGTTTTCTATCCAGAGGTGTAATGTTCAGTTGTTTTCAATTTCGAAATGGATGCGTTAGCCGACGCTATTGAAGTACACGGTGAAATACTTTTTAAGTAAGTTTATTTTAGATTTTCATTACTTCAGATATTAAGCCGGAATTATGTATAATGATTTTAGAGTGTAATCAAGAAATCATTTTGAAACTCGTATTAATTGGTAAAAGATAAATAATTGATATTAAGTTACTGTAAATAGCTGTTTGACAGGTAAACATAAAATGACAAAATGCTGCAATCTATTTTTTTCTTTCAAGATAAGTAAAGATTGAAACTGTTATTGTCCATTTGTTTTTTGACTCTTGCGTCTATTTGTTTCCGATCTTTTTACCACAATATCCATACTTAAAACACCCTCTTGCTTTACACAAAGAATCAGTTTTTACTTGCTCGTCAAGTGAAAGAATTAACTTTAAAATTCGTTAACCTCTAAATGAAAAAAAACACAGTCCTTTATTTTTTTTAACATTCCCCACTCTTGTTACTTTATTTTAGTCACCAATAGTCAGTTTGTTGATTTTACAATGTGTATAAGTAATTAACATAAGAGATGCAACCTTGACCTATCACATGGCAAATTTATCAAAAAAACTCATTTTTTTTTTATGAATGATCTAACCATTCTTTAAAAAAGGCTTTTAAATGCTTTAGACCGTATGAAGTAGGAATATGACCATATGACACATATAAACACAAAATATTCTTGTTTGTTTTGTTGGTTTTTGTTTGTTTGTTTTATATGTATACTGTTATAACTGACTCCACCAAGTTACTCATCACTCCTTTGGCGAGCATGTTTATTTACTTTTATCTGTTTATTTACATGAATGAATTATTGGAACAAATAGTTACACAATTATGCAACTATGATGAGAACGATATGTGAAATACTTAGACTAAGCACTTTGTTTAAATATATTATAAAAATAACAACTCTTAAAGTTGAACTGTGTATAATAAACAAGAAAATGACTTAAAAAACACATAAATTTATTTCATATTATTTCACAAGAACAATGTTCCTTTTGGATACTGTCGACGGTTCAACCTAAAATATATATATAAAAAAAATAAATGTCATTTAGTTAGTATTTTGAAATGTGTTAATATATCAAATATACTTTCCACTCTATTTATCTATGTATATATTTAACACACACAAACTGTAAAAGTTTATTCAGAGGAATACAATTATAATTGCTTTAATACATAATATACAATATAATAACTTACACGAATTAGTTTCGCATATGAAATAGTACCCACTGTAGCAGGAAAAATTGTACCAATATCCATAGTTCCTTTGATACATAACAACACAGTTGTTATCTGAAAGCACAGATTAAATGTCTTCTTGAATTGACATTTATGACATATACAATAATAAAATGACAAATATTTTTAATTTTGGCAGAACAAATATATTGAATAGTTTTCAAGATTTAATACAACATGCTGTAATTGGGCAGTGTCTTGTTTATATACATGTTTTTGTGAAATCGATTCTAAAGGAAAACTATTGACCAAACTTTACGACAAACGTGATGACGTTTCATTCAAAATTGTCAACTTTTCATCTGTGACAACATTCCTTCAGCACCTGCGTATGGAGTGATCATATCATAACTCATACGTTGTACCAGAGCTTGCCAAGACTACGCAGACTTTTTGTATCTCGCTAGAATTCTAACAAACAGGCTTTTGGAGAAGCGTTATGTTGCTACGAGATTGAAGTCATCACTACAAAAGTTTTATGGTCGTCATCATGAACTCATGGATCATTACGGTGTATCCATCTGCGCCATGAAAACTGATTTGTTCGACGTGTCATAGTTTTCCTTTCCTCTTTTTATGAGCAGCTCGGCGGGTTTTTTCTAGAAAAGCAGAAGACGCTTACCGCACCGGTGCATCTGGTCCATGCTCCCAGTTTTTAGTGGAGTCCGAGTTGCTAATTTTCTTTTGTTATTTTGTATGTATGATTGTAGTTACTTTATGTTCTATGTTATGTTTGTCTTTTTTCCATGTCTGATCTTTGTCCCCTGGATTCAATTTTTTTTATTTCTGCTATAACCTTGGTTCCCTTGATTACTCTTTGTAAATACATTCAGTTTATGTTAGATAACACAGAAAATCGATTTTTATTCGGCATTCAAGCAATTGAAGCTGACGATTTGACTAAAATGTAAAAACAATAGACAGTTATATAAACAAACTGGAGATAACAAAAACAAGACAACACACAAAAACTATGAACACACTTTGTCGGAATGTGAAAGTAGAGGAGAGCTTACTGTTACTTCGCGGATATCCACTATAGAATTTGGAATACGTCACACTGGCGTTGTCATAGGAATGCTTCCATTTGTATTTGACCTCCGATGCCGTTACTCCAATCCAGTAGTAAGTGTTTACTAAATTTCATTGTAAATAGATTATTAGTTAGATTCTTTGTAACATGAAATTTACAGAGTGTTAAATTGATTGCATGTATTTTATCATGTGAACATTCTGCCTTCCAAACATTTGTACGGTTTGATTTAAACAATTGATGTTTATTCAAATCTTTTTTTATATCTTAAAGTAATGTATAATTGTGGTAATAAATAGTTCGTATTATGCAGACTAACCTGGTACCCTTTGGGAAACCCATCGGTTTTCTGAACTGCTATCTATTTTCACCAAATAGCCACCCAAATCTTTACATCGGCTCTGAAGAAAAAAATTTTCAGGATAACTGCATCAATACATACTTCATTTGTTTTAAATGTCTTTATTTTGAAAGAAGTTCATTTCATCATTCATTTATAATAATACTATGAAGCACTATGCATCACGTATTAAGCATATAAAATATAGAATTAATTTGATATCATCGCTGAGAACAGGTTAATTAAAAATTTGTTAAAAATTGTTGTCAACGAGATGCATGTACACAGCAGAAATTGCCACACATGATACTCATATGAAATGAGCGTGATATAATAGTCATATGATTATCATATGCTTTTCAGAAATACATGATTATCATATGTTACACATTTTGGCTGTGTACATATAGCCTTTTACCACAGCGTTTTTCCAACTTGCACCATCCTTTGAATACATATAGCAATGCCCATCTGGTCCTTTCTCTGACAACCATTGCGATTCTAGCAGGAATTATGAAATAAAAAGTTTTATATTGTTATGATTCAACAACAATTGAGTTGAGTTTACATTACCAAAGGTACACACATTTCAGATTTCAGATAATAAACAGTTTTAAAAAATCACAAATGTCAATTATCTTTTTTTATATTTTTATTGTTTTCAAGAATCTATTCATTGTCACAAAATATTGTCACGGCATATAAAGTTATCATAGTAATGACCCAAGGTAACAATGTTCTGATTCTGAATCATTTTTTGGATACCATAAAACAAAAATACATCATTCAGGAAAAACAAGCAAATACTGAAAACAATAATAATATGAAGAAACAAATAACAAAGAAGAATAGAGAGAATGATTTTTAATAATGAAGACGGGAAACCTGATGATGAAATATCTATAAGTGTTTGTTACCATGCCATGGGTATTTATTCTATCATATTTTATATAATATATAATCTTGTATAATAAAATTGAAACAATTCCATAAAACAAATGTCAATTATCTTAATAATACAAATTTTGGTACGCCGTATACGTGTTCCATAAGCATAAGTGGTGTTAAACGCGTTTTGTCTTTTAAACTTTCTATGGTATTTTTTTTTCTCATTTCTGATAAGAACACTCACTGTAATGTAGTCTGTTTAACTTTCTTATGTTGAATTCTACAGCATTGAAATACTGTTTCAGTGTTGTTACTGGACTTTTATAGGCATATGACCCAGTGCAATTACTCAAGAATCCTGCAGCCTTCTCCATATACGGTCGATAACGTTGCAGTTCCTGTACGGCTTTTAATGAAATACATGACGGTGCTGTAGCAGAAGCAGTAACTACTACGGTCACCATAAGTGCGAAAGTTTGGAACATTTTTCTAAACAACCTGAAAATAAAATTATTGGTAATTAAAAAGGGCTTCGAAAACTGATTTGTTCAACGTGTCATAGTTTTCCTTTCCTCTTTCGTCTACCACGAACTTTTATAGGCAACTCGGCGGGTGTTTCTACAAAAGCAGAGGACGCTTACCCTACCGGTGCATATGGTCCATGCTCCAAGTTTTTAGTGGAGTCTTGCTCATTTGCTTTTGTTACTTTGTATGATTTTAGTTACTTTATGGTCTTTGTTGTGTATGTCTGTATTCCATGTCTGGTGTTTGTCCCTGTATTGCATTCTTTTGTTACTGCTATAACCTTGAACCCTTGATTACTCTTGAACAAGCAACCATATTATACTTTATATTGAATCGCCATAATATTGTTACACATTGAAGCGACATTGTTGGTTATCTTACTGATGAAATAAAACAATGTAGTCATTGATTTACAGACTTTAGTTTAAACTTATATCTTTACTCCTTTATCATATTTACTTATATTTAAGGTGTAGTTCACATTATATTTCTATAGAAAACAAAACATGTTTTTATTCATTACAACGGAATATTAGTCAAAAGACTACTTACTTTATTTCTGTATCAGGATGAATTGATGTTACTCTCTATTACCACTGAATAAATACATACTGGTTGAAACTCGATATCATTCAATGCAATTTAAATGAAATGTATATGTTCCCGTACAACACATGTGGTATACTTACCTTTGCCATGACTACCACCTTGGTAATAACACGTGTTTATCAACATTCTGTTTGCTTTTCAAGAAACTCTTTTTTAACTAAAATTCTGCTCTTTATATGTAATACATATAGGACTCAGCAAAGTTTGCAATATTTATATGATTTAATGTTTTTTTCTATGGTTTTATTAACAGTAAAGTTTTCTGTGATACTGTAATATGTTTAAAGTATTTGTATAGAAAGATGCACTCCAGCATTGCGACTGAAGTCTGGACAACTCATACTTGTTACATACTTATGACATGACAGACCAATTTATTGGCCAGAAATTTAATGAAGCATTAATACAATTTGGTTGGTTGTCAAATCTGTAAACGTGATATCTAAACAAAAATCTCTTGTCTCATCTGCAAAATAGACATTTTGTATCGACAAATCAATTTGTGTGACGATCATAGAACTTTTGAAGACTTTATATCGGTCTCAGAAGCTTTCTCTTCGAGGTGTTGTAAGCAAATTCAATTACATTCACAAAGTGCTGGAATTAAGATTTCATTAGCTACAAACGTTTGTTTATTGACACTAGAAAAAATGAAGTTAACATTTTGAAAGTTATCACGTTCGTCATCAAATTTCGATTTTAAACGTTCAATACCATTTATGTATTGGTTAAGATCTTGGTAAGAAGCAGAAAGTGTATCAATTGTCTCTTTCATTTCACTATAGATCAAATGTAATGTGGTCTTGAAATTGGTATTATTCAATGAGAACACATGAAATTAACATAATGATACAGGACTTCGGAATCAAAAGTTAAAAATCGATGATAAAGGAAAACTATTGACCAAACTTTACGACAAACGTGATGAATTTTCATTCAGAATTGTCAACTTTCCTTTCATCTGTGGCTTCTGGAACAGGGTTATGTTGCTACAAGATTGAAGTCATCACTACAGAAGTTTTATGGTCGTCATCATGAACTCGTGCATCGTTATGGTGTATCCATCAGCACCATGAAAACTGATTTATTCAACGGGTCATAGTTTTCCTTTCCTCGTTTGTCTACCCCGGACTTGACTTTTTATGAGCAACTCGGCCGGTGTTTCTAGAAAAGCAGAGGACGCTTACCATACCGGTGCACCTGGTCCATGCTCCCAGTTTTCAGTGGAGTCCAAGTTGCTCATTCACTTTTGTTACTTTGCATGTATGATTTTAGTTACTTTATGTTCTTTGTGGTGTATTTCTGTTTTCCATGTCTGGGGTTTGTCCCTGGATTACATTCTTTTGATTACCGCTATAACCTTGGTTCCCTTGGTTCCTCTTAAATACAAATGTGACTTTATTGTAAATTTCCTTTTTTAGCGGCAATGTGCCAACATCTCAATCATATGAAGTGGACATTCCACAGTTGATCCTTGGAGCTGCACACGAACCTTCCTTGTACAGTAGGCAAACTGTCAAATAAGTTTCTTGTTTTTTTGGAACTTTTCTATGCCATATGTCATTTCGTCATGGTCAGGAGTTCTATATTGTAATGATGATTATTTTTCAAATACGATAAGTAATGTGTAAATGAGTTAAAGCTATATCTCTGTGCTAAAAGTTATCCTGTTACCTTATTTTTGTTACAGATCCTTTTTAATTTCACAAATTAAAGAATCAATTGAGATGTATTGATTACTTTATCATTCCACCAGTCCCGGTGTTTCATAATTATCAAGGTCAAAATTAATGGTTTAATTCTGCGCTGAGTACATCTTTTAATTCATAATGTAGCCCATATTGTTCAATGTTTGGCTTACTGCCTCAAATGTAATTTTGGCGACACTTTTCTGTTCTTTTTTTCTGCTCTTTTTTTTTTTCTTTATTATCTTTTTTATGTATTTATCTATTGTTCTTCTCGTACTTCAAAATCATTTTTTCCTGTGTCATCTTCTATTCCTGGATAATTGTAGTACTGTTCAGACTCTATATGTTTTAGGTGTTTCATTGTATTTCCAGTTTTGTGATTCTGTGTTTTTATATATATATGTCCCGTACTACTATACATCGTGTACTAAGTTACAGCCCTAGATTAATCCTACGAGGAGGAATGACCCGGCCAGCGAAAGCTATATTTTATATAGCCTAGCTGATCGAGTGGTCTAGGGCGCTGAACTTACTGCAGGCGGTGTTGCCGTAGATGTCACAGCGGTACGAGTTCGAGTCCCGCGGAAGGAACGACCAAAACATTTGCTTCGCAAATTTGACAGTTCTAACATCGTTGGGAATTTTTCAGGCCCTTATATATACATGTAAGTCTAAAGGATGGTACAACGATACCGATAAAGATGTTAACACACTATAATAAAGTATATAATGGGCAAACTTTTCAGTCAACAAATGACCTTCTTCAGTGCCTTAAATAAACTGAGTGTGTATGAAAGTAAATGGTCTGTGAACACAGCTCACTACCTAATCAGGTGAATACCTGTGACGTATAAATTTTACTGACAGTAACAAAGATCTTGAACATTGTGCTATAGACACACGTTGTGTGTTGATCTTGAATACTGAACTATAAAACTAAAAATATTTACAAACACTGTTATAAGAAACTATACAAAATAGGAAGAACTTAGTGTTTTTTGTTAATTCCGTGTGGGTGTAAAACACTGAGTAGTTTTATCCAAAATCCCTCCCGCTTCACTCTCTGTAGATCGCTCCAGATCGTCTTTTGTTCCACGATGAAGATTTTCATTTTGTTGAAATCATCGATGCAGTGGTTAGGTAATCTGAAGTGTTGACTCACTGGGAGTAAAGGCTTTTTTGTTAGGTCGCTGCTGTGTCCGTTCAAGCGCTTGACACATGTTGTGTATGTCTGTTTTCCATATCTGGTCTTTGTCCCTGGATTACATTCTTTTGATTACCGCTATAACCTTGATTACTCTTCTTTCATATTCCCGATCCGGAAAAAGCTTTACCGTGATCCAGAGTCGACATGTTATAGGGGTCTTGTATGCATTTCCGATTGTGTGTTTTGATGAATGTGTATCTGATTTCTAGGTTTTTTAATTAATTTTTCACATACAAACCAACCAAATAACTCCATTTAAGAATCATGTAAAATTTGATTCGTAGTTGGAAGTCTACATATTTTACTTTTTGATATTTCGTATAGTAAACAGAAAGTAAGATGTGGTTTTCCATATAATCCTGGTTTATCTCCTGTACTGTAGAATTCAAAATTAAGGGAGATAAATCTGTAAGTGACACTAAAATACAATAGAAAATATCGCATTTTCCATGTGGATTATCTCATAAGACCAGACTTATTGGAATGAATAATTACACATTTCATCATATAGACTTAGAAAGCAAAAATAAAACTATGTAGCCTTTTTTTAGGTGTATCAAATTTTACAGAACTTGCATGATTCTTCAAAGGACTTAAACACTTAAACTTTTAACATATGACCACTTTGAAGAGTCCACAACAAAAGTGTGAAATTCATGGTCATATGCTAAATTGCAAATATTAAATTAATTCATAATGCACATGCATATTAGTAATACATCCAACATGTTCAACCTTACCATTTATCTAAACAGTAGCATTTGTAGATATCATGATTATAGTTTAAAAGGTATTATTATAACTTATGTCTTGATTTAAATAAGCTTGCACTATGATAAAGAGTGCGTAAGTCAAAGAGCCTTAATCCCCTGCACGGGGATGACTTTTTATGAGCAACTCGCCGGGTGTTTCTAGAAAATCAGAGGATGCTCACCCTACCGGTGCACTTGGTACATGCTCCTAGTTTTTAGTGGAATCCGAGTTGCTCATTTACTTTTGTTACTTTGTATGTATGATTTTAGTTACTTTATGTTCTTTGTTGTGTGTGTCTGTTTTCAATGTCTGGTCTTTGTCCCTGCATTACATTCTTGTGATTACCGCTATAACCTTGGTTCCCTTGATTACTCTTTTAAACTATTTTTTAATTAAGTCAAGCACTCTTGCAGAGGGGCTCCCTTTTTGTAACAGAGGGGTAGTCGTCCTTAATAAAAGTTGATCCTGTGTATTGTTCAATTCAATTGAATGTTAAATCCGCTGTTTTATCACTTGTAAAAAATGTTTTTGTTGAACCAAAATTTGTTCAGGGTCTTAAATAACCTGATAGTATTCAGTGATCAGTTTAGAGATAATATTTTTGGTGATTTTTTTTCCTTTCCAAGTTACACAAGTATCTATCATATTTTTCTCTTTCGACCAGCCATATAGTTTTTGGTTTAATAATAATTGTCTTTATTTTTTTCTCACGTAAGACCAAAAGTTATTTCTGCGGATTTTCTATTACTAACCTGACACTGTCTGACTCCTTAGTCTTTTGAGATTTATATCGAATTTTAACTTAGATTGTGTAGCATTATCTTTTTTTATCAGTTTTTCTCTTAACATAAGGTGAGACGCAAACATGGCTTTACTTCTAATTTTCATTTTCAGGGTTCCCATAAATGCTAGTCATCAATGGTAATGCTCTTATCAGAGTTTTCAACCTCCTCATCTGAGTCACACTCATATTCAATTATAACATTTTTATACCTTGTTTAACGTTCTCAATGAAAACAACATCTTTTATCAAACTGTTATTTAATTTCAATGTCCCTCGCCCACGAGTTTGATGGATAAATTATTGTTCAATCAATATATGGGAATGATCAGAATGATATGATGCCATTGTCTGATGTCAAAACAAATGGTTAAAAAATCTGACGAAATGTTGAAAGACGACCTTGTTTTTAAACGGACGTCTCCAGGTATACCTCTTAACTTTTGGATGTTGCGAATTCCAGATGTCCAACAAATCTACCTCATTCATCATGTGATAAATATCTTTGTGAGTTTTGGATATTTACTGTTTAGCTGTTTATAATACTAATGTGGTAATTTTGGACCACATTCCAGTCCTGTTCCAAAATAATATATGTGTTATCATAAAACTAAACCTTATTATATATTGTCTTTACAAAAATCAGGGTCCATAAAGAGCAACTATTGCAATTTTATAATCTTGAATAGAAACATCTAAAATTATACAGTTACCATAGCAATCAATGATCTCCCCATAAAATTTAAATTAAAACTTATTTCTGAAAGAATTGCAACTCCCCTACTCTTGCTTGATTGATTGCTACATTTACTGACATATCTGTATTTATTGTACCACTTCTTCTCATTTTCCTTACGGCTATGACTATTAGTGAAAATTGAAATCTCACATTTTTCTCTGCAAATTGAGAAGCCCCGTGCAGGTCCGGGTATTAAAAGAATAGGCCTGCAGCAGCGCTAATCTTGTCGTAAAAGGCGACTAAATAGTGCTCAGAAACCTAGCGGGGGGTTAGGCGCTCTGCCCACAGAGCAACTGGGATGTGTGCCTCAGGTGGTGGAATGGGGTACCCCTGGATGTTACATGCTGGGGTTGTCAGGCTATAATACGGAAAACCTGACCGCAAACCATAGTGGTGCCCCGTGTTGGGAAAGATGCCACGTTCCTCGCACGTTAAAGAACCCTGCTAGGGTATTCGATATGAGTAGGAACCTTTGCGCTCCGCCACAGGAGGCTAAATTGCCCGACCTTACCCATCCCCCTTTTTCTAGTGGCAATCAAAATTTGTCGACCCTGTTGTCCTTGTGACCCATCCTTTTTTATCATTTCATGTTCATTTTATCATCCATTTCATGTTCATTGTCTGAATATAGCTGATATATTGCTGCTCGGACGTTAAACCCCCACAAACAAACAAACAAACAAACAAACATAAAAAGTCAAGTCCGGGGTAGACAAACGAGGAAAGGCAAACTATGACCCGTTGAATAAATCAGTTTTCATGGTGCTGATGGATACATCATAACGATCCACCAGTTCATGATGACGACCATAAAACTTCTGCAGTGACGACTTCATTCTTGTAGCAACATAACCCCGTTCCAGAAGCCTATTTGTTAGATTTCTAGCGATACAAAAAGTCTGTGTAGTTTCGGAAAGCTCTGGCATAGCGTATGAGTTGTGATATGAACACTCCATACGCAGGATCCGAGTCACGCGGTATTGATGGCATTAAGGAAGAATTATATACGTTTTTCTTGTTGTACATTAAGTATTTGTACATTGAGGAGCTGAAAAGAGGTCTCGTTTTAGGTAAAAGTTCAATTAGTCAAAAACAAGGTCTTATTACCTGCCTACCAAAGGAAGGAAGAGCAAAATATCTAATGAAAAACTGCCGACCTATTACATTACTGTGTTTGACTACAAAATGGCTTCTACATATAGCGCCCCGTGCAGGTCCGGGTGTTAAAAGAATAGGCCTGCAGCAGCGCTAAGCTTGTCGTATAAGGCGACTAAATAGTGCTCAGAAACCTAGCCGGGGGCTAGGCGCTCTGCCCACAGAGCAACTGGGATGTGTGCCCCAGGTGGTGAAATGGGGTACCCCTGGCGTCTTACATGCTGGGGTTGTCAGGCTATAATACGGAAAACCTGACCGCAAACCACAGTGGTGCACCGTGTTGGGAAAGATGCCACGTTCCTCGCACGTTAAAGAACCCTGCTGTGGTTTTCGATAGGAGTAGGAACCTTTGCGTTCCGCCACAGGAGGCTAAATTGCCCGACCCTACCCATCCCCCTTTTTCCAGTGGCAATCAAAATGTGTCGACCCCATTATCCTTGTGACCCATTCTTTTTTTTTTCATTTCATGTTCATTTTATCATCCATTTCATGTTCATCGTCTGAATATAGCTGAAATATTGCTGCTCGGACGTTAAACCCCAACAAACAAACAAACAATTCTACATATAGCAAATGAATTGAAGCCAGAATTACAAAACAAAGGATTTTTAAGGGTAGGTATATCGGTGAACATGTCCGACTAGTCTCTGATCTTATAGAGAAACTAGAGGAAGATGATACACTAGGATGTCATTGCTAACTGATTTTGAGACAGCATTTTATATGGTTGAATAGTCTTTTACACCAAGTACTCTCAACTTGAATGGTTTTCACCAGTCATGATGTAGTTTTTTATACTGAAATTACAAGTGATTTAACAGACAACGGTCATATATCTTGATTTTTTTTGTTTAGAAAGAGGTGTCAGACAGGGAGATCACTTTACATATCCATGCGCTCCATCACTAAGAATGATCCCGATGTCACTAGTGTGAAGATAGTTGAAGTTACTTACATACTCAGCCAATATGCTGACGACTCGAAGCTAATTCTTTATGACAATGATGTTTCTTTGACACAGATTGTTTATTTCGATTCATTCACTATTCGTGCTGGACTGAGGGTTAATCTAGACAAAACTGAGGCAATATGGATTGGTTAAAAAAAAGGAAGTAGTAAAAAGATCACTTCCAGCACTTACGCTTATATTTTAATCTCTCCGATGTTGATAAAACGGCAAATATTTACACAGCTGAGCTTAAGAAGGTTAAATAGGTATTAGAAAGTTGGACCAATAGGGAGCTTACACTTATAGGAAACCCAGCTCTTTAAAAAAAAAAGCTCTCTCTATCTAGTACAAACACGTACGGTTTTACCTAACCCCCTTTCGATATTATGATAAAGATTCAGAACTCCTTTTGTTTGTAAGGTTTTTTTTTGGGGATAGGAAGTCATGGCAAAATAAATAGAAATGTTGTTATTAATACACAAAATGAGTGTGGATTAACATTTCTGCATATTTCCTAATTTTGCTAATCTTTCAGTGTGCCGTGACTCCAAAACTGCTGAATGTTTCTCCATGAAAAGTACTTCGTTCAACTCTATTGAGAAATACGGCGGAGACAAGATATTATTCCTTAAAGGAGAGTGTTTGGAGTACGTTGCTGCAAGACTCGTCTCATTTGGCAGAGATGTCTTGCTGAATTTTTCAGAATTACCAAAAACATCTATGACAACGGCAATGCTTGTAACTTAGAATCAATCTTGAGCCAACCCATAAGGCTAAGTTCATCTATTGAAGTGAATAAGATTTTGTCATAGAGAAAGCTATTGCAAAAACGACATATTTATTTGTAAATGATTTCATCTTTTTATCTCTGGACAAATATGATGTGGTAACATATTGTTAATGAAGTGGAAAAAATACTAAATTAGAAAATAAAAGAAGGTTAGATATAAATAAAAAATAATTATGTTGATAAGTTGAAAAGCCAGCATACGCCATGAATTTACTTTGACCAGTTGTACGTAGACCAGGAAAAGGAAAGTTCTCTAAGAGTTAAAGAAAAAATGGAAGGGACATTTAGTTGCAGATGATTTGTACTTGAACTTTACAGGAACACTATAAGTATTGCCAAAAAATTCTAGATTACAAAATTTTGGGTACTAACTCCTTCCTTTTTAAATACAAAAATACCTGTTTTATATATTATACATTTCGATATGCTGTACACGTGTTTTAAAGAGTAACCTCTCATCAGCAGCATTAAATTCAAATATGTAGGAAGATCATAATCAAAATATTAGTTGTATACAAGAAGTACTCATAACCAGAACTATCGAAAGAGGAGGCCAAATCCATTATCGAGAAATTCTACCAAATGCAATGCAAGGAATGAAGCCTCGGTGTTTTACGTATTTTAAAATGTGGAATACTGCAAGGTTTCATAAATAGGGTAGATAAAATATGATATCTAATAGAAACCGAATTTGTACTTAATATAGATGTACTAGAACAAAAACATTTTTGGAGAACTTTTAGATATCTGAAATATACCATAAAACTTGATAATATGTCTTTAATATACATGTATATTTCCCCTGAGAAAAAAATATATACAAAACAAATGACAGCAAATTGAATATATCCTGGGTGTAGATACTTAATACATCTATCAGTAAAATACCGCAATCAATTAGTATCTGAACATTAAAGTATTGTATTTATTTTATATACTGCATGTATGAATATATGTATACGAGGGTTTTTTTTAATGTTGTGTGCACTATGTACCTGTTTTGATGGTGATACAATTGCATAATTTTATCATAATTAGAAGAAGTATTGAAATAAACTGGAGTTAACAATCATTGTTTTTAATAAAGAAAAGGAGAGATAATTTACATGTAACTATTTATTTATTAAACAGATATTAGTAATATATTGAGTGAAAATGAAATCGGTAATTTCACTCTCTATTTTTCTGTCTCCAATACGTCACAACACGAAACTCAATCCACCGATAACAAAATTTAAAATTTATGTTGAAAATAGATCTATATGATAAATAGGATAATTAATAAGATAACGTGAATAATAAAAATACATTTACTCGTACCAAGAACGCTTGAAGATTTAAAAACTTCCATGTCTAAGACTCAGGCAAATGTGTACACCATGTCTAAGACTCAGGCAAATGTGTACTCGTGTAGATATTGGCACGTGAAGATAAAAAAAACGACCCGCTATATATTTGGTTTGTCAAGACCTGTTACGTTGAAATAAAACAATGATAACTTGATGTTGGTGATGTACATTGACGTCGTTCCGTCTATTTTGAAGTATTGGACTTAAAATGAAGAAACAGGTGATAACATTTTATCCCATGCACTTGCAGAAAATCGACATATTGTTAGAAAAGTCAAAACTGCCGGTTAAGCTCAACTGAAAAAAATCTTCAGAAATTTAATATGCTTAACTCTAATAATCAAGAATAAAACATTAATTTGATAAATCATTGAAAAAATGTGACATTCAAAATCTATGAAGAGTGAATTTGAAACAGCAGCTTCAAAGCAGTGAGAAGTTGAGAATATTTAGAACATACAAACATATTTTCAAATGTGAAAGTTATCGCATTGATATTTCTAATGAAAATGATCAATTCAACATGAGTACACCTTTAGGCTGTAAATTGAATTGGGTAGATATGCAATAATAAAATAATTGTCAATGACATAACATCAAGAATTACCTCTCTGGTGAAATTGATGATGAAAAACACATTTTAATGAATTGTGAAAAATATGTTGCTATAAGACAAATCTATATATATAGCTGTTATATTTCCATACTTAATAAATGATAGTCAATTTATTTGGTTGATGAGTAATGAAGAGGCCAGTGTATAACGAAATATCTCCAGATTTTTTTGGTCAGATATTTATGTATCTATGTATATATCCATTAATCTATTAATCGTGTTCTCGCTGAAGGACTAAAAAAGTATTGACATGTTTTTTGATTTTGGATATTGGATATTGGTTTCCACAGACTCTTTAAACCAGTTTGTGTGAAAAGTCAAGATGAAGAAAAACGATCATTTCTTCCACTACCGTTTGTCAACAAAGGTATAGATGCAATTTATTTGTTAATATACTCCATCACAAAAACGTTACTAACAAAATTCCTCCATATTTCAAAGACAAATCCATACCAATTATTTCATATTCCTATACTTCACCCATAGTATCCAAAATTTTCAATTATAAAAGGCTATGGCAGAACCTCGAGATTGAGGACTTCAAGGCTAAACCACCTGACTGTTCTTGCAAAACCTCTCCATTCAAATATGGTCCTTCGGGTCACGTCGTTACAAGAGATTTAACCATTATCGAAAACGAATCTCTGCGTAATATCCTTTCTAAAGGTCCCAAGTACCATGAACCATGCTCCATAAATTGGAATTATAACTTTAAAGTTCTTATGGATGCCGTCGAGGACTATGCAAGAAAATGGATAAAACGAGAACAAGAAGACATTGATTCTCTGTCAGAGTGGTTAAAGGCCGTGAAGTCTTTAATTTTGAAACGAATGAAAGTTTTAAGGAGGTCAATGAGTGCCAAGGCTACATCAGTTTTCAAAGACCCCGATGTAGCAAAAGCATTGTCTACTATACATGACAAATATGTTGTCGTACCAGCAGACAAAGCCCAAAACAACATTGTTTTTGTCTGCAAAACGTTTTATATCCAATGTTTATTATCAGAGGTAGACGTAGAAAATAATAGCAGTGATAAGACCTACACTGCTACCACTCTCTCCAAAGAAGAGATTGTGGAAAACCATAAATCTGTGCTATCCTCTTTTGGTCTGTCTACCAAGGACGATGATTGTGATTTACCGTCTATGTACTGGATTTCTAAACTTCACAATAATCCACACAAACAACGTTTTATAGCTGGATCTGCAAAATGTACCACCAAACCTCTTTCAAAACTTTTAACTTCTATACTCACAACTGTCAAAGAGGGTCTACAGTCCTACCACAATACTTGTTACTCCCGTAATGGTATTAATTCAATGTGGATCCTGAAAAATTCGAAAGATCTTTTGGAGACAATCATTTCAAGACTATTATCTGAATATAATAGCATTAAAACCTATGATTTTTCAACACTGTATACTTCTATTTCCCATACTCAGTTAAAATCCCGACTTAAAAACATACATCGTTGTTTTTCCAAAAACGATGGTAAACCTAGATACAAATATATAATTCTTGGTAGAGATTCATCATACTTTGTAAGAAATAATTGCAAATCATCTTCCAAATATACAGAGGAAGAACGGTCGGCATTCCAATGGGAACAAATTGTGCTCCTTTACTTGCTGACCTATTCCTTCACTCTTATGAAGCTGACTTTAGAGCTGATCTGATCAGAAAGAAAGAATATCGTTTGGCTAGATCCTTCAATCTCAGTTTCCGCTATATAGATGACATATTATCTTTAAACAATCCTAATTTAGGGGATTTGATACATCGCATCTACCCAAAAGAACTTGAGATAGAGGATACTACAGACACGGTGAAGTCAGACATATCTTGACCTACACTTAGAAATCGATGGTAAAGGAAAACTATTGACCAAACTTTACGATAAACGTGATGACTTTTCATTCAGAATTGTCGACTTTCCTTTCATCTGTGGCAACATCCCTTCCGCTCCTGCATATGGAGTGTTCATATCACAACTCATACGTTATGCCAGAGCTTGCCGAAACTACGCAGACTTTTTGTATCGCGCTAGAAGAACTCTAACAAATAGGCTTCTCGAACAAGGTTATGTTGCTACAAGATTGAAGTCATCACTACAGAAGTTTTATGGTCGTTATCATGAACTCGTGGATCGTCATGGTGTATCTATCAGCACCACGAAAACTGATTTATTCAACGGGTCATAGTTTTCAACGGAACCAAGGTTATAGCGGCAATTAAAAGAATGTAATCCAGGGACAAAGACCAGACATGGAAAACAAACATACACAACAAAGAACATAAAGTAACTAAAATCATACATACCAAAGTAACAAAAGTAAATGAGCAACTCGGACTCCACTAAAAACTGGGAGCATGGACCTGGTGCACCGGTAGGGTAAGCGTCCTCTGCTTTTCTAGAAAAACCCGTCGAGTTGCTCATAAAAAGTCAAGTCCGGGGTAGACAAACGAGGAAAGGCAAACTATGACCCGTTGAATAAATCAGTTTTCATGATGCTGATGTATACACCATAACGATCCGCGAGTTCATGATGATGACCATAAAACTTCTGTAGTGATGACTTCAATCTTGTAGCAACATAACCCTGTTCTAGAAGCCTATTTGTTAGAGTTCTAGCGCGATACAAAAAGTCTGCATAGTTTCGGCAAGCTCTAGTATAACGTATGAGTTGTGATATGAACACTCCTTATGCAGGAGCCGAAGGGATGCTGCCACAGATGAAAGGAAAGTTGACAATTCTGAATGAAAAGTCATCACGTTTGTCGTAAAGTTTGGTCAATAGTTTTCCTTTACCATCGATTTCTAAGTTTAGATCAAGATATGAGGCTGACTTCACCGTGTCTGTAGTATCCTCTATCTCAAGTTCTTTTGGGTAGATGCAATGTATCAGATCCCCGAAATTAGGATTCTTGAAAGATACCGCGTCATCTATATAGCGGAAACTGAGATTGAAGGATCTAGCCAAACGATATTCTTTCTTTCTGATCAGATCAGCTATAAAGTCAGCCTCATAAGAGTGAAGGAATAGGTCAGAAAGTAGAGGAGCAAAATTTGTTCCCATTGGAATGCCGACCGTTTGTTGAAAAACACATACACCACACTGGAAAAATATGTTGTCGATTAAAAATTCCAGCATTTTGTAAACATCTTCCTCTGTATATTTGGAAGATGATTTGCAATTATTTCTTACAATGTATGAGGAATCTCTACCAAGAATTATATATTTGTATCTAGGTGTACCATCGTTTTTGGAAAAACAATGATGTATAATGTTTTTAAGTCGGGATTTTAACTGAGTATGGGGAATAGAAGTATACAGTGTTGAAAAATCATAGGTTTTAATGCAATTTTATTCAAATAAAAGTCTTGAAATGATTGTCTCCAAAAGATCTTTCGAATTTTTCAGAATCCACATTGAATTAATACCACTAAGGGAGTAACAAGTGTTGTGGTAGGACTGTAGACCCTCTTTGACAGTTGTGAGTATAGAAGTTAAAAGTTTTGAAAGAGGTTTGGTGGTACATTTTGCAGATCCAGCTATAAAACGTTGTTTGTGTGGATTATTGTGAAGTTTAGAAATCCAGTACATAGACGGTAAATCACAATCATCGTCCTTGGTAGAGAGACCAAAAGAGGATAGCACAGATTTATAGTTTTCTACAATCTCTTCTTTGGAGACAGTGGTAGCAGTGTAAGTCTTATCACTGCTATTATTTTCTACGTCTACCTCTGATAATAAACATTAGACGTTTTGCAGACAAAAACAATGTTGTTTTGGGCTTTGTCTGCTGTTAGAACAACATATTTGTCATGTATAGTAGACACTGTTTTTGCTACATCAGGGTCTTTGAAAAGTGATTTAGCCTTGGCACTCATTGACCTACTTAAAACTTTCATTTGTTTCAAAAGTAAAGACCTCACGGCCTTTAACCATTCTGACAGAATCAATGTCTTCTTGTTCTCGTTTTATCCATTTTCTTGCATAGTCCTCGACGGCAATTCATGGAGCATGGTTCACGGTACTTTGGACCTTTAGAAAGGATATTACGCAGAGATTCGTTTTCGATGATGGTTAAATCTCCCGTAACGACGTGACCAGAAGGACCATATTTGAATGGAGAGGTTTTGCAAGAACAGTCATGTGGTTTTAGCCTTGAAGTCCTCAATCTCGAGGTTCTGCAATAGCCTTTTATAAATGAAAATTTTGGATGCGATGGGTGAAGTATAGGAAATATGAAATAATTGGTATGGATTTGTCTTTGAAATATGGAGGAATTTTGTTGGTAACATTTTTGTGATGGAGGATGTTAGCCAAATTAATTGCATCTATACCTTTGTTGACAAACGGTAGTTTAAGAAATGATCGTTTTTCCTCATCTTGACTTTTCACACAAACTGGTTTAAAGAGTCTGTGGAAACCAATATCTAAAATGTTTGTAACAAGTATGTATAATGATGAGGAGGGGGCAGAAACAGGAGTGTCAAGACTTGTTGTGTAAAGGGAGTGTAGTAGAGTGAGAGGTATAGAATAAAGTTTGGTTCTAATGTGATGAAGTCCAATAGGTTTTTGTATGAAAGGAAGGAGACCATCTATAGAGACATCATGTAACTTAGGTGACGGATAGTGGCGATTGCTATGACTCCTTTCCCGTCTTGGATTTTTGTCAAATAAATTCATCACATTTATGCTATTGTTATATTGGCTTGAAAGGTTTCCTATATATTTGATGTTGTCATTGCATCCGCAAGGTATTGCAGTACCTAGTCTGCGTATCCAGTACTCCTCTCTTTCCCTACGATAGTTTTTACTTAGAACGGGACTGTTCGTAGGATGGTAATTTTTTTCTAAAATACGAACTTTCATGGAGAGGATTGAATGATCTTGTTGATTAAAACGTTGATAAACTGACGGGAATTTGGTGGTATTAATTCCCGAACGATGACCGCACATTCTTTTATTTAATCGTTCTTGCGTTTCTCCGACATATATTAAACCACATAAGTTGCATTCTAATCCATATATTAAGTTTGTTGATTTGCAACTTAAGTCATCGTGATTTCTTGTATGGAAGGTTTTATTTGTAAGGGAACTGGAGAAGTAAGGGTCGGTAATAAGAATGTTGCATGTCTTGCAACTTTTAATATCACATTTTGATATGGTACAATGTGGTTCGTCATAGTTGTAGCCAAATATATCGTTTAAAGTGATGGAACATGGTTTGATAATTTTAAAATATTTAAAAAATTATAATTTTTGTACTGGAATAGATTGTCTGCAGACTGAACGTGTGATTGGGAACTTTTAGTTGAATTGGTCGTGGCACTTTCCATACCAGATGTGAGTGTACTATGATTCCCATCTGGGGACACCACATACTTACAAGACAACAGAGTGTCCGATCTGCTGTCAGGTTCGGACCTTTTTATACTGGGCGACGTCCGAGCCAGTTTTTCTTTCATTCCTCTTGTTAAAACCATTAATTTTTAAAAATGTATTACTGAGTTGATGATACCCTCGGGGACAAAACCCACCAGCGGAGGTATCGACCCAGTGGTGTGAAAGAGTAATCAAAGAAACCAAGGTTATAGCGGTAGTCAAAAGAATGTAATCCAGGGACAAAGACCAGACATACACAACAAAAAACATAAAGTAACTAATAAAGGAAGAAAAGCATATAATGATCAACTTTGAAGGGGACATGGTGGAATGTGCGGATGGAGAGGTCTTCACAACAACTTTAGATGTAACAATCGGTAACGCAAATGCGGGTTTTAGAATATAAATATGTAGACACTAAACCAAACAGAACGATTTGATAGAAAATGTCCATATAACCGCCATTGAAGAGACACATTCCATGAAAGAAAGCATGAAATGTATGGCTACTTATAGATGGTTTGGAAATGACCGAGAACAGATACATGCCCAGACAAAAACTGTCGGGAAGAGTAGGTGAATTTGTAAAAAGGAGCTTCTGAATGTTTTACAACCAATGTTGAAGATGGTTCAGAGGAAGAAATCATACGGCTAATTTATACAACACCACAAGGAATATTATTCTATTTGTGCGGAGATTTTAGCAAATGCATGGGTGATTCATTAAATTATATTCCAGGAATAGATCAGCTTTGTGAACTTCACAACAAATATATATGTCGAAATATTCAGTGAATTTCTAACAAATGTCAATTGTAGTGTTTTAAATGGAAGAAATGCATTAAATAATGATTTCACACATGTCTTAACACGTGGACTTCCTGTGGTCAATTACTGTGTCACTCCATGGGAAAGTTCATATATTTCAAAGTTATTCGAGCAAATATTTTATGAAACAAATTTATTTCTTCTGATGCTTATAATCAAAATTATATTCCAGATCATTATCTATTGTATTGGGAATTAAAATTTGATGTATGATCATCAAAACATTTTGAACCAAATGATACATTTCGTTCTGTATTTCATAAATGCGAAATATATTCCTAATAGCTTTTTAACATGTAATATTTTGAATCAGATAGTGATATGTGTATCATAATTTACAATATTTACAATGTTCTAATGGTAGTCAAATAGAAGTTGATCTATATGATAATTTTGTGATAATAACGTATGAGTTGTGATATGAACACTCCATACGCAGGAGCCGAAGGGATGTTGCCACAGATGAAAGGAAAGTTGACAATTCTGAATGAAAAGTCATCACCTTTGTCTTAGTTTGGTCAATAGTTTTCCTTTACCATTGATTACTAAGTGTAGGTCAAGATATGAGGCTGACTTCACAGTGTATGTAGTATCCTTTATCTCAATTTCTAGGGTAGATACGATGTATCAAATCACCGAAATTAGGATTGTTTAAAGATAATACGTCATCTATATTGCAGAAACTGAGATTAAAGGATCTAGCCAAACGATATTCTTTCTTCCGTATTAGATTAGCTATAAAGTCAGCCTCATAAGAGTGAAGGAATAGGTCAACAAGTAGAGAAGCAAAATTTGTTCCCATTGGAAGGCCGATCGTTTGTTGAAAAACACGTCCATCACACTGGACAAATATGTTGTCGATTAAAAATTCCATCTTCCTCTCTATATTTAGAAGATGATTTGGAAATTTTCTTTAAAAGTATGAGAAATCTCTACCAACATGTTAATTTTTAAGAAATAAACTATTTATTATTGAAATGTATGTATTTTGTATATAGAAGACACTTATTTTTCTCAACAGTCTCTCATAAATCTGTTTAGATTGGTTAATGCAATGCTAATGTTTTATTTGTTCTATATAGATTCTAAAAATGCATGATCGTGAATGGTGAGAATTTTATAAAATATTGAATCTGCATCTATTATAAAATACAAAAATACCCATCATATATATTGCAAATTTCGATATGCTGAGAGTGTGTTAATTGATCAATAGATTGTTGTTTTTCAACCTCAAATACTGGGTTCTTTTCACCTTAATGAAATATTGTTTAAAAAAATATTGATTGACATAAAACATATTCTCCTATACGAAAGCGTTTTACTAACGTTAAGCAATAATGTATTGTTAATTAAGATTATCAAATTTAAAAAGGCAAATCTTTTGAACGTAAAAGTAAATAAGGGTAAGAACAAAATTCCAAAACACCTGTCCAATCCATAATCAAGTCAAGCTCAAAATAAATCTGACATAATAGAAATTCCAAGTCCGAAATAAATGGTACAGCAATTGTTTTGATTTGGAATAGACATTTCAAAAGAAATGGTGGGTTGGATCTAGGTTTTACAAACCTCTATATTCTATTGCGGTGTAAATATGACGGTAGTGATTGGATAGAATTTGGATACTATGGTGTCATAATGAGTAAATCAGTAGTTATATCAGCATAAAAAATAATTTACAAAAAGTAATCGTTACACATTGTTGTAGAAGAAACTTTTTTCAACGAAGGGCTGCTATTTGAAAAAGAATTTGGTAAGAGACCTTTTGAGACGCATTTCTCATATTGCTGTTCCAGAAGACTTTTACGCAGATATTTATGGCGTTAATGGAAATCATAGTTATGTACCAATCTATATTAAATTCAGACAGTGCCAATAGTAAAGTCATTCATGATGTAGAAAAAAACCACCAATCAAACAACAGCTTTTCAATCTACATATATTATATATTTACATAACAATATTTCTGTATTCAGATCTGCAATTTTGAGACAATCATACATTTAACTCCCATTAAAATCAACAACATCAAGATCAGTGACTCTTGCAAAGTTCCTATTGCATGTTCAATCTATATAATTTTTATTTCAAAAGCGCAACCACAAAATGAAAAACGATGGCTGGTTATGTGATCAGGAACAGTTTATGAACAAGAAATAAAACTGAATTCGGTGGGTTTTTGATATGCATAAATGACAGGTGAGGAAAGAGTAATGAAGGGAACCAAGGTTATAGCGGTAATCAAAACAATGTAATCCAGGGACAAAGATCCGACATGGAAAACAGACATACACAACAAAGAACATGATTACTAATATGCATGTGCATTATGAATTAATTTAATATTTGCAATTTAGCATATGACCATGAATTTCACACTTTTGTTGTGGACTCTTCAAAGTGGTCATATGTTAAAAGTTTAAGTGTTTAAGTCCTTTGAAGAATCATGCAAACTCTGTAAAATTTGATACACCTAAAAAAAAGCTACATAGTTTTATTTTTGCTTTCTAAGTCTATATGATGGAATGTGTAATTAATCATTCCAATAAGTCTGGTCTTATGAGATAATTTACATGGAAAATCCGATATTTCCTATTGTATTTTAGTGTCACTTACAGAGTTATCTCCCTTAATTTCGACTTCTACAGTACAGGAGATAAAGCAGGGTTCTGTGGAAAACCACATCTTACTTTCTGTTTACTATGACATTTTAAACGAAATATCAAAAATTAAAATATGTAGGACTTCCAACTACGAATCAACTTTTGCATGATTCTTAAATGGAGTTATTTGGTTGGTTTGTATGTGAAAAATTAATTAAAAAACCTAGAAATCATCAGATACACATTTATCAAAACACACAATCGGTAATGCATACGAGACCCCTATAACATGTCGAGTCTGGATCACGGTAAAGCTGTTTCCGGATCGGGAATATGAAAGCAGAGTAATCAAGGGAACCAAGGTTATAGCGGTAATCAAAAGAATGTAATCCAGGGACAAAGACCAGATATGGAAAACAGACATACACAACAAAGAACAAAAAGTAACTAAAATCATATATACAAAGTAACAAAAGCAAATGAGCAACTCGGTCTATAAGTTTATAATTTTAAAATTAAAGTCGTCTCTTCTATCATAAATTTTAGAGCTGATATGATAAGCAGGTATACGATGAAATGTGGTTTAACCCACTAATTTCATCAGGCATTTTGGTATTAAGTCGGGATCATTGTATTTTTTTTTAACTTAAAAACGTAGATATTGCAATTTTTATACAGACTTTCCTTCTCTTGACTTTTTCTTTTGATTATTGCCCTTTATGGCACGTATTTATATTCTTTCTAACATAAAGCAAGAGGAAAGAAAAGTACTGATTGACTGTTGGTTACCAACCCAGAAATGTTGGTACCAGATTTTTTCATATAGAACAGTTTTACGAATGATACAAATAATGTGAAGACACATTTACGTTCGCATCATTCTGTTATTGAAAATGATTCCTTCATAATAATTTTAGTAAATTTTTAGTCAATACCAGAGCTCACAACAATTTAATATTGAATCTCCTTAATTATCGGACAAGAGTTGTCTTTCTTGTCTATCTTTTCATAATATGGTGTTATAGATTTATAAAACTAAAGAATCTGAATATACAATTAATGTCTACAATTTATGGAGTACTCAAAAGTACATGGATAAATCAAAACAGAGCTATATGATCATTATAAAAGTATAATCAGACGAAAAACGAGAAGGGCGTGTGTTGTGAACAAGGGTGAACATGCTTCTTAAATGTACGTCTAAAGCAATATTTGTCAAACAAACTGAAAGTCATTAATTTCAATAATTAGAAATAAGCTTTTTTTGCTATGCTACATACATGTTAATGTTTGGATATTTTTCTAGTTAAATTATTCCTGATTGTCAAACAAATACAAGTAAGCATTTGCTTTCTGTTGTTGTTTTGTAAGCGCGATTAAAAACAGCTTTCGTTCTTCGATTCAAATACATTCAGTTCATTCTCAATATCGGAAATTGTCGGTTTGCTTAAATTCTATCTTGTATTGCGAACCAATACTTTAATAATGCACCCCGATTAAGGGATATGACCTATGCAATATGTGGAATATATTTCAAAATCAATGAGTAAGAATTTCAAACTTTTGTTTCTGTTTAAGCGTAAGATGTACAACATTGAAATGTTTTACCACATTGTAAAATCAAAATCAAATATGAATAAGGGAAAATTAATTTACAAGAAAATCTTAAATTTTGTCTTAAATTTAGCCTTTAAAAGCATTTTACGTACATCAGAATTAAAAAAAAAAGTAACGTTACTCAAGGTTATCATTCCTTTGACTGTGTAATTTCTTTTTAATTAAGAAAAAATCAAGCCGTGTTTCGCACTTAAGATGAAAGTGTTAGGCATTTGTACCACTTTCATAATTTTGTAAACAAACAAACAAACAAACAAATGTATAATTAATATTTCAATGACATTTATGGAGGAACTACTTTATTAACTAATTAGCGTGAACTCAAACCAATATTACGCTCATTATGTCCAATTTTGCTCAAATGCATCAAATCAAATTAAATGACTAAAGATCACACTCCTAATTCTTTAACCTACACATATATCTTATTATTTAGCTTAGTGAATAAACAAATTCAAAGTACTTACAAATGTATAAAATCAACATATAAAATGTTTAGTCTACAGTTTAGATACTATCGATCAGGTATCAGTTACTTGTATCGTGATCATATCTTCCGTGTAATAATTTTATGATGAGGTCTGTGTGTCACGAGTTTATACAGTGATACTGTAAAATATTTTGTTTGAATCATTTTTCTCAAAGTAGGTTAATCAGTAAATTATTTCAATGCATTAAAATTATTTACTACAATAGTAAAGGATCCATCTTATACACTAAAGGTAATCTTAACGGCGGCAAAAATAAAGAAATTCCTGCTTATTGGGATTTTGATAAAAAGTAAATCATTGAACATTAACTTAACAGAGATGCATGTCGCAAATGATTTTAAAAAAAATTGAATTTGAAATATCAACTCTAATGAGAAATTTGATTAGCCATACTCGGAATTCAATCTTTGAATACTTTGAATATATCAATAAAACTCTCTTAAAGAGCTTGACAAATTACTTGTCCATGTGAGGTCTTTCGAATCTCTTCAAAGTTTTTTCTACCCTATACTCTACACTTCCGCATAATCTCATAAAACAAAATTCGCATATCTTATCAAACAAGTCTTGATAAATCAAGATGAATATATTTGTTTGAATTCATTTCGATCATTTTAAGGAGCTATTAGACATTGAGTGTGCTGGGGGACAACAACTTTGTAGACAAGGAGATGCCTTATGTTACAACGCCAGCCATGCTACACCCATCTAAGCTACAACCAAACCACCCAGACCTTGGAAGTAGAGCCAGGACTTGTACAGTACCAATATAAGACCAATGAGAATGTCAACGTTCAGATAGCCAATGTATCAACAAGAACCGTTGTTATACCACCACATGCTGTATTATGCGAACTTCAGCCAGTTACCATGCAACAACAAGAGGCTCAATCAACACCATCTTCAACATCTGTACTTGATTTGATTGAAATTACCAGAAGTGACTTGACCGAAGACCAATTACAGAAGGGAAAAAAACTGATAGAGAGTTTCGACGACATCTTTGCTAAAAATGACACCGACATTGAAAATACAGAAGTAAAACATCGAATCGACCTGCTTGATGAAAGACTTTTTAAGCAGAGGTATAGGCGAATACCACCAGCCATGTATGACGAAGTAAAGGCTCATCTACAGCAGTTGCTGTCAAATGGTACCATCAGACCATCACATAGTCTCTGGACGTCCAATGTAGTCTTAGTAC
Source organism: Perna viridis (assembly GCA_037379345.1). Lineage (NCBI taxonomy): Eukaryota > Metazoa > Mollusca > Bivalvia > Mytilida > Mytilidae > Perna > Perna viridis. Next base: position 48,206,660 of record CM074516.1, on the reverse strand, counting down.
GCAAGAAGAATGGGAAGTTAAGGATGTGCGTCGACTACAGAGAACTTAACCAGAAGACGAAGAAAGACAGCTATGCCTTACCCCGAATTGAGGAAATATTAGACTCCCTAGCCGGCAATACCTTCTTTTCAACGGTCGACATGAAAAGTGGATATCATCAGGTGGAAATCTTGGAAAATCATAAGGAACGAACGGCCTTCACTGCTGGACCACTCGGATTTTACGAATATAATAGAATGCCCTTCGGATTGACCAACTCGCCAGCAACCTATCAACGAATGATGGAACAGTGTCTTTCGGATCTTCATCTCCGAATATGCTGCATCTTTATCGACGACGTCATCATCTTTGGTAGGAACTATGAAGAACACCTAGGAAACCTTCGACTTGTCTTCGACAGAATCCGACAGCACAATATGAAGTTAGCGCCGGACAAATGTTCATTTTTCAAGAGGAAAGTTAAATACGTCGGCTACATCGTCTCTGAAGAAGGAGTCGAAATTGATCCCGAGAAGACAGAGAAAGTTGTCAACTGGCCTAAACTATCGAGCCCAGAAGATGTCAGACGTTTTTTAGGATTTGTTGGATACTACAGGCGGTTCATCAGGAATTTCAGTACCATCAGCAAACCATTGACTGACCTGATGCCCATCCCAACATCCAAGAGACATCAACAAAAGCCCAGGACCTGGGGAGTTGAGCAGGAGGAAGCATTTACCAGACTGAACGAACTGTTAGTAACAGCACCAATCCTTGGGTATGCCAACAGTAGACTTCAATTTGAGCTCCACACCGATGCCTCGGGTACAGCACTAGAAGCCGTGCTTTATCAGGAACAAACAGACGGGAAGAAGGTCATCAGCTACGCCAGCAGAGGATTGTCGAAGTCATAACAGAGATACCCATCACACAAGAGGGAGTTCCTGGCCTTGAAGTGGGCAGTTTGTGAGAAGTTCCGGGACTACCTGTTTGGAACCAAGTTCACTGTACTGACCGACAACAATCCAATGACGTACGTGCTTACCTCGGCTAAACTTGATGCAACAGGACACAGGTGGTTGGCTGGATTGGCAGCATTCGATTTCGACATCATCTATCGTCCTGGAAAGCAGAATGGAGATGCTGATGCCTTAAGTCGCCTGCCTTTCGACAAGACAGACACAAAAAACCATCTCTGAAGAGTTAGTCCAGGCAATTTGCAACTTGTCCGTCCAACCAGCATATATAGAGAGTTTAGCCATAGACCCGTCATCAGTACCAGCAGATGAGGATGATGATATACCAGATAACATCGTAGACTGGACAAGAGCACAGGCAGCTGATCCCACTATTGGACAATTTGTACAGTTTGTGAAGGAAGGAAGAAAACGCACTGTAACTGAAGTTGGACCAACACCACTACTTAGACAGCTCGATCGCCTTCAACTTGACAACAACATACTTTACAGGATTGTACAGAACGATGACAATCCCATCACCAAACAACTTGTATTACCCTCGGCACATGTTGATATCGTACTGAAAGCACTTCATGATGATATGGGTCACCCTGGAAAGGATATAACTCTGGCACTTGTCCGTGAAAGATTCTACTGGCACGGAATTGACAGACAGGTTGAGGAGTGGATTAAGCAGTGCGGAAGATGTATCCGTAGAAAGACACCGGACAAACAGAGAGCGCCCTTGGTCAGCATCATGACGCAGTTTCCATTGGAACTTGTCTGCCTGGACTTCCTGTCTCTTGAGCTATCTAGAGGAAGATATCAACACATCTTAGTGATCACCGACCACTTCACTAGGTACGCGCAAGCAGTTCCAACTCGAAACCAGACAGCGAAAACCACTGCTTAGGCTCTCTTCGACAACTACATCGTCCACTACGATATACCACAGCGAATTCATTCTGACCAAGGAGCCAATTTTGAGAGCAATGTCATCAAAGAATTGTGTGCCATTACCGGAATGAAGAAGTCCCGCACTACCAGCTACCATCCTATGGGAAACGGAATGACCGAAAGGTTCAACCGCACTCTACTTGGTATGCTTGGAACAATGGAGCCACACAAGAAATCCAACTGGAAGTCATATGTGGCACCACTGGTCCACGCCTACAACTGCACCAAGCATGAATCTACAGGAGTATCTCCGTTTTTCCTGATGTTTGGCAGAAATCCCAGACTACCGATAGATGTCGCTTTTGGTCTGCATAGGAATAGGAAGAAGCCTACTGGCAAGTATATACAGGATCTACGCGACAGATTGAGCCATGCTTACCAGTTAGCAGCTGAAGCTTCCCAACAGGCACAGTCCAGACAGAAAGACACCTATAACTCCAATGCCCGAGGAGCTGACGTCAGGAAAGGTGATCGTGTGCTAGTGAAGGTAGTTGCTCATGAGGGAAAGCACAAGTTGGCAGACATCTGGGAAGAAACACCATATGTGGTTACAGAACAGTATAACCCAGACATCCCAGTTTTCACTGTTATTCGGGAAGATGGTATAGGTAGAACACGGACTCTACACAGGAACTTGTTACTTTCAATTGGTTTTGTTAGAGATGCTGCACCACCAACTCCAAAACCAATACCAGTACCAAGACCACGAACCAGACAACAGACTGAACAGAAGGACCGGTCAACTGTTGATGAGTCAACTGATGAATCCTTGGATGAAACAGAAGAGGAATCTATAGTTGGATATGTGTTGACGACTGATAGTGGAGCTAAACCCGCTGATGAACCAGTTCAACCAATACATGAGGATCCAGTTCTGAATGGGGACGCCCACTTTGAGGAAACTCAAGCTGTAGAACTGGAAACAGAAACAACAGGAAGCGCTTCCGATGATGACATGGCAGATCACCAATAGGCAGAATCACCTATACAAGAGCAACCTGCCTACGTAAGGTCACCGGTTCCTGTCAGAAGGTCAACCAGAGAGCGGAGACCACCTGCTTGGCTTTCATCTGACCAATATGACACCAGTATGTCTGCTGTCTGTAAACCAATTCCACCAACAGTTATAACACCAGATTGGCTTCAGAAGGTTGAGTGTATTTCATCTTTGGCACAGACTCCTTTATTTACCGGCATGGAAAAAGACGCTGCAAGAACCATCCTCGACATCGTCTGCCAGAAGTAGAGAAATGACGGGTCATTTTACAGCCAGGGGGTGTGTGTGGCAGAGTGAAATGTTGATAGTTTATTGTGTTTTATATACTCATAACTGTTTTATATCTTTATTAATTATTTAATTGTTTTCTCTAATAAAAATCATTAAAACAATCAATGTTTACTTAGTCTCTGTCTCTAGTACTTTCTATATAACACTATATAAGGATTAGTCTATATCTATAGGTCAGTTTATGGGTCATTGGTTTTGAGCGGGAATATTTCTTTTATTCTGGACACTCTATTGAAAACTATTGAAGAAGGAAGTCATAATTTATTTTATTTGAACTTCAACATAATTTGACTAAATCTAAAGTCTGTGGAAGATTTGATAATGCAATGAAGGTCAGTTTCTTTCCTTACAATAACAATTACCTTAATAGTTACTTTAATCATCTGTTTTGTGGAAATAATATTGTTTATTAATTTACAATATTTGATTGATTGATTGGTGTGTAAAATATGTGTGATCCTGTGAATGAATGCTAAAACCTTATAAACAGATATATATAAAGTATGAATAACAAATAATCGATAACAGTAATATTGAGGTAATAATAGTATTATATTTTTGTAAATAAAATGGTTAAAATCCAAACTTGTGTACTTAAACTTATAAGTAAAATTGAGGTGTTACAGACAACAGTATAACAATTTATAAACTTAAAAATACTTAAAAGATAAATTGTTTATTAAATATTCTTAAATCAAGGGAAATAACTACGTTTTCATATTTTTAACACATTAGTTATTATTTTAATATTGTTCCTTCAGGTGGAATAAATAGCTTATGTAATAATTGTACTCTCCCTGGAAAACGAGGCCTCTTGCACCTCATGCGAGGTATGTTTATGTGTATTGTTCACATTTTGTATCAAATAAAATGTCATTGTATTGGCTTTGTATTGTCGTGTCTAAAAAAGCTAAATGTCTTGCTTAATTATTTCGACTTATTTTATGTTTCATATTTTTCAAGTAAATCGTACAGCAATTCCGCCGTTTTGCTGTTATATATATATATAAATATATATGTGCAGATTATTATAAAGATGCATTCTCAAAGATGTGCATACTAAAATATAGTATTGATGTGTTTATATTGATCAGAATGCATTAAACTCATTTTGATAACTAGTTATAGTGAAGATATAGAGTTTCGTAATTTTAATGGTGAAGATTGGAAATAATATGTCTTTCCTATGCATAATATGTATGTAACGCAATTTGAATCGTGTAGCTTGTTACTTAATTATTGTAATTATTATTTCAGGGCCCTTTTCGTTTGTAAAACATATCCACATATGATGAAATAAAGAACCCTGACACTCAGATTACTTGTTTATTTTATTGTGAATTTTGGACCTATTTTACACTTACAGAACGCGAATTCTTTATGAGATAGCTTTGGCGATATCGCTTATCTCATTGCGGACTTCTTTCTGTATTGTTACAAATAGCAACCTAAGGCTAGAATAGATACCCTTTCCAAGATAAGATTTGGTAGAAAAGTTTAATAATACTCTCAGATCTTTATATGGCCTTCAGAATATTCTTTGAACAAAGCAAATACTGATCATAAAAAATTCTTTGTCTAAGTATTCATATCAATAATACTAAAATTTACCATAAAAGCAATAATTTCACTTTCCGTTGATAGATGGTGACGTCCCCTTGTCACCGTCATATGGTGTATACATATCGCAAAAGGTTTGATTTGCTCGTATTGGTAACAATACTTCGGATTGTAACGAAATAAATCTTTATATAACCGACATATTATTTCATCTAGGTTTTCGCTATCACAAGATCGTAAAAGCATTCACAAAACTTTTCAACTGATACAAGGAACTTTTCTCAAATACAGATGTACCTGTAAACAATTAAAATGTGAGGGTATCTCCCACCCTACATTTTATAGTAATTCTTCACAAAGCTCAATAATCGTCTAAGAACTTGACTTAATAGCTGAATAAACTAATCTGTAAGGAAGACAGTTATGATATTGTTGTCAATTCGTCAAATTTAGCATTTTTTGGAATCAAATTGATAGGATCTGTACATAGAAACTAACACGCTTTATTTAAAAGCAGTTTTCGGCATGACATGCGTTGTGTCCTTATTGTATGACTTACGATGTATCGTAGTTCTCAACCCCTCATGGTCAGAATTAAGACTGTAATTGCATAAGACGAGGACATAACAGGAAATAACTTTTTGTTAGTTTTAACTAGTCTAGATCTGGCATGTTGTTCTGTTAGTAGACCTTTGTTAATCAATTTTAGTACCTTGAAATCATGAGAATGAGTAAAATAGAACGTTGAAAATAAAAATAAAAAGAACTTTAAATTGCAAAGCACAAGTTCGACAAATGATAAGTAAGTAAGTGGAAAAGGAATCAAGAGAACCAAGGTTATAGCGGTAATCAAAAGAATGTAATCCAGGGACAAAGACCAGACATGGAAAACAGACAAACACAACAAAGAACATAAAATAACCAGGACAATACATATAAAGTAACAAAAGTAAATGAGCAACTCAGAGTGGAAGAATGAATTGCATAAACACCTTATCTGCTGGCTATACTGCTTTACAAAAGGTGTATATACATCTTGGTCTTCAAGTTCCACATTGTTTATAAGTATCTATATAGCAAAATAGCTAAAAACTGCAATAACTCTGCTATAACATTAGTTCCCTTGATTACTCTCTCTAACAATTCGACCCAATAGAGACTTTTGTAGAGCTCTCTATGCTGAAAAAGAAAAAAAAGCATTTACTTTCCAATATGTATCTACGTTTTGTATGAAATAGCTACATGAACTAATAACTCTTCTACTTCTACAACTTCTGATCTAGTTGATAGTTCTTTATACCTGATTATGAGGATGAAAAAAAATCAAACTTTTCTTTCTTTTTTTATTTTAAATAAAATTTATTACATCGGCAAAATCGAGAAACAACAATTATTGTAATTTTTAAATTATTATCGTTAGTTATATTCATGAAGTCTCTGCAACTTTGCTACGGTTAAGTGCAAGGGTATCATGTTGTGTCAAAAAATTTCACTACCAACTGTGGCCGAAACATTCTGATAGTGACAATATATTTGTACGTCACAATAAGTGACATTCAAAATTGTTGCAGTCTTGATGAGTAATTTCTTTTGGTTTAAACTTGATTTGATATGTTACACTTTTCCCTAGATGTTAACATTGTTTAGATTAAAGTATTATATATGAATTATGTATACATTACAAGTTCACACTTAGCATAATATATTTTGGAATAACAATGAACACAAGCGACCTTGGTGGAAATGTGTACATTAACTTTGCCATCCCAACTTCAATGGAAACCTTAGCTGTAATGTTATGTGCCTTTGCTAATCTAATGCCAAGGAAAACAATTTATAGTTCATAACTTAAAATTTGTGGAGTTGTTTGTCTTTGTATCATATTTAGTTTCAAAAATAGTTGTGAGTTTTGTCTTTTATTATTTGTTATGCGCTATTTTATTGTTTAACATAAAATAAAATTATGAAAAAACTCTAATTGATATTAAATTAAGTATTTAATGTTTCCGTCTTCAGTATTTTAGATCCCAATAGTGCCATTTATACATGTTTCTAAAGTATGGTTTACGTGTTGTTGTTTTACCGTTAACACTTAATGATAGCCTTTGCTTTACCCCGTTCACATCAAACTTGAGTTTAATATTTTCAGATCGTTTAAAATTTAATATATGATTTTAGTAACATTGTAGCTCTTCACTGGTTAACCATTACTTTAGCAATGGTAGGTAAATTGATGGTAATAACTGGTGTCTTCGTGGTTTATCTGATTACGTCAGAAGTATTCCCGACTGTCGCAAAGAGCTCTATGTTTGGTGTCTGTAATGCAGCCGCTAGAAAAGGAGGGATGTCTTCTTCATATATAGGGAAAATAGAGAAAAAAACAAACATGCCCATTCAATACAAAAAAAATGAAAACAATTTTCTTTTTAAAGGTTGTACTTATGTCTTTTTTCCTTGAGTATTATATGTTGCACATTCAATTTGCCTAAGCATTTGTAAAATATCATTAGCTTCGTATTTGATTATATTTAACCACGGTGAATAATTGTTTTGACTTGTTTTACAATAATATCATTACGAGAATGCATTTAACTGTGGTTGTAATACTGTGTGTGAAAATTAACAATAACGAAATATATTTGTATTTATATATTTAAAGGGCTATCAAACAAACGATTAATTTCTTCAAATGGTGTTTTGTTCAACACACAGTTTGGGTTAGCGTTGCCACTGATTATTTTTGGATCCTTCGGATTGTTTGCTGGTTTGTTGTCTTTATTTCTTCCTGAAACTAAAAATATACGTCTACCAGATACTTTCGAAGAGATTTATAATCTGAAACAGTATTTATCATTATCATGACTGTTAGATAAGTATGCATTAAATGTACTCAATACAGTAATACGTACTGGTCAGAATAAAAATATATGTAGCTTGTAGACTAGAAACATTTAAAAAAGTTTATTGATTACATGTATCGCACAAACCTACTCATTGTTGTGGGAGATTTCTTTCACAACGGTTACTTTTAGTGGTAACATAGAGGTTAATTACATAGTTTTTCATGTCACTATAATAAAAATAAACGAGAAATTTGTAACAACTTAAAAGGTACCAGAAAATTCGATTTACTTAATATTTATTTACGTTAATCGTATTTTTATGAAATCAAAAGTGAACACTAATACCATTACCACACTTTAATAAAATTGGAAAAATGCACTTTATTAAGTAAACAGCTATAAGAATAAAATAAAAAGATATTAGGAACTGGACTCACAAATGAAATGGAGCAATAGCTAAGTGTTCTTTTAGACATTAAATAGTTATGACATGAGCACAAATGTGAACGGCACAATTTCTCAACAATTATGTTGTTTTATTTATTTTTTAAGAAAAAGGAATACCACTACAGAGTCATCCCACGAAGAAGATATAGCAATATTGAATTAATAATTGATGACATTTGACGAATACATTACATATAATATTGATGCAGATGTGATATATAATCTTCTCAAATATATGACGCATTATCGAGAAAGTATTTATAACTGGTTCAACATTCTATTTTGGTTTAAAGGATTGCTGAACTGAAACAATTTATATTTTAATAAAAATTTTGCAGTGTCTTGTACAACTAGAATACATTTCATCGAATTAATAGGCCAATTATGGGCACTTTAACCATAGAAAAATTTGCATTAACAATGGGAATTGTAAGCAATTTGAGTAAAAAAGTCAACATCAAACAGTTCATAATATGTGACATAAAAGATCGTCAATAACAAGAACACGACATCAACCAAATATATACATGTAAAGCTGAATCATACATAGACTCTAACTTTTTTTAATATATTTTCTGATATTAAAAACATATTTATCCTTTTATTGTTACATTTAGTGCTATGTGATAACAATTAGATTTTTCTTCCACACATTCAACAGAATATCATAACACATTCTCTAAATCTGTTTTCTTCATTTGATATTTCTATACAAACATTCGACCTCGTCTTGAAAGGCTCGCGGTTCGTAAATGTCTGAATAGGAAACTGGGTAATGTTCAACGCTAACCTATCATTTCATCTTTAGATATAAACTTCCCGTTCTCATACAAGCAAAACACACACGTAGATCACATGTGTATGATATAAAAGGTACATTTTGATTTCCTATGAAAGAGTAATCAAGGGCACCAAGGTTATAGCGGTAATCAAAAGAATTTAATCCAGGGACAAAGACCAAACATGGAAAACAGACATACACAACAAAATGAACATCAAATAACCAAAGTAATACATACAAAATAAAAAAGTGAATGAGCAACTCGGACTCTAAAAACTGGGAGCATAGACCATGTGCACTGGCAGGGTAAACATCCTCTGCATTTGTAGACACACCCGCCAAGTTGCTCATAGTATGTCTAGGTTAGTCGAAAGAGGAAAGGAAAACTATGACAAGTTGAACAAATCAGTTTTCATGGCGCAGATGGATATACCCTAACGATCCACGAGTTCATGATGACGACCATAAAAATTTTGAAGTGATGACTTCAATCTTGTAGCAACATAACTCTGCACCAGAAGCCTATTTGTTAGAATTCTAAAGCGATACAAAAAGTCTGCGTAGTCTCGGCATGCTCTGGCATATGAGTTTTAAAAGTGATATGAAAATACTTACACAGGTACTGAAGGCATGTTGCTACATATAGAAGAAAAGTTGACAATACGGAAGAAAAGTAATCGTGTTTGTATATATTATCAATAATTATCCTTTTCCATCGATTTATAAATGAAGGTCAAGATATGAGGCTGTCTTCATAGTATCTATAGTATCCTTTATCTCAAGTTTAATTGGGAAGATACGATGTAAAAAATCCCCGAAGCGAAGCTAGGATTATTTAACGATAATATGTCATCTATAAAGCAAAAAGTGAAATTAAAGGATCTAGATAAACGATGTGCCTTATTTTGGATAAAGTCAGCCTCATAGGATTGAAGGAATAGATCAGCAAGTAGAGGAGCACAATTTCTCCCTATTGGAATGTCGACCGTTTGTTGATTGATTGATTGATTGTTGTAGTTTAACCCCCGAGAAGCAATATTTCAGCTATATTCATGCAATGAACATGAAATGGATGATAAAATGAACATGAAATGATGATGATGAAATGAACAAGAGGCTCCCAGGAGCCTGAATTGCTCATCTGGTTAAAGTTTGTCTTTCAAGGGTAATAAATTGAAGGAGGAGATGTCCAACAATTTTGCCTCATAAGACTTTGGTAGGACTTATCATACGGATCACTTCAGCAATTGAAAGTTTCTATCTATTATAGGTTTCAAGATATTAGCTGAAAACTGTAAAAATTTCACCTTCCCTATGTTCTATTTTTAGTAATGGGGTCATTTTTTCTATGGAACAAAAATCCTTCATCAGATCTATGCAGGATATCACAAGGAACATTCATATCAAGTTTGGTTTCAATTGGTCAAGTAGTGTCAGAGGAGAAGATTTTTGAAAGAAATGACATTAAAAATAGCAAAAATCGTTGAAAAAGGGCAATCATTCCAACATGGCTTAACGGATTAAAACTTAAATTTCATCAGAGATAGATCTCATCATGCTGAACACTTTTACCCGATGTCAGAATTTAGCTAAACCTAACTGTTTTGGAGATATATGTGAAAAACTACTGTCTGACCCCTATTTCTATTTTTAGTAATGGCGGTCATGTTTTTCAACGAATCAAAAATCCCCACTACAGTTCTATGCAGGATACCCCAAGAAACATTCATACCAAATTTGGATTCAATTGATCAAGTAGTGTCACAGGAGAAGTGTTTTGTACAATTGTTAACGACGAAGACGGACGCCAAGTGATGGCAATAGATCACCGGGCCTTTGGCCAGGTGATCTAAAAAAACGGATGGGACATAAGGATAATAGGGTCGACTAATTTTTATTGCCACTAGAAAAAGGGAGGGATGGGAAGGGTCGGGCAATTTGGCCTCCCGTGGCGGAGCGCAAAGGTTCCTACTCCTATCGAATACCACAGCAAGGTTCTCTAACGTGCAAGGAACGTTGAATCTTTCCCAACACGATGCATCACTATGGTTTGCGATCAGGCTTTCCGTATTATAGCCTAACAACCACAGCATGTAATACGCCAGTGGTACCCCATTCTACCACCTGGGGCACACAATCCAGTTGCTCTGTGGACAGAGCGCCCTAGACCCCGGCTAGGGTTCTGAGCACTATTTAGTCGCCTTTTACGACAAACTTAGCGCTGCTGCAGGCTCATTCTTTTGACACCCGGACCTGCACGGGGCCCGAATGTCAAAAAACGCCTCCACCACACTAGACAAATACGTTATCAATAAAAAAAATTCCAGCCTTTGGAAAACATCTTCAGTTTAGAATTTTTTCAGTTTTTTACAGAGTATGAATAATCTCTACCAAGAACTATATATTTGTATCTAGGTGTACCGTCTTTTTTTTTTAGTAACAACGACGTATGGTGTTTTTGAGTCGGCATTTTAACAAAGGATAATTAAAATCTACTCAAATTTAAAAATTTTCAATTTATTAATAAACAACAGCACATGGTAATGTTACGTCGCCACTAGCGTGGGTTATCTCCCAGCAGCCCAACACCAGCACAGGGACAACGGACACACCACTATAACTGTTTTAATGTGTGGGTTCAAAACACGGGGTTTTCGGTTGTGATTTATAACTTTCCCACAATATATACATTTATTTGGGCAGACAAACAACAAGAGTATTTCAAAGTTCACACCTTGTTTATTTCTTCCCACGAAATTACGACATGAATTTATGTAGTCTTCAAGTATAAAGACCAATGATATTAAAAGATATATACTACATGCCATAAAGAGCCCTATGAAGATACATAGAAATATACTACATGCTGTAAAGAGCCCAAGGAAGATGCATAGAAATATACTACATGCCATAAAGAGCCCTATGAAGATACATAGAAATATACTACATGCTGTAAAGAGCCCAGAGGAGATAAATAGAAATATACTACATGCCATACAGAGCCCAAAGAAGATACATAGAAATATACTACATGCTGTAAAGAGCCCAAAAGAAGATAAATAGAAGAAGTATTTCTTTTTTAATAAAAAAAAATATTATGCTTTGTTTTTCTATGAGGTACAGTCGCAGCCATGATCTAAGAGTAATCAAGGGAACCAAGGTTATAGCGGTAATCAAAAGAACGTAATCCAGGAACAAAGACCAGACATGGAAAACAGAAATACACAACAAAGAACATAAAGTGACTAAAATCATACATATAAAGTAACAAAAGCAAATGAACAACTCCACTAAAAACTGGGAGCATGGACCAGGTGCACCGGTAGGGTAAGCGTCCTTCTTAAAAAGTCAAGTCCGGGGTAGACAAAGGAGGAAAGGGAAACTATGACCCGTTGAATAAATCAGTGTTCATGGTGCAGACGGATAAGAGAGGTTAATCTATAACAAGATTATACATTCCTCAAATGCAATTGCACCCTAAGCACAAAAATAAAACCGTGTGGTGCACAAATATTATGGTGCAGCAGAAGCAAAATACAGTGACATTGTACAATCTGTTGTTTGGTTTAAGCATTGTATAACGTTGACATTAACCAAGTAAAAAATGAAACTTAGCTTTAAAAAATCAGGTAAACGACGGCAGTGTACTTGGTGCAAATTGACCCACGGTGCAAACACTTTTGGAAAGTTTTGGATCCGTGTCGAAACACACAATTTCCTAGCATTAATCAATAATTAAGTTGCAATACTAATATATAGTAACGCATACCATAGCAACTAATGAACGAATTTTTTGCTGCGATTATTCTTAGTATCAGCTCTTGACAATAAAAAAGTAAAAGTGTTGTTACCGAAAAAAACAGATTAGATGTACTTGTCACGTTATATCAACACTGACGTCAGTTTTTATACCAAGAATATTAACCAATCTAATAATTCATCAGGCGATCTCCGGACAAATGTGCAAGTTTGCACAAAGATGGTGGATCCATGTATCTTCCCGGACTTCACATGAATTTACAAAATACTTCAAAGTCTATCAGCTATAACAACTGTGCTATTGGATAAATAAATATATTTTTAAACAAGGGAATACAGTTAACCGACATATAGAAACGCCCAGTAAGCAAAATCCCTTACACAAACGGAGCGGTTTTCCCAGAACTTATTATAAGTGAAGATCATGAAAGTAGACAAACTAATATTAATCCTTGAATGGTCCGAATAAAGATGAGAAAATTCTTCAGGTCATGATCTAATACCAGTTCTCTATCAGAAAGTTAAAATAATGTTGCATAAAGCATAAACAACAAGTTTTGGTTAGCAGTAAATAAGTCAACAAATTTGCATAAGTTAATTTCCGGTTGCATCCCAGAAATGTACTTTAACGTCCAATGTTAATAAACATAGCTCAAATACCCGACGATACAGTTTCTGGAAAGAATTTAAATAATAAATAATAATAAAAAAAAACATGATATAACATCAACAAATTTATAAATATTCGAGACTCGGAAATGTGTCCTGTCAAGTTACAACTGTATTTTGGGCCGGCATAGCAATAATAACTCAATGATAATGATACGTAAAATCAATTTAAAAGCATTTTAATTAGATACAAAAGAATACAACATTGACTCAAATTTATAAAAAAAACAAGTATGTATTTTAAAGAGTAATCAAGGGAACCAAGATTCTAGCGATAATTAAAAGAATGTAATCCAGAGACAGACAAGACATGGAAAACAGACACACACAACAAAGAAAACTAAAAAGTAACTAAAATAATAGATACAACGTAGCAAAAGCAAATGAGCGACTCGGACTCCACTAAAAACTCGGAGTATGGACCATGTTCTCTGCTTTTATAGAAACACCCGTCGAGTAGCTCATAATAAGTCAAGCCAAGGTTAGACGAAAGTGGAAGGGAACTATGATACGTTGAACAAATCGGTTTTCATGGTACAGATGGATACACCGTAATGATCCACGAGTTTTTGATGACGACCACAAAACATCTGTAGTGATAGTTTAATAGTAGTGATAGAGCAAACTCTGAAAAAAAGTCCGGGGTAGTCAAAAGGGGAAAGAAAAACTATGACATATGAATAAATATTCAATTTCTGTAAAGTGAGAGAGAAATAAATTGAACAATTTCAAAGCCCTACTTGTGGGGGGAGGGGGGTTTGAATGTGTTCATATTTTGCAGAGAAAAACAACAGTTGTTATTACATAGTGAAAAACAATGCGCTCATTTTAAAAGTTGAAAGAAAAAAAATTGTAGATTTTGAAAGTTGCGATAGACATTCAATTCACTGACTGCAGATAAGGTAACATTGGTAAGTAATTCTCTATACGATCTTGTAGATGTGTCGATCATGACTGGGTATTAAAGTCTGAGGTATTTATTGTTCGGCACACATACTCTTGACTGGTTTTAACATACGCTGTTTAATGTCCGATACCCAGATCTTATTGAGAAATATATTATAGTTATGGTTGAGGTTGGTTTATGTATAAATTACTGTATAGACGTTGCGTACGTTGTTGGTGTCACAATCGACTGAACCGGGGCTGGTTACGAAAACTTAAATGTTGCTGTTAGAATGTGGAGTTATCAAAGGTAATATAGATATTACAATGTCGAAAATGGTTGTTGTTTTAGGATTATAATCATAAATATTTGAAAGATGGCATTAATTGTGGAGGCAAGCACTATTCGATCACAAGAACTTCCATTTTCATATATGGACGGTTAACATTAAGAAATGCTTGCTTCCCATTTACCGAGATCAAGCACGTTGGATATTCGATATTCGACATTAAAACTTTTCAATATCAAACTGAATATTAAACGGTAAAATTTCACCATTCGATATGCGTTTGATATTCATTTGTGGCTACTTTTAAGAATGTAAACTCTAAATGAATATCAAATGAATATCAAACGGTTATCTTTTTCTGTTCGATATTAATTTTACATTCGTTTCCGGTTTATATATTGAATATAGAATGGATTTGAATATCAAACAGGATTTTTTTTTGTTTGATATTCGTTTGACATTTGTTTCACATTTGTTTCCAGGTTACATATTGAATATAATGGATTTGAATATCAAACTGAATATCAAACAGGACTTCTTTTCTGTTCGATATTCGTTTGTCATTCGTTTCCGGTTTATATATTGAATATAGAATGAATTTTTTTTTCTGTTCGATATTCGTTTGGCATTCGATTCCCGTTTACATAATGAATATAGAACGGATTTGAATATCAAACTGAATATCAAACAGGATTTCTTTTCTGTTCGATATTCGTTTGTCATTCGTTTCCGGTTTATATATTGAATATAGAATGAATTTTTTTTCTGTTCGATATTCGTTTGGCATTCGATTCCCGTTTACATAATGAATATAGAACGGATTTGAATATCAAACTGAATATCAAACAGGATTTCTTTTCTGTTCGATATTCGTGTGGCATTCGATTCCCGTTTACATAATGAATATAGAACGGATTTGAATATCAAACTGAATATCAAACAGGATTTCTTTTCTGTTCGATATTCGTTTGGCATTCGATTCCCGTTTACATAATGAATATAGAACGGATTTGAATATCAAACTGAATATCAAACAGGATTTCTTTTCTGTTCGATATTCGTTTGTCATTCGTTTCCGGTTTATATATTGAATATAGAATGAATTTTTTTTCTGTTCGATATTCGTTTGGCATTCGATTCCCGTTTACATAATGAATATAGAACGGATTTGAATATCAAACTGAATATCAAACAGGATTTCTTTTCTGTTCGATATTCGTTTGGCATTCGATTCCCGTTTACATAATGAATATAGAACGGATTTGAATATCAAACTGAATATCAAACAGGATTTCTTTTCTGTTCGATATTCGTTTGTCATTCGTTTCCGGTTTATATATTGAATATAGAATGAATTTGAATATCAAAATGAATATCAAACGGCAAGCTCTCGCATAAGGCATGAGTTGTGATATGAACACTCCATACGCAGGTGCTGAAGGGATGTTGCCACGGATGAAAGGAAAGTTGACAATTCTGAATGAAAAGTCATCACGTTTGTCGTAAAGTTTGGTCAATAGTTTTCCTTCACCATCGATTTCTAAGTGTAGGTCAAGATATGAGTCTGACTTCATAGTGTCTGTAGTATCCTTTATCTCAAGTTCTTTGGGGTAGATGCGATGTATCAAATCCCCGAAATTGGGATGATTTAAAGATAATATATCATCTATATAGCGGAAACTGAGATTAAAGGATCTAGCCAAACGATATTCATTCTTTCGGATCAAATCAGCTATAAAGTCAGCCTCATAAGAGTGAAGGAATAGGTCAGCAAGTAAAGGAGCACAATTTGTTCCCATTGGAATGCCGACCGTTTGCTCTTACTCTGTGCACCTTAGCATACACAATAAATTGTGGTTTCTATGGTGAAAATCCTATTTTTTCCTGAAAACTAGCCTTAAGAAGAAGGGGATTTTTAAGTGGTGTATGTCTTGTGATTTTTGGAAAGCTCTATTTGTATGGAATTAAAAAAAATACCAGATTCATTAAATTGAACACAGGATATTGATTCTATAGCAAATCTAATATTTGGTCTGCTCCCCCAGATTGGGGATAATTCTGCCTTGCTAATACTTGGTCTGCTCCCCCAGATTGGGGGATAATTCTGCCTTGTGTTCTACTACATGCATTCATATAATAAAAAAGGCTGTATACATGGCAAAAATGAGAAAACACATTAAGACACAGATTGTTTTCAGGCTCTGGGCACTGAAAACAGTATTTATATGATGTTTTTTTATCTCATCATTGGTTTTCATACACAAAAAATAACATGAGGATGAAAGTATAGAACATCATAGAGTTTTACCAAAACTTAGGACTAAGTACTAAAAGGCTTGTTTTGACTTTCTTATCGGCATTGCAATACTTAATTGCACAGAAAAAGTTTGGTTTGGTTATCCATTTTACTTATTATAAGCTAAAGAACTAACATTTGTTTTTAACTTAAAAGAGGTTAGAATAGCACATTTCGGAAGAAGATACAAGAATATCTTCTATGACGTCACAAACTACTTTTTCTTACTCTGTGCACCTTAACCAACACAAAAAAATTGTAATTGTGGTTCTATGATGAAAATCCTATTTTGTAGGGTTCCCGAAAACTTGCCATAAGGTACAGCAATACAGTTAGGTCATTTTTTCTGAAATTTGGTTTAATTTTGTTGAAAGAGTAATCAAGGGAACCAAGGTTATAGCGGTAATCAAAAGAATGTAATCCAGGGACAAAGACCAGACATGGAAAACAGACACACACAACAAAGAACATAAAGTAACTAAAATCATACATACAATGTAACAAAAGTAAATGAGCAACTCGGACTCCACTAAAAACTGGGAGCATGGACCAGGTGCGCCGGTAGGGTAAGCGTCCTCTGTTTTTCTAGAAACACCCGCCGAGTTGCTCATAATAAAGCTGTTTTGATACAGTCCGCAAATAAATTTCTAGTGTTTTGTTATAAAAAAAAGTGCATATTTTTAAAATCCTTGGTGTCTGGAGGTTCAAGTCATTTATAAGTAATTTAGTGATTATTGTTATAAAATACAGTAGCCATGGTAACATAATGAAAACAAATATTACTGAGTTTTAGTATAAATCAAGGATGCCTTTCCTAAACTAAATGCCAAATACTGTTTTATAAAATATCAGGCACTTATACACTACCACAGCATGAAAGCACGTACAGAATAGGTAGAAAAAAGGTAAAAATAATAAGAAGTTTTATTGAGTTTGAAGGGGTTGAAATTTTTTTTATATGTCAAAATGGGTCTGCTGGAATGCACTACAAAATTAATTGTGTTCTTGTACCTATAAGAGAGGTCACATTTTTGTAAAACATGCTATTTTTATATGTTTTGGGGTTTATTTCTCAGAGTTCATAAAATGAACATGAAATGTGGCAAAAAAAAACTTATTTCTTTTCTTTTTTTTTCATTTTAGTGCAAAAATGGGTTTCTATGGGATTTTCAATGTAAAATTTATAACATTTTGCTTATGACATGAGCCCCGTGCAGGTCCGGGTGTCAAAAGAATAGGCCTGCAGCAGCGCTAAGCTTGTCGTAAAAGGTGACTATATAGTGCTCAGAACCCTAACCGGGGGCTAGGGTGGTCTGCCCACAGAGAAACTGGGTTGTGTGCCCCAGGTGGTGGAATAGGGTACCCCTGGCGTGTTACATGCTGGGGTTGCCAGGCTATAATACGGAAAACCTGACCGCAAACCATAGTGGTGCACCGTTTTGGGAAAGATGCCACGTTTCTCGCACGTTAAAGAACCCTACTGTGGTATTCTCCCGGTGTAGGAATCATAGGGCTCCGCCACAGGAGGCTAAATTGCCCGACCCTACCCACCCTTTTTCCAGTGACAATCAAAATTTGTCGATCCCATTATCCTTGTGTCCCATCCCATTTTTCATTTCATCATCATTTCATGTTCATTTTATCACCCACTTCATGTTCATCGCCTGAATATAGCTGAAATATTGCTGCTCGGGCGTTAAACCCCAACAATCAATCAATCAATCATTGCTTATAACATGACGGTAAAATTGAGCAAATGAGCTAATTACTATCTCATTTTGAGATTTTTGCACACACAGCGTCATAATAACAGCAAATAAACACCATTCATCTGTTTTTAACATGCGGCAAAGGTCATTTGGCAAAATTACGGTGCATGTCAATTGTCTCAACCTCTTGGAATATTCCCTTTCACTGCATTGGTATGAAATTCTGAACAATGAGAGAGAAAGGTCTTTAAAATGTAAAAACAAACATGATTTCCCATTCTTTTACATATATTTTGAATAAATTTGCCACTTAAAGACCTGCAGAGTTGATGAAAAACAGTTATTTTGGAGCCGGTCATACTATAAATAGCCTCAAAGCAAAAAAAAACCTGACCTCATATGATAAAGAAACATCCAGTTGAGTTCATATGTAGCACATAAGCATCAAAACATGCATTTTAAAATATTTTTTTCACTATTTTGTGGCTGTAGTGGTGAAATATTAGTGTAAATGGCATATTTACCAAAACCCAGTTTTACAACCCTGGTCCTGGCTTGACTTTAATTACCTCATCTAATATTTTACTCTAAAAGACTACCTCTAGTTGTTTTTAAAGTACATTTAATGTGTCTAGTGCACTTTGGAAGTAAATTTGGATGAATTATTCTTTTTTTGCTTCTAAAAATAAGTTTTTATATAAGTACCCCTGCACCAGGTGAAAATGCTCTAATACTGCAGTGACATGTATTAAAACACACATTTCAGACTTTAATCAGATGGAAACCTGACTAGCTGATGTTTTCTACGTCAGAAACATGCACTGCAATGGAAATAAAGAAAAAAAAATGATGTTTGCTTTTTTGTTGGGGTTTAACGTCCGAGCAGCAATATTTCAGCTATATTCAGACGATGAACATGAAATTGATGATAAAATGAACATGAAAGGATGATGAAATGAAATAGGGATGGGACACAAGGGTCGACAAATTTTGATTGCCACTGGACATAGGGAGAGGTGGGTAGGGTCGGGCAATTTAGCCTCCTGTGGCGGAGCCCTATGGTTCCTACTCCGGGAGAATACCACAGTAGGGTTCTTTAACGTGCAAGGAACATGGCATCTTTCCCAACACGGTGCACCACTATGGTTTGCGGTCAGGTTTTCCGTATTATAGCCTGACAACCCCAGCATGTAACACGCCAGGGGTACTCCATTCCACCACCTGGGGCACACATCCCAGTTGCTTTGTGGGCAAAACGCCCTAGCCCCCGGCAAGGTTTCTGAGCACTATTTAGTTGCCTTTTACGACAAGCTTAGCGCTGCTGCAGGCCTATTCTTTTAACACCCGGACCTGCACGGGGCAAGAAAAAAAAAAACAAAAACAAACAAAAAATGAGAAAATCGATCAAATATTTGAACTATTTAGAGGACACTTCTTCCCCCAATCTGCAAAAAGTTGACATACACAATTGATATAAAACTTGACATAAATCATTTATTTTTCAACAAATTTCTGTAAAACTTTGCAATTAGACTAAAAATTGAGTAAGCTTTCCACAAATGAAGCATTTATTTGAGTTTCAAAGAAGCCAATCTTATGGTTCTTCATTGACTTTTCGTTGTATGTGAATATAGTTCCTTTTTTAGTGCGTTTCTTCCTGATTTTTTTTTCTTTTCTGCCCTTTACTTTTTTATGGCTTTGTATTTGTTGCAGAAATGTAGGACAAGGATCAAATTTACAAGGGATTGTTTTCATGCTGCAATTTTATGTGAAAGTTGTGATTTGGTTCTATGGAAGAAGGTCAAAATTTTAGACATTTGGCAGTGGTCACTTCTTATGTCCACTGGGTCTCCGAAGCATAAATCCTAAAAATTAAAAAAAAAAAAAAAAAAAGATGGTGAATTTTTCTGGCACTCTTATAGAAATCTGCTTTTTACATGTTTCCATATTGGTGAAGTTTTATTCAGTTTTTATATTCAATATATAAAACCCAAAACGAATGTCAAACGAATATCGAACAGAAAAAAAATCCTGTTTTATATTCATTTTGATATTCAAATCCGTTCTATATTCAATATAAAAACCGGAAACGAATGTCAAACGAATATCGAACAGACCACACTCCTGTATGATATTCATTTTGATATTCAAATCCGCTCTATATTCAATATATAAACCGGAAACGAATATCGAACAGAAAAAGATAACCGTTTGATATTCATGTGATATTCATTTAGAGTTCACATTCTTAAAAGTAGCCAGAAATAAATATCAAACGAATATCAAACGGTTATCTTTTTCTGTTTGATATTCAGTTTGATATTGAAAAGTTTGAATGTCGAATATCGAATATCCAACGTACTTGATCTCGGTTTCCCATTTTACTAATATATCTAAGTTGTTTCTTGGCGTACTTTTCCAGTGTGGTGGACGGTCGGCATTCCAATGGGAACAAATTGTGCCCCTTTACTAGCTGACCTATTCCTTCACTCTTATGAGGCTGACTTTATAGCTGATCTGATCAGAAAGAAAGAATATTGTTTAGCTAGATCCTTCAATCTCAGTTTTCGCTATATAGATGACGTGTTATCTTTAAACAATCCTAATTTCGGGGATTTGATACATCGCATCTACCCAAAAGAACTTGAGATAAAGGATACTACAGACACTGTCAAGTGAGCCTCATATCTTGACCTACACTTAGAAATCGATGGTAAAGGAAAACTATTGACAAACTTTACGACAAACGTGATGACTTTTCATTCAGAATTGTCAACTTTCCTTTCATCTGTGGCAACATCCCTTCGGCTCCTGCGTATGGAGTGTTCATATCACAACTCATACGTTATGCCAGAGCTTGCCGAAACTACGCAGACTTTTTGTATCGCGCTAGAACTCTAACAAATAGGCTTCTGGAACAGGGTTATGTTGCTACAAGATTGAAGTCATCACTACAGAAGTTTTATGGTCGTCATCATGAACTCGTGGATCGTTATGGTGTATCCATCAGCAGCATGAAAACTGATTTATTCAACGGGTCATAGTTTTCCTTCCCTCGTTTGTCTTTCCCGGACTTGACTTTTTTATGAGCAACTCGGCGGGTGTTTCTAGAAAAGCAGAGGACGCTTACCCTACCGGTGCACCTGGTCCATGCTCCCAGTTTTTAGTGGAGTCCGAGTTGCTCATTTACTTTTGATACTTTGTATGTATGATTCTAGTTACTTTATGTTCTTTGTTGTGTATTTCTGTATTCCATGTCTGGTCTTTGTTCCTGGATTACGTTCTTTTGATTACCGCTATAACCTTGGTTCCCTTGATTACTCTTTTGAAAGTTATGCGAACAGCTTTTTTTAAACGGGACGTTCGCCATTGGCTACTTTCTTGCTTACGGTTGTAAAATTTAACAACGAATAGCATTTTTATATTCTGTATACACTGTATAATTATTCAGAATATCATGTTTATTCTAAAAAAAAATAATTATGAGTTTTATTGTCTAATAGTAGATAATTACGCACGTATGTTGTGATGTCACGTTGTCTTTTTCCCGGAGTTTTCTACACATGGCGTGCTACCCGGTCTTTATCAAAAGCTTTTTCGTTAGATTTGAATAAACTAATAACTATGAAATTTTGAGTTTTACGTGTATATATGCTATAGAAAGTATAATCTAAAAATAGTGGTACTCGGTTGAATATGTATCTTAGCGCAGCATTTTGTCTATGTCTAACCAAAATGTCACAACATCCATAATTAGTATATTTTATTTATTCACGCGTACAACATGCGAAATTCGAACGAATTGTTCGAAAAAGCAAATGGTGTTGAGTCGATTTCTTGCATCACGAAATTTGTTTCATAATTCCTAACATTTTTCTCATAGGATACAATTTCCTTCAAATCATTTTTAATTGGTGGATGCCAAACTATTTACCATATCAGGATGTAATCTGATCAATTCAATTGACCAAAACGTACGAAAAATTAATATCAAATCGGATAATTAAATAATAAAACATGTCGTGTGTGTTATTTTATGTAAAAAAATTAAATAAGCACACTTCTTTTTTACATGTAACAATTATAGAACGATGTACGTCGCAATACAAAAAAGACGTCGCAATTTGGCGACTTCGATGTTACCAAATATGACATCAACACCGTACGCTACGTCATAGCAATACCTTCATCTTGATTTTGACGCGCCTTCCTCACAAAGTTCAAGACTTATTTTGAAGCTGGCGTTTACCTCGTTGGTAATTATATTATTACTCTTTATATTTAGTGAACTTTCTTTATAGTTGGCTACTATTATTATCACTTTTTTATTGTTTATATTTTCTGTACCGTTTGGATTTTAATGCAGCCCGTTTGTGTAAATAATTAATTGCCGGGAATAATTAACTGAAATGGTTGCGGGCGGAAGTCGTCCCAGTTTTCTGCAGTTTTGTCAAATTCAACAGAAAATACAAATATTGAAGAGATTCAAGCAAAATTTAAATTTAAAATTAAATTTGAGGCGATAAGAGGGCTGCTGGGTGTAGTAGGAGCAGTTGATTGGACATACATCCCTGTAGTCCCAGATTGATGTCAAAAAGGAAAAAGTAATATTCAATAATTTTACAGGTAAAGAGATACATACATTTGTCTTTTTGTTCAAATATCTGCCTAAGAGTTAAAGTTTTGCAATTAAAAAGATTGTTTAACTAAATTGTATTTACTACATGTATTGACATCTACAAAATAGATTGAAAATGATTTTTTTTTCAAACCTACGTTTCATTAATGTATAAACTGAAAGTCAGAAGAATGAAGATTGTGTACATGGTCATTTACTTCATACTTTTTTTTCATGATTTTTTTATATTATTTTGAATGATTTTTTATACGTTTTGATAGCGATTTCTTTTAACTAGCTGTGTTTTACGGGCTGTTTGCGACCCTGACATGTTGTTTACTGACATTTACGTTGGTAAGCCATGGTCAATCCATGATGCCGTAGTATACAAGAACTGTCCATTGGAAAGGAAAGTTTCAACTTTCCCATGGAGAGTCCTCTACTCTTATCCCTTGACATAGTAAAAGTGCGTAGATTTTAGATTGAAATCTTTAACCAGGAAAATGAAAGTCCAGACACTCTATTTAACATTGACAAATTTAGATTTAAATTTAGAGCATGGCGGAGCGCGGTATGTTTAACTCAATACTAGGTATTGACACACTGAAACATGGGGGCTTAAAGTTCTATTTAAGTTATACCTGCCAACATTTTAAAATGCCCATGGGGGATTTTACTCGTGAAAATGCCATCAGTATCAAGGAAAATTATGAAAAGGGGCATCAAATAAATTTTGGCCCATTTAACACTTCAAAATTTTTCATTTTGCTCCTCAACGAAAACTATTTTCCTTCGCAGGTATGCTTGTTTTGTAATAATATTGTTGCAGTGATCTCATGACTCCATACAGCACTCTGGCAGGCTTACTTTATCTGAAAAAAGGTCTGTCACAAGCAACAAAATAGAATGTGCTTTTGGACTTTTGAAGGGGAAGTTGAAACGCCTGAATCCATTGACATGCTAGATGTGACTAGCATTATTGATTTATTATTCAGCAGCATCTTTTTACGCATGTAGTTGAGCGGATTTATGTTGGACTGTTTTAGTCAAGATTTTTAAGAGTAAACGATACCTACGCGCTGCTTAGGGACAAGAATGACGTACTTTTGTATTTTTACTTGGCATCTATATTAAATAAAATATTTATCAAGGTTTCTGTGTCGATCTGGATGAGCTTAACTGAAAGTGTTATTTCCAAACCTTTTAATATTTCGATAGAGAGTGGCCAGTTATGACCAATGAATGTTACGTTCTAAACATACGATTAGTTTTATCACCTGTTTACGTGAATAGGTCGGTCAAGATTTTTGCTTCTATTGACTCGGAGAAAAAAAATCTCGTTTTGAGTTTCAAATCAAGTGCAGTCTGAGCCGACCAGATCATACTCGCGCCTACGGTACTAAAATACAGGTTTACATGGAGTGACACGTCTTAATCCCGCCATCTTGTAAACAGAATGTTCAATTGATACTTTATAATTAGAGACAGTCTCAGGACACATAGGTATCACTATACCTGGTTTTTCCACGTTTATTTTTTAGAATTAAAAACACAACGCGAAGTACATTTATAATACATTTGTTTTGGTCAACATTTTTCGTCTTCCTTACTTTTCAGCTCACCTAGCCAAAGACCATGTGAGCTATTGCCATCACTTGGCGTCCGTGGTCGTCCTTAATAATTTTTCAAAACACTTCTCCTCTGACACTATTTAACCAATTAGAACCAAACTTGATATGAATGTTCCTTTGGGTATCCTGCAAAGAACTGATGTGGGGATTTTTTATGTATGTATTTGCAAAACCATTTAGGTTTAGCTAATTCTGAGAAAGTAAAAGTGTTCAGCATGATGAGATCTATCTGCGGTCAAATTTTCGTTTTAATTTGTTAAGCCATGTTGTAGTTACAGCCATTTTCAACGTTTTTTGCTATTTTTAATGTTATTTCTTTCAAAAATCTTCCTCTCTTACACGACTTGACCATATGAAACCAGACTTGGTACAAATGTTCCTAGCTAATTGTGACAAGGTTAAAGTGTTTAGGATGATGAGATCTATCTGTGATCAAATTTTCATTTTAATCCGTTGAGCCATGTAGGAGTTATTGCCTCTTTTGCTATTTTTAATGTTATTTCTTTCAAAAATCTTCTCCTCTGCGACTACATGACCAATTGGGACCAAACTTGGAACGAATGGTTCTAAGTTATCCTGCATAGAAGCAATGTTGGGATTTTTGATCTGTCGAAAAAACATGGCCGCTGTTACTTAAAATAGAACATTGGGGTCAGACAGTAGTTTTTCGTATATATCTCCATAACCGTTAGGTTTACCCAATTCTTTCAATAGCTGAAATGATCCTTACTATTGAGACTGCACAAGTCTTTAGAAACAAAATTTGTCTGACGACTCTTGTAAGAGTTATTGCCCAGGAGAAAATTGCATTTTTTACAGTTTTCAGCCAATATCTTGAAAACTATGATAGATAGAAAGAAACTTTTTGCTGAAATGATCCTTATGGTAAGTCCTACCAAAGTCTTCTCAAGTTAAAATTGTTGGACAACTTCTTAAATTTATTGCCCTTGAAAGGCAAAATACAACCAGGTGAGCAATTCAGGCTCCTTGGAGCCTCTTGTTCATAGTTTGAGATAAAGTAGACATATTTTTGAAGCATTTGCTGTGGTCTAAGAAATTTATGAGACATTACTTCTTTTAGGAAGCATTTTTACAACGGTTTTTATTTTACTTCACGTTTGTTATTTGTAAAATAAATATTCTGGTTGAATTTGAATGTGCTTATTTTACACCAGTCACTTTGAACATGTGTTTTTTCTCCATTTCTTCATCTGCTTTATACGAGTAATTTTAACAAATATATTTCTGTATACGGATGCTCATAAGATTATTGTATATTTCTTTAACGGGTAAAGACTTCATAAGTAAGATGTACTTGTGGCTAATCCCTTTTGTACGTTATTCGACAAATAAAGTATGTTTAAACTAACATGTGCATCAAATGTATCCCAAGGTCGAGTCAAGGATAAAGTACATGTGACTCACAGCAGAAGGGATTGCCCACGAATAAACTTACATCCTTTCGGAGTAAAACTAGCTAATCCCATCTGCTACATCCCAACTTTGTATTGAAGACTAATGGCAGACAACTTTGAACGAGTGGATCAACTTTAACAACCTTATTATTTTATTATTTTATTATTTTATATACACAATATATTTAGCTCCTAATTTAGTATCGTCTTGGTTTTATCCAACAGTAACTATATTTACAACTATTACATAATATGCAGTTATTTAATACATGTTCGTGGAACAGTCAAAACTATTGTCCCGAGGTGCTGGAGGTGATTTAGGAACTGTTGCCGGAGAACATTGGTCTAAGGCAACGGTCCCTAAATCATCTCCAGAGCACCGAGGGATAATAGTTCGACTGTTCCATTAACAGGCATTAAATACCTGTTTTATTAACTTGTCCACTTTACAGACCAAATAAAAATAATGACACCCCACCGAAATGCTATTATTTTTGAAATTTTGGACAGACAAATAATTGTATTTTATGTAGTTTTTTGACAGTTTTGTATTCTTACAAAATGTTTGCAGACAATCAGGCCAAAAGACACTGAAAACTATAGGGCAACTGCATCCTTGATGTCATGGGATGGGAATGCTCCATTTGTCATATCATATGATTTTAAAAAATCAGTTTTATAATTTATTTAACAACATCAGTAACAAGTTTAACAAATGAAAGGAAATGTTTCTTTTTTTCAGCACCTTAATGATGGTGAATGTGCACAACAGCATTATGAAAGTTATAAGTAGGTGACACAAATTTTCTGGAAGTTTGCATGGTTTGAAAGTGTTCATTTCTGACTACTTGACACGCTGGTTGTGACATTGGCACAACTTCACTATTAGACATACTACATGTACTAGTAGTTTGCATTTTTTGGCACAATTGTATTGTCAGATGCAATAGAAACTGGCAGGTTTTGAATATTTTGAATTTCTTTAAACAAGTAGCTTTCTTGTGAAGATGTAAGTTAAAAACTCAATATTATTCACATCTGTGAGCGGATCTCTTTCATTGGATTTACCGTTTTGTTGATTGGTAACACTGAATGACTGGTCACTCTGTGTGGACATTTGAATGTCTGATCCTGAAAAATAAGCAAATGTTTATTTATCCATGTAAGAAACCCATCATAGTATATATATTGTAATACAAATTCATAATTCACAAAATGTACAATGTAAGCAACTCCCTCCTCCCCCCTAAAAAAGGAACAACATCATAATGAAAATTACTGTTTCAATGGTTGATTACTTTTGTGTTTATGACACTTCCCAATATCCTTACTTACCTCTATTTGTGTAGGTGTGTAACATTTGTACAACTTCTTTGACTTGAATGATACAGAATGTTTGAACATGAAGGTAATTTTTCTAGTACAAATGGCCCCGTGCAGGTCCGGGTGTCAAAAGAATAGGCCTGCAGCAGCGCTAAGCTCGTCGTAAAAGACGACTAATAGTGCTTAGAAACCTAGCCGGGGGTTAGGCGCTCTGCCCACAGAGCAACTGGGATGTGTGCCCCAAGTGGTGGAATGGGGTATCCCTGGCGTGTTACATGCAGGGGTTGTCAGGCTATAATACGGAAAACCTGACCGCAAACCATAGTGGTGCACCGTGTTGGGAAAGTTGCCAAGTTCCTCGCACGTTAAAGAACCTTGCAGTAGTTTTGGATAAAAGCAGGAACCTTTGCGCTCCGCCACAGGAGGCTAAATTTCCCGACCTTACCCATCCCCTTTTTCTAGTGGCTATCGAGATTTGTCGACTCTGCTGTCTTTGTGTCCCGTCCCATTTTTCATTTCATCATCATTTTATGTTCATAGTCTGAATATAGCTGATATATTGCTGCTCGGACGTTAAACCCTAACAATCAATCAATCTAGTACAAATGAATATATTGAGTTATTTATGTACCTGTGACTGCTTTTGCAATGGTAAGAACCATTTCTCGACGCTTCTCCTCACTGGTTTTGGCATAGTGACGTAGCTACTCCGATACTGTCATTACATGTCTAGCTTCATTACATTCTTTAAGAATTGCAATTGGTGTAGCCCTCAAGCAGTGTTTGGTATAAGTTCTGCTACAGTTGACAGTCGTTTCCATTTTGTCTCCTAATGTGTTTCTGCCTATTGGTGAATTGTCGTACCAAACTGTAGCTTCTAATGTTCTATTCTTGGGACGTTGGAAGAAAGCATCTGAATCAGGGTGAAGTAAGGATTAATACTTTTTAAATGACGAATACGGACAAAAAGTCTTTCCAGTTCTCACAATCCTTCCCCCTTGACTCTCTTCATTCTCGTTTGCACATCCTTTGTGATTTTTCGTGGCCATTGCTTTCATCGAAATAAAATTGTCACCATCATTGAAAATAAAGTCCTGTTTTATTTTTAATGTATCTTAGGTTTTCCCGACCTCTGCTGCAGAAATATATCATGAAATCAACAAAAACTTAACACTGAAGTCCATAAGGAGTGTCCACATTGAAATATGCGTAAAGTTTCCTTAAGCCATCTTTTGAGGGGGGATTTTTGTGCGTTACTGACGCTTTTCCTTCCTTTTTTAACTTCACCGACATTGCGTTAAACACAATATTTGCATCTCTAAACTCCGTAAAATTGACAATGTCAGCTCTTAATTTCTTTTCAAAGTGTTTTTACAATCCATATCTGATTGATAGCATAGACTTTCTTATATATAAGGTGACATCTTTGGTTCTAACTGCCGTGTAGAACTTTTTTTTAAAAGCGAGTTCAAATCACCTTTTTCAGACGGAAAATCAACGTTTTTCTCCGAGCAGTAGTAACGTAGAATAGTGAGAGGTCCTTTTATGACGTTCTTTGAGCTTTCTGAGTCCCTTCATTCAAGTTGATCCTCGATATCGTCTTCAGAAATATCGGCGAACCTTTTCGCCATAACGTCTGCCAAGAAATGATGACCGTCTGCGCGCTTGACACAAGGCGCATCTTTATCGGGCATGGAACAGTTCGGTTCCGGAAGTAGTGAAACAATTAACTGACGGCATTTCTAGCGAAAATGAATGAAATCAATCAAAATCACTACATATGTAAAATATATACTGTAAGTTAATAATTAAAACTGAGTGTTTAGATGATTGTTTTTATCAACAAATTTCAGACAGTTTTTGAATACATTTGTTCTGATGTTGCGTGCGTTGTTGGTGTCACATTCGACTGAACCGGGGCTGGTTACATGTACGAAAACTTAAATGTTGCTATTAGAATGTGAGTTATCAAAGGCAATATAGATGTTAAAATGTTCGAAAATGGTTGCTGTTTTAGGATTATAATCATAAATCTTTAAAAGATGCCATTAATGGGGGGGAAGCACTATTCAATCGCAAGAACGTCAATTTTCATATGTGGACGGGTAACATTATGAAATGCTTGCTTCCCATTTCACCAATATATCTAAGTTGTTTCGTGGCGTATTTTGATAAAACAAACATTTTTTTGGAAGAGCAGTTTTTGCAGCAGATGCGTCAAATTTTTCATGACGTAATGATAAGATCAAAGCATATTACAATATCACAAATGTCTCCCCTTTGATGTGGACATTGTAAAAATGGAAAGAAATCGATTTGAAGACAAAATTGTAGACATTTTTTTTTAAGTTATGCGAACAGCTTTTTTAATCGAGACTTTTATTAACTATAATGACAATTTATTACATAACCCCAATGAAAATATATATAAAATGTTCAATCAGTCTTTTTGTTAAAAGCCTTTTTGTCCGTATTTCAATTATGTCACAAATCTTAATTTTTTCGACTTTGGCCATCGGCTACTTTCTTGCCTATTGAATTAATACGCGAATCTGATAGAATAATGAAATAAATGTTGAAAAGAAAACAGAAAAAAGAAAGCCCCCTTGTGCGCACTCTTGTCTGTTCATATGCAATGATGCCCTGGTGAAATCGGGATCAGCGTGTCTGTATCGAAGTATTTTGAAATATGTTGACACG
Organism: Perna viridis; assembly: GCA_037379345.1. Taxonomy (NCBI): domain Eukaryota; kingdom Metazoa; phylum Mollusca; class Bivalvia; order Mytilida; family Mytilidae; genus Perna; species Perna viridis. The sequence continues at coordinate 48,176,551 of CM074516.1, read as the reverse complement.
CGCTTGCACATTCGCTAGTGAAATATTGTAAAATCAATGTATTTCATGATCGTCTTAATTACCTCTTGACAATTATTTTAGCCATAAGATATAATAAGCTGAACAAATATTGAAAAAATGTTTTTTTTTATTTTTTCTTTCAAATCGGACCGAAAACAAACAAAAATTATTCTGGTTAGGCCTTTTTGACCCCTTATAACTCGAAAACCGTAAGAGATATCCGAAACCTGATTGAAAAATGCAGGCAGGATTATTAATGAGGAATCCAGTGAATCCAATGGAATAAAAAATTTCGAAAAAAAAATGTTATGAAAATGTTGCCCAACTTTGACCCCTTATAACTTGAAAACGGTCCAAAAACATAAAATCTGGGGTACATTTGTTTACCCGAATTAAATAAAGAACACATTAAAAATAGAATAATTAAAATCGAAAAAAAACAATCTACGTGGGTTTTAATGAAATACGTATTTTTACCCTTTTTTAGCCCCTTTTTACTAAAGTGGCAAGGGCAACAAAGTCCAAATTAAATAGGAATCTTCTTAATTGTTGGTAAATCATATCAACATTTCAGAACGATTCGTCAACCACAACTTATCGCACGGAAACGAAGTGTCGCCAGACGACGATGTCGCCGCCGACCGCGACGACTGCACCATAGCATTATACGACCGCAAGTTTTTTTCGTCGTATGATTAAAACGGCAAATTTCGCTCTCAAATTTTCTCAAAGGTAGATCTTTAGGAAAGAAATAAAATCAATTTATAAGCTTCCACATTTTTATTTCCGGGGGTGGGGGGTACTATCTTTTGCTTGTAGGTTTGTTGGCTTTCTGTTTTAGTGACGGTGTTTTACTTTTTTTTAGCGAAATATGTTTTCATAATTCGTAACATTTTTCTCATAGAATAAAATTTCCTTCACATCATTTTTAAATGATTGATGCCAAACTATTTACCATATCAGGATGTAATCTGATCATTTCAATTGACCAAAATGTACGAAAAAATAATATCGAATCGGATAATTAAATAATAAAACATGTCGTGTGTGTTATTTTATGATTCTGGTCTTTTCAGTGTTTGTGTGTGGTTTTTTTTTATAAGTCAAATGTTTAGATATTCAGAACAGTATCAAGCGTGAATGATTATCATGCATCTGTACTTGTTTAGCTTTTCTGTGTTGGAACCTGACAACCATATCAAGCTCCGCCGTACGAGGCATGTTATTGACCATATTTCCACTTTGTTCAAGGAAGGCCAAAATTAGTCAGCAACAGTAATTTTTTGTAGAACTCTTTCACTTGTATATTAAGAATTGTTTATTGAATTATAATTGGGCCTTTTTCAAATCTATTTTTTTCTATTCTTGGAAGACACGTGTTCAGTTTATTGAAACATAAAAAAGAAGTTTCTGGTAGAACCAGAGTTTGATTTGACGGTTCACTATCTTTTTGCTACTCCCTTTTGAATTCCGACATTTTTTCTTTAATCAACATAGTCAGTACGCATATGTAGCGTTGAAGTTCGGATTTTATTGTCATAGAAGACAATAATTCTACCGACTAAATGTACCCGTTATTATATAACTAAGCGACATGTTTTTAATAAATGTAATTTAGTCAAATACTTTGAAATAAATGTACATGCAAGTTACATGTATGTGCAGTGTTTAACCAGTTAAACCACTCAAAATTAGTGTTTGCTATATAATTTATTCACTTCACGTTTCCCTCATTTATATCTCACTTCATTATTTTACCTTCTTTTTCTCAACTGCTATAGGTTCATCAAGAATTCAAATCTGCATTAAATAATCAATAATTTACTGTAAATTGTGGGAAATCTTGTTTATTAGTGAAATTTTATGTACTACACGTTAAATTTATATGAATAATAAATTTGTAGAAACGAATATTGTTTTTCTCTTATGTTAATGAGATTTGTACTGTGAGGAATAATGATATATTTTTCATTTTTTTCAGCTTGTTACACCTGAGCTATCAGCAGCTTGTATTTCAGTTTTCTCTTCCTCCATCACTTTTGCTGCAGTTTTGTCAAGTTGATGTTTGTTTGCCTCCACGCTGTAGATTTAAGCTGTTGTAGATCTGTTATCACTAACAACATATGAGCGGCGCCAGGATTACAGGTAAGGGGAGCGTAAATTTAATTGAAGGTCGAGCGGTGTGGGGGGGGGCGGCGGAAATTTGTGGAAAATCAATATTTTCATTGGGGGGGCGTAGGCCTGTCTTTCCTGATTGATATTGTAAAGAATGATATTGTGAATTGATTGGGTTACGCCCCGTGCAGGTCCGGATGTTAAAAGAATAGGCCTGCAGCAGCGCTAAGCTTGTCGTAAAAGGCGACTAAATAGTGCTCAGAAACTTAGCCGGGGGCTAGGGCGCTCTGCCCACAGAGTAACTGGGATGTGTGCCCCAGGTGGTTGAATAGGGTACCCCTGGCTTGTTACATGCTGGGGTTGTCAGGCTATAATACGGAAAACCTGACCGCAAACCATAGTGGTGCACCGTGTTGGGAAAGATGCCATGTTCCTGGCACGTTAAAAAACCCTACTGTGGTATTCTCCCGGAGTAGGAACCATAGGGCTCCGCCACAGGAGGCTAAATTGCCCGACCCTACCCACCTCTTCCTATTTCCAGTGGCAATCAAAATTTGTCGACCCCATTGTCCTTGGGTCCCATCCCTTTTTCACTTCATCATATTTTCATGTTCATTTTATCCTCAATTTCATGTTCATCGTCTGAATATACCTGAAATATTGCTGCTCGGACGTTAAACCCCAACAAACAAACAAACAAACTTTACTAAATGTCTAAAGGTTCAACCCTGCAATTACATAATAATATATTTAAATATCACATAAGACAATACACAAAGACAAATAGATATGTCACACAAAGAAAACTTAAGAGTAACTCTAATTTGCACTCTCAATATACCAAATATCAAATATGGAAACTAGAAAGCTAAATAGCTTAACTCTCAATACAAAAATACACAAACACAAAACACTCAATTACCTGTCTATGGGACCAGGTTGCCCATCTATACATAAAACTACATAGTCATACTTTAACATTAATGTACCATATCCTGAAAGCATATGTGTACTTTTCATGAAAAATACTAGATTTATTTCAAAACTGGCTAAACTGTCAAAACTAAAGAAAATAGTAACAAAATGTAAAAATAAACTAAAATGCAGAGTAGACTCAAAATACCAAATGAACAAACTAAATATCAAAAATTACAAGCTCAAAATATAAGATTACAATGAAAGTATGATTACTAACAAAATAATTACTGATTTACTATTTCCTTCCCCAAAAATACTAATCTCACATACAAAACACTCGATTGTAAAGAAATGAAAGTAAAGAAAAGATAAAAGTAAATAATAGCTACCTCAAAATCAATCTCAGAAATCCCAAATCCAATATTCATATACCTGTACAATATGCAATATGTCTGACTACTTCAAAGACAAAACTCAACTCAAACCAAAAAAGGAAAAATGAGCGGGAGAAATCTAGGACAGTAACAATGGAAAAAATGCTCAGATCTATAAGCCAATCAAACTCCAAATTCAAACACACCTCCAATTACTCATCAACAATTAAACTGCCACACCTGAAAGCTTCCAAAAGTACCTGTCCACTATTGCAATATAATAGATCAGATGATCATTATCTGAAGATCAAAGTCAAATATCAATACACACAGTAAATGTATTCACCTGCTCTAAGAATAATGAAATATTATTCTTAGATTTATTTTACTGTCTAAATGAAATGTTTATAAATACCAATGCAATGTTCACATAGCAAAGTGAAATATAAATTTAAAAAATGCAAGAAATGCACCCTAGCACATCTAATAGAATTATTCAGAATGCCAGATGTTTCAACCCAGGTAACAAAAATGACAAGAATTGCTCTACTGAATTAAATTCAACCCATGGCTATAGATTTGATTGGTAAATTTCTAAATAGTGATGAATTGACGCTTGCTGTAGATGAGTTGAAGGTGTACCAAGTTGAAAACATGGAGGGTATGATTGAAACTTACAAAATTGATCATTATTGGAGGAATGGATTTTCCATCAATTGTAAAGATGGCAGTAAAAAATTTCCACTTTCGAAAAAAGTAGTTCAGGTAGTGCTTATCATCCCACATGGAAACTCAGACGTGGAAAGAGTATTCTCAGAAAATAGAAGAATGATAGTTACAGACGGATCCGAGCTTAGTGAAGCATCCTTGGATGCCTTGAGGACAGCCAAAGACACTGTCCTTTGGTATGACCCTAAAAACGAAAAACCAGAAAATGTCCCTCTTACAAAAGATATTCTTAAATCGACAATAGCTGCACATAAAAGCTATCAGAATCGTTTGGAAGAACAAAGACAAGACGAAGAAGCTAAAGAAAGGGCAGGAGATTTGGAAAAAAAAGATCCCTGAAGTACAAAAAGAAAAAAAATACAAGAAAAACTAAAACAGCAAAAGGGAGAAATTAAGAAAACTATCAGGCAAAGAAAAACGATCAACTGAAAAGAAATCAAAAAGCAAAACTAGACTTACAGTTTGGTTACAATTAGTTGAAGATGCTCATAAAGAATTATCAGAGGCCATTGAAAAAAAATATCTACCAAAGAGGATCAAAAGCCAAGCTTTTGCTTGAGAGTGGACACAAGGAATGCCGATTAGCACAAGAAGAACTTGATAAAATCAAAGAGGAGAGTAATGCCCTCATCAAAAATAAATCATCTCTGATCATTAAGGCTGTGTGCCCTGGTCAAGACTCTACTGATCGAAGTTCAAAGGAAAAACCGCAAACAATCCAGTCATAAATCCAAAGATCATAAATCAAGTCATTCATCAACAGATAGAAGTTCATCTGAAAGCAGTGATGGCAAGAGAAAAAGAAATGATCAAGACTCAAGTCGTGCAAAAGACTTTTTGAATTGACTGTATATTATATTGTTTAAAGGAGAAGACCATGTTATTGTGCAAGTCATAAATATCGAAACTATTCTGTTAAATATTCATGAAAATTTAATTGAAACAAAATAATTTCCTTTTCTTAATTAATTAATTAATCGAGATTTATTATTAGGAAATTTGAATTTCCCGCGCCTGTAGACTCCACCATGATAGGTTGAACTGTGACATCACGAAGTCGGTTTGTAAAGTGAAAGTAAATATGTAATTTATTACGATGTCCGAAGAAATCGCAAATGACTTACCCCTATAAATTCAACCCAAAATAAATAGAAGAAGGAGGCACAACATGTAAGCAGTTGTCAGACATCATTGACGAACAACGGGATTTGCAGCCAGATGGCAAGTATTTGTAAAGAAAATCTTATGGCTACTTCCAGGACTTCCGAAGAATGTTCGTGTTGCTGGGAAAAAAAATTTGAACATTTCTCTTTTATCATTCGTGCAATCGCAAGCTTGACAAGTCATCATGTTTTGGTGATTAATTAAACTGGATCGTAGAAATATTTCCTTAATATTCCTTGTTTACATGTTATTTGCAGTACTTGTATCAGTACCAAATCGACTTAATGACGTCACGAGCCAATCGAAAGCTATCGGTAAAAATCAATAAAGTCTGCCTATGATCTTCCTTCGTATAGGAGAATTCTGCAAGATGGCTATCCACTTATATTTCAAGGATTACGAACTGTGCATAACCTTGAGCATTTTATAAAAGCGCATTTTGCATTATAGGTTACTTATTTTTGTTAACGTGCGTATAATTTGTCATAAGAACCTAACTTAATGCAAAGGTGGCCTTTCCCTCTAAACTTCTTTCATTTTAATATGTGGGTTTTATGAAGTTTTCTTTATGACACTTGTAAGTTAGTACAGTAATTTTTCCCTTGAAGATAACAGTTTCTATTGATTTTTGTACATGACAGACTTATAAAAGTTTTCTTTAATAATGTAGACATAATTTGATTTATAATCTTGTATAAAATTCTCTGTTTGTTATGTACAGCCTATAAAAAGAAGGTGAGGAACATGGCTTTAAGTAAGACCTTTTAGTAATATACAAACATTATATGACATATTTTTTATAGTACGTGGGCTGAGATAACACCCTGTGCACTCCCCCCCCCACTTTCCAAAAATGTTAAAAATATTACCTCTACCCCTAGAAAACTGGTCTCAGTATCAAACAGAGTTCTCATTCAGAGCATTCCGACACTGTAAAACTCATATTAGGCATTCATAATTACGATAATGATGTACCCAATATATCTGATCAATTAAGGCGCTTAGATTTACGTTGGAAAACGTTAAAGTGTGCGTCGTCTTGGCTCATTAAAAGGCTTAGATGCTACATAGATGTGTTTGTATCTGCAAAAGCTTGTTCGAAGTAGGGTACTTGGGAAAAAAATGCCAATTACAATTAACATGAAAATCCGAAAATGCCTTTTTTATAAAAAAAAAAAAAAAAAAAAAAAAAAAAACTCGTTATTGTCACATTGAAACTGAAATAACTCGCCTCAAATGAGAGGAAATGTTGAATACATCGTGACTAAAACGACAGTACCCAACATGTTTTTTTTACCTCGATTGTGTGCTTAAAATTTATATTTTGGTTCATGTTGAGGTACTTTTTTTTCATGGGAAGTGGGTGGCAATTTTCCACCTTTTTGGACTTGGAAAAGTTCAAATATTTATTCCTAGGGCTCGTTAGAAAACTAAGACAATATATAATTGTATTTAAATGTACAAAAGCTTGTTTGAAGTACGTTATATGAAAGAAATTACAAATTATAGCTGAAATTGAGGAAAATATGAAATTCTGAAAATTCCACTTTTTATGAATAACTCAATATTGTCTCATTGAAACTGAAAACAGAACGAGCCTGAAACGAAAATATATGTTGAATACATAGATAATTAAAAGAATAGTATCCAACATGTGTATTGTATACCGTTTATATGTCAAAAATTTAACATTTTAGTTTATGTTTAGGCATTTTTATCATGGGTAGGGGTGGCATTTTTCCACCTAACTTGACTTGGAAAAGTTCAAATATTTATTACTGGGGCTTATCACAAAGCTAAGACACTATATAATTGTAGTTGTATATACAAAAGCTTATTTGAAGTACGGTTTTTGAAAAAATATGGCCAATTATAATGAAATGGAAGGAAAAATGAAAATCCGAAAATTCCCCTTTTTATAAAAGACTCATTATTGTCACATTGAAAATGAAAAACACGCGCCTAAAATAAGAAGATATGTTGAATACATCAATAATTAAAACAGTTGTACTCAACATGACTATTGCACACCGTTTATATGCCAAAAATTAACATTTTAATTCATGTTGAGGCATTTTTTTTCATGGGTAAGGGTGGCAATTTTCCACCTAACTTGACTTGGAAAAAGTCAAAAAAATTATTACGTAGACTCATTTTGAAGCTAAGACACTATATTAATGTACCGTATCACACAAAAGCTTGTTTAAACTACGGTAATCTAAACAAAATACAATATCGGGTGATGTAGAAGAAAATTCTGAAATTCTGAAAATTCCCATTTTCCCGATTATATAGCTATTGTTACCCAAAAGGGAAAATCTAAGCGCCTTAATTGATCAGATAAATTGTGTACATCATTATCTTAATTATGAATGCCTAAAATATGAGTTATACAATGTCAGTATGCTGTGAATGAGAATTCTGTTTGATACCGAGACCAGTTTTCTAGGGGAAGGGGTAATATTTTTAACATTTTTGGAAAATCCTTTCTTGAAAACTAGTTGTTCGTGACTTATGTATGTAGAAAATTAAATTATCTATCGAATGATACCAATATTTAGACGTTATAATTGAGTAATAACTTGTAGAGTCGAATTTATGTGACTTTTGACCGAAAAATCGAAAATCCGATTTTTTGCATTTTTTGATAAATTCTGACTACGAAATTCGCCAAAATTCATCACAAGAACCCCAGAAGTATAATTTGTGATAATACTAAACAGAAAATACCAAAATAAACCATTTTTTACTGAAGCATTAATACTCTAAGGGTTTTGACATTGAAAAATATGTCAATTTAAGCGATTTTTCGGCGGGGTAGGGGGTATATTTGTTTTCGTTTTTTCGCAATACCGTAGTGTTACTGCATTTGTCATGTTTCCATTGTAAAGCTGAGATATTGAGCTATACGATAATACCTAAATGTGTTTTGTTTGTTCACACATCCTATTCCAGGAAGGCTTAGACGCTCAAACAATTGAGTCATAACAATCTTGGCTTTTTGACACAGTGGGGTACAAATATAGGCTTATACTGAAAAAGAATCCAAGAATATTCTTTGGCGACAAATTGATTCGGTAATGAGAGGTTTAAAGGCACCTAAAAATCGCTATGAAGTTTATGAGTGTTGGGGGGGGGGGTTACACGGTGGACCCTCCTAACCCATGGACTATTACTAAGTACTTTAATCAAATTGTTTTAACTTCTCCCAAAGTTTTGCTTATCAAATTACTACATTTCTAGAAAGCTCTTACTTAGAGGGATGAAAGGTGGCCATTTTCATGGAACTTTGTATTATTACAGTACTTTTTAGATTAAAACATTCCTGATATCCTCCTGGTTTGTATGAAAATTATTTCCTGATTTCCTATTTTTTTTTACATAAAATGTGCTTGACAGACTGTCCTGTTTCAGAAGCCTAATTGTAAGAAGCCTAGCGTGATACAAAAAGTCTTTATAGTTACAGCAAGCTCTGGCATAACGTATGAGTTGTGATATGAAAACTCCATACACAGTTGCTGAAGGGATGTTGCCACAGATGAAAGGAAAGTTGACAATTATGAATGAAAAAATCATCACGTTTGTCGTTAAGTTTGGTCAATAGTTTTCCGTTACCTTCTATCTCTAAGTGTTGGTCAAGATATAAGGCTGACTTCACAGTGTCTGTAGTATTCTATATCTCAAGTTCTTTGGGTGTTTTCGATGTATCAAATCCCCGAAACTAGGATTGTTTAACGATAATATGCCATCTATATAGCGGAAACTGAGATTAAATGATCTAGCTAAACCATGTTCTTTCTTTCGGGTAAGATCAGCCATGAAATCAGCCTCATAAGAGTGAAGAAATAGGTCAGCAACTGGAGAAGCACAATTTGAAATATTGACGCTCGAGCGTAAAACACTAACCAATCAATCTGCCTAGATTCTACATTGTACTTGGCGTCACTTTAATAAAATATACACAGGGCTAGAATGGAATGGTAATTAAGTTACAAGAAATGGAACAAGGTTCCCAGTATTAATCAGGTTGGTATTTCTCCAGACTCGGTGGGTTTATTTGTCCATAATAAAACTAGAATGTTTGGAAAATGTCAAACTTCAGATTTAATATCTTATAAGGCAAAATTAAAAAAGGATAGTTTTGTTTCCTGCTACTAGCGAGAAAAAAAATAGGTTGGTGGGTAGGGAAATTATTTTTTTTCAAGAACATATTGCATTGAGGTAATGGGGAAGCAATTTATACTTTAACAGTGCTCCAACCAAGTTTGCAATAAAATGTTTTGGGTAAGCACAAGAAACCAGGGTAGTTAAGGTAGCAGGAAACATACATTATTTTTAGCTCACTTGGCCAAAGGCCATGTGAGCTTTTGCCATCACTTGGCGTCCGTCGTCCGTCCGTAAACTTTTACATTTCAATCTTCTTCTCTGAAACCACAGGGCCAAATAAAACCAAACTTGACACAAATGTTCACTGGTATGAGGGGATGAAAGTTTGTGATTTTGGTGCCGATCGGAAATTAAAGATGGCCGCCACCGAGGATCTTAGTTTAACATTGGACCCTATGGGAGAAACATGTAAAAATCTTCTCGGAAACCACTTGACCAAATTAAACAAAACTTGACACAAATGTTCACTGATATGAGCGAATGAAAGTTTGTGATTTTGGTGCCAATCGGAAATTCAAAATGGCCGCCACCGAGGATCTTAGTTTAACATTGGACCCTATGGGAAAAACATGTAAACATCTTCTTCTCGGAAACCACTTGACCAAATTAAACAAAACTTGACACTAGTAAATGTTCACTGATATGAGGGGATGAAAGTTTGTGATTTTGGTGGCGATCAGAAATTCAAGATGGCCGCCACCGAGGATCTTAGTTTAACATTGGACCCTATGGGAAAAACATGTAAAAATCTTCTTCTCGGAAACCACTTGACCAAATTAAACAAACCTTGACACAAATGTTCACTTTTATGAAGGGATGTAAGTTTGTGATTTTGGTGCCAATCGGAAATTCAAAATGGCCGCCACCGAGGATCTTACTTTAACATTGGACCCTATGAGAAAAACATGTAAAAATCTTTTTCTCGGAAACCGCTTGACCAAATGAAACAAAACTGGAAACAAATGATCGTTGGCATGAGGAGATGAAAGCTTGTGATTCTTTTGCCATTTCAAAATGGCTGCCACTGTGGATCTTAACTTAACCAAAGTTTCCGCTCGAGAAAATATACATCTAGAGGTCGCCACATGATCTTCAACAAGTGGGAAATTTCCTCCATGTAGCAAGCTCTAAATTGCCCCAATAAAAACAAAGTGGATAAATCAGTGAACACAATACTGAGGGGGGCTGGAGGGGGTCTGATCCCGGAATCCCGACTTTATTTTTACTAAATCCCGAACAACAAAGGAACTTAAAAACTGCTAAAATCCCGATTCCCGGTGGATTTATTTCCCGAAATCCCGGGCTTAATTCTCAGAAATCCCGAAATCCTGAGCTTAAAAACCTCTGATCCCAGCATCCCGAGAAAGGTCCGGCCCTTCCTCAATACTATATCAGTTTATCATTTATGGTAAGAAACTAAAATGTTTTAAAAAAAGACAACTACATGCCAGTGACTATATTTCCTGCCTTGGGACAAGCGCAAACAATATGCAGCGGGGTTAAACTAGTTTTGTTGGATCCAAACCCTCCCCCTCTATACGGTCAAAGGCTAAAATAAATACAAAGTTAGACACACAGTAAAAATCAACCTGAAATACATCCAATTCATTAGAAAAGTACCTCAACAATTATTAACAATAACATAGAAGACAAACAAATGAGGTATAAACAATGAATGCTCGCAGTTACTGAAAGCAAGCTCAGGACACAAATAAGGATGACAAATCTCCAAGCCTCCCAACACAAAAAATATCAGTTACAAAACTTCCAAAGGATTTAGAACTGCAACATCATAGACTATGTTGGTCTAGCAAGAAGTTGTGCAATGACTAAAATGCTAAAATATGAATGATTAAGTTATAATGTAATGATCTAATAAGAGTATCAATATTTTTTCCTACAAAGACAAGATTTAATGATCTGACAACAATGTCGAATTTATATCCTTTATGAATCAGTCTATGTAAATAATTCTTAAGATTTGATGGACATTGTTTGCATTTATGTGCCTTGTAAACTATATTTCCATACAAAACTGGATGTGAAATGCCTAGTTTAATAAGATTAGTTTTTTAGCAAAGTAATCATGTTGGAGGCTAAGAAACGCTGTGTTTTGCAGAAATTTCATGGATTCCGCAAAACAATGGCAATTTCTGCATTTTTAAAGGCCTGGTTCCGGATTTTAGTATGTTGGGGTTGCAAACTATGCATTATGTCCCCTTTCCAACCTGTCCCATGCAATAATTCCTGTTTACCAATGCTTTAAATTGCAAGAAAATCTTCATCTAAGGAAAATTCCTTGTAAATTTACGCAAAATTATATGAAATATTTAGCAAGTAATTAAACCAGGTGAGCGATACAGGCTCACGTGAGCCTCTGGTTTGTTTAAAGATTTAGGTCTTGAAATATTTTATTCTACCTTGCTCTGTAAGGTTAAAATATACACTTCTCACGCATAAGTTACTAATAACTTACGTTCCAACTTATTATTTCAATATTTCAAACTAAAAAAACTTTTTCATTCTTATATGTAGGGTAGTACCGCAAATGGGAAGTTAAATACACTTTCATATACTGTATACTTTTAGAATTGTTATATCGTCTGAATATAGCTGAGATATTGCTGCTCGGACTTTAAACCCCAACAATCAATCAATCGAAATCTTATATTCTTACTGTTAGTATGTAAGGAGAAAGAATTAAATATGTTATCGATGCCTTACATGAAAATGAACAAGTTGTTCTCTTGGGGGTTTAGACAATGCTCTAGTTGTAATCAATTGCAACCCCGTGTATTTATATTGAATCTCCTTCCTTTCCGATTTTCCTAGCTGCAAGCGATGTGCGAGGTTGTGACAAGTGAGCTGGAGAGACCCTTAAGTCTAAATGCTTTTTTTAAACCGAAGAACACCAAGAACTATCCTCTTGTATCGAAATTAAATATAAATAAGATGAACAGACGATACAAAAAGATACAAAAAGATAGGCCGCTATGTTGAATCAAATTCGTCAAAACAAAACCAACCCAGAGTACCGTACAATTGGTACAAACCAGATAATGGAAAGCAATCATGATTTAACCTACTATTTGGAAATGCCTTTTCCAAGTCCGGATTTCAGGATTGCGGTGGTTTACAACTTTCCAGTTTTTACCCTGATATTGCCCTGTGTTATATGGACTTTCCTTATGACTATTCCTTTTTACTATTGCCTAGATTTCATCAGATCGGTACTTCACACACTTCAATACGAAATGTATTAGTCTGTGTCCAAGTATTGAGTCTGGTTTGGAGAGGTTAAATAAATGTATTAGTCTGTGTCCAAGTATTGCGTCTGGTTTGGAGAGGTTAAATAAATGTATTAGTCTGTGTCCAAGTATTGAGTCTGGTTTGGAGAGGTTAAATAAATTGGTGTATACAGGCTCCTAGTTTATTTCCTAGAACAATTAATAAGTCTATAGACCCTTTCAGTCTGGTTTGGAAAAGTGGTATAAATTGGTGTATACAGGCTCCTAGTTTATTTCCTAGAACAATAAATAAGTTTGTAAGCTATAGAGCATCTGGTACTGGTTATTCGGCAGTATTTACACAATTAGGGCAATAATATTTTGTCAAATCTTTTCGTACTTGCCAAACAATGCAGAATATACATTGAGGGATCCCGGAAAGAAAGGCGTTTCATTCAATGGTAAATGGATATCAAAAAGGTAACTTTGAAAATTGAACTTTAATGTGTTGAATGATTGATTGATTGTTGGGGTTTAACGTCCGAGCAGCAATATTTCAGCTATACCAGACAATGAACATGAAATGGATGATATAAATGAACATGAAATGATGACGAAAAGAAAAAAGGGATGGGACACGAGGATAAAAGGGTCGACAAACTTTGATTGCCACTAGAAAAAGGGAGGGATGGGTAAGGTCGGGCAATTTCGCCTCCTGTGGCGGAGCGCAAAGGTGCCTACTCCTATCGAATACTACAGCAGGGTGTTTTAACGTGCGAGGAACGTGGCATCTTTCCCAACACGGTGCACCACTATGGTTTGCGGTCAGGTTTTCCGGCTAGGTTTCTGAGCACTATTTAGTCGCCTTTTACGACAAGCTTAGCGCTGCTGCAGGCCAATTCTTTTAACACCCGGACCTGCACGGGGCAACTTTTATGTGTTAATTAAGCTTCAGAACAGTCCTAGATTTGCAGGGTTCGAAGCACATAAATTCTGAGACAAGACGCATAGGGCGTCTGCATGAATCGATCATCCTAGCAAACAAAATGTCGTCATATCTAAATGGATTCTCTCAGCTTTCACACTTCCAAGAAATATCATTCAGCTTTAAACAGATAAAGGAATTTTAGTGTTTGTTACCTATTGTTGTCCTTATCAGCTCAGTCGATTCTCATTATTATGTATACAACTTTCTTGAATGAAAAGAAGTTTTCTTCCATGTAATTTATTCCATAAAACGAATTATTTTTTTCTTAACATGGTCATTTCGACCCTACAGATTATACTTTCGTTAAGAATTTGCTGTCCGATGGTCTGATGCTTGTACCAGATTTATCTATGATTTTGTTTGATTTTGTGGTTTCTTCCGCCATGTTGAAATCAGCTTATTGCCATTAAAATGCAAATACATTTGAATGTTTTTTGTGCAGGATATTGATATACTATTGATAGAATGTTCTTCAAAAAAAATATTCAAGACAGTTTCATTTTCGCGTTACATGTCTTACCCCAAAAATAACGGAAATAAAACTTTCACGGTTTCTAGTAGCTATAATTGTAAAAAAAAAAAATGAACAATGGTCGTACTTCCTGGTTAATTTCAATATGTACGATTGTTCACACATGCAACTTACGTTACACTCTGAATATTTGTATATTTTTTCTGCAACTGTTTATAGTTTATGAGAACTAAGTAAAGCAGAAATACAATAAAACATTTAAAGGTTTATGATGATTATCTTAAGATTTTTGTAGCTCGAAGAAAGACATTTCATTATAGACAGGATTGCCCATTTTTTTCTCTTCTTTTCTTATTTTAGGGAGATATAATTGCCTCCTTTATCTATGTGTTACGCCATTGTAGCATATCTTGACTTGAATCACTTTTTTATATTTTTAGAATTACTTTTAAGTCGGCTGTAAAGACAAAACAAAGAAATATACTTCATCAAGGGAGACTATTCTTAAACGTTTGAAAGAAGTGGCATCTTCTCTCGATATATATTCTTATCTCAAGGTCCCTTGCTTGAGTCAAAAGAATAAGCCCGAAGCAGCGCTAAGCTTGTCGTAAAAGTGACTAAATAGCGCTCAGAACCCTGGTCGGAGACTAGGGAGCTATGCCCTCAGATCAACTAGATTGTGTGCCCCAGCTGGAGGAAATGGGTACTCGTGGAATGCTTCATACTGTGGTTGTCAGATTATAATACGAAAAACCTGACCGCTAACCATTGTGATGGTCAAGAGTTGGAAAAAATGTCACGTTCCACGCACGTTAAAGAATCCTGATGTGGTATGGAGCCTCGGCTTCGATACAAAAGGCTAAATTGCGAAATCTTACCCACTTTTTTCCAGTGGCAATCGAAATTTGTCGACCCTACTACCCTTGGGTTCCATTCCATTTTTCATTCCATCATCATTTTATGTTCATTTATCATCCATTTCATGTTTATCGCCCGGATATAGCTGCAATATTTTTGCTTTAAGTTAAATATCAATCAATCAATCATTTATTATCTTAGGTCGGGTGTAAAGCTCAGAAATTTTTCCATTTTCTAAACCTTTTTATTTTTATGTAGGCAATCGTATAAATTGAGTTTTAATTGTATCTTAGAGAGTATCATAAATACCAATATTATACTCCATATAAAAATCTACATTTTTCATTGGCTTACAAAGATTAATTATTTTGGTATACCACCTTTCATTCATAAATACCACCCTTCCGTCAAACTGATTCCAAAACTTGAAAGGCTATTTATTATCGTATTATATTCACTTCCAATATGTTGGATCATCAAATACAAAGACAGCAACGGCAATCATTTTTTGGTTCTATTCACTACATTGTTATGTGAATCGTCTCTAGAAATAATGTAAGCGTTTATTATTTTGTTTTCTGTATAGGAATGGATGACATTTTCAGAATCTCTGTGTTATTCTGGATGTTACCTTCCACTTCAATAGTATGATCTCCTAGTTCTTCATATTCAGATATTCAAAGAAGAACCTCCCACCCGGTCTCTAAAAGCAAAACAAATCTTCTCCAGCTTAAGACTCGGTTTAGCACGTTCATCAACTGCATCTGAAATGTACTGTTGTAGACTATTTGAAAAACAATGAAAGACTAAAATCTTCATTTGTATTGCTAATTTCATCGAAACTAAACGAATTGTAAACATCCCGATGTTTTGGGTCCTTGGACATGTTATCATAACATGTTTGACTATAAAAACAATTTCCCATTTTCTTTTTCTCTTTTCTTCTTTCAGTAAATTTATTGCGATTCATTTTTCTTTAATTTAATAGAAAAAAAAGGACGCAACAAATGCACCAATTAATATAATCTAAATACAAAATTGTAAATACTTGTATTTCTATATTATCATAAGGCCTTCAACACATTTTTATAAAGCTCTGGAAAATCACAATTATTTTATAAGGCCTTAACCATCCTTCTTAAATGAAAGGTCAATAATGAACTGAAAAACAAGCAAACACTTTATAATAAATTGAGTTCTCTCCATGGAGTACCTCAACATAGGTAATATTCAGGTTTCGCTTGAAGGCAACTTGGTAACCTTTGTTACATTTAACTACACCAGAGTACTTCAAAACATTTGACACGTCCTCATTTTGTTTGCATTTAAGAAAAAGGTCTTTAAAAGAGGTTTAATTGAATCCTTATTTAGTGATACTTTGTAATCCATGAATGTATTAAGTTTCTTTTTGGGAAATATTTTAGTATCATTCTGGTGCAGAGGAGTCCTTGTCATATGTTTCATGTAATATATATGTATGCATACTCTCTCAAAGATTCTTTTTTTTTTTTTTGGTTTGTTTACTCACAGATAGCTCTACTGTGGTATTCTCCCGGAGTAGGAACCATAGGGCTCCGCCACAGGAGGCTAAATTGCCCGACCCTACCCACCTCTCCCTATTTCCGATGGCAATCAAAATTTGTCGACCCCATTGTCCTTGTGTCCCATCCCTTTTTCATTTCATCATCATTTCATGTTCATTTTATCATCAGTTTCATGTTCATCGTCTGAATATAGCTGAAATATTGCTGCTCGGACGTTAAACCCCAACAAACAAATAAACAAACAAACTTGTATTGGGAATAGTAGGAAATGGTTCACTGCTTTGATTTACTTCCTACCCTGTTATTGTAGAAGGACATACCTTATATATACGCGCAGGTCCGGTTGTCAAAAGAATAACCTGCAGCAGCGGCTAACCTTGTCGTAAAAGGCAACTAACTAGCGCTTAGAACCCTGGCCGGGGCTAGGGCGCTCTACCCAGTGAGCAACTGGGTTGTGTGCCACATTTTGTGGAATTGGGTACCCCTTACATGCTGCATGCTGAGGCAGTCAGGGTATAATACGGAAAACCTGACCACTAATCATAGTGGTGCACTATGTTGGGAAAATGTCAACTTAAACACCCTGCTGTGGTATTCGACAAAAGAAGGTAGATACATTTCCTAACCCAACCCACCACTGAAAATTTCCGGTGGCAATCGAAATTCGTCGACACCTTCTATCCCATGCAACTTTTCACGTTCATCTTATCACCCATTTCATATTCATCGCCTTCATCGGATCAATTTGATACAGGGAAGATCATGTAAGTATAGAAAGGGTCTGGAAAATTCCCAACGATGTTAGAACTGTTCTCTCCACGGGACTCGAACTTGTACCGCTGTGACATCTGTGACAACACCGCCTGCACAAAGTCCAGCACTCTAAATCACATGGCCAGCTATGCCATCGTGTACTAAGTTACAACCCTAGATTAATCCTACGGTGAAAAATGACCCGGCATGCGAAAGCTATATTCTTATATAGCCTAGCCGAGTAGTCTAGGGCGCTGGACTTAGTGCAGGCGGTGTTGCCACAGAAGCCACAGCGGTACGAGTTCGAGTCTGCATCTTCTGTAAATAATCAGTTGTATCTTTTATAAATAATGGAAGTTTCTCAACATGTAATCGTAGATGGAATTCCGAAATTTCCTCTGTAGGATGGCCGTTAGCGAATACTATAGGTCGACCTGGTTTGTTGCCTTTGTAAATTTTGGGAAGTAGATCGAATCAACCAGGTATAGGATTTTCTGATTTGAGATATTCAAGAGTTTTAATGTTAATGTGGTTGTTCTCGTACAGTTTAGCTCCGTTTTCATTTTGTCCGCAAAATATTGAGTAGCGTCTGGTCAATTTTATATAAAAAAGGTCTGAAACAGGGTTATGTTGCTACAAGATCGAAGTCATCACTACAGAAATTATATGATCGCCATCATGAATTCGTGGATTGTTATGGTGTATCCATCTGCACCGTGAAAACTGATTTGTTTATCGTGTCATAGTTTTCTTTCCTATTTCGTCTACAATGGACTTGACTTTTTATGAGCAACTCGGCGGGTGTTTCTAGAAAAGCAGAGGACGTTTACCCTACCAATGCACCTGGTCCATGTTCCCAGTTTTAGTGGAGTCGTCGTTGCTTATTTGCTTTTGTTACTTAGTATGTATTATTTTAATTACTTAATGTTCTTTGTTGTGTATGTCTGCTTTCCTGTTTGGTCTTTGTCACTGGATTACGTTCTTTTGATTTCCGCTAGAACCTTTGTTCCCTTGATTACTCTTTCAATATTTTTTTTATTTTGTTTTATGATTCCTAAATAATTGACGCCTATTTTGGAAAAAAATATAGGTACTATATGTCGATTGTAATACGTATTATCTTTCGCAAGGACAGACTTAAACTTTCAGATTTAAATATTTATATGAATGGAATGACCTTAGTGCTAATGTTATATTATACGTAGTACTTGGTACTATTATGCAAACAACAATGAGTTAAATGGAGTTAAGATTCGCTGATTGAATTTTAGTTCAACCACAAACTTAAAAGGGAATTTAAAACAAAATTTAAAAGATTTTCCTTGCATACGTTCTTTAGTTAAAATGAAGTATGAAGAAGTATTTCGGAAGATTGGTGGTTTTGGTCCATATCAGAAAGTAGCATTGTGTTTGTTTGGGATACCTACATTATTTGATGCTATGACTTCTATGATGCTGGTTTTTGTATTAGGTTCCCATGGTCACAGGTAAGTGTTCTTATAACAGTAATGTAGGGATTGCGCCGGTCTTTCTACTATACCTCTCATGGCTTGACCCTTTCTCTTGGGCCACCTCGATCTTTCGATTGGGTTGTCTGTTACTATACTCACATCTTTCTTTTACATATACGACCTGTTCTGTTAAAACAGTTTAAGCATTTCAAAATCATTTAAATCCCTGTACGATTTGTCTTTTAATATAACGAGAATAGATATGCAATCTGGATAACCTTGCTCTTATCGTCTCTCATCGCAAGTTTACGCTTTTGATAAGGTAGTGACCTCCCATAACCAGTAGGTAACACTTCATTTGCTCTTTCTTCAGTTTTTCAACACCAAACTGCCTTAGGACTTTCCGAATCGTGATGTTCACTTTTTTGTCAGACATCTTGTAACACTTTCCGAAAACGCTTTTGAAAGATCGATTTTGATTAGTCGACATGAGTTTGAATATTCAAGTTCATCTGGACATGACCTCTCATCGGCGTGCTTCAGGTGTTAGGGAGCGTAAGCAGTTTAGCGTATCATAACATCTGATTGTAATTAGATTGATAGATGTGGTGAATATGTCAAAAGACAACAGCCCTATCGGGATGAAGGTTAATTGTTCTAGTAAAGTTTACTACGATAATTTTTGGTCGACCTAAAGTAATGCTATTTCGTATGTATCAATTATGAACATTTAGGTCCACACTTATCACGATTATCATATTAGCCATTATATTAATGTTAAAAAAAATAGTATGGTTGACTAGATATAACAGAATTAAATACTTCAATGCGATCTTCATGTATAAATGTGTGAATGATTCAGCACCTGAATATTTGTCTGATTTTTTTCCCAGAATGCTCTTCCATGAATACATACACATTAAGATCAGCGACATCAAGTAATCTTTATATAAATAGACCAAATTCAAATTTTGAAAAAAAAATAAATAAAACAAATAAATAATAAAAACATTTTAATACATTGGAACAATCTTTGTGTAACTCCCTTCCGTTAGAACTAAAACAGTCAAAAAGTATTGAAAATTTTAAGAAAAAATGTAATGTCTACCTACTAAATCATCAAGAAAATGAAGGTCCTTAGTAATAAATTGTATTGTATAATATCTTATTTATATATACTTCAGAATAATAATCATATGTATGCTTATAGACTTGTGTATTGTATTTTTCATTATTTTTTATTATCATTATTTTTTTTGTAATTGTGAAGGCCACAGGGGAGATTAACAAATTTTATTGTTAACTGTGTTACCTTCTTTAGATAAAGAATTTAGTCAGTTAGTAATTAACAGAATCTCAAAAACAATCGTGTGGGATCACCGAGAGTTGTCTTACGTACGCTCATGTAATATTTCATACCATTTTAAATGATAAAATTGAAGGCTTTTTTCTTTGTAGATGCCAATTGCCTGATATTGTAGACAATGTTTATTCCAACTTCCACTCTAGCAACTATAATACATCAGATGCCTCTGGCTACAGTACTGGCCATCATAACAATACCGTGGACATATCTGGTTACAACTCCTCCCTGAGTAAATATTCCACAAGCCAGTGTCACCTCAACTATAACGGTACACAAATGGCTTGTAATGACTGGGTGTTTGATGCGTCTGTCTACAGAACGACATTAATATCTAAAGTATGTATAATGAAGGCGTTACTGTACTGAAGTGGCAGTCTTCAAAAAACCACCCAATTTTCGTTTAATTATTATTCAGGAACAATTCAAGACCAAATAGCCAGTCTTAGTTTGGTCATTGAATTGTTGCAATATATATATAACGTCTCAGAATGTGATGGCTCCATTCGTTACACTGCTCCATCGGATCAAATTGATACAGTGAAGATAATGTAAACTTACAGAAGGACCTGAAAAGATGAATGTATGGCTTTCTGTGAAATACTGATCTGTACGCAGAAAGGATTTTAACTACATAAAATCAAAGACTGAAGTCTTCAAAATCTCTAATCGTCTATATTCACTGTCACCGATTTTGGTTTACTTTAAACATCCAAAATGGTACAAATGCGATATGCTCTAAATTCGGGGGACTTCTGCAAAAATCTTGGTTCCCTTGATATTATTGCGTACTCTTTCGTAACCGTTATGATCCGACTGGATATATATAGATATCGGTGTACTGATAGTATATATGATTTTTATATAATCAATTGTAACGAACGCCTGTTTTTGAATCGGAAACTGGATAATATTACATAAATTCAATGCTAAACGATCATTATATCTTTTAATATAAACTTCCCGTTCTCTTACAAGCAAAAAACCACACAGACATGTGTATGATATGTTTTTAAAAAGGTATGTTGTAGCTATTTTTCGGTCGCTTATGATATTGACAGGGAACCAGTTTATGAACCAGATTAAGCACCTAGCAATGAATATTCATAAATATCGGGGTGTGCTAATGCATATGACCTATAAAGTCTTGTGACTAGCCTCAGTGTCTGAATCGGAAACTGGGTAATGTTCAAAGCTAACTGATCATTTCATGTAAACTTCCCGTTTTCATTCAAGCAAGAAACACACTAGAACACACGTGTATGATATTTAAGAGGTACATTTTTATCTCGTATGAATCTAGAACAATAACGGCGGTGAACACGGCGAAGATCTGTTGGACTATGTGGCGTATAACTACACATTAATACAAGTCATATGCCAATATTAAATACAGAAATTACGAGTGCAAAAAGTCGCTAACATTATTAGCAACTTAAAAACGGTGAATGTAGATTGAAAAAGCATCGCTTGTTCATTTGATTTTTCTGCACCATGAATCACTTTGTCATTGGCAGTGTCTGAATTTTATATGGACAGGTACTTCAGTCTACGAAACTTAAAAATTAATGGTGAACATTAACTGACATTGACGCACTCTGTTTTTGATTTCCGTTAGAGTCGTGGTTCCCTTGATTACTCTTTAACGTATCATAACAATAAATAAAAGGAAATCTGAAGAAAAATACAACAAAACAATATAACACACACTGCTTAGTGGCCTAAGCGATTTATAATTAAGATTTCTTTGATGCGTGTAACTTTTTTCAGTTCAATATGGTTTGTGAAGACAAATTTATGAGAAGCCACGTTTTGTTGTCGCATTTCGTAGGAACTCTCTTCAATGCTTTAACTTGCGGATTTATGTGTGACATGTGAGTATGTGTTTAATCACTCATATTTAGTTGTATATTTATTTAATAAAGGACAATCTTATTAACTGTACTGAGTATGACAGAGAGGTAAAAGCTCTGAGCTGGAGAAAGATTAAAGGGATATAGATTAATATATTGTTCTTTTTTTTTGTATATAGTATATATAAACAGCAAAGAAAACGGATTCTGATTAAATAATACAAGGAAGGTTTGATGGGAAGAGCGAATTTTCTCTCACAGGTTGTACAAAATACGAGTTGAAAATCTGAAAGAGTAATCAAGGGAACCACGATTATAGCGGTAATCAAAAGAATGTAATCCAGGGACAAAGACCAGACATGGAAAACAGATATACAAAGCAAAGAACATAGAGTAACTAAAATCATACATACAAAGTAACAAAAGCAAATGAGCAACTCGGACTCCACTAAAAACTGGGAACATGGACCAGGTGCACCAGTAGGGTAAGCGTCCTCTGCTTTTATAGAAACACCCGCCGAGTTGCTCATAAAGAGTCAAGTCTGGGGTAGACGCAAGAGGAAAGGAAAACTATGACACGTTGAACAAATCAGTTTTCATGGCGCAGATGATACACCGTAACGAACCACGAGTTCATGATGACGACCATAAAACTTCTGTTGTGATGACTTCAATCTTGTAGCACCATAACCCTTCTCCAAAAGCCTATTTGTTAGAATTCTAGCGCGACGCAACAAGTCGGCGTAGTTTCGGCAAGCTCTGGCATAATGTATGAGTTGTGATATTAACACTCAATACGCAGGTGCTGAAGGGATGTTGCCACAGATGAAAAGAAAGTTGACAATTTTGAATGAAAAGTCATCACGTTTGTCGTAAAGTTTGGTCAACAGTTTTCCTTTACCATAGATTTCTAAGTGTAGGTCAAGATATGAGGCTGACTTTACACTGTCTGTAGTATCAATTTAACCCAGAAAAAAAGAGATCTGAAGGAATAAGGTTCAACTTAAACCTGACCATAAACGCATATATACTTTTTTAGCTTTGGTAGAAAACCTGTTTTAATGGTAGGAATTTTACTCCTGATAATCCCAAACTTTATCCGTCCATGGATATCATCATTATATATTGTTATGTTCTGTGAGTTTTTGAATGCTACCGGAAGTAACCTTGCATATGTTGTTCCATTTACGCTTGGTATGTATCAACTATATAAATACGATAATATCCATTAGTTATAACGAAATAATTATTATGTTTGTTTGTGAAAACCAAAGCCTAATTCATAAACATCTCATATTAAGCTTTCGTCAAACTTTTTATTATTTTACCGAATTCGGCCGTTCCCAATCAGAATGGAAGAGAAGTAAAATGTTTGGGAGTAATATCCTGATTATTTCGGTCGAGCTTTAAGGTTTGTCTTCTGAAATAGTTACTCCTTGTTTGTGAACAGAAAACGATGACCTTTTTTATTTTGACGTTAGAGGAAAATTTTGTAGTGTAGGTACCAAGTTATTTCAACCTCATACCTATATAAAAATTAGTTCTCTTATTTTGAAATAAAATTTTATTTAAATAAATTAAAAATAGTAAAATTCTTTATTTTTTTCAATATGTAGTTACAGAGATTGTTGATCCAGCTCATCGAGTTTTGGCGAATTTCGCCATTTATTTTTCCTACTGTATGGGAAGTTTACTACTGCTTTTGTATGCATACTTCATCAGAGACTGGGAGACTCTTATAATGGTCATTTCCGGTCCTATCATCATCACATTCTTTATCTTTACGTAAGTTACTTTATGTTTTTGTGTATCACTGTTTCTACATTTACACACCTCGGCCTTAGGTTTATGTTTATATCCATTTTCGTGAAGATACTAAGATCATATTTTAATCAAATGCATGGTACGAGTTTTCTAATAAACACTGTTTAAAATGTTGGTTTTATTTTTCGTAGGTGCATTTACTGTGATATATAGAAGTGATTATATACAATATTGAAAGACCACCTTAGGTAAACACATAAATTCCCCAATCATTTCTGGTCTTTCAATGTCGTTACGTTATGAAGTACTCAGTCTAGATAAAGTGTTCTATTTATTACAGCTTTGTGACGGAATCACCTCGATGGCTCTTACTGAAGGGAAGAACCAAGGAGGCCTTGAAAATATTTAAAAAAACCGCTAGATTTAATAACCGAAGCGTTGATTTTATCATAGAGGAAATTGAAATAAAAAGAGAAATACGACAGTCGCTTTGTAGAGGTTTACAATGCATGTTTAGATCAAAACAGTTAATTGTAAGGTTCTTTATCCTACTGTTTAATTGGTAAGTATAAGATTTATATAACGAACTTGTTCTCATGGAAAAGTGCATGAATTACTAGTATATGAATACTTTAAATCCTTAACAGATACATCACGGAATAAATTGAAAGAATGCCTGACAGTAACATGACGTGTCTTAAATGACTAGTATTTGGACAACAAATATTCAATAAAAAAGGGCATGAGTTTGGTTTACTCGTAGTCTAAAAACGAATATAATGAAAAGGGAAATAAACTTCTTGTTAATACACACAAATCAAGGTTTCTGTAGCACTGTCAGAGTTATAATGTAAATCTCATTTTTACTGTCGACGATTGTTCTTACAAATAGAAGATGATATCTTATGAATGACTAGTATTTAAAAAAAAAGTGAAAGTTCAATCTTGTAAAATTCACATCTTTCTTATTAAATAACACTATAACAATAAGTTGAAAGTAATAGCACTTTCCGTATATCCGTTTTACATCCTTCATTTCGTGCATTATAAAGATAGAACATCGTTGCTTCTAATTCGACTGTCTTAGCGAATATAAACCACTAGAATTCCCAAAAACTCTTTCGTAACACAGTGTTAACCAATCATTTGCACCGTATGAATGACGCTGACAATCAGCTGACTGTTCCTATACTTGGTTTAATTTTTGTTATCGTGTCAACTTATATACTCAATACTGATAGACACGGTTTGTACTCATATATGTGTAATACATGACGGACTGAGGTGTTTCTTAACGTCCTTTGCTATCGTTTGGGGTCTCTCACAGACGGTGTAAAGCATCAAAGCGTTTACACAGTCCCGGGCATAGTCAAACCCGTGAATGTGGGTCATTGTGTATTCGGGAAAATTAGTTGTCATGTGACCACGTTCATTCATAAAATTAATGCATTATCAAGTGATTTGATGTCGATCAGTGGCCTAGTGATTCAATTTGTAGTATGCACGCTATATACATCGTTGTATAGCCTACAGCAGCATTTGCTGAATCTTTGACCCATTGAAATACTTTTTGGGATTAAATCAACACTTTCCAGTGCTTGTAAGACAGATATTAATTGATGAGAAATTTCCAAGGCCGAAAAAAAATGTTGTGTTTCCAAGCACTATTCTAAAATTTTGTAGGGTCGGTAGGTAGGGATTTTTTTTTCATTTGATATTTTTGTAATGAAATAAGTCATAAAGATGCAATGAAAACCAAATATGCAAAAACTAAACATGTAATAGACTTAGTCCACAGCCTAATCCCTTTTGGTGATTCGGCGCGCGAGTATTTTTTTTTTTGAAGGAGGTGGTAAAAACAAAAAATATCTCAAGTGCAACAAGGGATTATCCACCACCAAAAGCACACTCATGGCATGTGTGTTTTTAATTTTCTTCTTTTTCTTTTCTGAAAGACAATCGGCAGAATTTTTACGTTATTTTTTTTCTTCAAAAGTTTAAATAAAAACTTATGAGTAGGGGTCTGAAGGAGGGCCAGTAGGGTGATCGGAACCATTTTTTTTTCCTAAATGGATGGTTAATTTACTAGTCTAGTAGTACTAGAGACTGTCAGGCAAGTTTTTTTCTGACTAAGGAAAAGTTAATGACAGTGTTGTGAAGTACTGAATGTACATACACGTTATGTTGGTTCTTAAACCAAATGAAAATGGCAGTGCCTCTTGATATATTTTATACAGGGGCAAAACAAGTATACAGTTTTTGTAAACGGAAACATTTTTCAGGCTATAAATGTATGTGACGTTTTAGAATTAGATAAAATTGTTTGATACGAGATTTAGTTAAAATATTGATTTTGAAGTGTTAATTGTGAGTCAGTACCGATGGATTTAGCCTTAAAGTCCTTTATATACCGGTATTGTATTTTTGTTTCATAAGAATTTCGAATGTTTTTCGTCGAGTACATGACTGTAAGTAGAAAATTTGTCCATTATGCAGTTTTATTCTCCTTTGCTAGAGAACTGTTTAACTATGACTAATGTAAAACAGAGACATTATAGATATAAATTCTTAGCAAACCATTTACTGACGACGACGTCATCGTAGGCCGCGTCCGTATCGTCGTCTTCCATATTCACTTAATTTTCGTACGATGACTTTATGGTTATAGTTGTGTTATGAAATTTTGATATAATTTTACTATAATAACTAATTAATTATTGCTCCGATTTCATTTTTTTATTTTATAGCCCCTTCCAATTTAAAATTAGGGCCGTCCATATAACTGACAGATACCACACTGTCGGTTTCTGTTTTCTTTTTTTTAACTGAGAGCCCAGAATTTTACCAAGCTAACCTACATAAAGTGAAATGCCTAATCCTTATTAACATGAAATAGCAAGTTCAACACATCCATGCAAGTACACCTTCAAGGAAGAATATGTATATGACATGTCTTATGACAAGTCATTGTTGAATTTGTTCCCCATTTATTGATATCTGTAGACATTTAGTAACACATGTTAATATATATTTATAAACATGTGCATAATTCAATTATTGATTTCGGTAAATGGAGGAGTTTTCTTGACAATGCAAACATATTCACCTTCCCGGTGCACGTCGGCCATGCTACTAATTTTAAGTGGAGTCCGAGTTTCTCATTTACTTTTATTACATTGTATGTATTATCTTAGTTACTTTATGTTCATTGTTGTGTTTGTCTGTTTTCCGTGTCTGATCTTTGTCCCTGGATTACTAATTCTAAAAAAAAAACTGGGAGCATGGACCAGGTGCACCGGTACGGTAAGCGTCTACTACTTTTCTAATCAAGTCCGGGATAGACGAAAATAGAACTATTACGCGGTGAACAAATCAGTTCTCATGATGGATACACTGTGACGATCCACGAGGTCATAATTACGACCAAATAAACTTCTGTAGTGTTGACTTAAATCTTGTAGCAACATAACTCAGTTCTAGAAGGCTAATTGAAAGAAGTCTAGCGCGCTACAAAAAGTCTTCGTAGTTACGGCAAACTCTGGCATAACGTATGAGTTGTAATATGAAGACGACTCCAAACGCATGTGCCGAAGAGATGCTGCCACAGATAAAATGCAAGTTGACAATGCGGAATAGCCATGGTCATAATATAAAAAAAAAATTCTATCAAAATACTTTTAAATCATGTCAGATTCACTCTCTGCAAACAGTGAAAATAAACAACTGTCGACAGTAAATATGAATTTACGGAGAGGTTAAGTGGCAGTGACTTTGGATAAATGAGTTGAATGTGTGATGGTTTTTATAAATGGTTTTGTTACGACAGAAGCAGAGTTTTATTGTGTTTATTTTTTTTAGATTTTACAGATGTTTCTTGCACGATTTGAAAAAATCATAAAGAGATATTTCTATATAGATAGACTTATTTACTGAGATATTCTATTCCTATTCTAAAATAAATATGTTTTACATTTTGTGGAAACTGCGATACACTACATATCATCTCTCGTTATTAGATCTCCATAAAAAAATAAATTCAATATTCCTACATATTGCTAAGTCCCGTCTGAAGACGCAATTTCTCTGTACAGGCATAAAACATTGATTTGTTTCAGGTTTGCCTGTAGTATGATATATTACGGTATATCTATGAACACGGGTGATCTCGGAGGGAACGTTTATATAAATTATGCTGTATCCACTATAGTAGAGACGTTCGCCGTTGTCCTCTGTTATTACCTCACTGAAAGGTTCCCCCGGAAATCGATATACTGTCCCGCCATGATAGTTGGGGGCGTGGCATGTCTATGTACAATATTTACATCTTTATATGGCAATGAATGTAAGTAATTTGATAATTCCATAAATTCGATTTTGTTTTTGTAGGTTACAAAATAGTACATGTATATACAGCGAAAGATTTGTACTATACATAGAACAACTCGGGGATTAACACTCAATAAACAGTGTGTACATGTATAAGCTCAACGTTATCAGTTTTTGTAATGCAATTTGAATGACGTATGGGATTTCCTTATGCTAAACGTGGGCTTTGTCATTGGGCGACCAAGAAGGGGAGGGCGTCTTGTAATGTACAACTCCTCTTAAACCGCTGAATAGAAATTAATGAAACTTCCACAAATTGTTTATCACATGTAACAATTTTGCACCTTCTATTTTTTTACCCTTAGAATAATTTTTGGGGTTTCCCGAAACAATTCACGGACTTAGTTATTTGTTGACCAAGGGGGCCAACTTCAAATCTGCAACTACTCTAAAACCGCTGAATGGAATTAATTTGATGAAACTTTAGCGAATGATGCCATTGTGACTTTCTTTTTTGTTTTTCATCTAAAAACCTTGTTGGGTTTTCTGGACAGATAGTGCAAAATATGGACTTTGTCATTGGTCGACCGATGACGAATCTTTTAATCCGAACTCCTCTAAAACCACTGAATAGAATTCACTAAAACTTTCACAAATTCTTTATTACATGATGCCATTGTGTTCCTCCGATTTTGTGTTTTATTTTGCATCAAAGGGTCAAAATACCAACAAGTCTGTTACTGATAAATATTATAGTTATACACCCGCTTGAAATACGGGAGGTATAGAATGATCATGGTATCTGTCCGTTTGTCCGTCCCCTGTTCTAATCCACATCTTCCGATATGACTGGATTCCGATTTAACTTCGTCTATATTTTTGCCGAATTAATAATAGAAACAGTTGAAGATTCAACCAATGTCGATTTGACTTGTAACAAACTGGTTCTAATACAGTGGTGGGCTGAACAAACAAAACATATGTCCGACAGAGAACCAGTGCAGGATTTTTGAAGTGAATCTATTAATACCTCACTGATTTTGATCGGGAAAAGATTTTCATTGACGAAAAATATTTAACCTCGGCACGACAATATTCAGTTCAAATCTTTGTTAACCTGACTTCTTTATACACTGTATGAGCGATTCAAAATATGTGGAGTTTTGAAATCATGACACAACTATAAAGATTATTAAAGTTTTTGTTTGTTTTCATGCATGTCCATCAGTAATCCAGTTGTGTTTTCAGCTATTCATTGGATAACTATTGCTCTGGCCATGATAGGAAAGTTAGGTGTCACTACAGCGTTTTTCATCATCTATCTCATCACATCAGAAGTATTCCCAATGGTGATCAGAGCATCTTTGTTTAGTCTATGTAGTACAGGTGCCAGAATTGGATCAATGACGTCCTCTTACATCGGCAAATTTGTGAGTTTTAGTTGACCTTAGTGTACCGGTAATAGAATCCCCCAACTTCTCAATTAAATGCAATTATTTACATGCAGAGTTATAACAAATAATTTGGTTTCTATTGATTTAGATAGGATACTTTAACCGATCGTGTCTTCTCAAGTGGAGCTGAGGTCAACTTAGTACCTTGCACTTAAATTAGGTTACAGAAATCACAACAGTGACATTCTGAATAGGTATTGTACAGGCATTACATTACACATCGAAAACATAAATTACGTCACTTCCATGTTATAACAAACTTGAAGACGGCAATGAATTATACACTATTATGAAACAGTCCCGCCGGTAAACATACACATATATAGTAAAACATTCTGTATATTTTAAAGCGTACTGAAGAAACGAGTACAAATTTTTGTGAACATATCCCTTAGTTTGCTGAAAACTTAGTCTGTACATTTATAAAAGTCGGCTTATGTATCCTGTTATATACATATTCGTCAAGATTCCGAAATAAGTCTTTTCAATTATTGTAACTTCAAATTATCCAAGTACTACTACACTCATGAGTGTACGTTTCTATTTCATGTTCTATGTCACAAATGTTATTACGTTGAAATACAGTTCCCGTACACAGGATGTTTAAAAAGGGTTGGGTATTTATACAGTTTTTATTTTATAAAGCGATCATTGTAATAATTGGATGATTTGTAGGGGGTTCTCATTGACTCAAGTTTTGGTACTGCCTTACCACTTGTTATATTTGGGTGTATCGGGACGGTAGCAGGGTTATTGTCTCTTCTTCTACCGGAAACCAGAAATACTAATCTTCCGGAAACGTTCGAAGACGCCGTAAACATGAAAAGGTAAATGAACGATTATTGTTAAATTTCAATTTAAAATACATCATAGCAATATTAATTTCTCTTTTGTGTCAGATAATCAATTATGCTCACTGACTAAAAAGTTAACCGAACATTGATGCGGAGAAATTGACAACACAACAGACATAAAGTCGAGTCTAACCACTAAAATAAGGAAAATAACTTTTTATCTTGATTAGTCATCTGGTTTAGAAATTAAGGATTAATCTTTAGATTATGTACCCCCATTTTTGTTTGCAAACCTAAAAAAGTAAATCGGTGACAGTAAGTATGCCCGAAGAAGTTTGATTTTGTTTTACTTGCAGTGACCAAGAACAGTATCCTGATGGTAATAGATCTGCCGAGAAATTACATATGCTTTCTACAACGAGAAGTTAAACAATCGGTGGCTGCTAATAATTTTATTTAATTTTAATAAAATACAATATAACTTTTTTCCCTTTTCATTAATGTTAAAAATCTGTCTTTCAAAGATAAAAATAGAACGCAAGTACAGCTGGACTTTCATAAATTGGTGGTTTCACGGAGAATTGTATTTGTTTAAATCTTGTTTTGATGCTAAAACATTTGAAGTTAGTCGGTAAGATTATATTCATATCCACTGTCTAACACATTATTTCACTAAAAGTTAAATGCCTACAATATGTAGTTATGCATTATTTTGGATTAAGCGAATGTACAAACGGCGCATTATCTAGAAACTGTGAACAGTTAAAATCATGAAAAAAATACCTAAAATTCTATAGACTGATGATTGACGATAATGGTCGTTAGAATGCTTCTAATAGAAGGCCTTAGATAACATTATTCATAGAAAATTCCCCATTGCATCTTGCAGTGTCGCTGGTGCCCACTGGTATCATCTAGGTAGGCACTGGTGTACTTGTTGGCATAAGCACCGTGGTGTACATCTGAGGCACAACCAGTCCCACCAAATATAATTTTCTTTGTCAGGTAGAATTTTCTGCCGTCCCAGAATACATACATGTATATACGTTGGTTTATGCGCCCACCTAAAACGTATCTACGTGGGATTGTTTCTGGTTTTGCAGTCATACAAAAACGTGTATTATGCATCCATAGTGGTGCATCTGATGGAACTGACAACATCCACTGCATTTTACATCCACCAGATCTTTTATCTATATCATCGGTGTAGTTTGCAGTGAAGTGGTTGATATGTGCGCATACCTCTCCTGTGTGGTACGCTCCACACTGTCTTCCATCAGCTTTTACATCCGGGAACCATTTGAAGCAAACTGACATTTTTGAACCAGTCATCATACACCGCTGCAACAATACCCCATGATAATTGACACCCCCTCCCCCGCGAGCTTTATCAGTCCGGTCCATGTACTCTTCTGTCAAAGTATTCAATTTTGCACATATTTCTCTTTTCTTTCCCTTGTTACATTGTGAAACTTTGACCCCAGGTTTTGTGCTCCACCTCAAGCATAAAATGGCTCCCTTGAACCATTGAGGAATTGGTGATAATATACTTGCTAGTCTGTGTACCTCGCCATGGTCAGGCATAGGGAGTCAGCATCTGCTTGATCTGGTATCGGTAATGAACTAGTTGTTTGGCTACGTTAACCCATTTCAAGCTTTGAAAACGCAGCCGTATTTCTCTTAGTAACTCATCTAAAAAAAGCCTTGTCTGTGTAGATCTGTAAAAATGTTAAAAACATACAAGTTAATAAGTCTTGCACCTACTTATCCTATAAATTTTTCTATACATGCTGTCTGGTTTAAAATATCCATTTCAATCAATTAGATACATGTATAGCAAATAGTCAAAGAACAAATGTTTCATTTACAGACATTTTGACCGTTGTGGGGACGCACGGACTCACACTGGTATGGTGAGAAGTGTACCCGTATGACTACATATCATGCAAAAAGTAATCAAGGAAACCAAGATTCTATCGGAAATCAAAAGAATGTAATCCAGGGACAAAAACCAGACATGGAAAACAAACACAACAAAGAACATAAAGTAACTAAAATAATGCATACAAAGAAACAAAAGTAAATGAGCAACTCAGACTCTGAGTTACTAAAAAGTCAAATCCGGAGTAAACGAAAGAGGAAAATAAAACTATGATATCTTGAATAATTCAGTTTTCATGAGTGGGTACACCCTAACTAACCACGAGTTCATCATGACAATCATAAAACTTCTATAGTGATACCTTCAATCTTGTAGCAACATTACCCTGTTCCGGAAGTCTAATTGTAAGCAGTCTAGCGCGATACAAGAAGTCTGTGTAGTTACGGCAAGCTCCTCTGGCATGACGTATGAGTTTTGATATTCCTTTTTGAAGGAAGAATAAAAATGATATAAATTATGCAAGAATAATCAAGGGAACCAAGGTTATGGCGGTAATCAAAAGAATGTTATCCAGGGACAAAGACCAGACGTGGAAAACAGACATACACAACAAAGAACATAAAGTGACTAAAATCATACATACAAAGTAACAAAAGCAAATGAGCAACTCGGACTGCACTAAAAACTGGGAGCATGGACCATGTGCCTCGGTAGGGTAAGCGTTCTCTGCAATTCTAGAAACACCCGCGGAGTTGCTCATAAAAAGTCAAATCCGGGGTAGACGAAAGAGCAAAAGAAAACTATGACACGTTGAACAAATCAGTTTTCATGGATACACCGTAACGATCCACGAGTTTATGATGACGACCATAAAACTTCTGTTGTGATGACTTCAATCTTGTAACAACATAACCCTGTTCCAGAAGCCTATTTATTAGAATTCTAGCGCGATACAAAAAGTCTCAGCAAGTTCTGGCATAACGAATGAGTTGTTATATGAACACTCCATACGCTGGTGCTGAAGAGATGTTGCCACAGATGAAAGGAAAGTTGCCAATTCTGAATGAACAGTTTGCCGTTAAGTTTGGTCTATAGTTTTCCTTTACCATCGATTTCTAAGTGTAGGTCAAGATATGAGGCCGACTTCACAGTGTCTGTAGTATCCTTTATCTCTAGTTCTTTGGGGTAGATGCGATGTATCAAATCCCCAAAATTAGGAGTGTTTATTTTAATACGTCATCTATATAGCAAAAACTGAGATTAAAGGATCTAGCTAAACGATATTTATTCTTTCGGATCATATCAGCTGTAAAGTCACACCTACAAAAGGACAGCATTAGGTCAGTAGAGAATGGTTGCCTAGGATTTGTAAGGTGCAAGGTTTTAAGTTTAACAGATATCTTGGGGCGTTTGCATTTACAAGTTTTCTTCTTTTACGTTGATTGTGTAAATGTTCCCTACTAGATGAAGGATGATAACAAAATTATCGAACTGATAACAGCTAGGCAGTGGTCAAAAGGATCTAAACGGACAGTCTGTGTAATACCGGTAAATGGCAATATCACTACAGGACAAAACAAATTTGGTCTAGTTCATCATAAGCATATATCAGTTTAGCAAATATTTAAGAAATTCTCAACCATAGAAACATACAGCGATTCTAACATTCTATTTTTTTCTACCAAGATTTTACTGAAGTTACTTAAAATATTGAAATGTTTGATATATTTGACATCGCTTGAAAAAAGTACTTCCCAAAATGTTTATATAATTATAATATTAGTGTCATTCAGTAAAAAGTTTATCAATAGGTTTCCTATTAGTAAACATTTTTTTTCTGTTTTGTGTAATTTATTCAACACTCATTTGACTTCTGGAGTCACGATTGCTTATAGTCACCACAAAAGATTCGTCAAGGGCGGAATATCAAATCGAGGCATCGGCCTAGTTAGAGATAGTTGATGATTTGTTACATCATGTATGTATATAATATACATGTAGTAAAAGTTTTATGAAGTCTAGTAGAAGCTACTAACCAGCAAACTTTGGAGCTGGCCCTAAACATCTTAAAAATGTTTTGTGGCCAGTTGCAGTCTGCCCTGTTGTATGAGAATGTCCTCGTCATTAATTTAAGACCAATAGGAGGCCTTGGGCTGACATTTTCATCCCGGTGGGGTTTTTGTTTGTTTGTTTGTTGGGGTTTAACACCCGAGCAGCAATATATCAGCTATATTATGGCGATGAACATGAAGTGGGTGATAAAATGAACATGAAATGATGATGAAATGAAAAATGGGATGGAACACAATGATAATGGGATCGAGAAATTTTGATTGCTACTGGAAATAGGGAGAGGTGGGTAGGGTCGGGCAGTTTAGCCTCCTGTGGCGGAGCCCTATGGTTCCTACTCCGGGAGAATACCACAGTAGGGTTTTATACGTGCGAGGAACGTGGCATCTTTCCCAACACGGTGCACCATTATGGTTTGCCGTCAAGTTTTCCGTATTATAGCCTGACAACTCCAGCATGTAACACGCCAGGGGTATCCCATTCTACCACCTGGGTCACACAACCCAGGTGCTCTTTAGGCAGAGAGCCCTAGCCCCCGGCTAGGGTTCTGAGCACTATTTAGTCGCCTTTTACGACAAGCTTAGCGCTGCTGCAGGCCTATTCTTTTGACAACCGAACCTGCACGGGTCGCGGGGTTTTTGACTCTTTGACATATACACCATACCTTTTCTCGTTATATTAATAGTTATCGGATCGTTGAGTCAGTACGATACAGCACTGTCTAGAGAACGATAAAGATGTAATATAAAAAAGCAAAATTTGTAGCCCAGTAATAACTTTCTCTAGTGACTTACAGTCAGGTCAGAATTAATGCATTAAGTATCTAGAGTACAGGTTGTAGCTACTATCCTGTGAGATTATTCATTGCCTTTTATTACTCTTTGATTTATCGTTGTTAGTTGTTATTTTGTTCAATCTGTAGCGTTATTATACCGCCTAACATACATAGTTAGGATATTCGCTACTCATATTCAGCCATTTTCGTCAGATTTTCGGACTCTAGTTTTATAGCATAAATATGTTTTGCCCAGTAAACCACACTTTCTCTTCATAACTTCATTTAACACGCCCTTAAGTTTCATTTGAGAATTATTAATGAAATCCCAGGTTTGTAATAGATAAAACTTAAAAATGCCAAATTTATGGAAAATCAAGAGACATCCTTTTCCCGCAAAAATGTCATATGCTTATATATCAAATTATAGCGAACACACTGATCCATCAATTTCAAATGGTTTCACAACCCTTTGAAATCCTTGCTATTCTTAAACAGAGCAGCCAGCTTCCTTAAGACAAGCATTCACTCCAGATTTGTCATACGAAAGATCTCTTTTAACGGGATCTTTCTAAATTTCAATTGTTTGAAATAGTAGTTTAAGGAAAATTATGAGATTAAACCAAATTTTTTAATAATAATCAAGAATATTTTTTTTCAAACAATATTCACACATAGAGCAAATTCTATTTTAATAAACACATGCTTGTAACAATTATCTTCAAGATTTGAAGGTTGACAGGAATTTCAATTCATGGCATTGAATCGATGACGCACAAATCGTGTATAAGGAAATCATAACTCACATGCATCAATATGTAGGTCAGTCGCCAAAACAATGTACTATGGCAATGATTCCAATGATTACATTTTCGTATTTGGTGAAACAATGTAGCATTGCCAGGCCATTGTGGTTACTCATATTTTCTACATCGAATGCAGCTCTAGGCCTGCTTAAATCCGCTTTAGTAATATGTTCCTCTGAATAAATGTGTACCGTTAGAAATGTTGAAGATGGCACTTATAAAATTCCAAAGAATAAAACCCGAAATATGGTCTCTTAACTGAAATGTTTGCAAAAACTGCATTGTAAGACATTCAGTTTCTTCGTTGTTTATACCCATAATTTCTAACCTTCTTTAGATCTTACGTATATTGTTTACCTACTGAATAAACTTTACACAAGTTTCTCATTTAAGAAAAATCAAAGTAGTATAATATGAGTTTTAGAAGTCGCATTTCTCGGAAGGATTAAGGGGATTAGCCCCAATGCGCATGTGCATGACGTCACATCCGGTGAGCGTGGACCGGAAGTGACCGGTAGAGGGAGGGGACTGAAAGTGGACCTTGGGTATGACCGGAAGTAGACCTTGGGTATGACCGGAAGTGGACCTTGGGTGACCGGAAGTGGACTTAGATGGGGGACCAATAATGGAAACATGGGGACCTTTTATGAGTTTTATGCTGAAGAAGGATATCAGTTATCCGAAATATTGATCATAATGAGT
The DNA here is from genome assembly GCA_037379345.1 of Perna viridis. NCBI lineage: Eukaryota > Metazoa > Mollusca > Bivalvia > Mytilida > Mytilidae > Perna > Perna viridis. The sequence goes on along the minus strand of CM074516.1, from coordinate 48,140,002 downwards.
AATAAAAGTGCAAATTATGAAAATGTCAGAACTCTTAAATTTTCGAAGCAATATTGGTCGTTCCCTCCGCGGGACTTGAGCTCGTACGTCTATGGCAACACTGCTTGCACCAAATCCAGCGCCCTGGACCACTCGGCCAGCTATATAGAATATATCTTTCGCTGACCAGGTCATTCCTCCTCGTAGGATACGTTTGTAACTTAACATACTAGCATATAGACATAAGAAGTCTAATGGGATGCGGAAACTCTTCCATCTAACGGGTTAGTGCATTAATATAGCATGCACGGCGATGCAAATTTGGTCGCTACTTCATCGGGATTTTAACCCCTTCTCTGCTCTGTCGTCTATGGCAAGACCGCGTGCACTTAGGCCAACGCTCTAGACCACTCGACCAACTACATAGAATGCTGTATGAAAAGGTTTCTTTTACAGAGTAATACTTCCTCGTAAGTAAATCTAGAGTTATCTAGATGTATAACTGGATAACGTTTTTGATAGGATATCTGATGGTATTGGGTAAGACAGTAGACGAGCAAAGAATGATAAATAACTAAAGGGAGATAATCATATTTTTTATTACACTAAACTCTTCCATATATTGTATTATTTTTTTACTTATTACTTTAATACGTGTTTTGATCAACTTCATTTTGTCAATTATTTTACTGAGGGTTACCTTTTTTCTCCTTGTGGCTTTTTACCTCGCATTATTCTACATATCTACATAATCATGTCAACCTCAGAATACATTTTATAATGGACATATTGTAATTCGTGGACATTATGCAATATGGATATCGTAAAGTATGGGTTGTACAATTGCATTTCGTTTAGAAAAAGGATAATAAATAGCCTTTATAAATTAGAAAATGTGTAAAGTGGCTTTAAAAAAAAACGCTTAGAGATGCTTGAAGTCACAACTACACAAAGTAACGGTGTTATTAGATTACTTGACAAAATTATATTCACCAATACAAGAAATGATGATATAAAAACATGTATACCTGAACAGCTCTTTCCATTGCCTTCTTCCTAACCTTGTCTTTAAACAATTCAGATATTGGAGTCAAACCACCTCCATACAACCAAGGGTTGTCCAAAACTGTAGTCTGCCATCTTGATGGCCCACCATTGGTCATTAAATTCGTGTTCCCGCCGTAATATCTTGAAAAATATACATGTCTTTATTTGATTTTTTACCATTAACTTCTGATTAAATAACACTATAACAATAAAGTTGAAAATGATAGCACTATCGTATATCCGTAACACCCTTCATTCCGTGCATTATAAAGCTAGGACATCGTTGCTTCTAGCAGATAATTGTGTTGACAATTCGACTTTGTGGATATAAACTACTAAAATCCCAAAAAATCTTTCGTAACACAGTTTTAGCCTATCATTTGTACAATATGAGAGACGCTGACCATCCTCTGAATATTCCTAAACTTGGTTTAATTTTTGTTTTTGCGCTAACATATACTATACTCAATACTGTTAGACCCGGTTTGCACTCATATGTGGTATTTGCAATTCATGCCGGACTGAGGGGTTTCTTAACGCCCTTGGCTATCCTACGGACGGTGTAAAGCATCGAAGCGTTTATAGTCCCCGAGCATAGTCATACCCGTGAATGTTGGTCATGGTGTATTCGGGGAAATTATAGTAGTCATGTGACCAAGTTCATTCATTCCATTCATTGATCCGTGACCTAGTGAACCATATTTGTGATCTGCAAGCTTATGTTGTACAGTCTACAGCCTACAGCAATTGTTGAATCTTTAACTTTAAATACTTTTCGGGATAAAATCAACAGTTTCAAGTGCATGTAACACAGATAGGTAAGTCAACTTATTGATGCATGCCAGTCAATTGACGAGAAATCTCCAAGGCCGAAAAAAATAAAGTTATGTTTCCGATCAACATCCTGTAATTTTGTAGGGTCGGTAGGTAGGGATTTATTTTTTATTAAACCTTTCGAAATGAAATAAGTCATTATAGTGACACCAATCTCAGAATACAATGAAAACCAAATATGCAAAAACTAAACAACTATATTGTAATATATTTAGACTTAGTCCACGGCCAAATCTCTTTGGATTCGGCGCTTGAGATATTTTATTGTTTTGATGGCGGTGGTCTGAGCTCATTTTATTATGATATTGTACACATATGTGCATGCAAGATAAAATACATTGCACATGCAATGTTCTTTAAAAATGTTTTATAGCCATAGTTATGTGACATGAAGTTTTCCTTGGAATATTCAATAGACATTGATTTTGAAATGCACAGTTAGATTTACTGTATATGATTATAGATGTAGAGTAACACCTTACACTCAATCAACAAATGCAGGCATTGATATACAACTATATTTATGTAAAAAAAATAGATTATTTTGTATATTCTATACAGCTGCAAAACAAGTACTATAGTATACAGTTTTTTCCAAGGAAACATTTTTCACGTTACAAATGTATATAACTATTTAGAAGTTGAATAAAAATGTTTTGATACAAGATTTAGATGGAATATTGATTTTAAGTGTTAACTGTGAGCCAGTATCGATGGATTTAGTCCTAAAGTCCTTCATATACTGGTATTGTAATTTTGTTTCATAAGAATTTCGAATGTTATCTGTTGAGTACATGACTGTAAGTGGGATTTTTTTTCCATTATGCAGTTTTATTCTCTTTTGCTATAGAACTGTTTAACTATGACTAACGTAAGACATTATAGATGTAAATTCTTAGCAAATCACAAACTACCAAGTTGGTCCTATGGAAGAGTAATTGACTGGCTATTTAGGGAATTGAAAATGGAGCATTAACAAACCCCGAATTAGCCTATATATATGTATATATATAATATAATAGTGTCACCGCAAAACGTTGTATATTGGTATGGTGCTGACAGCGGCGTCACCGTCAGCGGCATCTGTGTAGTCGTCCATGTTCAATTGGTATTCGTGCGATGACTTTATAGTTACATGTATGGTTGATCAATTGTTATGAAATTTTGATATGATTTTACTACTACTAAAGAAACGCTCTTATTTGATTTTTAGTTTATGGCCCCTACCATTTTAAAATAAAGGCCATCCATGTAACTGACAGATACTACACTGTAGGTTTCTGTTAATCTAAAAAAACTGAGAGCAGAATTTTGTCAAGCTAACCCGTATCAAGTGAAAGTACACCTTCAAGGAAGAAGCATTATAATATGTATATGATTTGTCTTATGGCGATCCGTAGTGGAATTTGTTCCCCTGTTTAGATGTTTAGTAACACATCTTAATGGATATTTATCAACATGTGCATAATTCAGTTATTGATATCAATAAATGGAGAAGTTTTCTAGACAACACGTTCAAGACAAATCGTATGTATGTTGAAATTTGCTCTTCGGGCAATACCAGTCTCCGTCCGTACTTGCCCTTCGGGCAATGCCAGTCTGTGTCCATACTTGTTTAATCTAAATTAATTATTAATAGTTAAAGAAGTGCTGCAATATAGTAATTGATTGTCATTAAGCAGGGTCTCTATCCCTCTAAATGGTTTCTCTTCTTATCGCATAGATCTTCGTCTTTAAATGAAGAATGAGAATATAATGGTATGAGTGATAATGAATAATTTTTATTATTATTCAGTAATGAAAATATGTTCTTTTATTCAATAATGAAAATATGCTTTTTCATTCAACAATGAAAATATAGTCTCTTTTAACCTCTTTCAAAACTTTTAACTTCTATACTCACAGCTGTCATAGAGGGTCTCCAGTCCTACTATAACACTTCTTACTCCCGTAGTGGTATTAATTTAATATTGATCCTGAAAAAAATTGAAGGATCTTCTGGAGACCCTTAATTCAAGATTGTTATCAAAATAAAATAAAATTAAAACCTATGATTTTCAACACTGTATACTTCTATTCCCCATACTCAGTTAAAGTCCTGACTCAAAAAAAATATACATCGTTTTTTTCCCAAAAAAGATGGTACACCTAGATACAAATATATAGTTCTTGATAGAAATTCCTCATACTTTGTAAAAATAATTCCAAATCATCTTCCAATTATGCAGAAGAAGATATTTCAAAATGTTGGATTTTTTTTTATCGACAACATATTTGTCCAGTGTGGTGGACGCTTTTTTCAACAAACGGTCGGCATTCCAATGGGAACAAATTGTGTTTAGCTTCTTGCTGACCTATTCCTTTACTCTTGTTAGACTTACTTCGTAACTGATTTGGTCCGAAAGAATGACTATCGTTTACCTTGATCCTTTAATCTCAGTTTCCACTATATAGATGACGTATTATCTTTAAACAATCCTAGTTTCGGCGATTTGATACATTGCATCTACCCCAAAGACCTTTAGTTAAACCATTTCTGTGACATCGACCTATTGTTGTTTCAGTGGATTCTTTTTTACCAATCAACGGTGGACAAAAAATAGACAAAACTTTCCAAAAACAATTCAGTGAGTAGTTTTTTAGAAAGTGTAAGCCGTTGTTCGATTTATCAGTACGCCACTAATTACCATTAGTCCAAAAAGAACTAGCGAAAAAAATCACTCATTTTATCAAAGTTTACTTCTGAATGTATATCCGCGAATCTAAGTTGTGTTTCCGACAGTCCTTTCGCCAATTTGTTTATCACGACCTGGCGTTTAACTGTACACTTCGCTTGCTTCGTAGTGATGACTTGCGATTTGAAAATCAATAATACATTGGAAAGTTTTCTCTATTGTTTGTTCACTGTTGATTCGTAAAAAAGAATCCATTGATACAATAGGTTGACGTCAGAACATGGTTTAAGCCAAATTATCCCATTAAATTTTACTGAATAGAAGAAACATTTTATATAGGTGAAATATGAATGTATCAATATTTTTATTGTCTCTCATAACCCTGTGAAAATAATGGTGTTGTATTTGTTTATATATGTAAGTAATGTTCATTTTTTTTATTTGAAATGATTTGTAGTTAGACGTTTTATGAATTTTATGTAAAGCATAACTGTTTTAATTGTATATGATTATATGAGAGGTGAGACTTTAATAAAGATTTGTCTGTCTGTCTGTCTGCATTGTGTCATATTATACATAATGATTAACTATTACTATTATAACTATTACCATTAACTAGATATACTCATAACTCGAAAACTTATAATATCCGTTATGAATTTAAACCACCTGTAACTGATATGATTGAATGGTGTTAAAATCAAGCAATGACATTATTAGAATACACACCTTAGGAAATATTTTGATGCTCCCAAAAAGTTAGAATCCACTTTCTTAATTGCGTCTTCACTAGAAATTTGTAAAGATGTACCAATTGACCCTTTCCCGGATTTTGTACGGAATAATATATCAAACAGCACTTTTGCCTGCTGCATGATGTGACTATCACTGGTATTTTGGAAATATTGTTTGTCGATTGCTAATATCAGACGAATTATTCCTCCAAAGTTCCCATGACTAAAAAAGTGCGTACCGAATTTTCGTATATACTTCATATAATATTTTATGGTTGTCGTGTTGAATTCGCGTGGTAGAAGTCTGTTTGTGTACAGTTCTGGCCATTTGCCAAGTTTAAGGATCCATTCAGGCATTATAGTGACTTTAAACTCAGAAGTATGGGTTGTCAACTCTTCAATGATTTTAGATGAATTTCTGAAATACATTAATCTCTGAAATTTCTGATAAGAATAGCTGGATGAGAATGACCCAAACAACTTTTTTTATTTATACCCAAAACTTGTGTGTATATCAACCCGTCTGAATGTGGCTGTTTTATAGCTGTGGCTATCCTTGTAAACTTCTGAATCGGTATCTACAAGACTGCTGGGGATGTGTATGATGTTCCAAACTTGATCTGGTATATCATATTCTACCTGTACAAATTGCACTAAATGTGAGTAGAAGTTGTGTAACATAACAAGAGAAAATATTTTTTTTTATGATAGACATATGTTTTAGGAATATGTCAAAGAGACCATAATTAGTCCCACCGGGATGTAAAATGTCAGCTCAAGGCCACCTATGGGGATTCAATGAACGACGAAGAAAGTTTAACCCTCACACCTGTGCATAGAGTTTACATATCACAACTCATACGTAATGCCAGAGCTTGTCGTAACTACGCAGACGTCATCATGAACTCGTGGTTCGTTACGATGTATCCATCTGCATCATGAAAACTGATTTGTTCAACGTGTCATTGTTTTCCTTTTCTCTTTCGTCAACCCTGGACTTTGCATGAGCAACTTGTCGGTTGTTTCTAAAAAGAGGACGTTTACCCTACCGGTGTATCTCAGGTGTCTCTCTTAGTGTTCATTTTTTTGTTAGTTTTTATGTATTATTTTGGATATTTTATGTTCTTCGTTGTGTATGTGTCTGTTTTCCATGTCCGGTCTTTATCCCCGGATTACATTCATTTGATTTCCGCTAGAATATTGGTTCCCTTGATTGTTACTGTATACACTCTATCTCATAGATCACCTACGAGTTCAGAGATATTAGAACTGAGAAAATGAATTGATACCACAGACAATTTGAAAATTAACCACAAAACAAACAAAAAAAATCATATGTTTATGTGTCATTTTCCATCAATAGTATTTTGTATTTCTTAAAACGTTATTTGGTTAAGGAAGTTATCATCGTTTTATGCCAAAGTAAATGGAAAGTTTAACATGTTATCTTTATAAAATAATTTCAGTAGAAAAACTTATTTACTTTTCACTGATGTAAAGTGGAAATAAGACAGGCGTAATAAAGCATGGATGAATGAAATAAGTACTATCTTTAAAAAGAGATAACCAACGCTGTAAAATTTTGTTCTTTTTTACCATTATCGAAAACGAATCTCTACGTAATATCCTTTCTAAAGGTCCCAAGTACCGTGAACCACGTTCCATAAATTGGAATTATCTTTAAAGTTCTTATGGATGCCGTCGAGGACTATGCAAGAAAATGGATAAAACGAGGACAAGAAGACCTTGATTCTCTGTCAGAGTCGTTAAAGGCCGTGAGGTCTTTAATTTTGAAACGAATGAAAGTTTTAAGTTGGTCAATGAGTGCCAAGGCTACATCAGTTTTCAAAGACCCCGATGTAGCAAAAACATTGTCTACTATAAATGACAAAAATGTTGTCGTACCAGCAGACAAAGCCCAAAACAACATTGTTTTTGTCTGCAAAACGTTTTATATCCAATGTTTATTATCAGAGGTAGACGTAGAAAATAATAGCAGTGATAAGACCTATACTGCTACCACTCTCTCTAAAGAAGAGATTGTGGAAAACCCTAAATCTGTGCTATCCTCTTTTGGTCTCTCTACCGAGGACGATGATTGTGATTTACCGTCTATGTACTGGATTCCTAAACTTCACAATAATCCATACAAACAACGTTTCATAGCTGGATCTGCAAAATGTACCACCAAACCTCTTTCAAAACTTTTAACTTCTATACTCACAACTGTCAAAGAGGGTCTGCAGTCCTACCACAACACTTGTTACTCCCTTAGTGGTATTAATTCAATGTGGATCCTGAAAAATTCGAAAGATCTTTTGGAGACAATCAGTTCAAGACTATTATCTGAATATAATAGCATTAAAACCCATGATTTTTCAACACTATATACTTCTATTCCCCATACTCAGTTAAAATACCGACGTAAAAACATTATACATCGTTGTTTTTCCAAAAAAGATGGTACACCAAATACAAATATATAGTTCTTGGTAGAGATTCCTCATACTTTGTAAGAAATAATTCCAAATCGTCTTCCAAATGTACAGAGGAAGATGTTTACAAAATGCTGGAATTTTTAATCGACAACATATTTGTCCAGTGTGGTGGACGTGTTTTTCAACAAACGGTCGGCACTCCAATGGGAACAAACTGTGCTCCTTTAGTTGCTGACCTATTTCTTCACTCTTATGAGGCTGACTTTATAGCTAATTTGATCAGAAAGAAATAATATCGTTTGGCTAGATCCTTCAATCTCAGTTTCCGCTATATAGATGACGTATTATCTTTAAACAATCCCAATTTCGGGGATTTGATACATCGCATCTACCCAAAAGAACTTGAGATAAAGGATACTACAGACACTGTGAAGTCAGCCTCATACCTTGACCTACACAGAGGAATCGACGATAAAGGAAAACTGTTGACCAAACTTTACGACAAACGTGATGACTTTTCAATCAGAATTGTCAACTTTCCTTTCATTTGTGGCAACATCCCTTCAGCACCTACGTATATAGAATTCATATAACAACTCATACATTATGCCAAAGATTGCCGAAACTACATAGACTTTTTGTCTCGCGCTAGAACTCTAACAAATAGGCTTCTGAAACAGGATTATGTTGCTTCAGGATTGAAGTCATCACTACAGACGTTTTATGGTCGTCATCATAAACTCGTGGATCGTTACGGTGTATCCATAAGCACCATGAAAACTGATTTATTCAACGGGTCATAGTTTTCCTTCCCTCGTTTGTCTACCCCGGACTTGACTTTTAATAAGCAACTCGGCGGGTATTTCTAGAAAAGCAGAGGACGCTTACCCTACCGGTGCACCTGGTCCATGCTCCCAGTTTTTAGTGGAGTCCAAGTTGCTCATTTACTTTTGTTACTTTGTATGTGTGATTTTGGTTACTTTGTGTTCTTTATTGTGTATGTCTGGTCTTTGTCCCCTGGATTACATTCTTTTGATTACCGCTATAACCTTGGTTCCCTTGATTACTCTTACTTATAATTATTACATTCCATTCATTGTACGCAATTTCAATTTTCGATACAGTTTTTTCGAACGCCACTAACCTATCAGTATTTGGCCAATCGAGAAACAGAATTGCGATCAGGTGACTTGTGTTTACATGGAAGAGCGTCTTTAAGGTCAAAGTGTAAAAAGCGAAACTATACCGACTGAGTCGGAAAAATACCAATCGCAATACGCGTCAACTCCAATCCATATATATTCTTAATGCTGCTGAAGAGAGGTTGTTGATTATTTGAAATTTGTTGCAATGTACTGCAAAATATTTCTGTTATGTTTTACCTATATATTAAATCAAGAACACTTTTTCTTCACCACATTATCTCAACCCTGCTTTTGTACCATGAGTGTTTTCTAGGTGTGTTGAATGCATTTCAAAAGTTTAATCAAAGTTCCACACGTTTTTCACTGAAAATTTGATAGTTGACACACAGTTGGGGATTCTTATTATGCCATTTATATACACTATATTTAAATCGAAAATAAGACATCCAATATAACGTATAACAACCAGGAAATCTTAATTTCAAAATAAATGACTAAAATACTCACCCCATTTATGGTCTTTGTTATCTCGTACTCGCAGGTAAAATCATAGACCGGATATTTAAACCCGTCGTTACGCACCCAGTTGATAGGTAAAAGGTCAAGTTTGGTGATGTCAATTCCATCTCTCATTCGCTTTAAAAAGGTAGGGATGTTCTTACACCTCCTCTGCGCATTTGCACAAAAAAGCGCAATGATAACAACCAATTTTATCTCGCTCATTCCCATACTGTTCAGTATAACTACCAAACATAGAAAAAATACAAGCTGTTGAATTTCTAAGGAAATCTGGTATTAAAGTATAAAGAATGATACATGTACATGATTTAATCGATAGAGTATTTATAACAAAATATACATTATTAGAAATACAGTGTATTAACTTTTGAATTTGAAAATATGTGTTTGGTTCTAATGTTGCTGATGAGGGGCTACTTCGTGAGACATCTGTACATGCATATCGAAATTTTCTACATGTATATCATTGATATTTTTCCATTTGACTCAAATGTCCCTGAAAGTATTCACCAGTCTAGTTGTCAGACTTGTCTGACCTGCAATACATTCATTTGTTTGCCAAAATATTCTGTTTCACATAATTCAAAACCCTTTTAACACAACGGTTTTATCAGCAATTCTAACACCAAGTTGAAGTCGTGGTGTTAAACGCTCTTGAAGATATCGAAAAATAAGATAACGTGCCTGACGTAATATCGATCACCGACTATCCGAAAGAAAGATATATGTTTAAGAACACTGCTGATTATATAACAACTACCACACCGAGTACCCATAAACAACTAAATGATGACACAAAGAGATAAAAAAAGAAGGTACATTGTGCCGACTACAACATTCACTAGACCATAAATTATACAGACGACTCAGACAGTTACCATAACCATAACTTAGCGCCACCATCCACTACGTAGTAAGAAGAATTCGTTCATAAACAGACCCAGAACCATAGACATCAGATCTAATCAACTTAAGGTGTAATCAAGGGAACCGAGACTTTGGTGGAAATCAAAAGAATGTACTCCACGGACAAAAACCAGACATAAACAAACAGACAAACACAACTAAGATTATAAAGTAATTAAAATAATACATACAAAGTAACAACAGTAAATAAGCAACTCGGACTCCACTAAAAACGGGGAACATGGACAAGGTACGCCGGGGAGGTAAGCATCCTCTGCTTTTCTAGAAACACCCGGCGAATTGCCAAAAATAAGTACAGAGTGCAACATAACCCTGTTCCTGAAGCCTAATTGTAAGAATTCTAGCGCGATACAGAATGTATGCATAGTTACGGCAAGCTCTGGCATATGAGTTGTGATATGAAGACTCCATACACAGATGCTGGAGGGATGTTGCCACAGACGAAAGGAAAGTTGACAACGTTTGTCGTGACATTTGGTCAATTTCTAAGTGTATGTCAAGATATGAGGCGGACTTCACAGTTTCTGTAGTATCCTTTATCTCATGTTTTGTGGGGTAGATGCGGTGTATCAAACCCCAAAACTAGGATTGTTCAACGATAATACGTCATTTATATAGTGGAAACTGAAATTAAAGGATCTAAGTAAACGATTTTCTTTCTTCGGATCAGATCACATATAAAGTCAGCATCATAAGAGTGAAGGAATAGGTCAGCAAGCAGAAGAGCACAATTCGTTCCCATTGGAATGCCGACCGTTTGTTGAAAAATGCGTCCACCCCGCCGGACAAATGTGTTGTCGATAAAATATGATTTGGAATTATTTTTTTACAAAGTATAAGGAATCTCTACCTAGAACTATATATTTGTATCTAGGTGTACCATCTTTTTTGCAGCAACAACGATGAATATTTTTTAAGTCAGGATTTTAACTGAGTATGGGCAATAGAAGTATATAGTGTTGAAAAGATAATAGGTTTTATTGCTATTATGTTCTGATAATAATCTAGAATTGAGGGTCTCCAAAAGATCTTTCGAATTTTTTTTAGGATCCACATTGAATTAATACCACTACGACAGTAACAACTGTTGTGGTAAGACTGGAGACCCTCTTTGACAGCTGTCAGTATAGAAGTGGTGACAAGAAAGACGTAGTAGACTGCAACGACACAGCATCCCACAAGAAAGACTCAAATGCAGAGAGATATACACCAGACATCAACAACTGAGAGACAGATTGTGATTTCTGATTGACATTATAAATGCATCTGTAATTAAATCACAATAACATGTGCAAACCGTGTTTTCATGTGATGAATAGTACTTCATATATATTTTTGTTTATATTAAGCTGTTTTTAAATGAGTGATAATAACAAAATTACCGAGCTAATTAAATCTAGGCAGTAGTCAAAATGAAAATCCGTATATCTAATGGCAAAAACCTGAAAGTTGGAAATCATAGCAATGGTCCTGACTTGGCACAAGCATTTCAAAATGAAAGGTGGGTTAAATCAGGTTTAATAGCACGCTAAACCTCCTGAATTCATTACGGTTCATTAATTTTGGTATATTTCAATAGCATAAAACTGCCACCAGACAAAATTGGTAAAATCAGTAGTCAAAACAGTGTAGAAATAATAGTCAAGGGAACCCAAGTTTCTAGAAAAAATCGAAAGAATGTAATTAAGGTACAAAAAGCAGGCAAGGAAAACAGCCAGACACAACAAAGAACATAAAATAACCAAAATAATGTATAGCAACAAAAGTAAATGAGCAACTCGGATTCCATTAAAAATTGGAGCGTTGCCCAGGTGCACCGGTAGAGTAAGCGTCATCTACTTTTATGGAAACACCAGCTGTGTTGATATGAACAACTAATTAAAAAGAACTAAAGCCAAGCAACGAGGTTCAAAAGGTCCTGAACTTTATGAGAAAGGATGTGTCAAGGTCATGATGAAATTCTAAAGAAAAACAAGTAAACATTACAGAAAATTAATTTGTAAAGATTATGAAACACCAGCTGGGTTGATATAAACAACTAATTAAAAAGAACTAAATACTGTAACAAATTGCGTAAAGCCAAGCAACGAGGTTTAAAAGGTCTTGAACTTTATGAGAAAGGATGCGTCAAGGTCAAGATGAAATTCTAAAGAAAAACAAGTAAACATTAAATAAAATTAATTTGTAAAGACGCAACTTTAGGATTATTAATAGAGAGAAGATCGTCAATATATCGATGAGTTAAATTAATTTAACCTTTAAATAAGTAAACAATAAATTTTATATGCTATGTGTGTCTGATGTATTGGTCAAGTTTGAATATTACTTTGCTATATTTATTGTTCAGATTAATTCGTTGTATGTACAAATGATTTGTTCTGTAAGAACCATAAAACAACAAAATGATACACAGAAAAAACAGATAATTTATCCATGAACCATTGTAAAGAAGCATCGACGAAATTAACAAAATTTTCTCAATTTCAAATTTAGTTTATAGCTCTTGATTTTACGAATAGAATTTGTGTTGCAATTTAGAATAAGATGTCTGTTTTGTCTGTCGTCTTCAAACTCAGTACAGCTCCAGATATCAATTTCAAAGCTGCAGAGAGAGAGCATTTTCCTTGATCTCGTTCAATACTTTGCCACATTCCACTCTCGATGGGCAGTTTAAAAATGATCATTCGGAATTTTGCCAAAGTTAAAACATCTTTATCATCTAAAATATTGAAGTAGTCTTCTGGAAATAGCGTGTCTATAAAAAATCGATAATTCATTGTTTCAGATGACGCATTGATTGTAGTTAATCAGTTTTGTTTTAAGGAAACCTTCGATAATGTGTTTCAAAACAGATTTTGTTATAATACTTCTTTAATGGATCATTTACTATGGTTTGTAAAGTCTGTACTATTTCTTGGGGAACAGTGGTCAGCAATTTCCTCTCTCCTAATCCATCCCCTTTAGTAAAATATTCCTCCCCTTTCTTGTTTGTTGGAGTTAGAAAAAAAAACAACCAGTGACACCCGGTTCCAATCATCCTTAGTTTTTTTCCTTACTCCATTGCTCCGTTTTCCTGCCCCTCCATCTTATTCCCAGATTAAAAAAACTCTGTACCCAATACCCCAGTTCAGTACGGTACTTCCTTTGCTCTCGTCTGAATATAGCTGAAATATTGCTGCTCGGACGTTAAACCCCAATAAACAAACAACAAACAAAACGTTAATTTTTAGTTTTGTTCTTTAAACGTGATGACTTTTCATTCAGCATTGTCAACTTTCCTTTCATCTGTGGCAACATCTCTTCACCACCTGCGTATGAAATTTTCATATCACAACTCATACGCTATCCCATAGATTGCCGTAACTATGCAGATTTTATTTATCGCGCTAGACCTCTTACAATTAGATTTCTGGAACAAGGTTATGTTGCTACAAGATTGAAGATATCACTACAGAAATTTTACGGTCGTAATCATGAACTCTTGGTTTGTTACGGTGTATCCATCTCCACCATGAAAACTGATTTGTTCCACGTATCATAGTTTTCTTTTTCTATTTCGTCTACCGCTGACCTGTTTTTTTTTATGAGTAACTCGCCGGGTGTTTCTAGAAAAGCAGAGGGCGCTTACCCTACTGGTGCACCTGGTCCATGCTCCTAGTTTTTAGTGGAGTCCGAGTTGCTCAATTACTTTTGTTACTTTGTATGTATTATTTAGTTACTTTATGTTCTTTGTTGTGTTTTCGGGTTTTCCATGTCTGGTCTTTGTCCCTGGATTATATTCTTTTGATTTCACCTAGAATCTTGGTTCCCTTGATTACTCTTTGTATTCTTAGTACTTTAAAAATCTTTAAAAAAAATTTGGGCATGTTATTTTTCATTTGTGATAATCAAGCTTAACCCTCCCGCGTTCCAGGGTTTTAGTTGTCCTATGTAAATTTTTATCTATTACCTTTAATTTGTTTATTTTGGATGGTTTTCCATCACTTCAATATTATTTTCATCATGAAAATTTGTTAAACTGAATGATTTAGCCCAGATGGGAGTCGCACATGGAGTTGCACGTTTGTTTTAGTGTTAGGTACATTGTGTATGCAGATCGCCTGTGTTTCCTGTTTGATGTTCAGGCCGTGTGCATGGTTTTTATGTATCTTAATTGTGCTGGCTTCGTTATTTCTCCCGATATTTTGAAAATAGGCATTGACAGAGCATTTTATATGTTTTAGATTTATTATTTTTTACAGCTCACTGTTTTTGTCATGCAGTAATCCAGAAAAAAGTTAGTAGAAAATTCCCCATTGCAACTTGCAGTTCCGCTGGTACCCATTTGTATCATCAAGGTAGGCACTGGTGTACTTGTTAGCATAAACACAATAGCGTACAGATGAGGAACACCCTGTTCCACCAGATGTTCTACTTCTTTTTAATGTTTGAGGCTTGGCTGTCATACAAAAACGTGTATTCTGCATCCAAAGTGGTGCTTCTGATGAAACTGATAACATCCACTGCATCTTGCAACCTCCGTATCGTCTATCTGTGTCATCGATGTAGTTTGCAGTGAAGTGGTTGATATGTGCGTATACCTCCCCTATGTGGTTCGCTCCACACTGTCTTCCATCAGCTTGTACATCCGGGAACCATTTGAAGCAAACACTGACATTTTTTAGCCAGTCATCGTGCACTGCTGAAACTATACCCCATGATAACTGACATCCCCCGCGTGAATCATCAGTCTGGTCTATATACTCCTCTGTCATACTATTCATCTTGGCACAAATTTCATTATTCTTTCCATTGTTGCATTGGTAAGTTTTGACGCCAGGGTCTGCAGTCCACTTCATACAAAGCATGGATTCCTGGAACCAGTAAGGAACCGCTGACATCATATCCGATAGTTTTTGTACTTCATTATGATCAGGCATAGGGTCAGCTAGAAGCTGTTTAATCTTGTATTGAAAATGTCCTAGTTTGTGTGCTAAGCTGACCCATTTACCACTTTCAAAACGCAGTCGTATTTCTGTTAGTAGTTCATCTAAATTGACTTTGTCAGTATAGATCTGTTAAAAGTATGAGAAAATTAATATAGACTCCTTCCATGTAGAATATTTAGCAAGTTTAAATCAATGGGTTATATAAGAATGAAAGATGATACTGGCTTCTAGTGGAGTACAGATTGCTCGCTTTTAGTTTACGTTTTTATTTATGTTATTGTTCTGTTCCTGAAAGTCGTCATTTACTTCTGTTGATTGTTCCATGACCTTCGGAACATTGATATGGGTATTTAATTTTATTTATTTATCTAAATTCAACTTTTATAGGTGTCATATCCTGGTATCAAGTTTCTTAATAATGTTAATTCTGGATACCTGAACAGCTCTCTCCATTGCCTCCTTTTTGGCACTGTCTTTAAATAACTGCGATATTGCAGTCAAACCACCTCCATACAACCAAGGATTATCTAGAACTGTTCCCTGCCATTTTGAAGGTCCACCATTTGTCATCAAATTTGTGTTCCCGCCATAGTATCTGGTAATACATAAATGGACTACTTGAAAAAGAAATTCTTAACCTTTTCTCACAAAATCGTTTTAATATCTATATGGTTGTATACCTCGACAGTCAACTAAAACACACGAGTTAGAGTTTCTTATTCTAACATTTGATTTGAAGAGCAGGTCACAATAACCGTACCGAAATAACCAAAGCCACATTTCCAAGTAAGTTGGTTTTTTTTTTTTTTTTTTTTTTTTATGTGTTCGGGTTGATCATGTACAGTTGTGTTTGCAAAGAAAGAATAAAACGAATACAATGCTATATTTGAAAAAAAAATGAAAATGATCATGAAAAATGAAAAATACTTGCCTTACAAAATATTTTGATGCTCCTAGAAAATTGGAATCAACTTTCTTCATTGCGTTAGCTATAGAAATTGTAGATGAAGCATCAATTGTCCCTTTTCCGGATTTTGAACGGAACAATATATTAAAGAGAAGTTTTGCTTGATGCATGACGTAACTTTCACTGGCTTTATAAAAATATTTCTTGTCGATGGACAATATTAAGCGAATGATCCCTCCAAAATTCCCATGACTGAAAAAGTGTGTACCAAATCTTCGTATGAATTTCGTGTAGTATTTTATTGTTGTCGAGTTGAGTTCAGATGGCAGGAGCCTTTTAATGTAAATTTTTGGAACGCGTCCAAGTTCGAGTACCCATTCAGGCATTATGTTTACTTTATACCCAGAGGTGTGGGTTTTCAACTCTTCAATGAATTTAGAAGAATTTCTGAAATGCATAAATCTCTGTATTTTCTTGTAAGAATAGCTGGCTGAAAATGCCCCAGACCATTTCTTCGATTTGTACCCAAAACTGGCGTGTATATCAACTCGTCTTAACATAGCTAACTTATAGCTGTGGCTATCCGTGTAAACTTCTGAATCGGTATCTACAAGACCACTTGGGATGTTTACGATACTCCAAACTTGATCAGGAATATCATACTCTACCTGTGATCAAAAATACAAAGTTTTTCAAGTGGGGTTCTTCAAATTCATTTATACATCAATAGGAATTATGTAAATTGAACTCACTATAACAAGAATTGTTCCTCTGATGTATGATTGTGATACCACAAGCACAAAGCAGACATACTAATATATAAAACCCGATAAATGAGTTTTTACAATTAAGAACACATACGGTCGGTACTTTGAAAGGATCGTAAATTTCACAGACCTAATTTTAAGGAGTGAAATTGTTACTTAACAACGGAATAAAGTACCATTTCATCTAAATATGACGTAAATTTGCAACTATTTTATATGGCATGGGAAATATTATTTGCAATAAAAAGACTTAAAAATGAGCATTTCCTTATTGTATTTTTTCGATCAATGGAATAAATATGTAGAGATCTTGATAAACTTACCTGAGGAACCATATCATCTTTGCCGTTACATAGTTTGGATTAGTGTAACCCCAGGCAGTGATTAATATTACAGTTTGCGAAATAATTCCCGGTCCGACGCTACACGTCAACGGAGACACCTTAAGGCTACAAACCACTAATTCCACTTTCCATAGGCGTCAATGCTAATTTCATAATATTCAATGGTTTCCCTGCATTACACCTTTAACTTTAATATACAAAAGACTATATATCAGCATGATTTTAAATGTGTCAGTTCACCGTCTCCAAAATGTTATATGGGGTTAGCAGACTCTTCTGATCTCAGAAAAGATCTTCTTTGCCTCCCTTTTTGTGTTGGCCCACTTGTCTTTGCATTCCTTAGAGGTTCGAACAGCTACCCCTAATCCACTGACAAGTATGGCAATCCTTGCCCAGATAGCATTTTTTAGTTGGTAACTCCAAAATTACTCCCCAAATGGATGGAGTAGTTTCTTTCAACCTCATCTTGCATTATGGAAATTTCCTCCTGAGTAAAAGGATAATCAAGGGAACCAAGGTTATAGCGGTAATCAAAAGAATGTAATCCAGGGACAAAGACCAGACATGGAAAACAGACATACACAACAAAGAACATAAAGTAACTAAAATCATACATACAAAGTAACAAAAGTAAATGAGCAACTCGGACTCCACTAAAAACTGGGAGCATGGATCAGGTGCACCGGTAGGGTAAGCGTCCTAAAGTTAGATTTTCTATTTCGCTCTTCTTAATGTTATCGTTAAATAATGAAATAATGTTGTACAACAGCATTTAACGCACTCGTTTAGTAACGTTTCGTTATCATTTTAACGACACGTTATAAATAACGTTCATGTTAGGTTAACAAGTGGGACAACCGGGCCCTGATCACCGGAAGTGAAGGGTCTATGAATAGCATGGGAAATCCTAGTATTTTCACCAGAAAGGGGTATGTTGAAAAATCTTTATAGAGATACAGCAAAAGAAGAAAAAAATCCTTATAAAATGTGCAGAAATGTTTTTACTTTCAGAGTTTTAATTTTTGAAATAAAATAAGAACTTTTTCGCAGTGCTATGAGGAACAGGAGGTAATTTCTGTGTATGACTGTTTTCGCGTACAAAGGCTCATTGTTTGAATTGGTGGTGTGTAACCTAAACAATCCCTTATTGTCTTAAAAAATAGCTATACATAAATCATAGAATAGTGAATAAATTGGCAAAGTTTGAGTGAAATATAACAGGCACTTTTTTGAACATTTGATTTTCAAATATAGGTTTACCAAGTTACGCGAGCAAATATTTTACAAAAATCTACCTTACCAAAATACATCAAGTATTTGCAAAGAACTATTTTCTGACTTATTAGATCAAAAGAATCAATCACTACTTGTTATTCGAACAATATTAAGCTAGAGTTAGTCAATAATTGTATATATGTTCTGAAAATTTTGCCATCCTTTCAGAACTTATTTTTGACATGTTTCCTCCTCTTTTTCTTGACCACATATCTAAACCCTAAATTGTTAAATTTGCTCATAAAATGGCTTTAAGTCTGTAAATACAATGTTTTGGTTCAATATGTCATAGTTTTCCTTTCCTCTTTCGTATAACCCGGACTAAGAGCAACTCGGTGGGTGTTTCTAGGACGCTTACCATACTGGTGCTCCAGTACCATTCTCCCATTTGTAGTCCGAGTCCGAGTTGCTGATTTTTTGTTATTTCATTTTACATGTTATTTTGGTTATTTTATGTTTTTTTTTGTTTTTGTTGGTTTTTTTTTTTTTTTTTTTTTTGTATGTGTGTCCAGTATAATTTAGTTTTTGCCCCTGGATTTCATTCTTTTGATTTCCACTAGAATCTTGGTTCCCTTGATCACTCTTTTGTATTAAAGCATGGCTAGTAAAGGGCACCTAACGCAAAAAAATACTAAGAATTGGACTTTCATGTTGTCATCATGAAATGCTTATATGTCCTTTACCGCAGTAATGAAAATGAGTTTTTCCTCATTTCTGGCAATTTTTGGCTTAAATTTAAATAAAACTTGTTGTCAAGTGCTGTTAACCACCGCTAAAGACTGCTTTCACAGCGAATTGAGGAACCGGAGCTTATTTCTATGCGTACGTTTCAAATGCTCATTTGGTTGAATTGGTGGTGTGTAACCGTATCAAATAAACAAATAGTTTTGGGTTTTTTTCGTCATATTTTAAACAATTTAGATACAATTTAAGTAATAAGATTAACGCGCATGCTAAGAGTTTCGAGAAAGTTTAATGTGGTCCTAATGATAAAAATATGTACATAGTTATACCATAAATGTGAAAACTACTAAAAGGATATAACAATGAATCGTGAAAACATAATGATTATTTTGTTATAGGAGCAAATAGTTCCAACCATAAATTCGAGTATTTGTTTATATTCAAAAGCAAATAATTACGCATATAACATGTAATTACTCGCTTAGTATAGCAAACGTGCTGACAAAGCCAATCTCAGTAACAAATGTTAGCATATGTAATCTTCGCATTGAAAAAACGTAAGATACAAAACTTTCTATTTTTTACATTCTTCTTGCCATTACGATTTAAATTGTGTCTTGATAGAAATTCAGTCAAGGTCGTAATGAGCAAACATTTGATTTGTCGAAGTTTATGGGACGTCAAATTAATTTAATCAAGTTATATTCACCTATCGGTAGTTGATTGTAATACATAGGATGTGACTGTCGTGGGACGTCACTGACTCGTCGGTGAAGTGTAATTGTATACAAGGGTTTAGTGAAATATTTAAGGAATTATACTCCTTCTTACAGTTATTAGTGAAAGTCCTATCAAACGCTCTTAGAATCCAAAATTCAAAAAAAGGTAAGACTAACGGAAAAGGATTCAAGGTAAACATAAGAGGAAAGAAAATGTTACGAAGTATACAAAAATGGATAAAATAGATAAAAAATGAATTAGGAAATATATTAACCAAGGAAACTTTAACTAATAATTCCATTTAGTCAGCTCAGAAAATATTAGAAGAGCTAAAAAAAATGGGGTCAAAGGTTCTGGTTATTTAAGTGTTGCAAGCAGACAAATCGCAGTTTAACATGAACGTTATGTGACTTTTCGAGATCATAAAAATACAACTTAAAATGCATATTTGTCAAAATTGATCATTTTTAGCAGGACTGAATACGCTTTCCTTGATATCTATAATATGCTGTTTGCATACTATTTTTTTTTACATTTTAAAGTGTAAGTTCGCAGTTTACAGGTGGGATCTTATTGACTCATTTATACACAAATAGCAATCCTGTAAATTTGTCTTATTATCGAACCATAATTTGAGAAACTGTCCATTTTCAGTTTTATTGAGTCCCGTCAATTTTATTCTTGTGACATCACAATCACTGACGGGAATTTCTGATATTTAAAGCCCGATAAATGAGTTGAACAATGTAGGACCAATATGGTCGGTTATAGGAAA
Source organism: Perna viridis (assembly GCA_037379345.1). Lineage (NCBI taxonomy): Eukaryota > Metazoa > Mollusca > Bivalvia > Mytilida > Mytilidae > Perna > Perna viridis. The sequence continues at coordinate 48,119,304 of CM074516.1, read as the reverse complement.
ATTTTGTAAATTTCACATAGCCCCTTTTATATACGTTTTAATTGAGTGAAATTAATAAGAATATCATATTCCATATTGAAAGGGACATAAGTAAACCAGGATCCGAACGGTAGTCAAAGAATAATTCAATGATATCGACCTGGAAAATATACACAACAAGGAACATGTAATGACCATTATAACACGTACAAATAAAACAAAAGCAAATGAGCATACCGAACGAACTGAAAACTGGGAGTTTAGACCAGGTGACCGTCCTCTGCTTTTCAAGAAACATAAAACTGCTTTTTATTACCTGAAAAATTTATTCCCAAAATGGCATTTCTTGATACGACCAAAATTCCAGTATTTTTCAATTAACATATTATATTCATATAGTCATTTAGATCATACAATTATTTTTCCGGTGACACCTGCACAGTAATACAGTTATTTGAATTGTATACAAGAGCTTCAGTCAAAGTCGCATATTGCTTGTTCAGGCATCTGCTGTTAGTAAAACAAATTCCAGCCCAATGCATCACTCCACGTGGAAATACCTTAATTACCAAACAAACAGTTAACCACGGATCGTCCAATTTATGAATAAGTTCGTTATATGTAAAGTGTGTATATATTATATGTATTTAGTGTACTGCTTGCAATGTTACGATATAACATCGAATATTGGGTCTTGTTCGACACATTTTTAACCATAAATTGTGAGACACAAATAAAAAGACTACCACACATGTTTAGAGTTTCAAAAACGTTCTAAGAAGTTTCGAAAATGTATATTCAAATAACAACAATTAACTGAGCTGTCCTGCACTACCAGATACCGTGTACTGAGTAACAACTCTAGATTAAACCATATGGAGGAACCACCCGTTAGCGAAAGCTATATTTCATATAGCCTATCTGGTCAAGTAGTCTAGGGCAATGGTTTTGCCATAGATTTCATAGCGGTGGGAGTTCGAATCCCGCGGAAGGAACAACCAAAAATATATGCTTTCCTTAATTCGAACATGATCCGATGGAGCAGTGTAGCGAATGAAGTCATAACATTCTGAGACGTATATATGCAACTACGTCAAGGATATAAAAAGCACATAGAAATCTTTTCTTTTTTCACAGATACAATAATTTCTGACCATCACTTCTCGTAATTGTATTTTATTTAAAAACTAAAAATTAACTTGTCGCATATTGCTTGTTCCGTGAAACAAACGTAGTAACTAAGCAGCTTTTAGTAGCGGATTTATAGCACAGGGATAGATCTATGTAATTACTGCATGCAACAAACGTAAGTCACAAAAAAAAACTTTCTAGAACTTTGAAAATTCTTATTGTCATTACAAATTACATAGTGCAATATAAATTAAAGAACTAGTTCGTCTTTATTTAATAATTCAATTTGTACAAGCTTATTTGTGTATTTACTGGGACATCAATTTAATTATCCACCCGTAGGGTAATTATTTGAAATATACAGGATGTGACTCTCGTGCTTGTCCAACTGTGTGTAAAAACACAATATAAGGAAAGTAGCTTACACGACTGTGTAATGTAAAAAAAAAATTGTAATAATATTAAAAACTAAAATTTCCATAACATTTCTATAGAACCTTTACCCGCCAATTATTTCCCCTTGAAAGAGGCTAATTGTAATTAATGTTTGCAATTCTACCAATATATATATTTTTTTAAATGCACCGTCACCGTAAAACAAAACAGAAAATTTCCTTTAAGAAGTTTGCCAGAGGTCGAAAATGGTACTGTTTTAAACCGCGAAGAATTTGGTTTACTCCAAACGCAAAAGCAGTTGGAAAATAACTAAAATAAAGTAGACGTTTCGATAACGCTGATGCGATATAATAATCTGTCATTGAACATGCCACAAGAACAATAATTCAAAAGTAATCCATAAAGCCCGTCAAGCATGAATGTATAACCATAAAATAAATCAACGAAGAAAACTCACCCCTTTAAAAGAGCATTAAATGAGTATAACGTAAGCTTAATCGTACAAAAAAATATTTGGTTCAATTCTTTTTATCTTCAGTTATTTATTCTTCATATCTTCTGTATTGTTTTACTACTGGTTAACAACTTTTGACAAGGGTCAATTTGATGCTGCCCATTTATGATGAAATATACCGGAAATAAGGACCATAGTTGAAGCGGGAGTTTTAGCGCGCTAAAAAAAACCTGGTTTAACCCACCTTTCATTTTGAAACACCTGTACCACGTCGGGACTATGGCGGTGGTTTGTCAACTTTCCTTTTATCTCCTACTGTTTCCATTTGTTATACGGACTTTCCTTTTAAACTATTCCTTTTGACTTCTGCCTAGATTTGATCAGTTCTTTAATCTTGTTATAATCTGTAAACAGTATATCTGGCGAAATGGCAGATTGATCTGATTTCTATCAATCTCCTTTCGCACGTTTTGTGGCGGTTCAAGGGTTCTGCGAGTGGGGTGGACCCCGTCCTCTACATCGGATTTCTTCTTTTTTATTGGGAGGGGGGCATCTAAATCACTTGTGAAGGTTACTTCACAGATCTTAATATAAGACATATAATTTGTCTAAATTTAAACACAATTGACAACAGTATAATTGACAATTGATAATAAATAAATTCATTGCATTGAATCCACAATTTGTATATTATGATACACGACTACGTTTCAGTGATAGCAAATACAAACGCAAATTACATCAAACCTATCTTTGAATAGCAGCTTGTATATTAGCATAATAAGATTTTGGCAAAAGCAAAACAAAGAAGACAGAAAACGAAATAAATACAGAAATTTATTTAATATTGCTGATCTTTTGTTTTTTGTCCTAAATTTGGAATTCACTGGCAAATTTTGCTTGACACACAGATACATCCGCTTAAACTAAAAGAGAAAACGTGAAACATGTCTATTTTTTTCTATTTGTTGCATTATTATTTTTGGATTTAAAGTACTTTCTTTGGCATTCTAATGACATTTCAATCTTCCATGTCTAGTTTGACACTTCCACTCCGTGTTTGTCCAAGGTCAATCTAGTGGAAGTTTAGTCTTTAATGTGAATAATTGTAAGAGCGACTGAATATTTTATAAGAAGTCATTCTTCTTTCAGATTTCATATTCATTGTTTTGGAGAGAACAAATAGCAATTTTGTCATGCTGAATAGATGAAATTAGATTAATCAACGAGATATTGAGGTGTTTCGACTTCGAGAAAAGTTGATTATGGCCTATTAACATAAATACATTGAAAATTGATGAAATATATTTAAGTCCCAAAAATCAGATAAAAAAACATTTACAATTAGCAATTTAAGATAAGAAACGTCTCAGCCATTTTATTATTATTATATGAAAATAGCAAATATATCGATATACAAGTATTGGTAACTACGTTGATTCCGAATATCGTGATGCGCATTTAATAGAAGTGTCAAATTTCTTTTGTTTTTTTGACAGCTGGCAGGCAAATTCTCATCCATAAAATCTCAAATGTATACTTGCGGGAAAGATGGGTACCTTTTTTCATACTCTAATTATATGTAGTCTTGTGTGTTATTGCTCGCCTGCACAGAAGAGATGCAAGAATATTCCTGCCTTTTTAAATCGACTAAGAGATGGAATTGATATCACCAAACTTGACCTTTTACCTCTTGATTTTGATGGTAACGATAGGTTTGAATATGCGGTGTACGACTTTACCTGTGGTCTTGGTGCTACTAAGATATTAAATGGGGTGAGTGTTTCGGTTTCGTTTAAGTATCACTCCTTTTATTTTTTTTTCTGAATTCACATTATACCTTCATAAATAGCGATGCTATTGGACAGTTAATATCTGGATTGTTTGGTTTTTTCCGAGGGGTAAGGGGTCTGTTTTGTTTTATGTAAATGTTTTGTTGCTTCTGTTTCGTTTTGTTTTATTTTCGTTGTTTTATTGTTATTATTGTTTTTTTTGTGTGTTTTTTATAAGGATATGGCCATTTAGTGTTTTCAAATAAGCAGGGTCTTTATAATACTTTTAAGCTAAAGAAGCAGGAATTCATTTAATAGTAATTTCGATTTACAGGTAGAGTATAATATACCTGACCAGATAGGGAGTATAGTTAATATCCCAAGTGGTTTAATGGATTCAAATGTGGAAATCTACAAAGATAGTCACAGTTTTAAGAAGTCCATGTCCAGACGGGTTGACATTGATATGAGTATAGGAATTGGAGGTATAGCATCTTTCTCTTCCAGCAGTACCTACAAGAAGATTCAGAAGATAATGCATTATAGGAATTCCTCTAAATACATAGAAGAACTAGTGTCTCATACATCTGGTTATAAAGTGAACGTTATGCCTGAATGGTATCTACAACTTGGACGAATAGCTCAACTATATGTAGACAAGTTACTTCCAAAACAGTTAAACAGGATAACCATTCGAATGTATATGAAATTCGTACAAACCTTTGGGACGCATTATTTTATCCATGGGAACTTTGGTGGTATTCTACGCCTATTATTGACTACTAATTCTAGTTATTTTAGAAATACTACAGAGACAACAGTTATACAAGAGACAAAACGGGTATTCAAATTATTATTTGTTACCTATTCCCAGACGTCGACAAAAAGCCATACATGGAGTAAAGTTGAAAGCAAATTTATGAGGGAATCTCGATATTTCGTACGGTAATTTACTTAATATTATTACGAAAAATTATATTTTGAGATATTTGATATTGCAATTTGGCCACGTAATAATCTTTTTTGAGAGAGATTTTAATCGATAGGTTAGGAATACCTAATTGAAACCTAAGGAAATTATGTTTGAGACTTGAATTCCAAAACATAAGGAATCTAAATTAGGCTGACATATCAAACATTATGAGGTCATCAAACACCGGTTGTGTTACTATTCTACATTCACTAAGTTTAAAATATAATGTGCGGCAATTTAAAATAGCTAATGCCAATGAGAACGTGCATGTATTTTAGTACTATAACATTTACTAAATATGCCTTAATTAAAAGCTACTATGGTGGGAACACTAATTTGATGGCTTCTGGTGGACCTTCTAAATGGCAGAGTACTGTTCAGAGTGATCCATGGTTGTACGGTGGCAGTCTGGTTCCAATATCTGAATTAATCAATGACGAATAGCGCTGAGAAGAGCTGTTCAGGTATTTGGTTGAATTGGTTGAAGTTTCCTGTGAATTTTAAATATTTGTTCATATGTTCATCAACATTTATTTAACTTATTTATGATCAAAAATATTCAGACCAGCAATATGGACCTTTTGTATTGTGACATCTGCTTTCTCTTTTTTCTTCATAGATCTATACTGATAAGTCGTATTTAGAGGAACTTCTGAGAGAAATACGACTTCGATTCAGGAGTGGGAAATGGAATAATTTGGCTCCAAAACTAGGACATTTCCAATACCAGGTCAAACGGTTACTCTTTGATCCTTTGCCTGAACATGATGAAGTACAAAATCTTGCGAAAATTATGTAGCCAGTTCCCAACTGGTTCAAAGAAACCATGTTTTGTATGAAGTGGAATGCAGACCCTGGCGTCAAAACTTACCAATGCAATAATGGAAAGAAGAAAGAAATTTGTTCCAAGGTGAATAGTATCACAAAGGAGTATATAGACCGGACTGATGATTCACGTGGAGCGTGTCAGTTGTCATGGGGTATAGTTTCAGCAGTGCACGATGACTGGTTAAAAAATGTCAGTGTTTGCTTTAAATGGTTCCCAGATATAAAAGCTGATGGTAGACAATATGGAGCGCATCATTTTGGTGTTAACTGCGCAAAAATTAATCATTTCACTGCAAACTACACCGATGACACAGATAGACGATACAGAGGATGCAAGATGCAGTGGATGTTATCAGTTCCATCAGATGCACCACTTTGGATGCAGAATACACGTTTTTGTATGACAGCCAAGCCTCAAACATTAAGAAGAAGTAGAACATCTGGTGGGACAGGGTGTTCCTCATCTGTACGCCATTGTGCTTATGCTAACGTGTACACCAGTGCCTACCTTGATGATACAAATGGGTACCAGCGGAACTGCAAGTTGCAATGGGGAATTTTCTACTAACTTTTTTCTGGATTACTGCATGGCAAAAACAGTGAACTGTAAAAAATAATAAATCTAAAACATATGAAATGCTCTGTCAATGCCTATTTTCAAAATATTTTGGTAAATAATGAAGCCAGCACAATTAAGATACATAAAACCCATGCACATGGCCTGAACATCAAACAGGAAACACAGACGATCTGCAAACAAAATGTAGCCAACAGAATAAAAAAGAACCGAAGTTATGTAAAAGAAGACAACACAGAAATAACAAAAGTATTAGTCATATAACCTCCTACTCCCCAACAACAAAAACAAAACAAAAACAAAAACAAAACAAAAGAAGTGACATCAGGTGTTACAGATGCGTTAGTAAGTTCTGCTCCGACATCGTCAGTGAAATCTGGTAAAAGTCTAATATATCTCTCCGGTGGCACACTATGTGAAGGCGGAGTCACCAAGAGGCATCACTAAAACCAATGGTGCAACTCCATGTGCGACTCTCATCTAGGCTAAATCATTCAGTTTAACCAATTTTCATGATGCAAATAATATTGAAGTGATGGAAAACCATCCAAAATAAACAAATTAAAGGTAATAGATAAAAATTTACATAGGACAACTAAAACCCTGGAACGCTGAATGGTTAAGCTTGATTATCACATACACGTGTATCTAAAAACATGCCAAAATTTTATTTTTTTTTAAAGATTTTTATAGTACTAAGAATACAAAGAGTAACCAATGGAACCAAGATTCTAGCTGAAATCAAAAGAATGTAATCCAGGGACAAAGAGCAGACATGGAATACAAACATACTCAACAACGAACATTAAGTAACTAACGCCATACAAAGTAACAAAAGCAAATGAGCAACTCAAAGTGATACACCAATACATTCACTTCGTTATATTCCACTATTGTCAAAGTGATACACCTATACTCATCACTTTGTTACATTCCACTGTAGTCAAATTATAAACATATACCAATCACTTCGTTATATTCCACTATTGTCAACGTGATATACCTTAACCCATCACTACGTTATATTCCACTATTGTCAAAGTGATACACCAATACACTCATTTCGTTATGTTCCATTTATGTCAACGTGATAAACCTATACCCATCATTTTGTTATATTACACTATTATTAAAGTGATAATAATATACCCATCATTTTGTTATATTCCACTCTAGTCAGATGATATACCCATTCCCATCATTTTGTTATATTCCACTATTGTCAATGTGATATACCTATCAGGGGTGGATTCAGGCGGGGACGTGGCGGGCGTGCCCACCCCCCCCCCTTAAAATTTGCAACGCATGGGTAATCAGGGGTAGATTTAGGCGGTTTTAGGTTAAAACTTTAATTTCTCGCTAATTTTACCACAAACGATATCTACATTGCACCCATTCTAGAAGAATATTTCAAAAATTTAACTTCAAAATTTTTTTCGCCTCGTTCCGCTGGGCGAAATTTTAACTGTGCGTCCCCCCCCTAAAATCCTGGATCCGCACCTGCCTATCCCCATCATTTTGTTATATTCCACTGTTGTCAAAGAAATATACTTATTCTCAACACTTTAATATATTCCACTATTGTCAACTTGATATGCCTATGCCAATCATTTTATATTGCACTGCAATCTAAAGGATATAAATATACACATCCCATTTTTATATTCCAGTTAGTTCAGGAATCAAGTGATGATCTAGGTAACATTTTATTTTTATTTTGTTTGACTTGTAGTGGACGAATTTTGGTATATCAAATGATCCGATGTCTTCGGTGAGAAAGGGAATATAAAAAAATTATTGTAAAATAAAATAAATTGTGTTGTCTGATTAAATTTACATTCTAAGGGAAAGGAACTACATGTATGGTACTTTATTATTGAGAAGGGGAATAATGTGTATCAAGTGTTAACTGAGGAGGGGTGCTGATTTCTATTTTTAGATACACATGTATCAGTTATTTGGGAAATTTATAATTCACCTTTAAGTAGTGGAAAAGCATTTGTTTAAGAAATATTTTCAATAAGAAAAATGCTAAAATGATAAATTTTCAATAAGTAGTTGACCAATAATCTGTGAGATGATGTCATTAATTGCTCACCATTATTGCAAAAAGGTCATGCCAATTTTCCTCTGCATTGAATTGACCCTCCTCCACCCCAAACTTCTCCTCTTTCTAATTTACAATATCTTGTTATTTTAAGGCCGTTTTCTAAGTGCTATACTTTTCTTTATCATAACTTAGTATTTGTAACAGGGAGCTTAGTTATAATGTTTTCCTTTCCTCGTTTGTCCACCCCGGACTTGACTTTTTATGAGCAACTCGGCGGGTGTTTCTAGAAAAGCAGAGGACGCTTACCCTGCCGGTGCACCTGGTCCATGCTCCCAGTTTTTAGTGGAGTCCGAGTTGCTCATTTACTTTTGTTACTTTGTATGTATGATTTTAATTACTTAATGTTCTTTGTTGTGTATGTCTGTTTTCCATGTCTGGTCTTTGTCCCTGGATTACATTCTTTTGATTACCGCTATAACCTTGGTTCCCTTGATTACTCTTTTTAAAATATAAGTCTCCGTGTTTGTAACATTTTTTTCTGTTTGATAACTTTGTTTTGATTTCGTCATTCTAATAAACGACATTGAATTGGATATTGTGTAGTTTCTGACTCAGCTAACAAGTAGTAGAGTTGCTCTGGTTCTCAGTGTGATTTGTCATTAATATTGTCTTGGCTAAACATAGAAGGACAACATAAATGCTTTTGTCATCAATATCTGTATGCATTGTGATCGTAAAACAATTATCTAAAATAATCCCAATCCGAGAGTTTGAGACCTTTATCATCATTTAAGAGAAATATTAGAAATAAATTCATTATCTTTCTACGTGTAAACATATCTAATGTTTTTTTAATCGAATATAAATTCACTAACTGAATGTGTGAATAAGTACATACCTAGAGCACGCTCTTTCTATTTCAGCATACTATATGTACAGGAAAGTAACATGAAATATGTCCTAATTCTGACGAAGATATTATTACTAGTCAAGAACATAACGGTGATGATCTAATTCTCCTGGTAACAATGCCTCATTATTGTGCATTAGACAAACAACGGACACAAAACAATTCTTAAAACTTAACAACGGTTAACCTAGGATTTGTAAATAGAATAAATGTAAAGTCATGATAAAGTGGATAGCTGCACGATAACGCCGCTGGGGGTTCACGGAAGGGCTGCTGTTGCATATTTGCTGCAGTATCAGAAAACTGAGGAGGGTCTGGATTATTATTAGATTTCTCTTTCCTTTTTTTAGTGTTTTTCTTAATTGCGCGTACGGAACGCTCTATTCTTAGCTTTGTTAATTCTGTTTTCATCATCAGTATCGCAGGCGACTGGACTGGACTCGTACTGTTTTTTACAGTATCCCAAACGGCCTCACCGCTATCGGCAATTTGAATCAATTTATTTCGCTTTTTGACTTTGTCTGCAATTTCACGCACTGTTTCTTTAGCGTAATCACTTTTAGTGATCTCTATGGGCCAAATCACTTGATTTAGGTCAACAAGAATTTCTGAATTAAAATAAAATTTTATCTTGTTACTTGCGTACTTCCATTTGTACTTTTGTTCTTGTTTTAGCTTTTTTACTTGGGATTCAACAGAAATTGCGGAACCATGCAATTCATTTTTAAGTTCCGCTACTTCTTGTCTTAATTGATAGTTAATGTCACCTTGTCGTTTTACAGCTTTCAAAACATCTCGATGAGAAACGTCTTCGCTAGTAATACCTCCTCTTTCTCTATCTATGGGTACTGAACAGATCAGTAGGACGTTGTCGTGCTGAATTAATCACTTAGACGAAAACCCACTACAAAACCCAAAATATCTGAGCGTGAAAATATAAGAAAGGGTAAACCCGTAACGGTCACCTCTACACAAATGATGCGAATACCAAGAAGAAATCTATTTCATTCTAATTCAGTTAATACTTTTAACTTTTAACTTCTATAATCACAGCTGTCAAAGAGGAACTTCAGTCCTACCACAACACTTGTTTCTCCCGTAGTGGTATCAATTTAATGTGGATCCTGAAGAATTCGAAAGATCGACTGGAAACTCTCAATTCAAGATCATTATCAGAATATAATAATATTAGAACTTATGAGTTTTCAACTCTTTATACTTCTATTCCCCATACTCAGTTAAAATCCCACCGCAAAAACATTAAACATCGTTGTTTCTCAAAAAACAAGACAATACACCTAGATACAAATATGTAGTTCTTGGTAGAGATTCCTCATATTTTGAAGAAAATAATTCCAAATATACCGATGGAATGGTTTCAAAATGCTGTAATTTTTTATCGACAACATATTTGTCCAGTGTGGTGCAAGCGTTTTTCAACAAACGATCGGCATTCCAAAGGGAACAAATTGTGCTTCCCTACTTGCTGACTTACTCCTTCACTCTTATGAGGCTTTTTTATAGCTGGTCTGATCCGAAAGAAAGAACATCGTTTCGCTAGATCCTTTAATCTCAGTTTCCGCTATATAGATGACGAATTATCGTTAAACAATCCTAGTTTCAGGGATTCGATATATCGCATCTACCCCAATGAACTTTAGATAAAGGATACTAAAGACACTGTTAAGTCAACCTCATATCTTGACTTACAATTAGAAATCGATGGTAAAAGAAAACTATTGACCAAACTTTACGACAAACGTGATGACCTTTCATTCAGTATTGTCAACTTTCCTTTCATTTGTGCCAACACCCCTTCAGCACCTGTGTATGGAGTTTCATAATTAATACGTTATGTCAGAACTTGCCGTAACTACGCAGACTTTTTGTATCGCGCTAGACTTCTTGCAATGTGGCATTTAAAACAGTTTTATCTTGCTACATCACTACAGAAGTTTTATGGTCGTCATCATGAACTCGTGGATCGTTACGGTGTATCCATCTGCGCCATGAAAAATTATTTGTTCAACGTGTCATAGTTTTCCTTCCCTCTATCGTCTAACCCGGACTTAACTTTTTATGAACAACTCGGTGGGTGTTTCTAGAAAAGCAGATGACGTTTTCCCGACCGGCGCATTCGGCCCATGCTCCCAGTTTTTAGTGGAGTCCGAGTTGCTCATATACTTTTGTAACTTTGCATATTTAATTTTAGCTAATTTATGTTCTTTGTTGTGTGTGTCTTTTTCCATGTTTGGTCTTTGTCCCTGGATTACATTCTTCTGATTACCGCTATAATATTGGTCCCCTTGCGTACTCTTTCAGAACGTTAAAAATGGTCGTTATAACAAACATAATAGAGTATACGAACGGAGACATCTAGGTCAGCCCAAAGATTAATTGACGCTTTACGACTTCAAAAAACATTTTTATGTGTATGTTAGGCTGAATGATTAGCTATCATGCGTTTCTTTTGTTATAGAAGAGATCCTAAATTAATTATGAATTTATGAATACATTTTCTGTGCATATCATTAAAATACTCTTATCTCATTGGATAATTGACTTTACACGTAATATTTCATAAGTCGATGAAACACATCTTCGAGCTATTTCTATTAGCAACGACCACAATGAAGTGGACTACTATTATTTATCACTATGTATTATCTATTTTTTTATCGCAAATTACACGTCATGCCAGAACTTGTACACAGTCGGTATAGTATCGCTTTTTAACTTCGACCTTAAGACGCTCTTCTATGGAAACACAAATCACCTGATCGCAATTATGTTTCCCCGATTGGCCAAATACTGCTTACTTAGTGGCGTTCGAAAAAAAAACTGTATCGAAAATTTGAAATTGCGTTCAATTGCCAGTCAGTTGATGAGAAATCTCCAAGGCCGAAAAAAATAAAGTTATGTTTCTGGTCACCATTCTAAAATTTTGTATTTATTTTTATTTAAACCTTTTGAAATGAAATAAGTCAATACAGTGACACCAAACTCAGAATACAATGAAAACCAAATATGCAAAGACTGAAGAACTACATTGTAATAATTTTAGACTTAGTCCACGGCCAAATCTCTTTTGGGATTCGGTGTTTGTTTTTATGGTGGTGGTCTGAGTTCATATTATTATGATATTGTACACATATGTGCATGCAAGATAAAATACATTGCACATGCAATGTTCTTTAAAAATGTTTTATAGTCATAGTTATGTGACATGAAGTTTTCCTTGGAATATTCAATAGACATTGATTTTGAATTGCACAGTTAGATTTACTGTATATGATTATAGATGTAGAGTAACACCATACACTCAATCAACAAATGCAGGCATTGATATACAACTACATGTATGTTAAAAAATGTTTGGTTATTTTTGTTAAGTATTAAAAATAAATGTCTACTCTTTTTCTTTTCTTATATTTGCAGATAGACAAATATGGATATATTAAGTTTTATTAAATTGTGAAGATTTACAGGATTTAATGAAATAGAGATTCTAAAGAAAAGCCAATGACAGTGTTTTGAAATGCTGAATGTACATACATGTTACGTTGGTTCTGAAACCAAACGATACTGGTAGTGCCTCTGAGTATAATTTATACAGCTGCAAAACAAGTACTATAGTATACGGTTTTTGTCCATAGAAACATTTTTCAGGCTACAAATGTATATAACTATTTAGAAGTTGATTAAAATTGTTTGATACAAGTCGCACACTACCAAGTTGGTCCTAAGGAAGGGTGATTGACAGGCTTTTTAGGGATTTGAAAATGGAGCATTCCCAAACCCCGAATTAGCCTACATATATGTATATTTTTAATATAATAATGTCACCGCAAAACATTGTACATTGGTATGATGCTAACAGTGGCGTCACCGTCGGCGGTGTCCGTGTCGTCATCCTTATTCACTTGGTTTTCGTGCGATGACTTTATAGTTATGGTTGATCAATTATTTTAAAATTTTGATAGGATTTTACTAACTACTATGCTCTTATTTGATATTGAGTTTATGGTCCCTGCCATTTTAAAATAAAGGCCATCCATGTAACTGACAGATACCACACTGTAGGTTTCTGTTAATCTAAAAAAAAACTTTGAGTCCAGAATTTTATCAAACTAACCTGTATAAAGTGAAATGGCCAATCTTTATCACGACATAGCAGGTTCAACACATCCATGCAAGTACACCTTCAAGGGAGAAGCATTGTAATATGTATATGACTTGTCTTATGGCAATCCATGATGGAATTTGTTCCCCATTTAGATGTTTATTAACACATCTTAATGGATATTTACCAACATGTGGATAATTCAATTATTTATATCAATAAATGGAGAAGTTTTGCAAACACATTCAATACAAATCGTATGTATGTTCAAATTTGCTCTTCGGGCATCACCAGTCTGCGTCCATACTCAGGCGCGTAGATGAGGCCAAATTGAAGTGCAGGCAAAATTGCGGCAAGGGGTCTTGGGGCCGCTTTAGACCCCCAGCAGGTCCAGGGAGGAGCCCTAGTAGGGGATCCAGGGGGGAGCCCCCCCCCCGAAGCTCCGCGGAGATAGCGTTTTAGAGCATCATTTATGCCTGTCCTGGATGTATTTTATCTAAAAAAAATAAATACAAAAACAAAATTGGCTTTGCCTAACGGCAGCTACGCGCCTGATACTTGCCCTCGGGCAATGCCAATCTGTGTCCACACTTGTTTGATATAAAAATGTTTTTGTTTTTAATATTTTTGTTTTGCTTTCTATGCTTTTCTTTTTTATTTCTTTTTTGTTTATAACTTCTCACCTCTGTTGATGTCCACTTAAGTGCTGTTTTGTTATAGACATCTAATTTGTCAGTTTTATTGGTGGTAATTCATTTTGCCTGTTTTTCTTCGTACAGAAAAAGAGTCTTATACTATTCATGTTTGAGTGATTATTGTATTTGTTACAGCACTAATTAATTCAAATTGTAAGTCAATGACTTTAATTTCTAATTTGTTAAATTATATAATTTACAATTATTGTATATATATGATATCAGTAATGTCTATTTAAGAAATTAGTCATCCAATGCAGCAGTGAAAACATTAGAAGGCTGGCCTTCCTTCAGAACTGTTATTGGAATCGTCGGATGATCTGTTGTCATCAGGTATTTCTGAAATCAAAAAATTACATCATTATTGCTTTAATCTGATTAAAAAAATGTTTTATTGAGATCCGAACGAAAAAATAACACAGAGAATGCCTTTATGTTATATTAATCCCTATGCCATAGGTTTCATCACACTTCAAAAATCAAATCAACTGAGTTCATTAGTTAATGCTTTTAATTACATTAACTAAATTACATGTATTTGTATTTGTAACATCTTTTTAAAGAAGCATTTTACAGATCAAACGATACTAAATAGTAGTAGGGATAGTAACGATATGGAATGTAAATGGAAATTTTAGAAACATCCAACAGCAATTTATAATATCATTTCAGGTGACGCACAGATGGCTACAGTTAAGTTAGAAACGTCCCCTAATTATAAATTTAACAGTCTTATGATAAGAGTGTGAGATACTTACATGAGCGTATGTCATTCCATTCTTACGTTCTGCTAAATCAGTATCATTACCAATCCAAACAAAACATTCCTTCTGAGTGTCAAAGATGAAAACATCCTGCAATATACACATTTCAATAACAGTTATAAATGATATCCAGCCTTAAATAAAGCCCGAAAATAAACAGAACATGTGCTCTATATTGATCAGTCCGTCCGTTCGTCCGTAACGATTCTTATTCGGGATGTCAAATCTTGTCTTTTGATTTCTGGCATGTGACTACAATACGACCTGTCGCCTACCATGTTTGGTGGCCTACCAGGGTTGGTGCCTTTGATCATGAATCCTGACTTCGAGGTCTGTTATTTTGTTGTTTAGATGAAAGAAATAGTGTATGGGCTGTAACGTATTTGTCATTTGTTTAAATTAGCTATATTGATATTACGTGTCTGTCATTACAATTTGTTCACTAGAATTTGTTAACAATGAGACACACAGAGATACAGTTTGTCAAAAAGGAAGTTTGTTTTCCCAAATTAATATATAAGTCAACCAAGAATCTAACCTCTGATTTAAAATCATCCATTTGTATTGCACTCTCTTTTACCAGACTAAATTCCATTTCACCGGAAGCGTTGGATAATCTACAAGGTAATATGAAAAGTTTATTCTATGTATATGGATTCTGGTTAAGTACTTTTTTAATTAACTCTTCACATACAACTCTGTGAAATATGTTATTCATGTTCATCATTTAAATGTTACTTCTCGGAATAGATATATCTAGTAAACATTTCTAGAAAAGGTCGACGTCACTGAAAATGAAACAATATTATTGTAAGATGTAGACTACTGGTCATGGCGGTAAATTCAAATTCAAAGTCATGAACACTACTTTTCTAACCTGTATAATGTTTTCTTTGAAGCCTGTGCTTCATAAGTAGGATCAATGTCATCATCATCGTCATCTTCATCATCAAGGTATGTGTAAAACTTGTGCTGTAAAATAAAAATAATCAAAAACATGTTAAAATGGGCGTCACTTAAAACTGTGTATATCGTCATCCTCATTGGAATGCTAGAATTTCTAAAACGGATTCCTTTCGGGTGAAAACAGTTAGGAATCTCTACCTTATTCTCACCTCATGATTACTACACCTAAATTAAAGTTTACAGATTAATTTGCTTTTCCAGTTTCAGAGGTGATAGTGATGCTCGTTTGTATGTAGTTACTGTTTCGTTTGTATGTATGTTATGGTCTTAGTGCATTGTAATTTTGGTGTTCCAAGTGTTATCTTGGCAACAGATTTGTACCTTTGGTATTATTTCTTCTTTGTTTCAATAAACTGATTCGGGTGTCTATAGTTATTAATGTCTATTCTTTATTCTTTATATAAAGAAACGAACTGTTATCAGCATTGATGGACGTGTGTTTATTTCCTGAACTTACAGAATCAGTTATGTCCCCTTCGTCTAATGTTTCTACACTAGGTTTACCATTCCTCTTACTCTTCAATTCTTGTAAATATTGTAAAGCCTGTAGAAAGAAAAGTTAACAGTAAAATTTTGAGAAAAAAAATTTCATAAACACAAAACAGTAGAAGTTGTTATGTAAATAAGTCTTCATCAGAGGTCTAATACTGTTGATGAGAGGTAACACCTTGAAACACCTGAACAACATACCGAAAGCCATATTTGTATATAGGTATTTCTTATATTCATGGGTACCTACTTACTTTAAATTTTTCATCTTTATTACATTCCTTTCCATTCCACATATAGATCTGTAGTCCAAGATCTAAGATATATACATCAGTTGAACTTAGCTTATTCATTTTACGTGCAATCTGAAAATATAATATTTAACTTCGTATGAGAGTCATTACATACATCACTGAAAAGCTCGATCTTAAGAAAGTATCATAGACTAAGTATGGACAAAATAGATCAAGGACTATACATTACTAATGACTGCAGGGTATCAGAATGCCATTATTAAACTTAACTGTATGTACACAAAACGGTATGAGTAAATATTAAAATGTACATCACATACTAGAATTTATAAACCCTGCTAGTTACCTCTTTAACAACCACTTTCTTCTTATCACCATGGAAATGAAATAATCTTTTTATTTCAGCTTGTTCCGTCACTCGTCTGAATCCTGAATCAGCTCCACCCTTCATAGTTCTGTAAGAAAAAAATAGAATGAAGCAACGAGGTGTTGTAATACACCTAAAATTATAATGATGGTGAAGTGTTCATTTGACAACCTGTTATTCTATCAACAGTATTCCGGCACAACATCTACCAGTATGCATTGAAATTCTTATTTCACTCTAAAATCTATGCGTCCGGTATATCTGAAACTGTTATTGAAGTTTTGTTTTGGGAATATTTTAGAAAAAAAGAAAGCAAGAAAATTATCAGAAATGATAAAATTTTGGTAAAGATAATCTGAAGAATGATGAAAATGGATGCTGGTCTGTAATAGAGCTTACGTCATTGAAGGGAAGTATGACTTGAAGAGTTGAGATTCATTGCCTTGGACTTCTCTGTGTTGTACCGGAACATCATCCAATAATGTATCTAACTCAACTGTTTTATAGGCAGCTGTGCCATACTCGTCCTGGAAAGATTAAAAGACCATTTAAAAAAATAGGATTTTCGATTCCCTTGTTATATTCAATAGACGTTCATTGTAAAATAAAAATGTAAGATTTTCTTCTCTAATGGCAATAGATTCTTTTAAAGATATTATTGCAGATGGATGTCTGCTTTTTTATTTAAAAATCCAAATTTGCAATAAACATGGACTAAGTCTATAATTCAGAAAGTACATTACACAATAAATCATACCTTGTGTACTGTACTTCCAATTCAAAATGTACATTTAAACAATAAAACATACCTGTGTACTGTACTTTCCAATCCAGAAATGTACATCGTACAATATCTTATCTTCCTGTTTATAGGTCTGTCCAAATAAACACATTGTATTGTGAATTAAAAATAAATACAAAGATTTTTATTAAGCATCACGTCATAAAAAAGTATGATACTTTCAAGTTATACCTTACAAGATGCAAGAGTATACCACAGTCCCACTATCAAATATCCAAGACTACTATATTATTCGTGTTTATACACTAATCTGGCTACATATTTGATAGTGGAAGCACGCCCCTGTGCGTAACCACGAACGATTATTACGGTGGGGTAATAGTCTTTAAATTGATTTGGAGACCAAAGGGGCCTCCCGAGATTATATTCCTTGAAAACTTACTATTTGGAAGAAGTACATTAGTCATCTTCCATTTCTATCACATGGCCTAATAACTATATAAACATAAATGTGTACAATTTGTACACCTGTTCGATATGATTGCACTTATTCCGGGTTTCTTCATTAGAATTATTTTAAAATTGGTACGTAGCTTCTTGGTACGGAATAGTGCCATGTAAGTCTTTTGCGGATTTATCGGCCATATACGTCCTGGTACATTATATTGTTGAATGTGGTCACCTTAGTAGGATGGCGAATGCAGCTTTTGATGTAGCGATCATAAAACCATGCAAGAACTGTACTGATCCTTGACAAACTTGGTTGATTCTAGATTCATTTTGTAATAAGTAGATAATGTCATAAAATTAAGTTAGGATTCTTGATTATGTCAATTGAAAGTTTCATGGTGATTTAATTTAGCATAGTATTGGCTTTTTACTTAACACATATTGGTGCCTAACAATCTGTAAGGAGCTATGAATCATGTAAAACTTAGATAAGAATATTATCTTCCCAAAACTCCATATCTGACAGTAAGCTACTTACATTGAGTATAATGTAGGAATCGCCGTCATAAAATTCACCATAATCATCCTTAGCCCAGTTTGTCACTTTAAATTTCTATAAAAAAAAAAAAAAAACGAAAACCATTAAAATCAACATGAACAGATCGACTTACAATAAATACCAAACTGCATACAGATTTCATTCAATGCGTCCCTACATAAAACAAGTACTATCTTTTAAAAAGATGGCCGACGCAGTAAAATTTTGTTCTTTTAACTTTTAAAGTTTTTACATTTCTTTCAAGAAAATAACACATGGCACGCAATTTCAAATTTTCAATAGAGATTTTTCGAACGCCACAAAGTTATCAGTATTTGGCCAATCGGGAAACAGAATTGCGATAAGGTGACATGCGTTTCCATGGAATAGCGTCCTTAATTTGAAAGGGCAAAGAGCGAAACTATACCCACTGCGCCGGAAAAATTTTTTTACTAAGTTCATTCTAATTGTCAATGCATGAAATTGTTGACAAAAGTTGTGGGTGCAAATTCAGTTTTAAGACCGTGCTTTCCGTTGGGGGTATGTCTTTGTGTATCAGTTTTTCTTCCCCAATCCTAAATACGACTTTCCAGATTAAATAGTTTTTTATTCAAATCTACAGGTATGGTTTGTTTTTCACGTCATTTTACGCTTTCATCTTTCATAAACATTTTGACGAAAATATCTGATAAACTTTGTTTTCAACACTTGATCCATTAAGATTAATTTTAATCGTTATAGATCCGGTTGTTAAATTTATTATCTTTTCTTCAAAAGTGCGTTTGAAAACATTGAACTTCTTATATTAATTCTAGTGAAAAACAAGAAACAAGACCAAATTTGTACACGCATATAAGCATACCATCTGTGGCATTTTCACCGTTCTTTGTCCTGTATGTATAAAAACCTAAGATTGATAATACTATTTTATGTGATTGTATCATGTATTTGCAGATATCATCTGTTGGAATCAAAGAACTTTATGAGATGCTCTTTCATCTTCATTACAACAATATACCCCTAATACAGAGTGGTTTGTTACAACCTACCACTATTCTCCAGATTTGTAGGCCTTCTTGTTGTCCAGCGCCCTTCCATGCTGGCTCTGTCATAGCAGACTCCTCTGAAAATACATACAAGGATTGGTCGTAATATATCATAAAGCGATCAGAAAATTCAACAGGGAAATGTAGTTAAAGATGCCGGGACTACATTTGTATCAGGTGAAAGGTCAATTGTCTGCCGTTAATACTACACGTAAACTTTGTAGTGATATGAATTGGTAGATGTACAGTGATATAACTGATGTATGATCCTTTGGACATTGTATGGCATAAATTTACTGTCAGAAAAAAATGATTTAAAAATATCTTTCAATCCACCTCTGCCTTTGTTTGTAATATGTTTTTAATTTAAATTCAAAGCATACTGTATTTATTACGTATCCAAGGAAGATAATCATGAACGATATTTACATGAATTCTTATTTCATTTTTATCAGTTTTCCATCCTATTTAGTATCAACCAAGGGAACTTCCCAAAATAGTACCCAACATTTCCAAATGTAATGAAAAGAAACTTCCGTAATGCTTTCATACATAAAACTGCAATTTGAGTACTCTACTAGTAATCTTTGTAAGAATTATGCAAATTCTGTAAAATGTGATACACCACAAAAAGACTACACTTTTTGTTATTAAGTTGCTTTATATGTCTGTATGATGAAATGTATAATCATTCATTCCAATCTGTATTCTTTTAGATCATCCACATTGAAAATCCAACAGTCTCTATTGTATTTTAGTGTTATTTACGGAGTTACCCCCCTTAATTTTGAAGTCTACAGTACATTCTATATATTTTTTATATCCAAAAAACAATGGTTACATGTATATGAAAAGCCACATGTTAATTTTCTTCTTACTAAAACATTTTAAATAAGATATCAAAAATAAAAAGAGAGGGTTTAACTTCCCTACTACTTATAAAACCACAACAGTAAAGTAAGCTTCACCCGAACTACACCAAATAAATGTCTTGAAATGCGCGAGTATCTTAGTAACACAATAATTATGACACGACAAAATGTGTACACATGTGGGTATTTCCCGACACTCATATTTCAGAAGATAGACTTTCTAGGTTTGTTTGACTTCCGTTCAGTTGAGCTCCTTCAATTTATTTAAACGTCTTTGCTGACATTCGTTCATTAATATGACCACTCACTTTTAACATTTTTCTCTGTATCAGAACCAAACAGTGCCATGTTGGAGTCCTTCCAGTCATATTTCTTTGCCTTTCTAAGCCCAGCTGAAATTTGAAATGTAATCAAAATGAAATGTCCAGTCTGACACCACTGTCAAATGGAAATATAGAGTAAACTTGACACGCAATAACTAGTACATTATCTCTTATAAATTATTACAGTGGTAATATACATGTATACAATAGACAATATTTATTGGCTCAAAAAATCATATTAAATGGTTATGGCATGTAGTATTAAAAATTATAAAGAAACAAATTAACAAATTAACACACATTGGATAATAGATCATTTTGTGGGAAGTTGTTGAGTATGCTCAATATACACTTCCGCGAGGTAGGGCTTGGGTAGAACAAAAGAATTTTCCTCGCCGAAGTGTATATTGAGTATGCTGAGTAATCATGATGTGACAGTGGTTTAACTTTTACAGAAATATTTATACATTTATTCTGATTTCCCTATATTCTTTTATAAAGTTTATAATTAATTTAGGTATGCTGTATGAGCTGCTTAAGAAAGTAAATGGATTCTTTTATTGAGAAAAATGAATTTAAGTACGAAAATTTACTGATTTTTTTTTGTTTGCCAATTATTATTTGTGTGTGTGTGTGTATAATGAGAACATATTGAGAAAAAGAGGTGTTCTTCATCAATACCACTATTATTAAATGAATTACAAATTCTCTTATATCTGTATTATTATACATGCATCTCCCTTTTTCTATTGCTAAAGCATGGCCACTGATACGGAACTTACAAAGGATGGATCTGTCAGATTAATTTTTACAAATGTCTAGATGAGCAGGTCATTTCGAAGGTGTGTAGATTTTTCGAAAAAAAAGTTTTTTCCATTTGCTGATGTCACATTATTTATATTTTGTTTAGATTGGTCAATTATTCTTTGCTCAATTCTATATAAGTAAAATTCAATGTTATTTATGTTCAGATTTAGGTAACTGAAACCTAGATTATTCGACATATTTGAAAATGTGCGACATCCACACACTACTATCTTTAACTTTATTATAAATATTATAAATCAGAGAATGCAATGTTAATTATGTGAACTAAAAACTTCAAAAGATTTAATTGGACTCTGAGGTGTAAGGTTGTTCTATTTATTTCTGCTAAGCAGGCCATATTTGTTGCTTTTCAATGAACTCCAAAAATTTCTTTTACAAATTTCAGGTGTAGGTGTTCATATGAGTCAGAGTCTCTGCACATATTGGATAATAATAAACTGGGGTATTGGGACATTTCTTCGATTTGTATAGGACCAGAGTTTCAAAAATGTAATTATAATTATTATGTTGATACGTCGTTCACAAGCAACCGGTATCCGTATTATCAAGCCTGTCATCTTAATTTTGGACGTTTTGTTTGTGAGAACTATTATGCTAGCTTAAGAAATATTGACCCCTTTCTCATTATTTACTAAAAGAATTAGATTAACCTAGATTAAGTCGGTTTATTAAGTAACGGAGAATTAAATTACAAAACAATATATCATATTGTCCCATATTATAAATCTCCACATTACACACTCATTGTACTGGTTTATAGGTTAAGTGAACATGTTCCCTATACATACTGGTAATTTATTCCATAAACCAGATATTTTATTGTGTTTTTATCGAAAGAAGTAAACAATGTTGTCATTTAGTGGTCGCTTCAATACATTGTAGTCTACTCGGAAATGTAACCGCTGAATAGGTTAATTCGCAAGGGATATTCGTTCAAGATAGCATTTGATTCGTTCATAGGGTCTTTACATAGAAATTTGCACATTATATTTAAAAACAGTTTTCGGCATGACATAGATTGTGTCCGTTTGGTATTATTTATGATGTACCAAGGTGAGAATTGGAATTGATATTATATATGATGAACACATAACTTTTTGTAGGTTTAAACTGGTCTGGAACTGGCGTGTCAGTAAACTGATATAAGTCCTTTGTGCATTTGTGTAACGAATGATAAGTTTATTTATATTTTAACAAGGGACTCGGACCTTTTTAAACGATTTTTTAGTTATGTTTAATTGAGTAATATTTTTGAAAGGGGGTGTAAACACCGAAGAACTTTATCCCCGCCGCGTTTTTGCGTCTTTCCTGTCAGGAATTTCTATCAGCTGTATTGTCGTGTTTCGTCTTAACTTTCAGTTTCATTTATGTTGCTGGAATATTAAGAGGAAACTATATATAGCTACTACGCTGTACCTGTTGTTTTGGGACCAGCTGCAGCCTGCCTTTACGCGTCGTTCATTGAAGACCCATGGTTGGTCTTGACGTAGGGTTGTGGTCTGGCATATATTCACCCATACTCATTTTCGTTATACATGTATCCGTTTCTTGGAACGTATTTGTGTAAGTCTGATGTAAAGTATTGTAAGGCCTTTAAATTTACGAAAATTCACTTTTGTTACAACATACCATCAACTGATAGAATGGACGAATATCTAGATTTGATCTCTAAGTGACCACATAAGAAATGTTGGTACGAGGCGGAGAGTTTGGAGCTCATATCCGGAATATTCACAGTCCTGAAGTTGAGACATTCATTTCCTTGTAGTAATAGGGTGAATGGAGTTTATGAAATCCTATTTCCATTCAATTGTAGTGAAAGTGGATATTTATGACATTTAATTCATGCGTTTTAACACCTACGTTCGAGAGACGTGCATTAAACGACCAGACCGAATCAATACAAAACAGGCGAAGCAAAACATTAAAAAAACATCAACAACAAACAAGTCTCAATACAGCATTACTAAAAGTGATGATACACTAATACTACGTTTTCTTATATTTGAAGCCATTTTTTTCAGTTTCCCTGTATACGATGAGAATCTTACTTCCTTAATCTTACGCTCGAAAGTTACTGTCGCAATACGAGTGCATGGAGGACAAAGGCACCAACAGAAAATAGAAAAGTCAATTTGAAATAAATTGACGGCTAAGCAACATTCCACATAGCAGATAAGTCTTGTAAAGGTCAAAATACAGAACTTTATTTTACTTGGTATAATTGTGGGCTAACAAAAATTTAAATGGATTGTTAGTAGGCGGAGGCCTTAAAGTATAGCGTGTTTATAATCCCAAAAATGTTAATTCATAAGGGTTTAGCATAAATGTACTTTTTGAGTGGGTTGGGGAATTTCAGTCATAGGATAACATTTTACAATAAGATTTTATGATTGATAAATATAGATCGATCGGGGAAACTTTAGCAAAAATATTAAAAACAGAGGTTTACATTTTTATCCTACGTTTTATAATTTAATGCTTAGTATTTAAAAAATCAGAACGACCAACCATCAACCCCTTTTCCTCCCCAACCCCAAAAATAGTTGGTACAATATATCTACTGCAATAGATACCAATTTTTTATGTATAATACACTTAAAGATTCAGTCATATATACATATATATAGCATCAACTTTTTGAGCAATATTCTTCACTGTTACCTCATCGTAGAAAAAAAAACATGAAAAAAGCGATCAATGAGAAAACTTGTGTACATGTATGTAAATATAGATCTATATAAGGTCATGATCTGGTTCACAATACCATAAAAAAGTAATAAACATTAACTTACACATTGTAGCGATGATCAACAACCACGCCCTGTCGAGAAACAAATCAATATCAGACTATATGTTAATATATCAATAGTGGCAATATAGTCCACGTCTAGATGTTATCTTTTAAAGAGAATTCTCAAGTATAGGATGCTTCCTTATCCGGAAATACACAGTATATAATCAATGAGAGTTAGTTCTGGCGGCAAAAATATGTAGAGAACGTACATGTACATGTATCATACAGGTAGCTCTTAAGATGCTTATAATTCGCGATCAATTGCATAAAAAAATTGAACAAAAATTAAAAAATGGTGAATTCAGTAAGTTAGGATAATTAAGCTGCATTCACAGATTTCAAAGTTTTAAATGTATGACAAGTTGTTTACAGGTAAATGTCAACCTTGAAATTCCGATTCTATATAACGGTACATACACGGTGCGATTGATAAATTGTAAGGATGATCCCGATCAATGCTACAAAATATTGATGTATTGTAGAAAAGTACGTACTGTTTGTGAAAGAAATGTCCCAATACACGCAATAAAAGGTCGGGAAAAGGGTAGTTAAACCTACTACGTTCCAAATCACAGATGAGAAAAGTTCCGTGTCAAGGCTGAGAGACTTTCCTTAGGCTTATGATCATCAAGGAAATATGTATATTTTACAGTCAGTAGTCAGTGAAGTGTGATACAGTGTTAATCATAACATACATATTTATATAGATACCATATAGTTGTGGGTGTCACCAAACGTTGTAATGTCAAGTTTGATAAAATAGTCTTAAAATTACCTAATACAGTAAAAAAAGTGTATAGGTGGATCCTTATAACAGCTGACTTAACTACAGTTCCCTTTCACGGGAATGGACCCGGAAAGAATTAAAAAACTAAACAAAAGTTTCACAACATATATAATAAAGTAAGTTTAGAATTATACATACACTTATGCAATCTTCAATGGATTACAATTTCCCTTATAAAATAAAATGTAGGCACTTTCAAAAAGGTCGTCGTCCTCCGGCAACTCGGATTTATAAATGAATTTATTTACATAAATATTTTCATATGAAACTTACAACAAAATACTTACAAAACACAAATGAAACTTGCAGACTTTCCCCCACCAGAGACGTAACCTATTGTATGCGTTGTAAAATCCGGTTACATTACTGACAATAATAGGATTATATGATACACAATGTCCTCATGCATTAAAAACATACATAACTATTTTATAAGTAAAAAAAAAAAACAATACTTGAATATTATTCTTGCAAGATTTTCAGAATTTGTTCACAGTTCTAGTAATTGTTTTACAACTTTTTGATTAAAAGAAAACAATCTATCGTTTTTATTTATCATTATTAACAGAACTCTACAACTACAATTCATCTTGCTCATATTACGAGGACATCAAAGAAGTTATACATGACACTGCAATGACCCTATGTTAGTGCTGTACTCTTAAAGGTTTTTTTTCAAGTGTCGAACCATTTGGCAACCACTATTACTCACATTACATAGTTTATAAAACGGAAGACGTCCAGTCATCTGGCTACTTGAAAAAGTTAAGTGTCACATGTTATTTCAGCAATGATCTGTACCATTTTTATATCAAACACTACCAATCTGCAGGTTTTAGCCCGTATGTCTGTTAGCCTGTTCATTGAACAATTTATTTCGCAGTAGTATTATTTTGTGCTTCTTCGTATCCGGTACCAGATTCAGTATATCTATACCCATCAAATGATATTCAGTTGAGGGTTGATAAGACCAATTAGAAAATAGCTTTAAATTTAAAAGTTCTCTTTTCTACTTCTTTTACCAAATAGATTACTCCATGTTCAAGGCCAAAAATCTCTATGTGTTCCTTTGGAAAACTTTGGAAATCTTGTGGGCTAGATTGAATAAAATATCTCTGCCAACAATTTTTAAACATTGTTAACATACCTCCCTTAACAATCATTGAAAAATAGTTAATATCTTAATCTTTGACTAGAAATACTGTGAACATGAACAAAGTGAATACTCCTCACTAAAAACAGATTTAATGTTAAATGTAAAAATCCAACAGTTGGATTATCCTCTCTTTGAAGTACTCCCACAGTAATAATATTCCATCAAGATGCCTAACTTTCCTAAAAAAAATCATCACAATCCATTGAGGGGTTTAAGAGCAGTTCTGCTTACGAGGTTTTTACATGAAAAAAAAAACAAGAGTTGGATTATTACCCTTTGGAGTCCCCTGAGAGTCATATATTCTTTCATGAACAATTGCACATGGAACAAAGCCTTAGTACAAAGTTTCATCAAAATCCTATGAGCAGTTTAGAAGTAGTGCTGACAAGAAATGTGGATAGACAGACAAATTGGGGGGAGGGGGGTCCTATACACCCCCTCTATAACTTTGTTGTCAGTGGTATAACGAACTATATGTAATCAGGACTTGCCTTTACAAAATATAAGAACAGACAGACAGGAGGGGTGATCACTAAATATAGACTGACTTACTTTGTCTGAGGTTTAAAAAGGAAAATTATTATATAACACTATCTAACAAACATGATGTATAAGTGAAGTTGAATCCATTCAATAGAAAAAAAAAAAGAAAATTACGTAGGAAAAAGTAACAATGTTCCACCATTTTATTCATATTCTAACATATTTATAAACAAAACTAACAGCTGTGTGACATATCTGTCATTTGGTAAATAAAACACAACATTAGATATCAAAATAGAAATACTGAGGTAATAAGTGCTTCACAACGTAAAGAAGAAAACTAAGTCAATGTGTAAAGAATTCCAAATAAGTTATTGCATTAATTTTCTAACTACAAGGGCCATAACTCAGTAAAGAATAAACCACCCTGAACAAAATTCAAATTTGATTTGTAACTGGTCATGCCGAATTAAATAATACATAGCAATTTGTGTAATTAACTGATAAGAAACATACAGAAAACAATGCTTATATTACATATGGAAAATCTGTATTATTTTAATGAAATATATGATAACCATAGAAATATCATACAATATATATGATCAATTTAATAAAACTAGAAATACTGTGAGCTAGCTAAATCTTTAATTTTATATATACATGTAACCGTAGAGTTCAACTATCCCCATCAGGAGTCTTCCTACAGTAACTATATTCCTTCCTGAAATTCCCTTAAGGTAGAGGTGCACTTACAAGGTCTTAACAAGTAAAACCCGGAAGTTGGATTATCTCCCTGTGGAATCCTCTGACAGTAACTATAATACTTCATGCATATCTATATGTGATGGCCAACCTTCATATAAATGTTCCATTAAAATCAATTGAGCAGTGTAGGAGGAGTTGCACTTACAAGAAATGTGGACCATAAGACAGGTTGATTCCTAACCCCACTCCCCAAACTTTGTTTGCAGGAGGTATAAACAATATCGTTAATACAATATGTATGATCAATTTAACATAGCAAGTAATACTGTACATATCATCAATTTAACATAAAAAATATTATTGTAGATTAAATACATATGATCAATTAAGGTATACATGTAAAATTGTAATCCTGATACACATGATCAATATAACAATTACATCATTATACAAACATGAGCATTTATATGAGCACTAAATACCTGCATAAAAGCAGATGGTTATCTTTTCTGGCTTAAGGTTACATTCCTGGACAGATCAATAATCCTTAGCTAGTACAGATGAGCACATAATATGCCTGATTCGTCTTTTTGATAGACAGAAGTCCCATAAACTCAAGGTTAAAAAACCATTAAAAAAGAAAAATCCTGAAAGTGTTATGAAGTTTTGCGAGGATGGTTTGTAGAAAGAGGGAGACAGAAATGTGTATTAAACATAGTTAAACACTATCAATATCTGAAAGTTTATTTCTGAATCTGCATGATTGAAAATGTTATATAACAACTATATCTTCTAAAATACAATGTTAATCACAGAACTTGTATGTCTGAGAAAATTAATTCATTAAAATGGGATAAAAATTAGCAAAAAAAATTCATTCGCATGGAAAATATCATATTTTCAATTATTTATTGTATCTGTTTTTTCCCGAATGTTTAATTAGATGTCTGTCTCACAGTTAAAGGAAAGAAGAAATATAGTTGTAAACACATAAATCTGACAAAAACTAAGTGATTGTTCCCATGATGTATTGTTTCATACATAAGAGTACATTTTTGAGTAAATTTGAGAACTTGGTCTTAAGCAAATTCTAATTTTTTTCATCATGGATAAAATCAACACATACGTTTATATTTTTCTTTTAGTTCCTGTAACATTTACAGGAATATAAAAGTAACAAAATTTGTAAATCATTAAATATTATAGAAACAAAAAATATTCCAAAAGAAAAACACTACAATAAAATCAACCATTCAGTTCTGTACATCAAACTGTACATTATCTCATTGTATGTTCATTACACATCAAAAGTTCTCTTTAAACATGAAATCTTTCCACAGACTATTTTTCACCAATAACTCTTTGTGAGGCTGCATTTTCTTCATCAGTATCCTTTTATGATGTGGTTTGGCCACTTGCACCATACATTGGATTACAGCACTACCATATTTATTGGTCAACAGATCCAGGAAAGTACTGAAAATGTGATATATTAAGGATAGATTAGACTTGTCTGAAGGAACTTGATGATGTTGCCATAAACCAATAAGATCAGAATTTTTCTAAAGAATATCAAACTTCAGGGAACTATCACTGCAACATAATTACTTTTAATTAATTTAATATCTATCACTGCAACATAATTACTTTTAATTAATTTAATATCTGCATGACAAGAATCGAAAGTGATTTAGTCAAGCAATACATCATGCAAATCAGTGAAGTAAAGATTTGATGGTAATACATGTATTCAAAAGATTAACCACTCAATCTGGCAAAGTGAAGTATAGACGTGGGCAAAATGTCTTTAGATAACCACTCAATCTGGCAAAATGAAGTATAGACGTGGGCAAAATGTATTTAGATAACCACTCAATCCAGCTAAATGAAGTGAAGATGTTCACAAGATTATCACTCAGTCCTACAAAGTAAAGATGTTGGGGAAATGTCCACAAGATTATCACTCAGTCCTACAAAGTAAAGATGTTGGGGAAATGTCCACAAGATTACCACTCAATTTGGCAAAATGAAGTGAAGATGTTGAGGAAATGTCCACAAGATTACCACTCAATCCAGCAAATAAGTAAAGATTGGGGAAATGTCCTTGAGATAACAACCTAATCAGCAATGTAATCGAGATACAAAGGCCAGACATGGAAAACTGACACACACAACAAAGATAAAGTAACTAAAATAATATGTACAAAGTTACAACAGTAAACAAGCAACAAAATCCAGCAAAGTGAACTGGCAAAGTGAAGTAAAGATGTTGGAGATATGTTCATGAAATAATCCAAACAAGCAAAGTGGAGAAAAGATTTGGGAAAAATTTCCTTGAGATAACAACCCAATCTGGCAAAGTGAAGTAAAGAAGTGTGAGAAATGCCATCGAGATAACAACTCAATCAGGCAAAGTGAAGAAAAGAAGTGTGAGAAATGCCATCGAGATAACAACTCAATCTGGCAAAGTGAAGAAAAGAAGTGTGAGAAATGCCATCGAGATAACAACTCAATCTGGCAAAGTGAAGAAAAGAAGTGTGAGAAATGCCATCCAGATAACAACTCAATCAGGCAAAGTGAAGAAAAGAAGTGTGAGAAATGCCATCGAGATAACAATTCAATCTTGCAAAGTGAAGAAAAGAAGTGTGAGAAATGCCATCGAGATAACAACTCAATCAGGCAAAGTGAAGAAAAGAAGTGTGAGAAATGCCATCGAGATAACAACTCAATCAGGCAAAAAGCAGTAAAGATGTGGGGAAATGTTCTTCAGATAACTATACAATCAGGCAAAGTGAAGTAAAAATGAGGGGGAAATGTCCTTGAAATAGTCATAAAAACCTCGGAGGAGGAAGGACCACTGCCTATATGCAAGGTGATAGGATGTGCCACTGGAATAGGTACCATTTTCCAACTTGTAAATGTGTGAATAGTTGGGCATATATGACAAGTCAAAAAAGTTTACATTACAAATTATATGGATAGTCTAGACATTTGACACAGCTGCAGATGACAGAGTTGATAGAATCAATCAGTTATCAAGTTGTCCAACTACTGTCCGATTAAAACATGTAAAAGACATGCACACACAGTTGTATTTGTAGAATAAATGGATGATGAATATTGTTATTATATGTCTGAGTGTATCATAATCAAGGGAACACTCCTTATATGAGATTAGGTCACTTTTTTCTGACAAGATGCATGAAAAGGTCTACATTTTTTCAAAAGCAAAATATATGAATAGAGTGGGGTTAAAAAATTCCAGTGGCACCCCCTATCAAAGAAGTATTGGAGTGAGCTTTGACATCACTAGATGAACCAGGTGTGCTCAGCTTTATTGTGATCTACAATGATGCTAGAAAGCACAGCAAAATTTGTGTTCCTAGTGTTATTGCAAACAAAACGATAAGTGCCAAGCATACCCAATTTGTCTAGTGATGTCAAAGGATGCAGTATTTTCACTTTTGGTCCAAGCAATTGTAGAAATATGGAGTTTGGATGTAAAAATCATTGTATTGATTTGATTAGAAGTATTTGATGGTAATACTTGCATTTATTCATTAGATTCCTCATTTGTTAAGTGATTGATGAGCCACAAATAGTAATATATTTAATTTTATTGGGCACCCCCAAACCTGGGATCACCATATATATATATATATATATATATATATATATATATATATATATATGTTTATATACCGTCGGGCAGCAAGCTCCTGTGCCTAAGGAATAAGCATATCAACTTTCATTGAATTCTGACCCGCAGTTTCTGGGAAGAAAATTTTTTAAAGTAACAACATAAAAATGTTGTATAAGGGCAATAACTACAACATGCTAAACGGAATCACACAAAATTTTAACCACCATCTAATCATGCCTAACACTTTTACCTATGTCAAAATTTGGTTAAACCTAAAAGTTAAAAAATAAATGCAAAAAGCTGTGGTCTGACCACTATCTTCTATTTTTAGTCACAGCAACTATGTATTTTTTTTTTCGTTTAGATCATAAATACAAATGTTCATTCAGGAACAATTATACACACTTTTGTTGAAATCAGTCCAGTAGTTTCTGAGTAAAAGATTTTTTAAAGTAATAATATTAAAAATAAGGAAAAAATGACAAACGAACCTGGTTCAAAAAGCAACATTCTATTTTTGTAAAAGTGCCCAAGAGTTTCCTTGGACAGAAATTCCTAACACTCATACCTAAGGAACAATCATATCAGTTTTCATTAAATTCTGTCCAGTAATTTCTGAGGAGAAGTAATAACATTAAAATAGCAAAAAGATGTCGAAGGAGGGCAAGAGTAATCAAGGGAACCAAGGCTATAGCGGTAATCAAAAGAATATAATCCAGGGACAAAGACCAGACATGGAAAACAGACATACACAACAAAGAACATTAAGTAACTAAAATCATACATACAAAGTAACATAAGTAAATGAGCAACTCGGACTCCACTAAAAACTGGGAGCATGGACCAGGTGCACCGGTAGGGTAAGCGTCCTCTGCTTTTCTAGAAACACCCGCCGAGTTGCTCATAAAATGTCAAGTCCGGGGTAGACAAACGAGGGAAGGAAAACCATGACCCGTTGAATAAATCAGTTTTCATGGTGCTAATGGATACACCATAACGATCCACAAGTTCCTGATAACGGCCATAAAACTTCTGTAGTGATGACTTCAATCTTGTAGCAACATAACTCTGTTCCAGAAGCCTATTTGTTAGATTTCTAGCGCGATACAAAAAGTCTGCGTAGTTTCTACAAGTTCTGGCATAACGTATGAGTTGTGATATGAACACTCCATACGCAGGAGCCAAAGGGATGTTGCCACAGATGAAAGGAAAGTTGACAATTTGAATGAAAAGTCATCACGTTAGTCGTAAAGTTTGGTCAATAGTTTTCCTTTACCATCGATTTCTAAGTGTAGGTCAAGATATGAGGCTGACTTCACAGTGTCTGTATTATCCTTTATCTCAAGTTCTTTTGGGTAGATGCGATGTATTAAATCCCCGAAATTAGGATTGTTTAAAGATAATATGTCATCTATATAGCGGAAACTGAGATTGAAGGATCTAGCCAAACAATATTCTTTCTTTCTGATCAAATCAGCTATAAAGTCAGCCTCAAAAGAGTGAAGGAATAGGTCAGCAAGTAAAGGAGCACAGTTTGTTACCATTGGAATGCCAACCGTTTGTTGAAAAACATGTCCACCACACTGGACAAATATGTTGTCAATTAAAAATTCCAGCATTTTGTAAACATCTTCCTCTGTATATTTGGAAGATGATTTGGAATTATTTCTTACAAAGTATGAGGAATCTCTACCAAGAACTATATATTTGTATCTAGATGTACCATCTTTTTTTGAAAAACAACGATGTATAATGTTTTTAAGTCCAGATTTTAACTGAGTATGGGGAATAGAAGTATACAGTGTTGAAAAATCATAGGTTTTAATGCTATTATATTCAGATAATAGTCTTGAACTGATTGTCTCCAAAAGATCTTTCGAATTTTTCAGGATCCACATTGAATTAATACCACTACAAGTGTTGTGGTAGGACTGTAGACCCTCTTTGACAGTTGTGAGTATAGAAGTTAAAAGTTTTGAAAGAGGTTTGGTGGTACATTTTGCAGATCCAGCTATGAAACGTTGTTTGTATGGATTCTTGTGAAGTTTAGGAATCCAGTACATAGACAGTAAATCACAATCATTGTCCTTGGTAGAGAGACCAAAAGAGGATAGCACAGATTTATGGTTTTCTACAATCTCTTCTTTGGAGAGAGTGGTAGCAGTGTAGGTCTTATCACTGCTATTTTTTTCTACGTCTACCTCTGATAATAAACATTGTATATAAAACGTTTTGCAGACAAAAACAATGTTGTTTTGGGCTTTGTCTGCTGGTATGACAACATATTTGTCATGTATAGTAGACAATGTTTTTGCTACATCGGGGTCTTTGAAAACTGATGTAGCCTTGGCACTCATTGACCTACTTATAACTTTCATTCGTTTCAAAATTAAAGACCTCACGGCATTTAACCACTCTGACAGAGAATCAATGTCTTCTTCTCGTTTTATTCATTTTCTTGCATAGTCCTCGACGGCATCCATAAGAACTTTAAAATTATAATTCCAATTTATGGAGCATGGTTCACGGTACTTGGGACCTTTAGAAAGGATATTACGCAGAGATTCGTTTTCGATAATGGTTGAATCTCCCGTAACGATGTGACCAGAAGGACCATATTTGAATGGAGAGGTTTTGCAAGAACAGTCAGGTGGTTTAGCCTTGAAGTCCTCAATCTCGAGGTTCTGCAATAGCCTTTTATAATTGAAAATTTTGGATGCGATGGGTGAAGTATAGGAATATGAAATAATTGGTATGGATTTGTCTTTGAAATATGGGAAAATTTTGTTGGTAACGTTTTTGTGATGGAGTATGTTAGCCAAATTAATTGCATCTATACCTCTGTTGACAAACAGTAGTGGAAGAAATGATCGTTTTTCTTCATCTTGACTTTTCACATAAACTGGTTTAAAGAGTCTGTGGAAACCAATATCCAAAATGATGGCAACAAGTCTGTAGCGATGATGAGGTAGGGTCACAATTCCAACATCGGAAACAAATGTTCATGAAAATTTGACCACTGACAGATCTCATTATACTAAACATTTTACCCTAGGTCAGAATTTGGCAAAAACTAACTTTTTTGGAGATATATGCGAAAAACTTCTGTCTGACCCCTTTGTTCATTTTTCTTAACAGTGGCCATGCTTTTCGATGGAGCAAAAATCCCCACATTCATTTTCTAATGCTTTTCGAAGGAGCAAAACTCTCCACATTCATTCTCTGCAGAACACCGTAAGAAACATTCATATGAAGTTTGATTCTAATTGGTCTGGTAGTTACAGAGGAGAAGATTTTTGAAAGAAATATCATTAAAAATACAAAAAAAAAATACATTGAAAAAGGGCAGCAACTCAAACATGGCTTAAAAGATTAACTTCAAAATTTGACCACTGATATATCTTATCATGCTAAACAATTTTACTTGTGTCAAAATTTGGCTAAACCTAATTGTTTTGAGGATATATCCGAAAAACTTCCGTCTGACCTGTAAGCTCTATTTTTCAACAGATCATAAATCCCCACATAAGTCCTAATCAGAAAAACCTAAGAAGGTATTAAGTCTGAAATTTTTTGGATTTAAGTTAATAAGTAAGAAAAAAATAATTTTAAATCTTACCCCTACTAATGGGGTTAGTCATGCCATCATGACTGAGGGGGGTTAATAAGTTTTCCTTGACTCTTGTTATCCGACTGACCTTACCCGTTAGCCATGCTGGTATGACTAACCCCCTTAGTATGGGTGATTTTATGGGTGTCATTTTCCAAATTCAAATAATATCTTGTTTAAGGAACATTCATACAAAGTTTTGTTTTAATTGGTCTGGTAGTGTCAGAGGAGAAAATTTTTGAAAAATTGTTAACACAATGATGAACACCAAGCCTTTTGGGCCAGGTGACCTAATAAAAAACCTACTGACACTACCCACTTGGGGTATTCTGGATTTTTTGGAACTTCTCAGGATGTTTCATTCCTGTCTGTGATGATTGTCTAGTGATCAATTATTGTAATCAATGTTTTGGTTGAACACATTGACATTCAGTAAAAAATGTAAAAAAACAGGCAATAATTCCAACATGGCTCAACAGATCTACAAAAAATTTGACAACATAACTTATCCCATCATACTTAATACTTTCGTCCTGTCAAAATATGTCTAAACCTAACTTTTAGGAGATATATGTGAAAAACTGCTGTCTGACCCTATGTTCTATTTTAAGTTATTGTGGCCTTTGGGCCAGGTGAGCTAAAAACCCAAATGGTTGGAAATATAAACTTAAGTACCAAATTCCAGTAATACATACCTGTCTTTGGACAGACAAATTTCTTTAATAAGATCTGAGCTGTGATCTTTATGTGACTTTGACAGGCACTTTACAATCACAGTGCTGAAAAAAAAAAAACATAATTATTCATAAAAACAAACTACACAGTGTCAAAGATTTATAATACATTGCAAAATATACTCTATACAAAGAACTAGCCCAATTTAAACCTGTGAAATAAGGTCTAAACATGCTATACATTTACATATGGTCATTCTTCAACCAATAAACTTTAAACAGATTTTTAACAAGAGGCCCTAGAGCACACTACTTTAGTGTCATCAAAATAGATATATAGCAGTTGAAGGAAAGTTGCAGAAACAAAATGTAAACATGTAAAACCCTCAAGTTGGGTTATCTCCCCTTGCAGCCCTTTATCTTTCATTTGATGCCTAACCTATAAAGTTAAGAAGTTTTACAAGAGACGTGTGCAGATATATAATAGACTTTGCAGGTGTGTAAAACTTGATATCAGCAGAGCTGTCAAATATATCAGATGTTACTATAAAAATTTGGGCCCGTTAAGTGACCTTAAAGACAAATTAAAAAGAATAAAATTCCCGTTCAGTCACATAACTGGACAACTCTAAGTACAACTTCCATGGTACTACCAAATAAAACGAAAATCTCACCTTTTAGTTTGATCACAACAGTTCATGATCAGATTTGTTTTAAGCCAGCTGACAATCTGTGGTCCAGTTTCTATTGAGCCTTTCATTATAACAAGATTTAACACTTTAATACCATTCTGATCACTCATCAGAATATATCCATGCTTCAAGATGGCTTCTACCAAACACCTAACATCAGCTATGTTCATCTCAGAAATAAGTTTCTGTAGGACTAAACTTCCATACTTATTAAAGGATAAAGATTCAACCTACAATGATTAATTATAGTTAACAACTTTTGCCTATAAAGCTGTTTTATTACCCAGTTCAAAAGTTGTCAGTAATTGGACAACAATGAACTCATCGACATCTTCACAAATACCAGAAGGAACAATAAACTATTATATTCCTTACCATGACACTGATGATCAATGAGTGAAAAAAGATGTTCATTTTATAAGGAATGGAGAGTAATTAGTGAATCATAGTCGATAGGAATTCAAAATTAAGATTTATAAACAAAAATTGGGACATTAAAACAAACAATAATCAGTTAAGAAAGCCATAAGTTAGGCACATGAATTTACACATATTGTTGTGCTAGGTTTAATTTTAGGCACATGAAGTTACACATATTGTTGTGCTAGGTTGAACTTTAGGCACATGAAGTTACACATATTGTCGTGCTAGGTTTAACTTTAGGCACATGATGTTACACATATTGTCGTGCTAGGTTTAACTTAACTCATACAGGATGCAGACAGCACCAAAAAAATTGTTTACAGCATATGTCCCATATATATAAAGCCACACACCAAATCTGACATCAATCCATCCATTTGGAAACAAGATAATTGTGACAAAATTAAGACTGACAGAATGACAGATGGATGGACAAGTTGATTCCAACATACCACCCACCCACTCATTGACTGGGGATACAACAGACTGATTTGGTAGGAAAGATAGAAAGGTTCAATCAAGAAACCTAGCAAGAATAGATAAAAGGCATTATGAGAGAGTATTTGCTCATTCAAAATCAGCAAATTAAAATGAAGTGATTGAAGTGATGAATTTTTACCTAAAATACAGAACAAGATTGCTTTGCATAAGTCCTCTGCTGCAGCAAAGAAAGTTAAAGCAATTTATCAACTACATTTTGTGAATAACAATCCTGCAAAATTCAAAAGAAATATGTACAGCATTCTATGGGGAATAGTGTCCACAAAGTTCTCCAATAGTTTAGTATGAACAAATTTAACAGAGTCTTTTACCTCCCAAACATTTTGTCAAACCAAAATGGTGGCCCAAAAGTCTAGCATGTACAAATTCAAGAAAGCCCCATAATTCTCGTAAAACTTGTTTAATCAAAAAGTCAAGTTTGATGGACAGACGAGAGGTCAACATTATTTCCATGTCCCCTTCTGCATTGCAGCAAGGGACAAAAATTTAGACTTACATGTTCTGTGCACATCTGAATGATGGACTTGAGGTCAATTGGAGGCATAACTTCAATACATGTCAGAATGACAATGTGTCCAATAACATCCTTTATAAGTCTGAGTATGCTCCCATCCAGCTCCTGTAGTATCACCCTTCGTGTGTCCGGCAGCACAGTACTAAATACTTTCTGCATAACATAAGATCCTCCTGCATCAAAACAAACCCATCGTAGGAAATCTCTACACTTCTCATAAGCAGCTCGGATAATAATAGCACTGATGACTAGATAGGAGTAATGGTCTTTCAAGAGGTCACTGAGTTGTCCAGAGTCCAGCATCTCTTTCATCACAGAAGTTAGGTCAGTCATGCTTGCCTGCACAACCTTAGATTGTAGAAAACTAAAAACAGATTTTCAAGTAGTAACTAACAAAATTTGCTATGAAAAATGCCCTGCATTCCAATTTCTTTTAAAGAAAAAACAGTCTTAACTTCTGAATGGTAAATGAGAAACACAATGTAGTTTAACCTTCTCCGTATTTCAAGGTCACCATTATTGTATTAAGCACATTTCATAGAATGAAAATTCAATAACCATATAGAAACTGTAATGTCTGC
Source organism: Perna viridis (assembly GCA_037379345.1). Taxonomy (NCBI): domain Eukaryota; kingdom Metazoa; phylum Mollusca; class Bivalvia; order Mytilida; family Mytilidae; genus Perna; species Perna viridis. The sequence goes on along the minus strand of CM074516.1, from coordinate 48,081,208 downwards.
ATGATACATCAACAGCCCTGCCAAATCACACAATAGGTATGCCCACTAAATAGCCCTGCTAAAGGACACAATAGGTATGCCCACTAAATAGCCCTGCTAAAGGACACAATAGGTATGCCCACTAGGCAGCCCTACCAAATCACACGATAGGTATACCCACTAAAGAGCCCTGCTAAAGTACAGGATAGGTATGCCCATTAAACAGCCCTGCTAAAGCGCATGGCAGGTGTGCCCACTTAACAGCTCTGCTAAAGCACACGATGGATACGACCATTAAACAGGTATTTGGTTCCATTTTAGTCATTTACTCTAATATGGAATATAAAATATCTATTTAAATGCACAAGTAAAATATGAGCACAGACAAGGGGTGTATCATAATGTGTCCACCAAAATACAGGTCTATAATGAATAGTGATTTTAATCTTCTATGTAAGCAAATTTTATGAATCTTAATTATTATAATCAGAATAGCAATTGTTTATAGTAAATTTAAACATATTACATGATCCTCACATATGGTATTTGTTGCTCTTAAAAAAATATGCATTAAAGTTTACTGTTTTCTGACAGAGAACTTATGTACTAACTGCGATCCATGGGCATCCAGGGAAAATTCTACCAAACATCCAGCTACATCCACTAATCTCAAATTTTGATGTTTGCCAGCCTTGAAGTTTTCCAAAAGAGATCCAATTTCTTCTACATCCTCATCATCACTTCAATAAAGATTTCAAGTCGTCTAAATAGAATTTGATCTACTAGTGATATTAATAAACAGCTGCACAACTGATGATCTTACAAGATGAACTTACAAGAATTGTGGACAGACGGGGTAATTCCTATATATCCCCCCAAACTTTGATTGCGGTGGGTATAATAAACCAACACTACAATAACACTCAATATGAAACAGTAGTACCTCAAAGAAAAGTAACTCATGATTCTGAGGCAAAAAATCAGGTCAGTGACATCCTACCTATGTAGATCCTCTGTCAATACATGAACAACTCAAAATCTTTCAGACAGGATGTAATTGTTTGAACTTTTAATGCATACCAACGTCATGTGTAATAAAAAAAGCTTGGATATTCCTATTTGAGACAGCAGGAATATGACAATATAATTGTGTATTATAAATTAAGTCCAATGTAATTTGAGTACAAAAAGCTTTGTCCTTCATAGGCGAAAAACTAGAATCTTATTAAACATAGCTGAATAATTAACTCACATATCAATTGGATTATCTACTGTATCTCCTGGGTCATTTCTTACTGGAGTATCATCCTCTTTTCCTGAATATAGAAAAGTAATACTGTATTCGAGTTGTCAAGACCTTTTAAAGCCACACACTATCACCATGCTCGTAGCCAACAATATACATTTTTGTAACATTATCTATTATTCAAAATGTCATGTAAATGAGTAAATACAATATATTTGATTCCAACACCATCTTCTAAGCTTATGAATTAGGGATTGCTTGAGATTTCCTTTAATGTGTATAAAATGTGCCTGAATTGAAGAATTTTCTGTTCACCATGAATTAATATGATTTAAAAATCTGGTGAGGGGTGTTTAAATCATTTTACTTCAATATTTCAAGGCGTGAGGTGGTGAAAACTCCATACACTTGCTTTTTTACAAGCTTAAAAGTGAACCTCAACTATAACAATCCATAGTCATATTAAACTAAAATTTTACTGTTTAAAAATATCAGCAATCTATACAACAAACAGGGTTTGGGAACATTGAGCTACAAGAATAGTTTCCCATTATCATTGAAAATGGTCAATTCTCATTTTAAAGTTTAAACAGTATTCTATAATGACCCCTAATATAGTTGTTTAATGCAAAAGTTACATAATTAATCTTTTTTAACATATACAGACAAATGAAAGTAATATTAATGAAAGCTATGAAAAAAATAAAACTAATCACTGACATATGTACCTTCAAATGTATCATGTAATGCTTATGTGTTTCAGTATGCTATGTACTTCGTAACTTATATATGTAACTTTATTTTTGATTAAAAGCTCTAAAGAACCTTTAAAATACATATTATAATAATTCTACACTGGACTTACAGTGATATTGTTTGCCTTAAATTACTGCCGAAATAAGGCTTTTTCCCCTGGAGGTAGTTCCCAATTTGAAAAAAATACGGCTCAATTTTTCCCCAATGACACCCAATTTTTTGCCGACAAGAAGTGCCAAGAAACGACAAGAAATTGATTTAGCGACAAGAAGCAAAAAAATATGGACAAGAGGAGAGAGACTATATTTATTTGCTGTTTGAATTATAAAAAAATGAATAAATACAGAAAAATAGAAGTAATTGTAAGAAGTTATAAATCCCTGGTCATATTTAAAAAAAATTGTACATGCAAAGTTGATAAAAACTGAGACATTAATACACATTAATATCTCTGGTAAAAATTTGCCATATAAGGTTTAAAATTTTGAGAAACTAATATTTATCAAATATGTCATTTTATATTGGCTCTTATCCCATTGATGATATAAATAGAAATGGGAACGCAAGAATTACAAAGCAAGAGTACATTCGCACTTCGCCAGCTACCAAAAATAAAGTGCAAAATGATATTGAATGTGGTAAAACAGTGAAACAGGTTTTCACTGAAAATGTTAACTCTGACCACCAACCTAGAGACTTAAAATATATTCAGAATCTAAAGTATCTAATGTATAAAAACGATAATCCTTCGAACAAACAGAATGTCACTGACGATATTCAAAGCGTTATTAGCATGAATTCTACCAAACATCTTTTTTATAAAAGAGATTGTTCAGACCTCAGGCAAGCGCTTACCCTACCGGTGCACCTGGTCCATGCTCCCAGTTTTTAGTGGAGTCCGAGTTGCTCATTTGCTTTTGTTACTTTGTATGTATGATTTTAGTTACTTCATGTTCTTAGTTGTGTATGTCTGTTTCCATGTCTGGTCTTTGTCCCTGGATTACATTCTTTTGATTACCGCTATAACCTTGGTTCCCTTGATTACTCCTTTACACAAAAATGGAGATCTGTAAGGTTGAAGGATTTCAGGGGTTCGGATGAAACAAGTGCCTTTTCCTCGTCTGACCCCATGCTTTTGATTGATCAAAAATTCCCACAATAGTTCTATGCATGATACACCAAGGAACATTCATACCAAGTATGGTTCCAATTGGTGAAGTAGTGCCAGAAAAGAGGAGTTTTGTGCAATTGTTTGTGATGACAACGGACAACGACAACATTGGACGACAAGTGATGGCAATAGCTCATGTGGCCTTAGAAACTAAAAACCATTCAGATATAATATGTTCACCTTATTAATTACTCTTCATTACTGGCTTACCTGAATCAGTATCAGTTTCACTCTCTGATTGTTCATCATCAACTGTTTCATCAGTTTTTACTGCTTGGTCTTTATCTTCTTCCTTGTCGTACAGAAAACTTTTAGCTTTAACATTCTGTATAGAAGTTCCATCACAGCTTTCACTAGATGCATGGTCATCTTCTATATCAGGTTCAGCAAAAGAGTTATGTTTAGTCTGTGAATTATAGCTTGCAGTAGGAACACTATCTTCTGAGTTAGATTTTACAGGAAAGTTGGGGATTATCTTTGGATCACTGATGCTGTTTAAAGCATTTTGTCCTGAAGATACAGATGTGCAGTTGAGTAAGTTTTTGGGATTAGACCTTACTCTAGGAGTATTGTCAATTGTACTAGTCGTAGTTTTGTAGTTGAGCTGAGTTGGATATCCATGTGGCAGATTGTAGTAACTGTATCCCTGATACCAGCTGGAGATTGGTACAGAATTAGCAGTAAGTTGTTGTCTTGCTTGGTAGAGCCACTGGGAATGTTGCTGCCGTGTCATCGGATATGATATACCGCTGCCGTTCAGTCTCATCCCAGAATTGTTAGTCATAACATAGGGTGATACATGTGATGACAGCCGATTTCCCTGCTGATAGTCTGACATTATCGGAGTTGGATTAATTTGAGCAACATTTGCTGAAAATTGGCCTGTGCTGGCTTGATTGAAGACAACACTACTTTGGGCAGGGTATGGAACAGGATTTGGAGCTGCTGGTTGTATCAGCTGTTTGTTACAGATTACTGGAATGCTATGTCCTGAAGCAGAGACAACTGGAATACCCTGACCAAATGATTCCTGCTGTTGTCTTTGAGCCCTCATTTGAAGGATATAACCTTTCAGTACCTCTATAATGAAAGTATGAACAGCTGAAATGATCATATAATTACCATCCTAAAAACAGGGTATTTAATGGAACTTTTAATGAATACTCCACATTGTTTTGTACATAATATCCATGGACACATGGAAAATTGCAAATCATCACCTAGAAACAACAGGTGAAACTCAAATTCAATATTTATCTACACTACATAATCTCAAAATAAAAGAAATTTCTTATTATTTTCAGCATTCCAAGAAAGATAACTTCAATAAATAAAAAAAAAAAAGATTTTTAAGACAAATACCCCTTGGCCGGAAAACGGAAAAATAATTGAAAATGAAATTTAAACATAGTACCAAAAAAAAAAATATTCAAAGAAAGATAACTCCAATTAAAAAAAGAATCAGCTCTCACATTCTTTTCAATTCCATGAAAGATAAATCTAATACATCAAAATTGAGGGTGGGGGCAGTCAGGGGAGGGACTGACACTCAATTATAATATTTTTGTGAGAATGTTCAAACTTAGTTCTATTCAGTCATAACAACAACCGCAGTATTAATATTTTCAACCTTAAACATATGTACCTCTAATACACTCTGTCTGACAGTCAGTAGTAACATGATCTATCACCTTGGTCTGCGTAGATCTGCTTTCTGTTTCTAAAAAGCAAAGTTTTACTTGTACATGCAAAGGAATTAACTATGATGACTTCAGTACTATTTAAACAAGATGATGCATTGATCTAATTAAATGATTGTATTTATACATGTATTAGGATTATAACGAGCTTAAATTGTTCTATATCACAATAGTTTTAATGTTTACACCTGATATTTTGAGTTTCTGACAGCTTCTACCAACCCTTAAATTGAAAGAATCAATATAGGCAAGATCTAGTGTTCTGACTTCACAAGTATCAAAAGTTGTTTAAATAAGTTAACATATCATTGTTGGCCACATTCACAAAGTTTGAATTTCTTACTTAAGAAAACAATCTAATTAAGTTGAATAAATTGGATATGACTGTCAAACAAGATTTCTAACAACTGTCATAAATGTCACTGTTCTGTGTGAAATTATTGTTAATGACTTACTACAATCAGATTCTTCTTCATCTTTATCATGGTAATCATTGTGTACAGTGACTTTTAGATTCTGATAAAGTTTCTTCCCACACTCCTTCCTGTTATTATTACCATCTGTACTCTTATCATGTGATGGCGTCTCGGCCACATGACAAGACTGACCATCAGTATCTTTAGACCTATTTTCATGGGATGGTAGTTTTTCTGCATCATTTCCACTGCTGTCAAAATTTTCAGACATTGAGGCACTATAATGGTTATCTTTCAAATTTCCATCCTCTGATCTGAGTCTAGTGCCATTCCATTGTTCATTTTCCATATTTAATGAGGAGACAGTATCTACTGTATCATTATCATGCACCCTGTTTTCTTCTAGAAATGACTGAATACCTTCTACAGTTGCATCATCTCCACTATTATCAACTTCTGTTTTTTCTGATACCACAGTCTCAGAGTCACCATGACCTACATTACCAAGGGTTTTGTTCTTTATTGCATCATTTTTAAGTTGACTAGAACTCAGTTCCGGGTCCGCTTTCTCTGTTTTTACTTTTATAAAACTGTTGGTACCAGTTCCAAGTTGACCTACATATACAAAACTTACTAAATGACTTAACAATAAACATGATTAAATACACTGTAAGCTGACTCAGAAAAGGATGTAACTCTAAAGTGGTATAGGAGGAGTTGCCCTTAGAAGATTGACCATGTTAAAATTTAAAATAGATTATCTCCCTTTGCAGTTATCATACAGTACATTGGCAATTACCTTCCTTTGAACACAATTCATGGTCTCAGTATCGTATTAATTTTTCCATAGATTTCTATAGTGAAGTGCATATTTTTAGGATTTTTTAAAAAATATGTAAATTGATTCAATAAAACTTTCACTTATGTAGCATTTCTAAGGACATGTGACAAAATAATTTCCCGCAAAGAAAATAGGGTGAGTCCACGAAGATTGGACAGAAAAGCAGCCTTGAACTATAAATAGCCATTATCCCTACTTTCACTTTCATTTTGCACTCACCAAACCAACCTTTTCAGTGGAACATTTTTATGTTATTATGTTAGATTTTTTTTTTTAAAAGTTCTTCATCTTACAGTGTGATGTTTGCTCTATTTTATACGTCATTGTTCATATTTTTTTACAAAACATTAGTTTGTAGAGCGGCAAAAAGAAAATGCACTATATTTTTATAGCATCCATGTTTTGACGTACACCCACTCAGGGATATGCAATATGATACTGGTACCTCATATGCTTCCTTATCTTACTTAAGTTTTATCAACATACATCCTGCAGTTAAAGAGGAGGTTGTTTGCTAACAGGCAATGTCAAAACTGACAGACAGACAGATAAGGTGATTCATATATATACCCTGATTAACTCTATTTGTGATAGGTATAATTAATAAATTAAGTGTTACAACAAAAGATACAATAAGAAAATTAAGACTGTTTACTTACTCACTTTTCACAAGAAGTGTATTTCGAAAGTTATCATACAGAAACACAAAAACAAGACATTCTATGAATATGAACTAAAATCATGAGTGTATTAAAAGATCTTGTTTATTAAACTATATAAGAAGTTCTACAAAATAACTAAAACTAGAAAAACAAATCTGTATTAAAAGTCCCATTTCCTGTACCCATTAAAGAAATGTGGATAACAATGAATAACCAAAGGAAGCTTATATCTGAATTATTGTATTACATGTAGACCTTCAGTCAGTTATATTATATATCTATCAAATGATCAAATAGGCATTCAATGATATAAGGTTCCCTTATTTGGTAAACCATCTTATCACAGAAGTTGCATGAGATCAAGCTTGTCAACTATATATACAATAAACAAAACGAAAAAACAACAAAGAGGCTCCCAGGAGCCTGAATCACTCCCCTCGTTTTAATTTTTGCCTTTCAAGGTAAATAAATAAATAAATTTAACAAGGAGTTGTCAAACAATTTTGACTCAAGAAGACTTTGGTAGGACTTATCATAAGGATCATTTCATCAATTGAAAGAACCTAATGGATTTGGTTATATAATATGCACAACTACTGTCTGACCCCTATGTTCTATTTTTAGTCACGGCAGCCTTGTTTTTTGACAGATCAAAAATCAGTTCTATGCAGAAAAACCTGAAGAACATTCATACCAAGCTTGGTTTCAATTAGTCAAGTAGTGTCAAAGAAGATTTGTGAAAGCAATAACATTAAAAATAGCCAAAAAAACATCCATAAAGGGCAATAACTCTAACATGGCTTGACAGATTATATGAAAATTTGACCACTGTGAGATAGATCTTAACATGCTTACAATTTTACCCTATGTCAGAATTTAGCTAAACCTTGCAAATTTGGAGATTTATGCAAAAAACTATTGTCTGACCCTTATGTTCTTTTTCTAGTAACAGCTGCCATGTCTCTCAACGAATCAAAAATCCCCACACCTATTCTCTGCAAGAAAACCCCAAGGAACATTCATACCAAGGTTGGTTCCAATTGGTCAAGTAGAGTCAGAGAAGAAGATTTTTGAAAGAAATAACAATAAAAATAGCAAAAAATGTTTAAAAAGGGCAATAACTCTAACATGGCTTAACAGATTAAAATGAAAATTTCACCACAGATAGATTTTATTACGCTGAACACTTTAACCAATGTCAGAATTTGGCTAAACCTAATAGTTTTGGAGATAAATGCAAAAACTACTGTCTGACCCCTACGTTCTACTTTTAGTAACAGTCCTTGCCTTCAAATTTTTTGTCCAGTAGCCCTTTGGTCTAGCAAGTTTGAATTTTTGGTAGCCCAAACTCAAAACTAATAGCCCGAAAAATTTAAAAAAAAATAAAGAATTTATCAATGAAAAATGACATGCAAATTATCCGAGGAGTTTGATTGACATCGCTAAAATTTAAATACCAAAAACTATCGACGGACAACAACGACCCTCAAATCAAAATAAGAACCACAGTAATTTTAATTTGACAACTAAATATTATGTTGTCCTACAAGTATTTGTGAAAGATTTTATTATATAAATCGATTAGTTTTTATTTAGTTTTACTTTTAATCATCGTTTTTTATAGTAACTCTAACATAAAATAAACGTTGCGGCATATTGCTGTTTTTAATTAATGCCCAGTTTTCAGATATCGTCAGGTTTAACTCGGAATGATTTGACACGAAAGGACAAAAGGTCGCGAAAGTAAATAATGACAAAAATAAACAATAGTGACATTGTCGTAACTTTGTAATTATATTTCGAACAGAATGTAAACACAACAACGTACTGTAGGTCATTGAAACACTTTAATCTTACACGTTCACAACTCGAATCTGACTAGCCCGGTTGGGCTACGGACATTTTAACTGTACTAGCCCGAGGCTGATTTTACTAGCCCCGGGCTTCGGGCTAGTGGCTAACGTCGAGGACTGTAGTAACAGAGGCCATGTTTTTGACGTATCAAAAATACCCACACCTGTTCAATGCAGGATACCACAAGAAATATACATACCAAGTCTGGTTCCAATCAGTCAAGTGTCAGAGGAGAAGATTTTGGAAAAGTTGTTAACAAAGAAGTAAAAAGGACTTGCCATAATAATCATCCTGGACTTCCTGTTTTATCTGTTGACTTCTCCAGGCTTTCTCATATCCCTTATCTACTGGTTCTTTCTTGATTGTTATATCCTGTAAAGTAATGTTGTCTCCTGTTTTTTCCTGCTGAGGTCTGACATCTTTATCAGTATTATTTTGTGATGGTATGTCCACATTGGCTTCATCTGTCAGACATCTTTCAGCAGCCACTATATTTCTATTTGATATGTCACACACACTGTGACTGGTTTCTTGACCATTCTGTGACTGAACATAATTCTGATTATCGTCAGTAGTAATCCTATTATTGTTACTGACAGGTAGTCTTTTCTCTAGATCTATATTATTCACTAACTGTTCTTTATCAACATTCATTTCATTACTGTGACAGTTCTCTATAGCTACATGTACTACACTAACTTGGGTATTGTTATAAAGATTTAGAATGTTTTTGCTCCTATTAATGAACAGAGAACTATTCTGGTTGCTATTGGTAGAAATGTTATTTTGATTATCATTATTGTTAGTAACTTTGTTGTTATTGGACAAACAGTTGTTTTTTGTATCCATATTGGTCTTCAGTGTCTCATAATCTGAATCATTCTCCTCACTTGAAGAATCTGTTTCCTCACTGGAGCTCTCCTCTTCACTGCTATAATCTGATTCCTCACTGCAGGTACAATTCTCTGGCACATCTTGCATGTCTTGATAATTGTTTAAAGTTGAAGGCCTTTCTTTCTCTTGTTCATTTGAAAAAGTATGTGAACAATGAGAGGTGATCTGGAAGCATTTCCCTACCCCATGGAAGGAAGCAGACTTACTATTAGGTAGTTTGTGTGATGAATTAGATTTATCTCTAATGTACTGCTTTGGTGATTGTTCCTTGACTAGAAGATCAATGTTGCCATAGTTATCTGAGAACATATTGAAATCATCATATGATATGGTCGGCCTCTGATGGTTACCTCTTGTACGGTTATCATTAATACCTCTCTTGTCAAGATCTAGATATATTTGTTTGGTTCTGGAGTTCTGGAGGTCTTTCTTACACCTAAGGTTACATTGCTTTACCACCTTAGGTTTCTGTTGTGGTTTCCTCTGATTATCTCCCTTGCCTTTAAGATTTCTAGATGTTTCTTTCCTTGTCTTTGAATCTTCTCTGACTTTTTTTGCAGGTTGTACTTTTGAGGATGAAGTAACATCCAAGTCTGACTCCTTAAATTTTCTTTTCCTGTAAAAATCAAAATATCAATCACATCTGTTAAGCTATATGTAAATACAGTTAGCAAGAATATCCATTTTAAAGACCTCCATTTGTAATTAAATGTTTCCATCCATTTTCAAGCGATAAACAGGGGACATAATTTAATATCAGAATATTTCAATATATACCAGTACACATTTGCTTTATAAACATATTTTGTATTCCTGGCATCATGATAATCTCAACAATATGTTGCATACAGAAAAATGTTGACAGGGTTTTCAGTTTAAAATGGTATGCATGATCAACAGTTTATATTTTTTAAAAAATCCACTGTATTCGAAATATTATCTATATGTAAATATTACCTTAAATTGTTGATATCACTTTTCTCCTCTGAAAAAAAAAAAAAAAAGTACATGTAATTACTTCATACATGATACTCCTAGTGCTTAGGACTTCAGGCTTTTACTTACCACTTAACTAGGAGTATCAACATAAGCATGACCTGCTTAAAAAGGTTTAAACATAAATCAAAGACTGAAATCTTCAAATTCGCTAATCGCCAAATACTCTATGCCACTAATTTTGGCTTGCTTTCAACATCCAGGCGATTTCAATGCTCTAATAAACTTAACTCCCAATCAATCAGTGATTTTTTTTTTATTTTCACCATAAAACCGGCATAGGTATATGTATCTGTATGGACTTGGTTCAGAATTTAAAAAATCACATATTTTAGTGAGCTGTAACTTGAAGATTTTAGGTTGATTGATAATATACGTTTATGTTCTTTTCCATTTCACATCTTTTGACACATCGTACATTTGTATATTACTAGCAAAATCAGTGCATTCCTTTTTCCCAAAATATACTTGACATTTTAGAACATTTTAAAGCTGATGTTGGTTTTAAAAATGTATCAGAGCTTGTGTTGTAATGTTTACTTTTGAACTTTGAAGTTTAACACAACAGTTCATTAATTAGCAAAGATCGGCAAACTTCAAGCAAAGTTGTAATATCGGGTGACTCCTTAACTATGATAACTATTTCTCAATCACAACAACAAAGAGACAAGGTGTTTCTCAGCTATATTACAGAAAGTTCAATGCTAACCTATCATTTCATCTGAAATGTTAACTTCCCATTCTCATACAAATAAAAAAACGTGCGTAGAACACAGGAATACGGTATTTAAGAGGAACATTTTGATCTAGAACGAGTCTAGAATTGACTATTCTACCCCACCAATTAGCAGCATAAGTTTGTCTAGTAATATATAATTATCCAATTCATATCCAATGTACAGTACTGAAATTACAAATGCAAGAAGTCATCAACAACATCAGGGACTTAAAAGCTTTTTATTTCCTTTGCTTCATGAAAACTGTCTAATGTGCCTAATTTACATAAAGTTTCATTAAATTCAGTAATAGATGAGTATCCCTTTCATTGTACATAGCCTAATAAAATTAGTTTGACCACACCACAGATTTCATGTGCCTGTCCTCTACAGTCAGGAGATGTTGGTCATTAATGTGTCTTTGTGTTGTTTTATTACTCTTTATGTCGCTGTATTACTTTTAAGTTTGATTTTGAAAAATTGTGATCTTTCGTTGTCAATCCCTTTCAGAACTTACTTTAAGGTGTGTTTACAATTATTGAAGACCTTTTGGTGATCTCTGAAAGTATTTACTATTTTGTATTCAAGTTATACACTGGTGTATTTGTTACATTTCACCATGTCGGTTCTTTTTTCTATGGCCAAACAAATGGATCCACACATACTTCCAATGAATAACCATAACTTGTTTAGACTAAAATTACAGAGTATATGAATTATTTGTAAACAGGTGATTAGTATAAGAAACATACCTTTCATAATTGGTATAATACAAAAAATTAAGTCCAGACATGTACCTACTTTTCTCATTATCAGCAGTCTTATGCTGCTCTTCATGGGTCCTTCTCTGTGATTTAATGTCCAATTTGTGTATCTGGAAATATAACTCCTTTGTACTACTGAGCTCCAGCTCCCCGAGTCCCATCCTTGCTTCGGGTTCCATCTCCATACATTCTACCACAAATCTCTCAATCATTGACACCTTTTTACTCAGTCCTCTGTATGACTTAATTACCAAATGAAAACATGTCATATAATTAAGAACAATCCAAAATAACTACAATTTGTAACAGGAGGATCAGTGTCTATACAATACAAGCTGAGTACTGAAAGGATCTGAAAAAGCCCAAAATACCAATTCTCCAAACAAAAACCAAAGTATTGACAATGAATGCAATGATGACACTATGACCCCTGGAGCTGAGTGTTCAGATTAAGTCTGTTCTACTTTGGTTTTGTATGTGTGGACTATTGCATTTTTTTTTATCTTGTGAGCTTTCCAGATTTAACTCGTTCCATAGGGATCTGAGTTCAATACGTTCCTTGGCTTGGTTTGGACAGAGACTATAGGTCAGTTTTTCATATTGAGTGGTAGATTTTTCTTTAATTTTACACAAGTAATAATAGTAAATCAAGTTGTGAATGTTTATCAAAAATAGAAATTTATCTCATTTACAAAATCCTAAGTTTACCCTTTACAACAACAACAAAAAAGAAAAGAAATTCAATTTGAACCGAAAGTTGGACTCCAATAAAAAAAAAAAAAACCTTCCAAAATTTCTGAAGGTTCCCTCAACATTTGCTGAGATAAGTAGCCTATCTGATGGACAAGCTTCCCAAAAGTAAGAAAACTAAGAATTATTCAATTCCAACTGGTTAAGCTTTCTCCAAAGAAAAGCATCTGTCACCTTGAGAATTCATATAAAAATAACTAACATATTTGGTCTGGACACAATGATTAGTAATTGCAACATTTCCTACTTGCACGGTATATTATTATCAGCTAACAGCTCAAGTTATTTACATGTTCATTATTTTTTTTTCCAAAACATTCATCAATGTAATGTCAAATTTACTGTGACATTCACTGTTTCAAAGACTTAAAAGCACCCACAATGTCATAACTTGTCCATTTGGGCTTGCTACAATTGTGACGATTAAAAAGTCTAATCAGTGTCAGAGCTGTCGCATTCTATATTGATATACATATATCTACAATACAGCATTTGATGTGAAAAATCTGATTGCTCTTGAGATCAGGTCTTAATCCCCAAAAGCCTAACAATACCTTTAGCCCAAAGGGGGTTTGGTTTAGACAAGATATATTTCACTGTATAATAATTACCATTAAATACCATGAATCATCTGAGTCAGCAAGTTTGTTGGCTTTAGATTTACAGTCCTTTACACTACTTATTATTCCACGAACGTAAGTGATCTCTTTTTCACAATCATCAATTTCATTAACTGCCATCCTCCTGATTTTATCTAATAGAAGATTTGTCCTCTTCTCAAGAGTTTTTTTGATGGAGTTCAGTTGACTGCTTACAAACCTTTCATTTTGAACTTTTTTTCTCTGAATAAACAGTTATACAAAACAACTAAGAGTAAGGATAAAATCTAATAACTTGAACATCAATCCAACACTGAAATATCAATGTACTCTGTTTAACATTAACCCTACCCTAAAATATCAATGTACTCTGTTGAATATGCAGTTACATTTTCTGATTTTGAACAGACAATTGATTACAGGTGTTTTGTCATTAAATCACTTATAATTACATATGGTCTGAGCACTTGCCCAGCCTACAAAGCATTTCTTAGAAAAAGAACAACAAAAATAAACACACAACATGAACAAAAACAAAATATTGGAAGAAGGTACTCATTTGTTGGAACTGGACATTTCCACTGATTCAATGATTGCAAAAATCAAGCCAAATGACTTGTTTGGACCACCCCCCCCCAATTTTTTTCTGGATCCAACACTAATGACCACACCCAGCTAACCTTGATGCTGTGCACCTTTGCTTCCCAAATGGAGCAAATATTTTCTAAGTCAGCATGTCTTTGTATCAGCTTTGGTATCATCTCATTAATAGCCAGTGACTGAAGAAGAAAATAAAGAATTTGACAGGTCCAAGATATAATTCTATGCATAGCAAACAAAACCATACCCCTAAACCTCTGCGATAAAAATTTATAAGTGCACACTCATACTTGCAAAAGTTTCCATTTAATACTGAAGCTTAAATCTGAAAGTTTCTCCTTGGGAGGTTCTTCTACTGAACTCAACTGAGAAATACAATGGAGACAAATATCTTAATAGAGATTGCCACAAAACTGATTTGCTCAGGTTTTAACAGTGAAAATACTAATAATAATGATAGAGAATTAAAACATGAACAACTCTATGTGGCCATACTTGTAGTAATGAACATAAATTAATAAAATCCTCACATGCTCAGTCTTTGTTAAAACTGAAGTTTTATGGTCATCATCACAATCTGTTTGACTGATAAGACCTAAAGATATCTTCAGTTAGTTTTCATGCTGTACAGAATTGACAACCCCAGATCTTCATACCTATATGATATCTGTACCAGCTTTTACTAACTTACTTCGACAGGTGCTACTGCTAGAACAGGACATGCTTACCCTTCCAGAGCCTGGTCTGCACTAGATGTCAGTCCTAGTTTTAATTTAGGCCATTGTTTTTTAATTTTTAGTTTTACAAAATTATTTCACCATAGTCATGAGTAGGAGGACGAAAAAAAAAAAAAGAGAGAGACATTTTAGAATTTTTTTTTTTTAAGATTTTGTTAAAGATAATACCTTTTTGAACATATTTAATATGGTTTTAAGACAAAATAGGTTGAATTTGTGTTTGTGCATTTGAAATTGTGTTGTTTTCTTTCTGTCTGACATTGTTTCAACCATTTTAAAATTATGTGTTGATATTCTGCCCAGAACGTTCTAGGACCTGCCTTCTTTTTTTTTTCCACTTTTTCCTAAATATTACACAGAAATAGAGTTGAACATTCTTTTTATTTTTTTTCAAACAATAAATGTATAGGTATTTATACCCCATTTCACTCATCATTCCCACAGGCAAATCAGTTGCCACTTCTGTGGAGGAATGAATCGTACTGTAGGCCTGTCCATTAATGTAAGCACTATTTCTATATATTTTTTCTATTAATAGATCCGGATCTAATTCGTCAGATATAGCCTAGCTTATCGTAGAATCAGTTTGGGCCTTTATAAATTTGTTTTTTAATTATTTTAAGACCAGGATCAAACACAACAATGCAGAACCATGAATGCATCTTTCCTGTGCTCGCTGTTCAGATCTCTCTGGGGTATTATAGTGGATCTCCTTGCTTCTAAGTATTCAGAACAAACTTTGAACAACGTTGTTTTTACCATAAAAACTGTCTTTTAAGCGCAACAAAGATTGACTACTAAAAATAAAGCCAATAACCTTTAACCTTTTATTTCCTTGAAACAGCAAAGCAACAAATCGGTCAGAAAAAAAAAAAACAAAAACAAAAAAAAAACGAAACAAAAGTCATTTTATTTTTTTTTCAAATTGCTAAAAATTAGGTTCGGCGGATTCGTAAAACTAAAAATAAAAAAAAAGTGGCCTTATGGTAGTTACTGTTGTTAATGGTTTATATTTTTGTGTGCTGTCTTATTTTTCTACAGTTTTTATATGTTATTGAATTTAATTCTGTTTTCTACATAGCAAGTCTGGGTTGCCTCTGTTTTCTGTTTTCATAGTATTGGACATGTCTTTTGATTCTGATGTCTCTGAAATAGTATGCATTGTCTTTCTCTTTTTATACTTCTGATACAGAAACAGTTACTGCATTTATAAATTACTTGACTTGAAAAATTAAATTGTTGCAAGTGTCTTGGAGTTAAAGTGCAAAAACATGTGAATGAGACAGACAGATGTATGGATTGAGGGACAGCTGGATGAACAGATGAGGGTAAAACAATATCCCTCCCTCAACTAATAGTTGGAATGCATAAACAAATATAAATCCACATACAGTACCTGATATTTCGGGAAAATGTACTGCAAAGCCTGTATGATATGTTTTTTGTGTAATCCATAACACATCCGACATATTCCTTCCTCACAGTTCTCACAAAAAGATGAAATTTCCAACCTGTGTCTATTGCAAAATGTTGGTGTCTTCATGGTTTATAAGTTCTAATTAGTAACTTAAAACCTAAAATGAAAAAAATTGTCACAATTAACTCATCTACATTATCAAATACATACCATACTAACTATGGCAAATTAGATTAGATTTTAATGTGAAATTCAAATAATATTGAAAAGTAATTTTAGATAATTCTACATATACACAGTACTTTTGGAACAAATAGTGTTCAGGTTACTGTGACAAAACAGATAAAAATTAAAAAAAAAAAAAAACATCTATATTGTTAATACACCATTCTACTTAGAAGTACTAACACACAAAATGAAACCTATTTGTTCCAGTCACATACAAAGAAATTGCACAATTAGAAAGTCTTATATACAGAAAGATTATATAAAAGTAATTTTCTTCACCTAAATTTCATATAGACCTCAGAACTAGACGTGTTTCAATGAAATTGAAATCAAATCTTGTCACCTCACATCAAAATTTTTTTTGGGTTACAACCTTAAATTGTTGGAATATTTTTCATTAATTTCATTTTAGTGCAAAATATGGGCAAGAATGAGGTCACTATAGGCTGAAACGGTGGAACCCCTTAAACTTAATCTGTCCCTGTACAATATATATTTTAATGTTTGCCTTGCCAATTTCATAAATCATAAGTTTAAACCTCTTTTCCTAGTTAGGCAAAAAAAAAAATGTATGTTTAGGGTTACATTCCTCCCAAAAATAGGGTAGGTAGGTAGGCATTTTCATTTAATTTTTTTTTTTTTTCATTTTATTTTTCTTCAACTACACAGCCAAATGTGCCACATATGATAATCATATGGAGCTCAATTCATATGATAATCACAAGATAATCATATGACAATCATATGATATTGAACATATAATAGTCATATGATTATCATATGATTCTCATATGGTAATTTTGGCTTAAAAACATATGACAATCATATGTTTGTGAAAAACATATGATTATCATATGATTATCATGCGATAATCATATGTATACTGAAACATGATTATCATATGGTGCTCGATTTATATGATAATCATATGATGCAAACCATATGATTCTCATGTGTGGCACATTTGCCTGTGTAAAGTTGAGCCTATATTTGTAAAATAGCTTCATGTTTAAGTCAAGAAAGTGTATAGTTTTAAGAAGAGTTTAAATTTTTAACATACACACCTATTAATCATGCTTTTTATTACACTACTTATTTTTTTGTGGAATTTTGAACAAAATATATGTACTGTATTTTAAAATGTTACCTGCAAATACATTTTAAAAAGTTACAAATTTCTCTGTTCATTTATGTAGTTTTTGAAAGACAAAGCAAAAAATGCATATTTATATAAATAAAGTGTTATCAAAATGTTTCATTCATTTGTTTTATTAAACCTGGAGTATGAAGAATGTCTGACCTGTATGTTATAGATGTACAAATGTATGTCTGATACTGTTAAATAAGTGGCAACAAGCAGAAACTCTACCCTGTCTTAAGCAGTTGAGTTCACTCTAGAACTAATGCAAGTTCATGTTGTTGATTGTAATATGTGTTTCTTCAAAGTCTTGTTCTATGTATCTTCTATGTCTAATAATTTGGTCTGGTTTTGTGTTTTGGACTTCAAAATTCAAACCTCCTTAAGCCTTTTAATGTTTAGTTGTTAAAAACTATCAGTCTAAAACTATCAGTTTGACACTGGACAAAGACTGGGGGATAAAAGGCTCTTGAATATGATCTGTTTAAGTCGTAATTGAACCTGCACAAGAATTAATTATTCAATCAGTCTATTTGGAAGCTTTCTTGGTGACAGCAGTTATTATATTTTAGTGCCAGGGTCAGGAGAAAAAATTAGGGTCGGTTGGGAAACCTGAAACAGACATATTTTTTTTTTGGCCTTAGAAAAACTAGACATTGCCCTAACATAACTAATTAATACCCCCGCAGCCAAATGAACCCTGAACATTTACAAGTAGGGATCAAGGTGGACATATGATTCATATTGGACACAATTTTTATGGCAAACAGAATAAGCACTTTTGACACACAATTTGCTTCCATTTTCGAAACATAAACTATAAACAAAAAGGGTGGCCAAGTGGTTAAGGCACTGGACTTTAAATCATGAAGTCGGTATCGCTGCAAGTTCAAGCCAAACATGGGTCTAGGTTTCCAGGTACCTATACCCTAGCCTGGGGGTTTTACTGATTTTCCAGGCTGGAATATCAGGCTTTGCTCCCCAACAAGCCTGGTGACCATGTGGCAAGTTCATATTAGCCAAGTGGTTGTAAATCTAAGTCAGTTAAAAGCTATACAGAGACATGTTAATTGTTGAACTGTACACACATGTTTTCACCCAGGTTAAATAAAATTTACCTTTACCTTTTACCAGACACCAGAGGGTATCACCCCCCTCCCCCTTTTGGACTTGGGATACTGGTCATTTTTAGAGTGTACTTTAGACAGGCACTAAAGTCCATGGACTCAACATTTCAAAACAGCCGCACTTTGCACATCAAATTTCATGGAATTTGGATTTTACCAAAAAGTACAATTGTACTTGGGACTTCACCCAAAAAAATGGGAGTGTACTTTGGACTTGAAGGAGGGGTGATATCCCCACACCATGCACATCCCCATATGATTATCTTAAACTCTATCCTGTTTCAAAACCATCTTGCAAGTTGTTAAGGAAGAGTTGTAAACAATTATCGCATGAGACCAAGTTTACATAAATTCCAAATTGTGCACATATACACATCTCAATGTGGTTATATTACAATGTACACCACACAGTTTCATGGGACAGACAGACAGACTGACAAGGTTATACCTATATACCCCAAAACATCGTTTTCGGAGGGGGTATAATAACGTCTCATAAATAGATACAGTATAAATGTGGACCGGGCTTCCAGACCTAATTTCTTTAGAATACATAGGCATGATTTTAGGGATTTTTTTTATCAGTTATTCAAGGAAAAGATAATACAAAGTATTGGGATTATGCTTTATGTCTTGTTACCTGGACACAAGCACCAACGATCGTTTTTCTACTATGCATCAGGCACTGTAAATTTTCCCGCCAAAATGTCAACTACGGGGAGGACCTAAAACTCGGAAGGATTGAAAGTATTTGAGGTGTAATCAAATTTTACTTAGCATCAAAAGAATATTTGTCTACTTCTTATAAAATTGATTGGAAAAATGATCAATGATTGTTATAGTTGACTTCTAGGTCTCTGCTGTGAGCAATACTCACAAGGTAAAACTCCGCTCTCCTGTCTAGAAGACATATAGGAAATCCCAGAAGTTATTCAGATGAAAAAAAAAAAAAAAATAAGAGGTGCACAATGGCAACACGGATAGTGTGGCAGCATGATCAATATAAATATCCTGCTTTTTCAAGCCCCCTGCCTGGGGCAAAAATGTAAAAAATATATATATATATCAGGCCAGTGGGGGATCCAGGGGTGCATGGGTTGGCCTTTTCGTGTGTAAAATTAACGCCCAAAAATGGTAAATAACGACAATAATGTTTTCTGAGAAACCCCCGCTGGCACCCTCCTTTTTAAAATGTCTGGATCCGCCCCTGCAGGCATTCCGCTATGTCCATTTGAACCCCCGGGAGTTACTCCGCTACATAAATGGAATGTACGTGCCGATTATGGTAGTCAAATTGGAACTTGTTGTGTGAAGTGATATTCAATGTTTAAAGAAACTGTTTACTCGCGTAGTGGTGTTAACCATATGTGGATTCTGAAAAAAAACTCAAAATAAATTTTAGACGATCTTAAATCTCGCTCCGGCTTCGCTGAAGTTAACTCTATTAAATCGTTTAACTTTTCAACATTATATACATGCAACCATGCCCCATGATAAATTAATTTGAAAACCCGTCTTGAAGAAATTATAGACAAAGCACTTAACTGCAAGAATGATATTTCACACAAATTTGTCGTTAAGGCAACGATTCTACATAATCACTACAAAGACAAAAAATTGCTACACCGAGCAACAGGTGATCAGTATACTAGGGTTTCTTCTCGACAACATATTTGTCAATTTTTTCAACAAAGTATCAGCATTCCAAAGAGAACTAATTGTACCCCTCTCCTAGCCAATCTGTTTCTTTATTCTCATGAATCGGAATACATGTGTATCTTCAAATTCTTGTGAAAGACAAAAAGGTTAAAGAGGCTAGACCTTTAATTTCACATATCGGTATATTGACGACATTCTCCCAATTTATAATCCTAAATTTTGAGAATGGCTTCCGTTTATTTATCCACCAAAACTAGAAATTAGACACTGCTGACACTGGTTTCTCCTACTTCTACAACGTAACACGGAGGATGGGACCCTCCTTTCCTCCGTTCCACCATAGGATATGGCACCAAGTCAGAAAATAGCTTGCCGGACAACCTCTAGCACTGCTGGAGTAAGCTTCTTCCGCGTCATTTTAAGGCCTTCCCCTCGAATTTGACGACAGTAGTCATATTAGTACAAAAATTATGACCAATTGATTTTAAAATTAAGTTTCCCATTCTTGTAAAGTAATATACTGCATATGGTGTTAATATTTCTCGGTTGTTTAGGTATGTCAGAGCTAGTGGGGACTCTTCTGGCTCCTTATGATGACACCACAATAACGCTGGAGACACAGTCGTGAGCATTATTATGTTTGTAGGCAATATCGCTGGTCCTATGGCTGTCAATTTATCATGGTAATATAAGCAACTATTGTGTTTATTTCATTGAAGAAAATGTGATTTAAAAGATGCAAATCGTGTTTCTGCGTCAGGAGCAGACGGGCGGTTTGCCATATTTACATTGACAACTGATTGATCACGAATGCGTTTGTGTTTCTAGAAAAGCAGAGGACGCTTACCCTACCGGTGCACCTGGTCCATGCTCCCAGTTTTTAGTGGAGTCCGAGTTGCTCATTCGCTTTTGTTACTTTGTATGTATGATTTTAGTTACTTTATGTTCTTTGTTGTGTATGTCTGTTTTCCATGTCTGGTCTTTGTCCCTGGATTACATTCTTTTGACTACCCTATATCCTTGGTTCCCTTGATTACTCTTTAAATAAAGGGATATATATCTTAACTCGTAACCAGAAGGCATTATCTCATCATGGTATTTACAGTTAACCTTTTACTGCAGATTGATTAATTCCACGTGAAAAGGTTTTATCCAATTGAAATTACTGATTTTTACTGATATCAAATAATATTTCATCTTGAACTTGACATATCTTCCCAACAAAGTTCAGGACTTTTTGAAACTCGTGGCTTGGGTTTACTTAATTTATATTGGACTTGGTTCTTTTAATATTCGCTTATGTATTGTTCATATCTTCTGTACTGTTTGGACTACTGATTTTACTGACTGAGACTAGCAGCAATTTCATGCTGCCCGCTTGTGTTGAAATATATACCGATCGGAAATAACCATATTGGAAGCAGGAGGTTTGTCGTGCTATAAAACCTGGTTGAACCCACCTTTCATTTTGAAATGCCTGAACCAAGTCAGGACCATTGCGGTGGTTTCCAATTTTCTGGTTTTTACCCTAATATTGTCATTTGTTATACAAAACTTTTTTTTTACAACTGCCTAGATTTTATCAGTTCCGTAATTTTGTTATCACCCGTCATATCGATCATTATGAAGTGGTGTTTTGATGATTAATTGTCTTCATTGTTGATGATAACCTCTCTATTCCAATGCATTGGGCTTTCTGCTACTATGTTTTAAAGGTACATGTATTTATTTAGGATGATCACTGGTAAGATACGATGTCTTGTAACAGTTGGTTTTTTAACTGATGTAATAGACCTGATAATTGATTAGTGCCGAGCTAGTTTATAGCTTAGTAACCGTTTTAGAGTTACATTCATCTAAAATTACAAAATTTAAGGTATTACATGTAAGAGGAAGGCAAAGATTTTGTAAATTACATTCCTGTATATGGCAAGCTTTACTTATGCATTGATTTAGTGTTGATTTTAGACACAGACCATTTTCTTCCCGATGGGGAGGGGGACTCAGATCATTTGTTGAATGAATAGAATCAAAATGCTCAAAGCACTGGAGGTTATTGATGTGAAAATTGTAGCACGAAAAAAATTCCAAGACTACATGATGTAAAATAAAACTGTTCTAATACATTAGCATTTCCCACATTACATATATTAAATATGTTGTATTAAGAACTGTTTTTTTTAATATGTATAAACTGTATGTCAATCTTTTATATTGATTTCTGAAGTATGAAATTTAATCAAGTCAAACAGTATCCGACTTCACACACATTTACAAATTATAACTAAAATTCCATTTCTGATTACCTGAAAAACTATTACTACACAAAAAGCAGATAAATGTATTCATTTCATTGCATTTATTCATATTTATTGATTTTATTTCTAAATTCAACTATTCAATCCGGCAGGTGTATACGTTTCTCAGTGTGCAGGTGTACTTAAGTAGGACCGCACAAATCATATGTGGAATGCTTATTGAAGAATTGGAAAACATAATGGAAACCGAACATTTGCGTAAAAATATATTTATATAGGTGATTGGCCGTTGTTTGACACTTTTCGTTGCCAAATATTGACTTAAAACACTTTTCCCGCCAAAAGTCAAACAACAAATGTCGTAATATTTAAATGTATGTGTCAAATAAAATGATTGTAAACAAACAAAGAGAAAATAATATCGATATTATTTGTTATATTCAGATTCTAAATAGCATTATTTATGCTGTATTCAGAATCTAAATAGCATTATCCGTAGCTTATGTTGGATGGCCAACCGGAACTTCTCGGTCTTTTTTGTTATAATATTTATTTGTAGCGGAAATAGTTCCAATTGGTTGGATCATGGATGGTGGTGCTTTTTGATTTCATCAGGGGGCTCAATCTTCCTGGTGGATAGAACTACTTTGAGTCGCGTATAACTACAATTCCGGCAATTTTTTTCAAGAAGAGATTATTTTTTAGTGTAGCGGAAATTGCCAAGTTGTTCCGATTGTCTTCCATGATGGGCAAAACCCATACCATAAAGCAAGCTGTAAAAGGCCCCAAAATAAAGTTAAAATATTCATAAAAGATAAAAATTGACCTAAATGTCAAATAGGAACTATTCTACTATGTTTGTTATATATAATGTTATTTTTACATTGCAGATATGGTGTAGTGGTGATTTGAGTGCACAATAACTCAAAAACATTGAAGTATAGAATGCTAAGAAATTTACAGATCAGGATACTGTACACTGAAGTTCTTTCATACGCCCGTCTAAGACAGGACGTATTATGGTATTCCGTTGTCCGTCCGTCAGACGTTAACACTTAGGACAATAACTCAAAAACGCTTTCACAAACTTTTATGTAACTTTGGTGAAATGGTCATATTTATTGACATAAGTCACTTTCGATTTTTATAAATTACAGATTCTTAGTTTCCATGTTATGAATTTTTTTACTTAAAAAACATAAAGTAACTAAAATCATACATATAAAGTAACAAAAGCAAATGAGCAACTCGGACTCCACTAAAATCTGGGAGTGGTGCATACGGTTTAAATGTCATACACAAAGATGTCGGTATGTAGGCCATTTGCTGTAGTGAGGTGGTAGAATGCTGTAATTACTGTAAGGAAGGAGTAGAAAAGATGAATGCTGTAATTACTGTGGAGAGGTAGAAAGGATAAATTTGTCATTATTGTTGACAGTTGGTAGAAAAATTGAACGCTGTAATTGTATGTACTGTAGAAAGGTGGTAAAAGGATGAGTGATGTAATTACTGGAAGGAAGGAGTAGGAAAGATAAAATCTGTAATTACTTTAGTGAGGTGATAGCAAGGATGAATGCTTTAATTACTGTAGTGAAGTGGTAGAAATGATGAATGCTTTAATTAATGCTTTAATGAATGCTGTAGTAACTGTAATGAAGGAGCAGAACATTTGAATACTGTATACTGTAATAACAGTAGTGAGGTGATGAAAAGGGTTAATCCTGCAATTACTGTAGTGCGATGGCAGAGGATAAGTGCTGCAATTATTGTAGATTGGTGGTAGAAACTACTGTAGTAAGGTGGTAGAAAGGATGAATGCTATAACTACTGTAAGGAAGGAGTAGAAAATATGAATGCTGTTATTACTGTAGAGAGGTTGTAGAAAGGATAAATTTGTAATTATTGTTGAGAAGTGATAGAAAGGATGAATGCTGTAATTTCATGTACTGTAAAAAGGTGTTAGAAGGATGTAAGGAAGGAGTAGAAAAAGATTAATTCTGTAATTACTGTAGTGCGGTGACAGAAATGATGAATGCCTTAATCAATGCTTTAGTGAATGCTGTAGTAACTGTACTGAAGGAGCAGAACATATGAATACTTTTATTACTGTAGAGAGGTGGTAGAAAGAATGAATGCTGTTATAACTTTAGAGAGGTGGTAGAAAGGATGAATGCTTTAATTACTTCAATGGAGGGGTAGAAAATATGAATGTTATTATTACTGTAGTGAGGTGGAAGAAAGAATGAATGCTGTAATTACTGTAGTGAGGTGGTCGAAAGGATCAATGCTTTAATTACTGTAGTGAGGTGGTAGAAAGGATTAATCCTGTAATTACTGTTGTGAGGTGGTCGACAAATTACTGTGGAAAGGCGACAGAAAGTTTGAATGCTGTAGAACGGATAAATGTTGTAACTACTGCGGTGAGGTGGTAGTAAGGATGCATGCTGTAATTACTGTAGAAAAGCTGAAGAAAGATTTAATGTTGTAATTACTCAAGAGAGGCGGTGGAAAGGATAATTGCTCTATTTATTGTAGTGGCGTTCTAGAAAGTGTTGCGATTACTGTAAAAAAAAGATGGTAGAATGGAGGCTGTAATAACTGTAGAAAGGTGTCAAAAGGATGACTGCTGTCATACCTGTGGAAAGATGGTAGGAAGAATGAATGCTGTAATAACTGTGAGGTGGTATTTTGGGTATCGAAAAATTCGGGACCATTACTAGGTTTTTAAAGTTATAATTATAATCTTTAAATTACTGTTTTCCATCAACTTCTCTCCTTTCAAACGTTCAGGATATTCTTACACGAAGCATCTGTGTTTAACCAGATAAAGTTTTAATACAAGTTAGATTTGTCATTGACTATCAATATTCCTAAGCCAGTAAATAGGAAAAAATTCGTTTTTATTAATATAAAATTATGGCATCTAATAATGCAGAACAGCAAGAATGCTTCATTGTAATGCATTGCAGTTTGATTCCTAGATCGTTTAAAGAAACCCATTTAAGGCTTTTTTTTCTTCTAAAAACTCATTTTATTCTACTATTAATTATTGAGAACGTACTGATAAACGGAGCAGTTGCCAAATCTACTGAAAAGTAATAATAATTAAATCACCAAGTTATTATGTAATGAAGGTTGAAGGTTCAACGAAATTTCTCCTACCTTTTGATATGCAGCCAAACGATAAATTTGAATTACCCTGAAAAAAATAAGCAAACATATGCGCTCTTGCTTCAAACCATTTTCTTTTGAAACGAAGTCGTTTATTTCTCATAATTCTTTTTATTCAACGCTATTCACAGCTGCTTTGAAATCTCAAGAGACTCTACAGTATGGATACTGATAGGTCTATATGGTATATGTTGAAGTATTCCATCTGAACCTTTTGAATTATTATTGAGTGAATTTAATGATGGGTTTGTTGTTACTGTCAGGTTTGACCTTACATAAAAATGGGGATGGTTAAGGTCTTATAAAAAGGTTTAACCCCCAGTGAATATTTCATGCGCCTATTCACATTCAGGAGATGTTTGTCATGAATGTGTCTTTGCACGTTTTTAGTTAAATTTTGAAGAATTCTCATCGTTTGCCGTGGATTTTATTACTTTGTTGTTGGGGTTTTCAGGGCTTACTTCTTTACATATGTTGAAGACTTTTTGATGATCTCTGAAAGTATTTACTATTTTGTATTTAGATTATACACTGGCACTTTTGTTACTTTTCGCCATATGCGTTTTTTGTTTATTTATTTCGGTCTAATTTTGTAAGAAAATTCCCCTTTTTATAAATGTGCCAATGCCATTTAGGCAAGAAGATAGTATCGAAATAGGTAAAAAAACATAAAATGTCAAATTCGAATAATTTATTCTAGCATAGAGTTAAATTTGCACATCATCTCAAAAATCTTTACTGGTAAGCAGAAAATATATTTATACAATTGTTAAAACTAGTAATCGACCATTTTATAAGCGAAGGAATGGGGTTATTTTTTTTTCGGAAATTTTATTCCAATTTTATTTTTACTCAGTCATGGACAGAAAAAATATGGTTCAATACTCCCCCCATTACTAAACAATGTGAAATAAATATTATATCTCTGGCTGACGCTGAGAAGAAAATGGCCTTTCCCCTACATATGTACAAAACCAATTTACTTAAGAGTTCTTTTGAATTTTGAAATCCCATGACAATGTAAAACTTGGAAAAAATGAAAAGATTGAAACACAAAAAATATGTTATTTGAAATATTATGAATTGATAATGGGGTATAATGGTACATCAAATTCAAATTGGAGCTGAGGAGTTGTTGTGAACAGGATAACCTCAACTCATGTACATCAATAAAATCTGACAGTCAATTAGATTTTAGTTTTGGTTGAGGACATTGTTTGATATTTTAAGAGAGGGAAAAGTAGTACTTTGATTGAAGTGATGATAAACATTTGCAGAAAACTTCGCGAATATCGCGAAGAACTGCTCTTACTTGGTCTATCTTTATATTTAGTTACCTCTGGAGAGGAAAAGGGGATTGTATGTAATTCATCCAACGTTGTTTCTTGAGAAAACATGTATTGCAATACGGATATCAAACGTGAACTCTCGTAGAAAGGGTCTTAGTGAAAGTTTTCTTTGCTTTCTAAAGAAGTTTTGTTCTCCTTAGGAAGTAATTCGAAAATTTATATGCACTTTAAGTAATAGTAAAAACAAAAATCGAATTGCTTTTTTGAACACCATAAGTTTAGATGTAGTCTTTTTGTCCAAATAAGCTAAACCCTCGAGGTATACTTTGGATACTGAAATAGTAACTTTGGTTAATAATTCAAACTTTTTTAAAGTTAAAATCAACAATTCAGTTTATTTCATTATTTTATTTTTCAAAACATTCGTCATGGAACCAATACAACCTGTCTTCTTATGCGCCAGCTACAAGAAGATGAAATATGAGATCAATGCAAAGCAATTATCAACATTTGAGATATATTTTCATAGCCGTTTTTACAGGGTTGTACCAACAATCAGCACGTTTCATTATTCCTCATTCTTTTAATTTCCAAATACTTACCACTCATAAAACCAGTCGTTAACTCCGCAAAGATGAGAAGTGTTTTGTTTCTTTCTGTATTTAAATTGAAGTGAAGAGGAAAAATCTGTGACGGTTTTTGGGAATTTGTCATATGTGAAACTGACATTCCGTACTATTTTGTTACAAATCAATTTGAGAAAATTAAGCCAATTGCACTTACGTCTTTCACATATAAAACCTTGCAAGTCAGTACACGGTAGATCCCTCTTTCTATTACCACCTGATAAATAAATCAACAAGCATTCTTGTCCAGCAGGAAATCCTTGGAATGTATCCCAGTCCAGCACGTTACGGGATATAACACCATTAGTTGAGTCCCATGTAAACTCTCCATTCAAATCTCGATCCCTTCCTCCTATCCACAAACCTTAAATCAGAAAGACAAAAACATATAAATGTAATTAAAAAATACGATAACCATTTTTAAATGATAAATTTACAGATAAGTTCATCCTTTGATCGAATGAATTATTCTCGATCTTATTTCTTTAAAAAATTAAGATATACATTCTTTATTGTTTTTTTTCCCTAACGAAGTTCGAAAATATATTATATTCTTTATTTCTTAAATGAACCCTTAAATCAGGCGATCTGTACTGAACTGAAAAAGGAAATAGCAATAATCCTACCCGAAGTTTTCAAACCAAAGATAACCTGGGCTTGTGTTTTCAGGTAATCGTTTTCCGCAACTGTTTCTACCTCCGCTAACCTTCCACCTATAGACTGACAAAAAGTCTGGAACAAAATAAAGTAAGATAATAATTGTAACACTAGAGTAGAAAACAGGATGGAGATTGATAATGTAACTACTAAGCGATTTTTTTTCACCATTTATTTATGTTAAGTAACCGATCGCGACTACAGGATAAAAAGCGACGTAAGAAAAAAGTATCTTTTCTAATAATAGACGAAGTAACTCTCAACCTTTAGCCCTAACCACAAAGCATAACAATTAGGGATATATGCCTGATAAAGCATTACCTGTGCATCGCCCCATGTCTTGGGATTACTGTCACTGAAAATATAACAGGAGTTTCCGTTTGAAGACCAACCTGGTTCAGTCACAGGACACACTGAAATAATTGGCATATAACATAAACAACAACCATGAAAATAAATAACTTTAACAGTATTACTGAGTTTGAGAGTGACAAGACGATGCATTTCTTAATAATTTTACGTACGTAGCAGGGCTTACAACATGTTGATGATTCTCCTATACCTGCTGTCAACATTTTTAAGTACTAATCAAAAACTATTGTACAAGAACTCATTTTATGATATATTTCTTAATTTTCAACATGGACTTTAAACTGATAATCACTGTGATACTATTTCTCTAAAGTACTCCCTACTGCATTTCTTGGCTGCAAAAGTCTGAAATTTTGTATTGTCTTTAAATTATTTTGTATATGGTAACATCCTGTGTTCAAAGATATATTATTGCTAACATGAACACTGCATGCAAACCATTTAGTAGGGTTACTCCTAGCAACAACTTTCCTTAAATTGGTCTACATGTAATACTAAACCTAATCAAAATATGTTAACAGTTTAGATATATTACGTGCACAGGACGGACAGAGGTTTTGATTCATAAATATAGTATATCTTATACTTTGCCGCGCTATTATAATCATCAGACTTTCCCGTGATGAAGCTGCTCTTTTTATATTTGGTTTTATCATAATATTTATTATAATCTTACCTACAAAAATTATAGAAAAGATATATTTCACTTGCATTGACACCGATCGACACCAATCTGTACCTTATTAGGAGATAGAGTAACCAAGGGAATCAAGATTGCAGCGGAAATCAAAAGAATGTAATCAAGGGACAAAGCCCTGATAGGAAAAACAGAAACACCCAACAAAGAACATACAATAGCCAAAATACAAATCAACAAAAGTAAAGCAACTCAGACTCCACTAATAACTGGGAGTATGGATCAGGTGAACCGGTGGGGCAAGCGTCCTCTGCTTTTTTCAGAAACACCCACAGAGTTGCTCATAAAAAGTCAAGACCGGGGTAGACAAAAGCAGAAGGAAAACTATAAAACTAGAATATCGTGATATTTTTTCCTAAACTTTATATAATTATGATGAGGATAGTTTGAATGACAAAAACGGCTTTGTAGTGAAAGAACAAACCTTGGGTTGTTCGACAACATACATTTCCATTACAGCACGACTCGGGTAAAACGTTACTAGGCTCACAGTCCTGTGACACTGTACAGGTACCCTGTGCTTCAACACAAATACTGTTGTCTGCAAAATACCCACATCTTTAGTAATCATTATTTAAAAACTTTAATCTATCAGATGAATATTTAAAAGATGCAAGGTAATTTGGTATAATAAAACACAAATTATATGCATATGAACCACAGACATAAATACCAATGATAATAATGTGTCTGTATACTTCATACATAAATCGTGATGACTCATTTAGATTACAACCAAATCAAATCAAAATCATGTTATTTTTTTTAAATTAATTCAATCACGGGGGACATTAAAATCCATCACAACAATACATTACACAATAATACAATATAGAGACATGTGGTATTCATGTTAGCACAATACATGTATCTTTGTATATTAGTAGTCATGAAATGAGATGTCTTACAATCAAGAAAATTAGATTTTTTTAAGTTGAGAGAACGAAGTTGAAGTTTGACCAATGACGAGGAGCAGAATTAAAGCTGTCTTGGATAGTAATAATTGTTTTCTTTTTTTTTCTTTTCTTGTTTAATCAAATGACTTTTGCAACCAAAGCTTTACACATATTCATGCATGGAACATTGACAAGAACAATAAATACTTGTAAGTGCATTTGAATATATATAATTCAGAAAGTTTGAACAATGTTTGCTGTTTGAGTAATCAAGGGAACCAAGGTTATAGCGGTAATCAAAAGAATGTAACCCAGGAACGAAGACCAGACATGGAAAACAGACATACACAACAAAAAGCATGAAGTAACTAAAGTCATACATACAAAATAACAAAAGCAAATGAGCAACTCGGACTCCACTAAAAACTGGGAGCATGGACCAGGTGCACCGGTAGGGCAAGCGTCCTCTGCTTTTCAAGAAACACCCGCCTAGTTGCTCATAAAAAGTCCAGTCCGGGGTAGAGGAAAGGAAAACTATGACACGTTGAACAAATCAGTTTTCATGGCGCAGATGGATACAAAGTACCGATCCACGTTTTCACGACGACGACCATAAAACTTCTGTAGTGAAGACTTCAATCTTGTAGCAAGATAACACTGTTCCAGCAGCTTATTTGTTAAAATTGTAGCGCGATACAAAAAGTCTGCTTAGTTTCGACAAGCTCTGGCATAACGTTTGAGTTGTGATATGAACACTCCATACACAAGTTCTGAAGGGATATTGCCACAGATGAAAGGAAAGTTGACAATTCTGAATGAAAAGTCATCACGTTTGTCGTAAAGTTTGGTCAATAGTTTTCCTTTACCATCGATTTCTAAGTGTAGGTCAAGATATGAGGCTGACTTCACAGTGTCTGTAGTATCTCTTATCTCAAGTTCTTTGAGGTAGATGCGATGTATCAAATCCCCAAAATATGTATACTAGAATTTGGTATGAAAACATGTTCGTTTATCACGACGAGGCCGGAAAAAAGAAATACTGTCTTTAAGATGTCGCAATCGTATTATATCAGTCAAACCTTGATTTTTACATCTTTCCCCGGTACATCCGATTGGACAGGTACATAATGGAAATCCCTGTGTGGTTACACTACATGAACCAGTGTTGCAATCGAAGTCAATACAGGGACTTACTGTAATTATGGTAGAAAACAATTCATAAATAATGCCCCAAAAAATGTTTAAAAAAATTCATAGTTGCTGTTGAATATGAATTGTATACTTAGTTTATTTTTTTTGATTTCATCGATTGCGCAAGTTAGCGTATAGAGATTGGTATTTCAATCGACATGAATATTCCTAAAGCACCCTCTTATGGTAATCATATTTCACAACTGGGTCCGTTTTGCTGTTACTTGAAATGAAGTGCAAGATATTAATGAATCCAATAAATTCCTTACAAAAAAGTTTTTGCACCAGGGGTATCGACATCACATACATCTAAAAAGACCAAGTTTTTTCACCGTTACAAAACTTTGATACAAAAATATGATAGCACTTGCGGGTTCTTAATTAAAATGGTATTGCTCATCGAATTTTTTACGGAAAAATAATATATAAAGCACATTCTTTCGACAAATCCGACTGCCCTTAATAGATTTATTAGTAAAGGATATGATTTTTAAACTATAGTCTATTTTTTAAGCCTTGTTTTTACTAATAGAGATATTCGACCCCTCATTCCAACCCTGCGTAAAAAAATAAGTCATTTTGGAAGTATTGCGCTACATTTGGCACTTGATTTTATTACTTTTGCTATCGGGGTCTTTCAGAGCTTACTTGAATTTGTTTTTGTTTGTGATCTAAGAATTTACTATTTTCATAAAGGATTTGTTGCGTTTCACCATACCTGTTCCTTTTTCTACTGATTTTTATAAAGGATTTATTACATTTCACCATATCTGTTTCTTTTTCTATTGGCGTTATTACTCCTTATCATGTAGTAAATGATTATTTCTAATGATGATAGTTTTGATGGTATTGTCATTTATAATATGCTTTGGACTAGCTTTCAGTAACTGTGAGCGTTCTTTAAGTGGATATCTCATTTGTGTATATGATTTATGTTGAGGTATTCCATGGAGAAAATTGGATGTATCATTGAATAAATCTTCTGGTGTGCTTGTTTGTTGTTGCAGTTCATTTTTTACCTTACATTAAAGATTAAAGGGGATTGTTAAGGCCTTAAAACTAGTTAAACCCCACCTCAGATATTATGCGCCTATCCACATTCAAAATATGTTGGTCATTGATGTTTCTTTGTGTCGTTATATTACCAGTGCTTGTTTAAAGGTGTGTTTACATTTAATGAAGACATTTTGGTGATCTCTTTACATTTGACTGAGCCATGAACTTACTCTGGCATCGTTTGCCAGACCATTGTCCCACACATCGGCACCTTAATGTGGGGCGTCTATGACCGTGACCACATTTATTCTCAATAAAACAACTTCCTCCGTTAGTACAATAAGTCCTGCAGAGACCTGGAATTAATAAGAATAATAACTAGTATGATTACACGCTGACAAACTGTGAACTACATTATTTAAATGGGTTAAATGACATACTATTGTCTTCAAATTATATTGTCATTCTTACTTTAACGATTTTATCTGAAAGAGTAATCAAGGAAACCAAGGTTATAGCGGTAATC
The DNA here is from genome assembly GCA_037379345.1 of Perna viridis. Classification (NCBI taxonomy): domain Eukaryota; kingdom Metazoa; phylum Mollusca; class Bivalvia; order Mytilida; family Mytilidae; genus Perna; species Perna viridis. The sequence continues at coordinate 48,048,279 of CM074516.1, read as the reverse complement.
AAAAGAACAGGGACAAAGACCCGACATTGAAAACAGACATACACAACAAAGAACATACAGTAACTAAAATCATACATACAAAATAACAAAAGCAAATGAGCAACTCGGACTCCACTAAAAATTGGAGTGTGGACCAGGTGCACCGGTAGGGTAAGCGTCCTCTCCTTTTCTAGAAACACCCGCCGAAAAACAAATTCGTTTAGAAGGAAGCCTAGTGCATTCAAATTTATAATTCAATCGGTGCGAAAGTCGTTTTCGGGTTAATTCTCTGACAACTGAACTTTCGTAAACCTCTCGAAATACCTTCCTCAAATATATCCTCCAGTCAGGGAATTGGCAGTAAAAACCTTCTACTTTATAGGATTTTGATAGGTCGTCAGCCTGCTGAAGGTCATGATTGGTGAATGATTGGTGCATGATTGGTTCATGATTGGTGAATGATTGGTGAATGATTGGTTCATGATTGGTGAATGATTGGTGAATTGCTTTTTAAAACAGGATCTATATTAAATAGACGCGGATATTGTTGAACAGGATTTTTTGAACGGTTGTGGTCAATATTATCTTCACAATGAAAACACAATGAAGGAGAATACTGTTTTTCAGATTCCAGTAATGTTTCAAAGCGATTTTTTTTACATTCTGTTTCCTTAGCTAATGACTGATAGTTTTTATTTAAAAAAAAAAGGAATACACAAACCTACCTTTTTTTATATATTGTGAATTCACAGAACTTCCAATCATCGCTAAAACCAAAGATAAGTACCACAACATCATCGTTATTATAATTGTAAATTAATAGCAAGTAATGGTTGCAACTGTGAAATAAAAGCAAACAATACTTTACAGTTGTACAGTGAAGAATCACAGAATCTTTTATTTAGTTTGAAATCTTGTTTTCTTTAATTTTATCGACACCACATGTTGTGTTTTCTAATATGAAATATCAGTATTGATTCTTATAAGTAGCACTTCGGAAAAATAAATAATTCGCAATAATACCTTACTAAATGTTTGGTATTTTTTTTCATCAATAGCAACAAGAAACAACTGTAATGTGTCATGCATTAAATGAATGTATACTCTATTCATTTAAGAGAACCAAAGAAAGATGTGTGAAGCAGGTTCAAAACGGGAGAGGAATCTAATATTACTTAGTACACCGTGTTTAAAGGTTGGTGTAACCATGGTACCCAGTCCATTTGTAGCCCACTGGGATAGATATTCATCATAAAGTTTATATTAGTATGTTTCTTTATATTGGGTAGTAGTCTTGATTCTATTTTGGACATTGATTGGAACTTTGAATAGCTTTATCTCCGACACAGATGAGGACGTGGTAAGAGTAGAAAGGATAAATAATGCAGTTTCGACGTGACGATGTGTTGACAATATTAGCATTTAAGAAAACTACGACAGTGATGAAAGCAGATCAGGAACGCATGCTAAATATCATTACTTGCAGTTAAGTGGAAGTGTTCAAAAAGTATTAAACATAGATTATTGTAGAGACAATATGAAAGAAAAGATGAACGATAAATATAACTGTAATTGCGATGAACGTAGCCAGAATAAATAAATTAACTCTAAATTGATATTAGCTGAATTCATTCAGTCTTTATCCTGTGGTAAATTATACTCCATGATACCACTTTATTATTTCCTCATTAGTCCATACCTTATAAAACTTATTCATATTATAAATTCTTTTTAATTTATCGCTTCAATTTATTTCATGGGACTTCGATATTAGTTCACTACTCATTATATATAGCTACAGTAAATACATTACTTTTTCATTCCTTTTCCACACTTAACTGCAGTTATCTTCCCAGTGTTTCCTAATATCTCCTTATATCATGTTTTTAATTAAGAGCCAATTAATAGATTTGTTTCGTTAGATCTCAACTGTTTATCCATATATTTTTTTCACACGTGTGTATTATGCCATTTCCGTAAATTTTCGATCATTTCCGCATTATTTACTTCATATACATCATGATACTTTGTTGAATTAAACGATATCGCCCAAGTGTGAATTGTCGTTTTTTTATGAGTCCCTTGTGTGACTCGTGTTGGGAAGTTGCATTATTGATTTAGACTAAATTATTTGATTAGACCAACTTGAAATGTGACGGATGCCGTATGCCTACCCTACCGGAGCACCTGATATCACTTCCGGTTTTTTGGGAGTTTATATGGCTAGTGCTTAAGTTTTATTGTTGTTGTTATTATTATTATTATTATCATTATTTATTTATTTATTTTTTGTTATATCTTTTTATCTTAATCTACAGTTTTATATTCATGTAATTTAATTTTGACGTATTTGAATTGTCATATTGTTGACGTTTCAATATTGTTAGCTGATATTCAGATGAAATTCCCGTTTACATGGAGATTTACATATACATATCCTTAAATATTAATCATTTTTGTACTTACAAATGTTTCAAAAATGTCAAAATCCACAATAAAGAAGCACTTAGTTACACTTTAAATGTTTCCTGTATTTGGTATGTAACCTTTATCATGAATGTTAGTTGTATTATTGATAAATAAAAATAAAGTGAAATTCATAATAATTAGTTTATATATAATTGTTTTGAGAAGATTAATTTTAAAAATAACCGAATAAAGTCATTCTTTTACAAATTTCTTATGTAATTTCTAATTTTAGTTGTTCGACAAAAATGTTTTCAGTCATAGTAAAAAGCATAATCTATCGATTAGTATTTTTGTATCTAGTCTGGTATTTTCATATGAAATCCAATAAAACAAATTTCAAAATCCCACAAAAAAATTAAAAAGGACAACTTTTTAGAGTGTGGTACCCTTTGGTCCCTTATACTTCGGAAAAATCAGGCAGGGTTTTCATGCAGCATCTAATAAAACAATCATTTAAAAATCTTACCATAATAAAAAGAAAACAATTATTAAGGCGTCCCCTTAGGTCCCTTATAAACTCTGAAATCTAAAGGCAAAGAATCTAATAAACAATCAAAATCACACCACAAATTTACAAGATTTTGTCAATAAATCAAACTTGTATCTGGCCCCTTATTCTTACTTGACTCAAGTCACAACCCCCTCCCCCCAAAAAAGTCAATCCCTGTCTTCATTTTGTGGTATTGAGGTGTGGCACATTGTAATACAATTTCAAAAAGATTCATTCACTAATAGTAAAGTTATTGTATGGACATCAGGAAAATGCATGTTTCTGCCCCCTTCCCATTTTGGCTCCTAATTTCTGAAAAGTTCGTCTTTTGCCAAACAAAAAAAATCCAAGTTTGACATTTGTGGTATAGAACATTTTGGAACAATACCATCGACAATCCTATACTTAATTGGAGTTATACTAGTTAAATGTTCATGCTTGTTTTAGGCTCCTTATTCTGATCGACGACCTCAAACTGACGTTATGTCCTTCATGTTCACCGGACTTGACATTGAATGGGCAGCACGAGGCAGGAATGCTCCCTGTTTCTCATTAAAATGCAGTGTTTTAATGGGATTCGCGCTGTTCTTTTTTGTGTGTACTTTTTCTAATTCTTTTTATTGTACGATTTTTTGTTTGTTACCACACGTTGTTTTGTCCCCAAAGATTCACCTCTGTATTGCCATTTCATTCGTAAAGAAGATGGAATTAATAGACAAAGAAAGACCAGACTGAGTTTTAAGACACGGTAATTTCTCTTGCTGAAGGTTAAGTCTAGTGAAACAGGAAGAACTTCTACGCAAAATATGTATAAAGCCACATATAACATGAAACTGTCATTATTTAGTTATTGATGATGATATACTACCAAATTGATTAGCATTCTATTTGCCTTGCAACCCATTCTGGTGTGAACTAAACACACGTGTTGTACTGATTCAGTGATGCCTCCTCCAATAAAAGTGTGTATGCGTGTGTTCTATACACGTAGCAAACCTCGAATTATAAGCGTTTACTTAGGTTGATGACAATTGTGCCTTTAAAGGACGTCGTACATCAAATGGATCCAATGTGATCATTATGTTTCATGTTTTTTTTTTTTCTTTTCGTTACAAATTGTAAACTTTAAAGTCACCAGGGTAATATGATGTTTGCCTGGACACAGATTGATACAACCGCAGTGGTTAAACCCTGAACAGTTGGTGCAAGTAAAGAGACACCATTCAAGCCTGATACAGCTCTAAATTTTGATTTAGATTAGGTTTTGACACAGGATGAGTGGTCAAAATAAATTTAGTCCCTTTTTAGCCCTTTATTCATAAATGGTTCTAGCCATAACCCAAAAAATCGATTCCAGCCTTCCTTTTGAGGTATAGCACCTAGTGGTAAAATTTCAAAGAAATCTATTAACTTATAGTCGAATTATGGTCTGGGCATCAGGCGGTATGGAATTTCATGGTACACTTTACATTCACAAGGCGATTGAAATATTTCTTTTTATTAGACATTTACTATCCCCTTTAATGTAAGGACAAATATGAACAATAACAACAAACACATACTTAAATTCACTCAATAATAAATCAAATTATTTACATTGAATACTTCAGCTTACTCCATATAGACCTATCAGTATCCAGGCTGTAGAGTCACTTGAGATTTCAATGCAACCATGAATTTTGTTGAAAAAAAAAGAATTATGAGATATAAACGACTTCGTTTCTAAAGAAAATTGTTTGAAGCACGAGCGCATATGTTTGCTTATTTTTTAGGGTAATTTACATTTATCGCTTGGCTGCATATCAAAAGATATGAGCAATTTCGTTGAACCTTCAACCTTCATTACTCAATGACTTGTTCAATATTTTTTTGGTGATTACTTGTAGCTACTCCCTTTAGTGATTTAATTATTATTACTTTTCAGCTGATTGGGCAACTGCTCCGTTTATCGGTGCGTTCTCAATAATTAATAGTAGAATAAAATGAGTTTTAGAAGAAAAAACCTTCAAACGATCTAGGAATCAAACTGCAATGCATTACAATGAAGCATTCTTGCTGTTTTGCATAATTAGATGTTATAATTTCATATTAATGAATACGATTTTTTACGGAACAAATGCTTCGTGTAAATCGTGAACGAACTGTTGAGAGAAGAGAAAACAGTAATTTAAAGATTATAACTTAAACTAGCAATGCTCACTCCCTCAATACCCAAGGCAAGGGAGGGGCCGGTGGAAATGCAGACAGGGCAAATACTTTTTCGGAAAAATATTTAGCAGGGTGATAAGTTGCAAATATGCAAATAAAATAACAGTAAATTATAAAAATCAATATTTTTCAGTTAAAATAACACAATACCATCACAAGTAAGCATTCTGACTAGAGTACATGTATATTTATTATTATGTCAAATGCACATTTACAAAATTTTATTTATTTTATGAATAATACCAATAACAATAATCCAATTATTACTTGTTCATGAATTCTAAAATTATATATCATAAGCAGACAAATAAACGGATGATTAATAAGTAACATTTCGTCATTTGAAAAAGAACGGATATGATATAATGCAATAAATGCAATAAATGCAAACCACCATTACAACCAGTGGTAAATTTTAAACCTTCAGCGGTCACAACAAGACCTTCAACACGAGGATAACCTCATCAAGTAGTGAGTTCTTAAAGGCCCCAAGTAAAAATTGAGTGACAATTTAAGATCTATTTTTATATTGTCTTTGTAATTGACAATTAGCGGGGCTGCACGTTTATTTTTAATAATGTGAAAGGGGGTATGAATTTTTTGTATATTTATGACAGCGTGGCAAAAAGATTTCCTAAAAGCTTTTGATTGCTGTACACCGGCCCCTCCCTCAGATAAATATTGCACAGTTCCCAAACTACCAAGTCACTACAGTAATTACAGCTCCAATTCATCCTTCTACCACCTCACTACAGTAATTACACCACTCACCCTTTCTACCACTTCACTACAGTAGTAACAGCATTCATCTTTTCTACTCCTTCATTACAGTAGTAAAGCATTCATCCTTCCTACCAGCTCTCTACAGTAATTACAGCATTCATCCCTTCTAAAGCCTCACTACAGTAATTACAGCATTCACTTTTTCTACTCCTTCATTTGTTACTACAGCATTCATCCTTTAAAACAAGTCTTGACACTCCTGTTTCTGAATCTACATCATCATATTGCAGACTTGTTGCCATCATTTTGGATATTGGTTTCCACAAACTCTTTAAACCAGTTTGTATAAAAAGTTAAAATCAAGAATGAGTAATCAAGGAAATCAAGGTTATAGGCTAAAAACCACTAATTCCACTTCCCATAGGCTTCTATGCTAATTTCACAATATTCAATGGCTTCTCTGGACTTTACCTTAACTTTAACCTGCAGAGGACTATATATCAGCATGATTCTACATATGTCAGCTCACAATCCTCAGAATGGCATGTGGGGTTAGCAGACTTGCAGTGCAGTACTGGTCACCGGAAGTGAAGGGTCTATAAATAGCATGGGAAATCCCAGTGTTTTCACAAGATAGGGGTATATTTAAAAATCATTATGGAGATTAGGCTTCACATCACAAGAAGCAAAATGCACCTATAAAATGTACAGAAATGTTTTTCCTTTCAGAAACTGTTTAAATTTTTTAAATAAGATGAGAACTTTTTTCACAGCACTATGAGGAACAGGGGTAATTTCTGCGTAGGACTATTTTTGCGTACGTTCCAAATGCTCATTGGTTGAATTGGTGGTCTGTAACCTGTAGCGGTACGAAAAACGACCATTTCTTCCACTACCGTTTGTCAACAAAGGTAAAGATGCACTTAATTTGGCTAACATCCTCCATCATAAAATCTAACCTACAAAATTCCCTCATATTTAATGGACAAATCATTACCGATTATTTCATATTCCTATATATACTTCACCTATTGCATCCTTTATTTTCAATTATAAAAGGCTATTGCAGAACCTCAAGATTGAGAACTTCAAGGCTAAACCATCTGACTGTTCTTGCAAAAACTCTCAATATCTCTGTGCAAGATACTTTCTAAAGGTCCCAAGTACCGTGAACCGTGCACCTGGTCCATGCTCCCAGTTTTTAGTGGAGTTCTAGTTGCTCATTTACTTTTGTTACTCTGTATGTATTATTTTAGTTGCTTTATGTTCTTTGTTCCATGTCTGGTCTTAATTTCTGGAGTACATTCTCAAGAATGAAGAATCCATATAAACAACGCTACATAGCTAAATCTGCAAAATGTACCACCAAACCTCTTTCAAAACTTGTATACTCACAGCTGTCAAAGAGTGTCTCCAGCCCTACCAAAACACTTGTTACTCCAGTAGTGGTATTAATTCAATGTGGATCCTGAAAAATTCAAAAGATCCTCTGGAGACCCTCAATTAGAGATTTGTATCAGAATACAAAAGCATTAAAACCTATGTTTGTTCATCTCTTTATACTTCTGTCCCCCTTACTTAGTTACAATCCTGACTCAAAAACATTATACATCGTTGTTTTTCGAAAACAAAAAAAGGATGGTACACCTGGATACAAATATATAGTTCTTGTTAGATTTTCCTCTTACTTTATATTGATTCCTCATCATCTTCCAAATATACAGATGTTTTCAAAAATGCTGGAAATTTTGATCGACATATTTGTGGGGTGGACGCGTTTCTCAACAAACGGTCGGCATTCCAATGGGAACAAATTGTGCTCCTCTACTCGCTAACCTATTTCTTTACTCTTACGAGGCCAACTTTATAGCTGATCAGATTCGAAAGGAAGAACATCGTTTAGCTAGATCCTTTAGTCTTAGTTTCCACTATGTAGATGACATATTATCGTTAAACTTTCCTAGTTTTTGGGATTTGATACATCACATCTACCCCAAAGAACTTAAGATAAGGGATACTACAAACACTGTGAAGTCAGCCTCATATCTTGACCTACACTAAGAGATCAATGGTAAAGAAAACTATTGAACAAACTTTACGATAAACGTGATGACTTTTCATTCAGAATTGTCAACTTTCCTTTCATCTGTGCCAACATCCCTTCAGCACCTGCATATGGAGTTTTCATATCACAACTCAAACGTTATGCCAGAGCTTGCCGTAATTACGCAGACTTTTTGTATCTCCCAGGCTTCTTACAATCAGGCTTCTAGAACAGGGTTATGTTGCTGCAAGATTGAAATCATCACTACAGAAGTTTTATGGTCATCATGATGAACTCATGGATCGTTATGGTGTATTCACCTGCACCAAGAAAACTGATTTGTTCAACGTGTCATAGTTTTATTTTCCTCTTTCATCTGCCCCAAATTTGACATTTTATGAGCAGCTCTGCGGGTGTTTCTAGAAAAGCAGAGGACGCTTATTCTACTGATGGACCTGGTCCATTCTCCTAGGTTTTAGTGGAGTCCGAGTTGCTAATTTACTTTTGTTACTTAGTATTCTTTATTCTTTGTTGTGTTCGTCTGTTTTCCATGTCTGGTCTTCTCCCTGGATTACATTCTTTTGACTTACGCTAGAATCTTGGTCCCTTGATTACTCTTACATGGTTCTAGACACAATCCCCAAATTCAATCCCCATCTTCCTTTCATGGTAATGCAGTTTGTGGTATAATTACATAAAGATCAATACACTTACACTCAAATTGTCCATCTGGAAACCAAATTGTTTACAAAAGGCAAACATGATGACAGCACCATACCAATGTAACTCAAATATTTTGAAATTGTATAAAAATTGACTAATGATTTTTTGGTTTAATTAGCCAGTGCTACTTATTACATAAAAACTATTTGTTATTTAGATAAAACTTAGCCGGTATAAGTTAAAGTAGATATAAATATGATCTTGACTTGATGGTTATAAATATTTATTAGGGTTTAACTGAGATTTTATTTCCCTCAGACAGTACAGGACTGCAAAAAAGAGGCAGACATTACAATATATACAAGTGATGGTGATAAAAAAATAATATACATGCACATACAATACTGAATAGTATATAAATACATGATTTTAAAGTACACAAGGTATACTGATACAATTTAGAACAAAAAATATAAGACCACGTGACACAAATCAATATGGGACAAAGGAAACCTGGTTAACAATCAGATCACATGGGTATAGTTATAAATAATTATATTTTGTTAATGGAATATTGAATTGTTCCTATAAATCAAATTAACTTTGGATAATTTATAAGGTATGTAGTTACTGGTATTATAAGAAAATCTTAATATGTTTTAGAAAAATAGCCAAAGTGTTATATACTTGAACATTACAGAGTCGTAGTTACCCATATAATTTATATTCACATGAATGTTCTGCATAAAAATGAGGGATAGAACAAAGTTGGCTTACTTGCTCATGTTTGCATTTACAAATATAATGAAACTCATTGCCAATTTGTCCATCGTCACATAAGTGACATATATGTTCTCAGACTGAAAATAGGGATAGGAAAGTAATTTATTTCTTAATTTAAAAATTCTATTCTTTAATGGCAATAATGGCATGACATCTTGGAGAGGTTACAGGGTCAAACATCTCTACCAATAAAACATCCTTAGTACATTCCTGAAATTAAAAGAATACATTTGTGAGTATTCCTGATTTTCTTTAACATGCTCATCAATTCTTTAACTGATACTGGTACCCTCTATGAATTATACAAGCTACCATGTATTTATAGTTTACCAGTAAGATCAACAACAAGAATAACTACCGGTACATGTATTTAGTTTATGACATAACAAGGGCATGACTTAATAAATAACCAAATCCTTTTAGAATGTTTGTTCTGATTAGACAAGTAATACTGTATTAATATAATACAGAATTAAGACCAATGGTAATGCAGCATAGCCCCCTGTTTGTTTTTAACATACTCATCTACTGCAATGGGAAGAGATTTCTATCCAGAAAAAAATATTAACGTCTCAACAGATGAGCCCAGCCTGCTTAACCAGATCTGTAGAAGAAAAAGATTGACTGTAATGTACCGTGGGAACATACCCACCTGGTCCAAAATATAGTGCTATCTTTTTAGTGAAAAAAAAAACACTTTATGCAGGTATAGGTTTCTACACATTAAGATTACTGCCATCATTACTGTTACATACTCACCTGTTCCAGTAGGAAAAGGTGTCTATCCAGTAGAAATAAAAATCACTGCTTCAATACAAGGGGCCATTACTGTATTATACTCACCTTTTCCAGCACGTGAAGGACCTATCCATCCAGATTACTGCCTCAATACAAAGGAACATTACTGTATCATACTCACCTGTTCAAGCAGGTAGAGGTATCTATCTAGTAAGATTACTGCTTCAATGACTTTTTATGAGCAACTCGGCATGTGTTTCTAGAAAAGCAGAGGATGCTTACCTTACCAGTGCACCTGGTCCATGCTCCCAGTTTTTAGTTGAGTCAGATTTGCTCTTTTGTTACTTTGTATGTATTATTTTAGTTACTTAATGTTCTTTGTCGTGTATGTCTGTTTTCCATGCTTGGTATTTGTCCCTGGATTGCTCTTTTTTGGATTTCCGCTCGAACCTTGGTTCCCTTGATTACTCTTTCAATACATTACTGTATCATACCCACCTGTTCCAGTAGGTAGAGGTATCTATCCAGTAAGATTACTGCTTCAATACAAGGGGCCAGCATTGACTTAATCTGTAGAAACATGGCAAGTCTCTTCTCATCTCTGCTGTATCTATTAACATAATCTGATACCAGCTCTGGAGTTATCTGTGTAACAAGAATATTCATTACAATGCACTGTTAGTGTATCTTCTACATTTATTGTTAAGTAACTGTCTTTGTAAGAATCATGCAAAATCTGAAAAATGTGATACACCCCAAAAAAGGCTACATATTTTTATTTTTGTAATTAAGTTGTTTTATAGGTCTATACTATGAAATGTGTAATTATTCATTCATCATTCAAATCTGCCTGCTCTTAGGAGATAATATTGAAAATCCAATAGATTCTATTGTATTCGAGTGTCATTTACAGAGTTATCTCCCTTAATTTTGAATTCTACAGTGTATTCTATACAATTTTTATCTCCTATGAGCATGGGTTATATGAAAAACCAAATGTTACTTTCTGTTTACTAAAGAATTTTAAACAAAATATCAAAAATAAAATATGTAGGCTTTCCAACCATGTATCACATTTTGCATGATTCTTAGCTGGAATGCTACTTAAGTACTTCTACAATAATAAAGAAACTCACACCATTATTTGTCACACTTGATTCTTAGAAAATAAAATCACAATTGCAAAAGTGAATGTAGCAATGGTTTCTCTATCAACATAAGGTCACCCCTCTGCCTTCTTTTAAAAACAATGCCCCTCACCCTATTTCATAGCATACATCCAAACCTCATGTCAATTGTTTTCACGTGTTACTTTGAATATTTGTGTCTCTCCAACAAATTAAAAATATCAATATACCTAGCATATAGCAGGAACAAAAATTCTCAAAAGAATTTCATGTAAGCCTTGGTAACAGTAAATTCACAACAATGCCAGCTTGGATTCAAACCAGGGACACAAGAAATGAAAACTGATACTCTATCAACAACTAGATATATCTGTTACCATGCCTACAATCAGCACTCACCATATCTGAAGTAGGTTTGAGTATCTATCTGTTACTATCATCATTCAGTACTCACAATATCAGAAAGAAGTTTGAGTATCTACTGTGAAAGTACAATTGTTCAAAGGGTACCAATTTTCATGGCCCCATGCAGGTTCTGGGTGTCAAAAGAATAGGTCTGCAGCAGCACTAAGCTTGTCGTAAAAGGCAACTAAATAGTGCTAAGAAACCTAGCCAGGGGCTAGGCGCTCTGCCCACAGAGCAACTGGGCTGTGTGTCCCAGGTGGTGAAATGAGGTACCCCTGGCGTGTTACATGCTAGGGTTGTCAGGCTATAATATGGAAAACCTGACCACAAACCATAGTGGTGCACCATGTTGGGAAAGATGCCACATTTCTCGTACGTTAAAGAACCCTGCCATGGTATTCGATAGGAGTACCACAGGAGGCTAAATTGCCCAACTCTACCCATCCCTCCCGTTTATCTCGTGGCAATCAAAATTTGTCAACCTTATTATCCTTGTGTCCCATCCCTTTTTTCATTTCATCATCATCATTTCATGTTAATTTTTATCATCCCTTTCATGCTCATTGCCTGAATATAGCTGAAATACTGCTGCTCGGGCGTTAAACCCCAACAATCAATCAATCAGTCAACTAATTTTCATGTTCTAAGTGGGTAGGCCAAACAATGAAATCTGGTCCCTAACAATAGGATATTTATATTGATGTGTATACTGAAAACCAAAAAACCATGAATTCAAGAATCCATGAACATGTGTTTCTTACCTTATCCATGAAAATTGGTATCCACAAATTAAAGTACTGTCACAGTAACTCTTACCATACTTACAATCATCACTCACAATATCAGAAGGAAGTTTGAGTATCTATCTGTTACCATGACTACAATCATCACTCATAATATCAAAAGGAAGTTTGAAAATCTATCTGTTACCATGCCTATGATCATCACTCAGTACTCACCATATCAAAAGGAAATTTGAGTACCAGTATCTACCTGTTACCATGCCTATGACCATCACTCAGTACTCACCATATCAGAAGGAAGTTTGAGTACCAGTATCTACCTGTTACCTTGCCTATAATCATCACTCAGTACTCACCATATCAGAAGGAAGTTTGAGTTTATTCATTGCTGTTGTAACATACTGATGCATATCAGAACATTTCTGATCAAGTTTTCGCAGGCCTTTCCAATTCTCATCCACATATCCCAGGGTATCATACAATATCTTCTGTAGTAAACTTCGAGGAAAGGATTTAGCTTTCAGCTGTAAAGAGAAGTATTGGATAAGTTTTTCTACTGGTATTATTACTTTGTAGAACAACTGAAACCCCTCCCTCCTTACTTCAGTGGCCTATCAAACTCTTGCATGAATAGTGACTACCAATTTTGTTTCATGATTTGATTTCAATCAAAACAGCTCATAGTCCAGGGATTAAAATTCAAGTTTTCAGGAATTTATTAAATAAACTGTAGCCTCTGGCCTGCTTCAAAAGTTAATGATTCAAATGGACTGCAAAATGACTGCAGAAGTACTAAGGGCAAGTATAGATATACTATTTTCATCTCTGGCAACATTCCTTCAGCATCATTGCATGGAGTTTTCATATCACAACTCATCCATCATTCCAAAGCTTACCAAAAATATGCAGACTTTTTGTATTGTGCTAGACTTCTTACAATTACGCTTCTGGAATAGGGTTTTGTTGCTACAAGATAAAATCATCACTACTTAAGTCTTATGGTCATCAACTTGTGGATCATTACGGTGTATCCATCTGCACCATGAGAACGGATTGTTCACTATGTCATAGTTTTCCTTTCCTCTCTTGTCTACCTTGGACAAGACATTTTATGAGCAACTGGGCAGGTGTTTCTAGAAAAGTGCTCTACTGGTGCACCTGCTCTATGCTCCCAGTTCTTAGTGGTGTCATGTGTTATATTCTTAGTTTTGATTGTGTCTGTTTCCCCTGTCTAGAATTTATCCTTGGAATATATTCTTTAAATTTCTGTTAGAATCTCAGTTCTCTTAATTACTCTTTAAAAATATTTGACAAAGGGAAAGAATTTGACCAGAATCAAAGTGGCCCCTTGTTCATAAATGGTTCCAGGTTTCCTTTGGTGGAATGACACCAACACCAACCAATAACAACTACACCAACAACTACAGCATGTTAACATTATATGACTATGATTGTTTTGTTGTGGTATAAAAACCAGTATATTACTTACTTCAGCTAAAAATAATATAGTTATAGATATAAAACAAGGAGTTTGACCACTGAAGTCTACAAGCACCTTTCTTTTTAAAATATGAGAGGAATGACTCAAATAACTATTTTACAAATTATGGGATCATAATACTATCTTTAAGTGTGACACAATGAACACAAATGTCATACAGCCTTTTGTATAAGGAATAACATGCTTTATATGGAAATATTGATAGAGCAACATGAGTTCTAAATGCTGAAAAGAGCTTTAAAATTGAATACAAATAACCCTTTCTGTTATCAATGAGTATTGTGTTACTATGCCCATTGCAAACTAAATCTACATAAAGTTTTTTTTTTTCAAATTAATCAAATTGCCTAGCTTTCAAGAGGTTAACATGGGAGACCTGGCAAAATTTTGAAAGATCAAAATGCTGCCAGATCAGTTCCAAAATGTGTGAGTCTCACACAAATTCTGTGATACTTGACTGGCCACTAAATGTTCTTAGGAATTAAAATGTTGTGTACAGTAAGTTTTTTTTCAACATTTTTTCCAACATTTTCTTTTTCATGTCTTTGGGTTTTATGCTTCTTTTTGTAAGTCTCTTAACATACAAACTGTAGCAATGATGCATCTATATAAGTTAACTGTATCCAAAGTAATAAAACATATCAGCCTTGGTTACCTAGGAAACAAGGTATCAGTTGAAAGGGTTTCCACTTACACTCAGCTGCCACACAAACAAAATTTGAAAAACATGTTGAATAACATTTATCGATGTGTTTAAAATCTCTGAGTATCTTATACTACATATATTTACATAAGAGATTATAGAGCATTGAGTATTATTGTTTTCTATTTACAATCAAATAAGAAATTATACAATAAAACCTACAGGAAATCCACTCCAACATGTGTCTTAAATGCAAGAGATTCAAAGCAGATAAGTCATCCAATCAATATTATTCTTAAAAAAAATAGTCAGCCATCTGAGTTATTTTTTAAATGAAGTAAGTAACCAAAACACTTCTAAATTAAGTTAAAGAATATTCATTGTTTAACATATAGTGAACATGAAAAAAAGTTAGTAACTGATACAGTGGATTTTGGTTATCTGAGTTTTTTACAATTAAATGAGTCAGCTGTAGTCTGAAAGGTTATAAAACAACACCTTGTTTACTTGTTTACAAGCGTGAAATCTAATTTACTGAAAGGGGTACATACAGTCAAGTTATAATCTACTAACCTCAGTAAGTGAATCTGAGAGGCAAAGTTTCTTGCATGTCTACCCAATCCTATTTACTAACCTTAGTAACTGACTGATGCAAAGTCTGAGAGGCAAAGTTTCTTGCATGTCTACCCAATCCTATTTACTAACCTCAGTAACTGACTGATGCAATGTCTGCAAAGTTTCTTGCATGTCTACCCAATCCTATCTACTAACCTCAGTAACTGACTGATACAAAGTCTGAGAGGTAGTTTCTTGCATGCCTACCCAATCCTATTTACTAACCTCAGTAACTGACTGATACAAAGTCTGAGAGGCAAAGTTTCTTGCATGTCTACCCAATCCTACTTTCTTTTTCCTTAGAAATGAGCTCATTGGGAAACCTGGTGTTTTATTACCATCTTCTATAACAAAAATCTGATAACATGTACACAAAGACATGAAAGTCAAGGAATGTATATCGATAACTATTTTCAAAAAGCATGCATCATGCACCTATATGTAAATATAAAAGCAGTACGTAACTTTTACTTTGGTATGCAGTTTGAATCTAAAAAATGTTTCTGAAGACTGGGTAGTGACATGTATTTTTTTTCAAATATTACACAGCAATTTCCCGGGTACAAATGAATTGAGCTAAAACTAGGCTAGATAAAAAATTGTGGTTGGAATTGTGCAAGCTGATAACATATAAGATCAAATTAGGACACAAATTTTACTACACGAATGTAAAGGATTGTTGTTAGAAAAAGTAGAATTTTTAATACAGTTTGTATTTCTTGTACAATGTAAACTGCTTCATCAATAATAGATGTACATTTCCCTGCACCCAGGTTTATTACACATATAAAACTTAATTGTACCTCTTCTACTTTGTATCGCGCTAGAACTCTAACAAATAGGCTTCTGGATCAGGGTTATGTTGCTACAAGATTGAAGTCATCACTGCAGAAGTTTTATGGTCGTCATCATGAACTCGTGGATCGTTATGGTGTATCCATCAACACCATGAAAACTGATTTATTCAACGGGTCATAGTTTTCCTTCCCTCGTTTGTCTACCCTGGACTTGACTTTTTATGAGCAACTCCGCGGGTGTTTCTAGAAAAGCAGAGGACGCTTACCCTACCGGTGCACCTGGTCCATGCTCCCAGTTTTTAGTGGAGTCCGAGTTGCTCATTTACTTTTGTTACTTTGTATGTATGATTTTAGTTACTTTATGTTCTTTGTTGTGTATGTCTGTTTTCCATGTCTGGTCTTTGTCCATGGATTACATTCTTTTGATTACCGCTATAACCTTGGTTCCCTTGATTACTCTTTCTATCATATATATCCATAAATTTTGGCTGGTATAATTTATATTGCAGGGATGGATCACTAAATTTATAAAAAGAAAAGTGGGGTTCTGTTCCAGACACTGATAAAAGGTGGATTTGCTCAAATTTTCAACATTCTTAACAGAGAGATTAATCTCCTTTGTTACTAATACAATAGATGAGTCCACTAAGATAAACTTTACCTTGGGCTATTCCAGTTCAACAAGGTCAGAAATTAGGGTCAACTTGATTTGAAAAATAATTCCAGTTAAAGGGTTTTCTAAGCCCTTAAACTTTCTACCTGGATTTACATTAACTTAGGTGACAGGTAATTCATCTTCAATTCTTTAATCAGTGTTTCTTACCATCAGGGAATGGATTCATAACAAATTCTTCTTTCATCAGATGGTAGCAGCATCCTACATAACATAATACTTTAATGTTTGGGTTGTTGACAAACAAACGTTGTATACTGGACCCTAGAGCACCACATGTATGTAAACCAGTTAACATGAGAGTAGCCTCCCCAGAAAAAGCACCTGTCTGCTCTACTATATCCATTACATTCACATCATCATTAACATAAATTGTAAGTGGGTAATATAACTGTCGATGTTTAGCATTACGAGATTTATTACACTTGGCACATACAGAATTACCACTAATAATATCCATGTCTTCCTGCCCGTAGTTCTTTGAAAACTCCTCTTTTGAAAAATATTTTCCACAGTCAGAGCATATTAAAGTTTTATGAGATGTACTTGTGTTTGTGCTTCTATTGTCATTAACATTCTGCACATAAGCCCCAGCACTGTCATTAATATCAATTTTATCACAGCATTCTGTTCCACAGTTGGGAGAAAATGTAACTACACAATTAGAAGCTAAAGAAACCTCATCTTTAGTCATTTGTACATTACCGGTAGACAGTAACTTCTGCATATCTGCCAATGCTTCCTCAGCTATATCAGATGTATTTTTACACTGTCCCACAATAGCATCACTTGCATTAGAGGTTTTCTGATTTTCTAACTGTTTCAGCATTTTTTTAGCTTTCTTTCCTTTTTTCTTCAGTTTACCATCCTTTTTAACTTCCTCTGCTTGTTGAACTAGTGCCTTCCACTGCTTGTCCAGAAGATTAACCCTTCTTTGAGCCCCATGAGTATTACTGGTTTGAGCATCTATTGCTACTACACATAAGTTATGTTGATACACAAGTTGTGTACTGAGGTACCCTTTACCACTACCCATATCAACAATCTACAAAGAAAACAAAGAGATGGGCCCCTTCCTGTGTAATGGATGGACGGAAGGAAGGATGGACACCCCTATCACTATCACTATATAACCCCACTACACAATTAGGGGTATAATGACTGTGTCAACTTGGATTTCTTTTTGTTGAGTAAGTTTTTCATGCTTTGAAGTTTTTCTGCTTTGTAGGGGTGTAGAAAAACATAAACAGATTAAGGTACACAATCAGTGTAAATTAGGATGCCACCTGTTTTTAGCATGCCACCTATTTTTTTAATGCTAACTGTAAATGTAACGGTATGTTGTCATTCAAAAAGTTAAAGAATAAAACAAAAAAAAATAAATTAGGCATATTTCCTCACATGACATTTCATGAATAACTTAGCAGAGAAAAGTGGAGGACCCTACCAGTGTAACTGGTCAATGCTCCCAGATTGTAGTTGACCCTACCAATGTACCTGGTCCACAGATTTTAGTTTAGTCTGGTTTGTTCCCTACCAGTGTACCTGGTCCACAGATTTTAGTTCAGTCTGGTTTGTTCCCTACCAGTGTACCTGGTCCCAGATTTTAGTTAAGTCTAGTTTGTTCCCTACCAGTGCACATGGTCCCCAGATTTAAGTAAGTCTGGTTTGTTCTCTACCAGTACACATGGTCCCCAGATTTTAGTAAGTCTGGTTTGTTCTCTATCAGTGCACCCGGTCCCCAGATTTTAGTTAAGTCTAGTTTGTTCCCTACCAGTACACCCGGTCCCCAGATTTTAGTTAAGTCTAGTTTGTTCCCTACCAGTGCACATGGTCCCCAGATTTTAGTTAAGTCTAGTTTGTTCATTTACTTTTGTTCCTTTTGTACATGTTATTTTCGTTATTTTGTGTGTGCCTGTTTTTCCTGCCTAATTGTTATCTCTAGAATATATTCTTTTGACTTCCACTTGAATCTTGGTTCTCTTAATTACCCTTTGATAATGGCGTTTCAATGTGAAATTGTGAGTTAAACCAGTTTTTATGGCTAGCCAAACCAGATTATATTGCGGTCATTCATAAAGCACTTCAGTTTAATAAGTAGAACAAGAAATCAATAGGTTTCAATACAAATTCCAACTGGAGAACTGAAAATAAATGTTGTCTGTTAAACTGAACTAATGGTATTTAGTGTGTAGAAATTCTAATTATAAACATACTTGATTACTCTGTTGTATGCAATGGAATACTGTAAATACTGAGCTTGGTTCGACTGAAAGTTACTTACCACATCCACTCCATAATTCTCGACCATTAGTTGGCAGATTTCACTCATAATGTTAACTTCATGGCTTTTCTTTGATGTCATAAAGCTGGACATGACCAAAGACTGATCATCAGTGTTAGTCAGTCTATCTTTAAATTCCTGCAAGCTACATACTAATCCTGAACATGGTAATGAGTTCCTGGCAGCATCTCTAATGAACTTGTCCACAGTGTCATGTTTCCACTGTACTGGGAAGAGCAGTTTACTCTGATTCCGCTCTCTTGGAACAGCATTTATATAGTCACATGACTGTATGCTGTCACTTGGTCCTGTGCTGTTTATATCTACATTCTACATTATATAAATACAAAATAAAAACATATAATTTTTTAAAGCAATCTATAATGCACTATCAATACAATGTTTGGTAAAAACATGTTGATTTTAAAAGCTCCCAGGAGCTTAAGTTGTATTGTTTTAAAATATTGATGTTAAATAAAGCTTTTGTATTGCATTGTATAGGCTAATCTCACTTGTGTTCATCAACAATATTTTCTTTTGATGCATTGTATTCTTTAATTAACTATAGTAACAAATTACAGTAAGTCATTTCACTGGTATAACAATACTGTAAGGAGTTTAATATGTGAATACTGGTATTATTTTCATGTACAGTAAGTACATCCAAAGGTTTACTGTGAATTAAAACTTCTGACCTTACTGCACTGGAATAGCCCAAACTATTTACAAGTTTACTTAAGTTGGTTTATATACAAAGATCTCAATGGTCAGTTAAACTTCTATCATTCTCATGTTAATGTTCTTACCAATATACAGTAAAACCTGTCTTATCTGAACCCCTTTTGGATTTTGATTTTGGTTTGGTTTGGATAGGTGTTTGGTTTCCCAAGGTTGTAAATACCATCAAATTGAGACATTAATTGGTGTCTGTTTAATTTCAGGGTTTGGTTAAGACAGGTTTTACTGTAATATGCAAACCCCTTTCCCCAAAGGCTTGACATATCTACACAACCCTCTTTCCCCTCAATAACACATTTCTATGCAACTATTCATGGCAGCAGCCAATTGTTTAATCGTTTGAGATGTTCAATAAAGGCAGATTTTCTTAATTCCAAGTAAATTAGTATTACCATATTTTACCTCCTCCATCTGGTACTGAAGCATCATTTGTTGTAACCCTACAACATCATCCTCAGACATCCTGTCTATGTCAGTCTTTATTGGATCAGATAGATGGGTATCCCATACATTGTGGAGGATGAAGTTATTTGAATGAACATTTGCTAATGGGAGATAAGTCTGAAGAAAGTTCATCATTGTATATAACTTATTCTCTGTAACAGCAATTTTCTTTTGTTTGTCCAATTCTCTCAAATTATAAAGAGAGGATGTTGATTCAGCCATTTTAAAAAACTTTTTAGAGTCCTAAAATGAAAAATAAAGAGTGTTTCAGTCTATTTGTAAAATCCTAAAATGGATGACTCTGAACTCCATGATGAAATAGATAAGTTATGCCAAGTTGTGAAATCCACCACAGTATTCTAGGATTTTTCAGAAATTGAGGTTTCCTCAGGAAAAATCCATATAAAATCAACTTTCTCACAGTCAATGACTGCTTCCCTCACAAAACAAATCCTTACAGCATATTAAGTTTTCAACTTGCCACGGGAAAGTGTAACTAAGTATCTAACTTTCCCTGACCCAAATTTCACTTGCCCCGGGTAACAGGAAATAGGAATCCTAGAATACTGCACCATATTTTTATTATCAAGACTATCATTATTTTGTTTTTGCTTTCTTTTCATTTTAAAAGCCTGCATTTATTAATAAATAATTATTAATTAAGATTATCAACTCATGAACAGAAGATTTGGGTTTAAGGGATGAAGGAGGATAGTCACCTGTACACAAAAGGTGATTTAAGTTGTAATCTAAAATGAGCAGACCATATCAAGTATTTATTTATTTTGACATCTTCCACGGATTGAAAAAAAAACACGAGGTAAAAATCCAGGTCAGTTCTGATTTAATTTAAGATACAATTCATGACTTGTATCTTCTTCATATTTATATTCTTACCTCCATGCTTATCCGTACTCTCAGAAATTTTGAAATGTTAAAGCCATAGGTCTACATCTTTCATTTCATTTGGATAAATAGGCCAAATGAGCATATTAGTACTTAAGAACAATACAATACAAAAGCTTTATTTAATGTCGATGTTTTAAAACAATACAAAATAAGCTCCTGGGAGCTTTTTAAATCGACATACAAGCACTACAATAAATAACATTTACATTACAACTTTAATACGTGGCAACTATCTAGTCCTTTTCATGCAAACATACATAAATCATCAGTCAACATTCAAGGCAAATAGTAGTAAATGTAAAATATGATTAAAATGGAAGAGCAGCACTATAAATAATCAAAAAAATGTTTTATGGAAGCTTTCTTAATTTTTTTAACTAAGTTCCTCTCTTGTCTATAATTTTCCCAGTTTTTACTAGATCTGAGTTTTAGGTGCCTATTATGTGTGATCTTTTTCTTGTATACTACTTTTCTCAGCTTACTATTCGTAAAAGGGGCAGGTCTTAATATTGCTTTTCTACTTTTCATTGGGGCATGTTTGTCCACTATTTCAGTGAAAACTGATTTAAAATGGTTATATGTTAAATCAACATTACTTTCTGAGTTAAGACTATTAAAATCTGCATTGCCATTATTCAAATCAATTAAAAAAATTTTCTTCCGAGAAATTTTTGAAACTTCAGTAATTTTTAGTAGCATGTTTTCTTGGTTCAACATCACTCCTGAACTGTATTGAGATCATGTTCTGCACATCACTCAAACCACAATTAAAATTCAAAACATTTATACAATGTCAATGATTTGGGGGATTTGACACGTTGAGACTGCTAACAGACTTGAGCTGAGCGCATGCCCTTGTCACTTGTGTAGAGATATTTGTTATGACTATGGGTCAGATGAGTTAAATTAATGTTTACAAACTTAAAGCACCTTTCACTTGATTTGTTGTTATTGTTGATAGGTATTTGACAGGTGGCAATTTAGCTGGAGGCTGACATTTTCAATACTGAATCATGGGAGGGGAAAGTTAGATTCGCACTTTTCTTTTCATTTTCAAAAATTCGCCAAGCTTGTGTACTTCATCGACTAGAAATTTATTTAAGAAAATTTAGTTACAATTAATCACCTTTTTTTCTGTTAATAATAGAATTCTTGTTGTTTTTAATGCGGCGGGAAGTTTAAATTTCAAAGATGGCGACGAACATATCAAGTCTTGCATGGAAACCATAACTCTTTTTAAAATCTATAGAATATAAGTAGATTTTTATAAAATTTACAACAACGATCGGTTTCACTTTATCAAAATACTTCGTTTTTACCAGGTAAACGTATTGAATTAGCAAAAAACAACAATTTTTAAAAATTTACTGTGACATGACTGTCACTCTCAGTTCAATAGTTGTCAATGTCAGACAGCCAGCTGTTTTATGACACTTCAAGCCGAAGCTTAATTATATTCATTTAACGGGCTATCAAAATACAGTGTGGTTTGCGAGCCTGCTGCAGCCTTCTCTGTGGTGTGAGGGTTTTCTCATTCATTGAACTCATGAATAGCCTTGAGCTGACATTTTGTATCCCAATTTGGTTGTTGTCTCTTTGACATATTCACCATATCCATTCTTGTTACATTCAGCACATAATCCCAAGTTTTTCCTTGTTGAACTTTCAATTTCGTGTTTTTGTCTATGTTTCATGTGTTCACATTTAGGCCATGTTTTTGGATATTGACGTAATTGAATTATCCCACTGCTGAAGCGTTGGTATTTTTTTGCTGATACATGTATTCATAGCCTGACAAGTTAACGAGGCTTGCTATTAACTTATAGAAATTCATCTAAAAATTCATACTGACAATTTAGAAACTTTCGTCCAAACAAAACACTGCATCTGGGTACATTAAAGCTTCAAAAATGGTACACCCCAAAATGTGTAACCCATATCCAAATCACTATATTGCCGATTTTTATGTCATTATTTGGAATTTTATACTGAAACTTGGTCCTAAAGTTCTGAATGATGTTTTAAATCATTTGAAGTTAAAACATGATGAGAACATTTATTATATTTTCAAAATCAGTCGATTTTATGATCTCAAAAGGCCCGAAATGTGTACCTGGAAGTTATCGTGCCAAACTAATAATGGACTATTTCTCACTTTCCAGTCCAGATTTTACGTTTTTCTGAAATCATTCAGAGGTAAAAACTTCACTTACAGACTTTGGATAAAGTTACATGTATAAAAGATTAGATATTGATTTAAAAAAGAAATGTCAGAGTTTGAATTCCATTCCATACTGCAGCACGAATCCCAGTACTAGCTAAAAATGAATAAGATCTTATCAAGAATGAAAAAGAAAGTCTCATAGAAAGAATCTGATGTGATTTTAATTTATTGTCCTTAATATTTTAATGATTTTATGGTGTTCTAATGTGAAATATATAATAAAATTGTACAAATAACAAATATACGGACTTTGACTTTGGGTATGGGAATTTCAGGTTACACATTTTGGTACTTTTGGAAACTGAAAATCGAATAAAAATCTAATTTTCTGAAAACATTTTAAAAATCATTGACTCCTGCATAGCCATCATACCATTTTGTAAATGTGTACAGATTACCAGCTCAAAATATCACATAATAATGAAGAAGTCATCAAAAGAGTATTTGGGTAATTTACACATTTCGTCATGTACCAAAGGCAGTGAAAATGCAGGCAAGACAAAATGTTTAAAAGACCAGTCCCAGCCAAACTCTGACGGATGACTGGTGGAAAAATCAGAGGTCCTGTAAAATTGTTCTGTTTACAGGACCTACGGATCGGTTAATATTTTCATGAGCTAAAATAGTTTAATAACAGTACTACGAAATTTTGGTAAACAACAATTTTTTTATAGTAGTATTACAAAAATAGTCCTTCTAAAATTCAATATGCCTGTAAATAACAGACCAATCAACCTAGTGATAACACATGCTTCAATAATGGTCCCAATCAGAACAAACTCTGCCATTTTATGAGAAATGAAATAAATGCTTGAGGTTTTCCGAATGTAATCTTTTCAGAAACGAGACTAGAATATTTAATAATAAGAATCATCCACTGATGGAAAATTTAAATACATATATGTATGTTTTCGAGGACTAATATGACACATTCAGTGTGGGAAACCATTTTTTTCACAACTTGCCATACTGGCTAGTGGAATATTGCTCTTGCTAGCCAAATAGAAATAAGACCTATACTGCTACCACACTCTCCAAAGAAGAGATGGTGGAAAACCATAAATCTGTGCTATCGTCTTTTGGTCTCTACCAAAGACGATGATTGTGAATAACCGTCTATGTACTGGATTCCTAAACTCCACAAGAATCCATACAAACAACATTTCATAGCTGGATCTGCAAAATGTACCACCAAACCTCTTAAGAAATTTTTGACTTCTATACTCATAACTGTCAATACTTGTTACTCCTGTAGTGGTATTAATTCAATGTGGATCCTAAAAAATTCAAAAGATCTTTTGGAGACAATCAGTTTAAGACTATTATCTGAATAAAATAGTATTAAAACTTATGATTTTTCAACACTCTAAGTCTGTATACTTCTATTCCCCATACTCAGTTAAAATCCCGACTTAAAAACATTATACATTGTTGTTTTTCCAAAAAAGATGGTATACCTAGATACAAATATATAGTTCTTGGTAGAGATTCCTCATACTTTGTAAGAAATAATTCCAAATCATCTTCCAAATATACAGAGGAAGATGTTTACAAAATGCTGGAATTTTTAATTGACAACATACTTGTCCAGTGTGGTGGACATGTTTTTCAACAAACGATCAGCATTCCAATGGGAAGAAATTGTGCTCCTTTACTTGCTGACCTTTTCCTTCACTCTTATGAGGCTGACTTTATAGCTGATCTGATCCAAAAGAAAGAATATCGTTTAGTTAGCAGACTTTTTGTATCACGCTAGAACTCTAACAAATAGGCTTCTGGAACAGGGTTATGTTACTACAAGATTGAAGTCATCCCTACAGAAGTTTTATGGTCGTCATCATGCATCTGCACTATGAAACCTGATTTATTCAATGGGTCATAGTATCCTTTCCTCGTTTGTCTACCCCAGACTTGACTTTTTATAAGCAACTCAGCGGGTGTTTCTAGAAAAACAGGACGCTTACCCTACCGGTGCACCAGGTCCATGCTCCCAGTTTTTAGTGGAGTCCAAGTTGCTCATTTGTTTTTGTTACTTTGTATGTATGATTTTAGTTACTTTATGTTCTTTGTTGTGTATGTCTGTTTTCCATGTCTGGTCTTTGTCCCTGGATTACATTCTTTTGATTACTGCTATAATCTTGGTTCCCTTGATTACTCTTTCTAAATTAATCAAAATCTTTTCCGTTTTCAAATAATTCCCCCGTTGAAGTTTTTCAAGTACTTAAAGTTCTCTATTTCTGAACTTATATTCAGATTCATCATTATGAAACAAGAAAATGTTTATCATTTGCTTCTTCTTCATTTTTATTTTGACAATAAACAACTAATTTGCAAGGTAACATTTCACAAATTACCATGATAATTTTGTTTGACTACTAATATGAGATCAGGACCATTGCGTAGGTTTTGGCTTATCCCGTTTACAGGAAATTAAAATGGCAGGTCGTAAACAATGCTTTACAAGTCAATGGAATTGTGCAAAATTTACTTGACATATTCAAGCTAAACTTCTTAATATGTAGGGAACATATTTTTAATGTATGATGTTAAGGGATGTTTAACTAAATAACCTGTTGGCTGGTTAACTTTCCTTGGAACTCGCCAAATTACACATCTACTCGTATTTCGCAAGCAGTGGTTTCCCACACTGCACATTTTGACCCAAATAAAAGCAAAACGTGTTAGTAACGTCTGATTTGGTTCGGAGAATTTATTAGTTATCTTACATTTGTACCTACTGTTAACTTGTTATTTCGTTTCATTACATGTATATTATGTGAATTTTTTGTATTTGCAACAACATATTAAACTCACAAGTTTCGAGCTTTGCCGCTAAGGATGGTCTGTCCCTGGAAAAAAAAATGACTTCCCGGTTCTGCAGACCAAACATGCAAAAAGTAAATCCAAATGTGGAAGGCTTACCCGGTGCCTGGAAAAAGCAGGGGCAGCAAAAATTAAATGGTTTTTGATTACCCCTTCATATTTTTTTTTCTATTCTGATTGTAGGTCTGGTAAAAGTTCTGAAGGTCCAGTAAACGTTTGATAGTGTTTTGAAATAAAAATCACGAAATTTGAGTGATAACCAAAACCGTAAATGTCTAATTTTCCTGACTTTTGATTTTGTTTTATAAGCCATTTCATACATCCTATGGCAATTTTATCATGCTGCCAAATTAAAAAAATTTATCTATTTTATGTAGCTTCTGATCTTTTCATGATGATTTAGTGTGAATGTAAGTTTCTTTCTTTCATGTTTTTGTTGGAAATACTTTATCAAGGTAAATAAATTAACCATCTAGTACAAAATATGAATCTTTTATCATAGAAAATTCTACTGTAACCTAAGTCTAAAAAACTTTTAGACCTTCAAAATTGCACTGCGCACAATACATAAATACGTAATACACACCAAAATACTGTATTTATTTTATAATTTCAATTTCAGACTTGTGCAAAATGGAGATAACAAACTGTGTTAAACAGGTCATTATATCTGCCAATCAGTACAAGAAAAGTAAAACTGAGGGTAATATGGTCTATCTACAGAGACAACTGGAGGTAATGTATTCTGTGTTATTACTACTACACTACTGAATATGTATATAGTACATGTATAACGTACATGGTCTAATCAATATATCGTCTGGATATAGCTGAAATATTGCTGCTCAGATGTTAAACCCCAACAAACAAACAAACTAATCAATACATGTACCAAGATCAACCAAATCAACCTACATGTAGTTATTAAAAAAAAATTTATTTACATTTACATGTTCCTTGATTGGAAGCACCACATGTGGTCTGCACTTTATTGGTTAAAAAGGTGCATCAAGTCACTATATTCAAAGGGCTGAGTTAATAATTTTGGTGGACCCAAAGCTCGCTTAGAATATTTAGCATATTCTTTCAGATCCACATGTTTACATGATTAACTTTGATAAACTGGCAAACAGGCTATATTGCCAATATTGCCAGTAATGCATCACAATTTTCTTATTCATATCCTCTGTTCTTATATCTTACTATTGATGTCATTAATTTAAATGCGGTATCTGCATAGATAAATAAATAAAAAAGGAGATGATGAACAAAAAGAAGTTAATTAGCCCAGGAGATATGCATTTAATTGTATTGTTTTTGTTTGCTTATAATGTACAAAATACACCAGATATTTCATCATAGGTACATGTATTCAGATCTATCATGGCTAATAGTTGATTTGGCTTATTGTTATTCACCTACTCTAAACATTTTAAAACTAGTGTATTTTGAGGATGAACGTTATTCATATATATTATTCAGATATTCCCATAAAAATATCCTATATAATTTAATTTTTTTCTCATTTCAGATATTAGTTGGCTTAACTTCCCGTCCTTCTTCACTCAAGTTCTTCAATCTAAGGAATATGTTAGCTGTTAATTGTATAAATGCAGTGATAGACTTACTCCGTGATCCTAGAGATATTAAGCCCTGTTTTATGCCCAAATTTATTGCTTTCTTCCAGCATTTAGGTAAGAAAACAATCAAGCAGGCCTTTTATGATAGATTCCAATTTCCGGTAATAAAAGGACCCTATATAGGACCACGTGATGAATTACCATGAATGGTTGGTTATAATGGCCTGCAAAGTTAAATGTAACATACATTTTGGAGTATATTAACACATTACATTGTTATTTCTTTACCAACTACATACATACTGTATACAGTTTAGTTTTGTGTTTGTGTATATTTGAACATTTGATTTTTTAGGCTACTGATTTTTTTATCCTGTGTTTGTTTGTTTTAAGACTTAATTCTTAGTTGTAATGGTGTATACTTCCAGCTCAAGATATTGATAATAAAGACTCCTTGCATGAGTCTTTCCACTTAACACCCTGTCTGGCAGATATTATTAAATCTCATGGTGGTGTGCCTGGTGATCACTTCACGGTAGAGGTAAGGTATTAGTATGATTTTTGTCTGATCACCTCATGGTAGAGATGAAGTTTTAATATCATTTATGTCAAATCACCTTAGAGTAGAGGTAAAGTATTAATGTCATTTATGTCAAGTCACTTCACAATAGAGGTAAATTATCAATGTTATTTTGTCAATCACTGCAAGGCAGAGATAAAGTATTGATATCCTTGCTGTCTGACCACACGAATAGGTCTTTCAGAATATATTGACAATACATTCATTCAACAGATCTCAGCTGATAACAGAAAATTAAAACATTTATCTGATGACATTGTGCTGTTCCTGGTTAACACAAACATTTATCAAATGACATTGTGCTGTTTCTGGTTAACACAAAAATAAACATGTGCTTTGTAATTGTTACACATTTCATTCATGGCAAAGAAATGAAATAGGCAGCTTGTTTTGCTAATAACAATGGTAATGAAACAGTTTGATTCACTAAATCATATATTTATACAATTTTTTGTGAACATATTTTTCATCCCCCTTTCTTCAAAGTGTGTAATATATTACAATTTCCTAAGCATTAGAACATTTGATTTTATTTCAAGAGATTTCTTCTTGTTTTTCAGGTACTAAATTTATTACAGAAGGTTACCTATGGACACAAGATTGATTTTCAAGATTTATATGTTGAGGATTTGTTACATTTTGTTTTAAAACACATGTAAGTAAATTCTTTGTTCACACTTCTTTTATACAAATGAAACTTCACTTCTATGGTTTGAATTTCTTTTATTAATAAAAACCCTCAAGGTTTAAGTTTTTTCAATTGGTTTTAATGTTAAATTGAAAATTCTTGTCTTCTGGTCATTGATTTATGAATTTATTTCCAATTTTGAAATCACTTTCTAAGCCTTTTCTGTTATTGACCATTTCACTTTTATAACTTAATATTTTCATTGACAATTATTAATACATTTCAGTATTGTGACAGTTGCTGCAGAGCAAAAATACATAAACCATGCAGTAAAGATAATGTATATTTCTTCATTGATTTATTAAAATCCACTTGGAGTATATACAAAAGTCTTGTTTTCTTAGAGAAAAAAATCCATGTTTTATTTAAGTGTATATAATGTTTTTTTTTTATTTTACAGAACTAAACCTGTTACAGATTTTACATTGCCATGTTTAAAGTTGCTGGTAAACCTCTGCAGGGATAACTTTGCTGTGCAATCTTATATAAAAAATCTTGTAAGTGAAAAAGACTAATACAATCTAACACAAGATCAACATTTTCATGTATGTCTAAGCACAAGGCAAAGATGCTAAGAGCTGTTTCAGAAATAATTGTATCTATAGGTGTGGGAAGGTACCACTTTTTATGCATACAATTGTATTCATTGTTGAGGCTAGTACCTATCTAAAATAACAACCCATCAAATTTTAATAGAGATGCCTGTCCATCTCACGATTAATTCTGGAACAGCTGTAAATTTAAAAAAAGATTTTCTGGTTTTTCATTTTTGAATTATTTTAAGTACATGTTTTTGCTCTAAATATTCAGTTTTTATTGACTCGCGTACCAATATGTCAACTATTACCAAATAAAGTAAGGGTAAATTTGGTTGGTCTTAAATTATAATAAACAACTTAAAAGAATTTCACTGAACTTCGCTGATTGGGATGAGTTCGTGTGAATTCTTAATTTGCTTCTTCAACTCAGAAATGGCCAATTATAGAGGATAAAAAACAATCTATAGTTTATGTGTGAAAATCACATGCATGTAGCAGTAATGTCTGCATCATCTCGAAGTGAATTTCATTTTGTGGAATGGATATATGGGAAAGCAAAAAATTCAATGATTATGAAATCAGACTCTTAATAAATTGTTCCTAACAGAATCTCTTCATTTTACAATGAATCCAATTCATATTAGGTCTGTGATATTTTTAGGTTTTTCACATGTTACTAGCATACATATGTTTAAAGTTGTTAAAACTAAGTTTTTTTTTCATTACCTCTACATTATTATGTTTTAACATCAGGATGGTTCACGGAGTTTGTACAAAACATTAATGTCATTTATGGATGAACAGAACCATAGAGATATGATGATCTTCACTCTCTGTTGTATCTCTAATCTATGTCTTCATCAAGACATTGGACAAACTGTAAGTACCAATCAGAACCTGTTCCCTGTAAAAATGAAGAAAAAAATGTATGCATGTAGAATATGTCTGAACACACCATTCTGAAATTATTACTCGATTGGCTGAAATTATCACTGGATTGGGTGAATTATTTTGACCATTACTTTAATTTTTTACTTCTCTGTTGCATGGAATTATTGTTCTTGTTTCCTAGTGATATTAATTTTTCTTTCTGCATCCAAGGTCATTTTCAGTGTAAGAAAATGCTTCAGTAGTTCCACCTATATTAAGTTATGTAGTAATACAAATTTAGTTCGGAAAAAAAAATGTCACCTCATTATAAATGGCTTTAATTTGTGGTGTTTTTTACAATCTTTTGTTCTTTATGTAATCCTCCATAGTTATGCCCCAAATATTAAGAGTGGGGCTGTATTGCAATCCTCTTGTCTGTCTGTTCAGTCTGTTTGTTGAACTTTTCTGTAAGAAATTTTTCAGCTGCTGTTGGAGAAACTGTTTTAGATATTTGATATACTGTGAAAGCACTTCTATTCATGGATACCAATTTTCGTTGTTTAGGGAAGAAATACTAATTCGTGGATTCTTGAATTAGTGGTTTTCAGTGTACACATCAGAGGGATTCTCCTTTTCATTGGAATCAAATTTCGTGGGTTGGCCTACCCAAGAAAACCGTGAAAATTGGTATACCATGAACAATATTACTTCACAGTATTGCTTTAGGTCGATGACTAGTTCTGTGTCACCGTTTTTTTGGTTTCTCTCATATCTACTTCCTGTTTTCCCTATGACTTTATTTGACAGAAAAGGAAAATTCTTATCACCATATAGCAGGCAACATCTTGTTTATCTTTCTTTATTATAACAAAGAAAAGTCAAATGCCTTTTTAAAGGAACTTAATTATGACATTTTAATTATCCAGATTTTTTGATATATGAAATGACTTTTGCTTTCAGCTTTTTAACCCAAAGAACATTAAGTGGACGTTTCAGTTGATGTTTAACATATTGTTAAATGAAGAATCTGTCATAATGAGACAATATGCTGTCGATTTGTTTGGTGATTTACTCAAAAATCATAATATTCAACAGTCACTAGTTCAGTAAGTATGTTGTCATAATCAATGAACCTTTATACAAATCTCCACTTTTCATATTCTATTTACTATTTTATTACTTTCAGTCTTATTGGCTAAAAAATTCTAGTATGATATTGTTATTTATTGAATCATTATTTCAGGTTTGAAAAGTTAAGTTCCAGTATAGAAAGAGTTTTAAATCAGGTATCTACTGGTACTACTGAATCTGTGGCGAAAGTAAGTATAAATACATGTATTTCAATATAGAGAGTGTTAAATCTGTGGCACTGTGAAAGTTGTGTTTCTTCTCTGATCCAAGAAAATTGGTATCCAGGAATTCAAGTACTTTCTTAATATTAGAAATACACTATGGTATACAACTTTCGATCTGTAGGCCCAAAACATATTTTTATAGATATTACCAGCCTTTCAGTGAAATTTTTACCGGCCCATAACCATTTTCACGACCCTCAGTCTTCAATACTACTGATTTATCATGAAGACCACTTTCATGAACATTTTAATTCACTTTTTGGAGCAGATCCTGCTGGGAAACTTAATTCTTCTATGTACAAAATTAACCACATTCTTATCATCTTTGTTGTTTGAGGATATGAGAAATTATTATATAGATAGCAGTGATTAACTGACTTTTCAATATTTCACACTGTTAGATAAATTCTGTAATTTCATTCTTGGGCTTTCTCCAACCAAAAAGTCACAACACAAATATCAATCTACCTTTTAAATTTATGTTGAAAATAGCAATGAATAATGGTGGAAATTTATAAAAATAAATATGATAATCAATTGGTTATCGTGAATAACTAAAATATGATCACTCCTGCCAAAAATGCAGTAAGAGTAACTTGTGCACAGAACAAGTTCCGCACACTCGTTAATTCTAGGAGTTATTCAGCACTCGCGATCATATTTGGTTATTCACTCTATCCAATTAATTATCCTATTATTAATTTTTTTTATGTGTTTCTATATTTTATACAACCACAAAAAAATCTGGGTTGTAAAATGGTAGATCCCTGTCATCTTTGTTGTTGTTGGTGTCTGTTAAGTTTATTTACTATAACTTGAGTAAAACTTATCCAGTCTTTTTGAAATTTGAACACATCTTCCTTGTGATATGATGGAGGACCCTATTGTTTTTGGAGGTTTTTTGCCTCATCCTTTTTTGAAATAAGGGGCTAAAAGGGGAAAATTGGTGTTTTCATTATAATTGATAGGAAAAGTTTATTGTTGAACCAATTTTTTATGATTAAGATGTCAATCTGTTTCTTTTGAAATTCTGTTTGAAATTCATTTTATAGGGAAGGCTTATCTTTTTTTATGGAGTTGAAGGAGTACAAAATTGGGTCCCAAAAAGTAAACTTTTAGTATTTTTTATTGAACTCTGGATATGAAAAGCCTTGCCAGTATTTTTCAATTTGATATCTTATTGTTTTCAAGTTATAAGGGGTCAAAGTCGTCACACACCCAAAATCTTTTTTTACCAATTTCAAAAATGATATAGTATGTCCAAATCAGTCACTCTGTCCATAATGAACTGTAAGTACCTATAGTTTAGTGTGTCAAAAACTAATATTGTGTCCACAGTTGTCCCAAGTGAACAGAGTTTGTAGCATGCTGCCATCTGCTTTTTTAGGATTTTAGGTATCAAAATACCTTATGCCGCCAGACTTTCACTGGAACTTCATTATTTCTGAACACTACACAAAAATATAGTCCAAATGTAATTGCTTTTATATCATTCAATACCTCTTTTATAACCAGTAAATGTGTTTCTTGCATTTATTCTGCTCAATAATATTCTATTATTTCTGCAAATAGAATTGAGATCTAGATAGAATAGTTTATCATTTATAAACAGGAAGTAAAGAGCAGTGTTCTTAACCAATTGAAATTGGGGGGAAAATTCAAATTGATAAAAGTGTCAAGTTTTTGGAAATCTTATGTTTATCAAGGAAGTTTATTTCTGAAGCTGAAATTGGTTTTAATTGAGTACATGTATAATAAATAATCTGTTACTGTGGTTTTTTAATGTTAATGCTAATTATTTTTTGGACAGTTTTAAAAATTTAGGAAAAAAGGGAAATGGAACAAAATTTGTATTTTGTATGTGAAGTTGGATCAAAAGCATGGATTGACATCTGATATAAACATATTAGGGAAACAACAGTTCTTGATATTAAATATGAAAAATGCAAATCTATGATCACAATTTTATTTTACATCATGTAATCTTCGAAATTTTGTTTATGCTACAATTTTCACAAGAGTCAAAAACCTCCAGTGCTGACAGCACTTTCATTTTAGTTGCAGTGTTATATAAAGTCTTTAATACATGCATATTCAAGTTTTACCAATTCAAACAAAATGAAATTTTGATTTATTTGAAATTTTTTTTACAGATATTTGAATTGCTATTATCACTATGTGCAGTGGAAGGTATACGACCCACAATATGTAAATGCATCCTGTCAACCAGTTCTATTCAGCAGAAGAACCAGTACACTGACCTTTCTTCAATGCCAGCCAATCAAATCAAAGAACCTCTGTTTGCAATTGTTCATTGGGCATCACAGCCTGCTGAGTCACATGATCAAGCTACTTTACTTGCTATTGACTTCCTTACAGAGTTTTATGAGGTATTTGACAGCATTATTTTATACAATGCATTTTGTAAAAAACCCAAAATCAACAGAGCAGTGAATCAGTTTGATGTTTTCAAATCAAATAGTCAGTTGTTCTATACATTTCATTTTGAAAAAAAATCACTTACTTATCATGAAACTTACTTTTATGAAACTTTGGTCAATTGTTTATATTTATTGACATAAGTTCCCTTTTGATTTATATGAATTTCAGATTTTTTCGTTTCCATGTTATGAATTTTTTTACATAAAAAATGGGGAATTTTCAAGTTTTCGGACAATAACTCAAAAACACTTTCACCAACCTTTATGAAACATTGGTGAATTGTTTATATCTATTGTTGTAAGTTCCCTTTTGGTCTTTATAAATTTAAGATTTATTGTTTCCGTGTTATGAATTTTTATACTTAAAAAAGGGGAATTCAAGTTTTCGCAAAATTAATTAAAAACACTTTCACTAACTTTTATGAAATGTTGGTGAATTGTTTATATCTATTGAAGTAAGCTCCCTTCCAATTTGTATAAATGTCAAATTTTACGTTTCCATGTTATGAAGTTTTACTCTTTAAAAGAGGCGGAAACGGCCAAGGAAATTTATTCGTTGAAAAATTGTTGAAAACGAACCATTTGTTATGATGATCAACTAATAAATATAAAAGGTACTTGGTAACCTTGTCAGAAAAGTGTGTTTTGAACAAAATAGAAATGTATGGGTGAAAAATCAAGACAACAAACTTCATTAAACTTGAGGTTGTCTTGATAGTGCCAAATTTTTGTGCATTTTTTATTTACTTTTTTTTTGGGGGGGAGGGCATCTGACAGGGCTCACAGTATTTCTAGTTGATCATATAAATTCATTAAAAGCATGAGGACAAGTTAAAAGGGCAACAGCGTATCATGCGCTTAAAGCGCACCTCTTAATTTTATTTTGTCAAAATAAGTTTCCTGTAGATTAATTAATAACTCCTTACAAACTTTGTTCAAGGAAATGATATATTCCAACACCAGAATCCAGTACTCAGCCCATGCTGACCTTGTTCTACCATTAGCCTTGCAGTCTTTCAGAACTAAGATAGAGGGGGATAAGTCTGTCATAAAAAAAATCAGTCATAAGATTATTAAATGTTTACAGCTGTGTCTTGGTGAGTAATTATTACATGTAATAGTTATAAGAAGATTGTACATTTGCTATTTTGATATTTGATAAAAGTTTACTTGTACAGTCGACTCCATTTGATCGCATATTGCTTTATTGCATATTTCGGTTATTAGCATAATTTTCTCATGCACAAAACCATTTCCTATTATTCTATTAGGGAAAAAATCGCTTATTTGCATAGGCCTTGCAGGTGCATTTCTGTTTATTGCATAGAGAATTTTGCCGGTGATAGGTATGAAAGTAATATGTTACCTTGTTATCGGATTGTTTGAACCGGAAATGGCAGTGTTTTATTTACAAATTAGTACAAGTTAATCAGGTAACTAATAAAATATGTTTCTTTTTGCTAATACAGCTGTTATTTTGTCAACATGTCATGGCCAGTCATAATTATTTTGTTAAATAAAGTATGAATGAGAGAAGTGTTTTCGTATTTACATTATCTGTTTGTGTATTGATGCTCTTCCAGGTAAAGGCAGATTTCCCAAATTTTAAGCCTTCGGGTCATAAATATGTCAATCATATTTATTGTTTTAAAAACTAGATTATCATCAATCAGGAGGTGTTAATAATGGATTAAAAACATAATGGACATAAAAGACAATTTAAATGATTTCTAATTACATAAAAATAAACAAGCACCTAGGTGAATAAAGACTTCTGACGACATACCAAACATCACCTGATGTGAACACTTATAATGCGGCTTGGGGGTATTTTTTGTCCCTTTTCAAATTTTTCCGACTACAAATGATTATCAATGTAAATTTAATTTTCTTTAATGAGGTGAACAGTTTTTAGTGAGCTTGGATTACTAGGCATAAATATCAACGGAAAATTAAAAGTCATCATTCATTCAGTTCAATGTCTGAGCGAAAGCGTAACGATCTCACACTTGTTGACAAGTATGTAGTTATAAAACTTCTTGACCAGAAACTGTCACAGATAGAAATTTCAAAGAAACTGGAGATATGGGATTTTCTTTCATAGAAAGGTCATAGAATTACTTGACTATTTATAGATGAGAAACATGTGGTTTTACTTATAAATACACACAACGTAAAGGTCAATAAACAAGACAAACACAATATATATTATTATTTATTGATAAAAGAACAATACAATGAGAAGGTCTATAACAATTAAATACCAGGAATGTTGAACAGTGATATCCCTGGTTGATCCACAGAATCGTCGTCTTACCTGAACTCACACTTCCGGTAAAATCGTAATTTCGGTTATAAGAATAGCCCAGTTATTTGCATAATTTTTGCTGGCAAATAGGCTATGCAAATAAGCGGAATCCACTGTAGTTTTATTGAGGCGGGAGGATGGAAAGTTTTTGAAGTTAAAGACTACTTTTTATTTTTGTGTGTTTATTTGCACTTGGAAGAAATTGTGAATTATATCTGTTCTTACCTACATGTAAATATTGTATGACATGAGCAATGTACCAAAGATTTATTCTTAATTATTTATAAAAAAACTGTTTCAAAGTTCTAACAGGTGAAGAGGATATTAAGAGAAAGTTATTAGGCATGGTTAACATGCAGTTATTCTCTGGGATGTTAGAGTTCCAATTCTCTAATAATAAAGTGGCTACACATGCTAAAGTTTTTACTCCTATTAGTGATGATTTAAGGTAAGTAAAATTAAACGTCTATTCTTTTTGAAGTAGGAATATGGGCTTTAAATGGAAGCTGACGTGTGAAACACCTTGGATGTTATTGTTATGTTGATAATAGAAGAATGTGCAGAACATTATTAGCTTTACATGTTTCTACATTCAAATAGAATTACCAAGATGTAAACAGAAAATAATAAATGTTATAAGACAATCCCTTTATCTGCAGAGACATACAGTGCATGATGTAAGGTATTTTTTAAAGTAACACAAAAAAATATTACGATTTCCATATGTCATCAATGACATGCTTTCATAACAATCATGATAAACAACTGAACCATGACATCCCATTGTACCATGATTTAGTAATAAAAAACTGAAGCATGAATTATTATTGTATGATGATGTAGTTGACCAGATATGTATGAATTATTTTAGTGACATGGGAGTAGAGATAGTGATGTACACTTTAGATTTAATGGCTAAACTGGCCAAGAGTTTACCTGAAGTTGATGCCTTGTTCTCGTCCACATTACAGGTAATAGTCAACATATAGATTCTATTTAAAATGAAATGATTTTTTTTTCTTGCTTCAGATACAATAATAAAGCAGAATCAGCAAATAAAACGCCCTACAATGTTTGAAGTCTGGCAATATTTAACAGATTTTCATTTAAAATTTCATTTCATTTGTACTTTAATAACACAGTATTTAATAGAAGTTTATGTTAACAATTATATTCAATGAATCTACATGATTTAAAAAAAAATTCTTTAACTTAACTACAGACTGACTGCAAAGGATTGTGATATTTGGATGACAACAAACAATATCTGGAATTAAGCTGTATAAGAATGATCACAATGAAACTTTCAAATAATACTTATTTTCTGTGGAAGTCAAAGAGTAATCAAGGGAACCAAGGTCACCTGTGGAGGTCAACCTGTTAAATTATTTGTCTTGTGATAACTGATTACAGGACAGTAGGATAGTACCATTCCTGTCAGCTGGGTTGTCAAGTGATCACAGAACTATTGTACAAGTCACATTACAGATCATCTGTTTTGCTTCTATCCTTGATGCTTTCCCTACAGTACTGTGAGTATAATGGGCAGATTAGTGAGTTACTGATGTCGAAAGTTCTTGTATTATTTAATCACAAAATTAAGTTGAAGATAAACTATGGATATAAATTAAGTACAGCTCTGTCTTAAAACCAGGCAGAACCTTATGATTATTGATTCATGCATTTCTTAATCTCAAATATTTCTTTTTTGGAAATCCTTTGGTAGACCTCATAGAAATTGTATTCAAAAATTAATGTGCAAATGAAAGTTGCCCACTGGAGATATTAACACTTAAAATTTGGTTACGTTCTACTACAGAAAAGAACAGGAAATTTTCCCACCAGAATTTTTATACTATAACCAGTAAAAAAATATTTTATATATATAGTTTATCCAAGGAAATGAACATAAGAAGAGTTGTTTTTAGGATGTAACAAATGTATTTAAATGGTTTTATTGATTACCTTGAGATATGGCTTTTTTAATTATACTTAATTCTGAATGTTGCTACTCAGTGGTTTATGATAATTTTTAGTTAGTGAAGGTAGGATTTAGAGTATTTTTTTTCTCTTTTGTTTACATATCTAGATAGATTGTCACTTTCATATTCACTAGGAAGTCATTCTGGGCAAAGTTACAATCAGCAAAACTACTGATATATGACTTACAACAAATCACCATTTTGATGTCTTTGTTATAGACTAGGAGATGCTCTGGCTGCCAGTAACAGTAAGATGAAGGAGGATCTTCATAGGGCCACACCCACACAACGACCTATGACCTATAGCTTTTCTGTACTACAAAGTACAGAGAACAAAGAAAATGCGAACTGTAATGGGTCACCTGACATCTCTCGGATGTCAACATTTGATGCCTCCCGAATGCCAGATCATTCACATGTATCAGATGCTTCAGTTCAGTCCATTATTGACAAGATGAAGTCAGGATTAGAGGTTAGTTAGAAGTTAAAAAGTGAATTTTAAAATTAAAACAAGAGTCTTACCAATTTATATTCTATAGTATTTAGATTTCATGAGTCTGTCATTCTGCATCATTCAAATGACTGGACTTTTTGAAATTGTGTTCATATGCAAATGTAAAAAACTGTAAAAACAGTGTTGTACATATAGATTCTCCTTGAGGGGATTACAAGATTTCTCCACTTGAATTAGTTATATTTAAGTTTCAATCCACATGCTTTAGTGAGTGGGTTAAATCTAAAATTTAACTATCAAGAGTGGAGAAATATTGTTATCCCTGAGAGCATTGGAGGAGAATCTGTTTTCCCTCATGAAATCTGTAGAAAACTTGGAAATGTAAAATGTCTGGAAAACTCCCGCAGAAATTTAATCACCCGGTGGTTAAAACGTCACATGCATTTTTAATCACCAGCTAAGAATGTGAGAAATGTATTTTAAGTCATTATCTTTAGATATAAGTCTCCAGAGATGCCTTACTGAACAACTGAATTAATTTGATATTTTTTTCAGTTGAAAGGTGCTACTTCAGCAGATATAATAGATATGTATGAACACAAGCTTCAGTCATTACAGGTATGTTTGTATTACTAATATAAGTAATGTTCAAGTCTCTCTTCACATTTATGTTTTGCTTTTAGATTGCTAGCTCCCAATGTAAATAAGTCCCTATCTTTGTGGAAATGATTACTTTAATTGTCCTAGATGATGATATAATTGATGTTGACATCACATCAAAGCAATATGATTCCTTAAGTCTCAGTGGTCTTTTTAATACATTTTAAAGTTACTGTTTATATTTTTTCAAAGAGCTTTGAATTAAAAAACAATTTTCCTCCTTATTTCAGACAAAAGAAGAACAGCTTCAAGATTTACTGGAAGCTAAAAGTTTAGCTTTAGTACAGGCAGACAGACTGATCAGCCAACATCGGTCTAGGAAGGCTTGCTATGAAGCTGAGGTACCAGATTTTTAAACAATTCAGTTATTTTTTTGTTGTTTAGTTTTATTTTTGAACTGGAAGCTTCAATTATTTCTGCATCAATTCTTTTTCCTTTTGAATTTTTTCTAATGTCTATAAATCTGTGTTGTAAATAACTGGTAATGGGTATTTACTTGAAATGGACTACGTTGTGTAGGTACAGAGTTCAAAAAGTTAGCTTACAATCCCCCTGAAATGTTGTAATTAACTAAGTGTATTTCTTGGTTGAAATGAATACATATTATACTTATTAAGCTTCTTACATGTCATTTCTCACCTAGTGTTTGCCAGAAAACTATTTCCATAAATTGTCATTGATCTAAAATTTATTTTCATGTATTGTTTTGAATCATGTTATAGAAAATTGCTCATTTCAGGCTGCAAATATTAAAAGACTTTTAAGGACATCAGAAATCAACTTTGAGAAGAGTAAAGAAGAAATGAACGAGTTAAAACTTCAGAGGGAAAGACTACAGAATTCTGTGGAGACTTTGTCTGAAGAGAAAATCAAGTATGTTGATTATCCCTTTATATTTCTGTGAACAATATATATATATATAGAGAGAGATTCTCCTCCAGTAATTGAGTTGTTTAAATTATGACTCCACTGGAGATGGGGAAAATAAAAATTGACCTTTAGCAAGCATGTTTAAATCTGAATTTTACCGAGGGTAGTGGAGAAGTAATTTAAATCAAGAATAGGCTTTATAAGGAAAATTGGTTTGTCTCATAAAATCTTAGAAGATGTAAAATTTGGAGAAAACTCTTGTAATTTTTAACCACTGACTAAGAATAGCAGAAAACAATTTATTATCCATGATTATGTGAAAGTCTGGCTCAGTCAGTTAATCTTCTGTTTCTATGTTTTACTATTATTTTTCATTATAATTAGGTATTCCTGTTACTAGAAAAGCATTGAATCTTAAAAAACATTTTAGATGGCTTGGTCATTTTCAGTTTTAACATTATATATTATTTTGATATTGAATAACCTTTACAGGTTATGCCATTATTGTCTGTATCATTAGGTTGAATAACCTTTACAGGTTATGCCATTATTCTCTGTATCATTAGGTTGAATAACCTTTACAGGTTATGCCATTATTGTCTGTATCATTAGGTTGAATAACCTTTACAGGTTATGCCATTATTCTCTGTATCATTAGGTTGAATAACCTTTACAGGTTATGCCATTATTCTCTGTATCATTAGGTTGAATATTGTTTGTATATTATAGATTAGATCAGGTGGCTGCAGAACACAGACAACTTACAGCTGCTTATTCTGAACTATCAGACAAGTAAGTTATATAGAAACTTTCAAGGAGCATTTAGCTATGTTATATTATTACCATGTAATCCTAGGATCATTATTATTGTAAAGTGTTTTCTTGATTATTTAATCCTGTAATTTCTTTTTCATCAGTTGAGAGATTTTTAAAAAAAAATTGTATGTGTACATTGTAGTAGACAACTCTGTCTTCAGCCATAAAGTAATTCTCCTGTCAATTTGTTCATGTTTGTTATTTGGTTTCTTGATGGAATTTAAAGAACTATTTATCAACTGGAACACAATGTTACAAACATTTAATGCAGATGAAGAATGCTAATGGTGTATTACTTGTAATGTTCAGGAATTATAGCCTTTTTAGCTCACCTGGCCAAAGGCCAAGTGAGCTATTGCCATCACTTGGCGTCTGTTGTCGTCGTTAACAATTTTTCAAAACTCTTCTCCTCTTAAACTAAAACTACTTGATCAATTGGAACCGTACTTGGTATGAATGTTCCTTGGAGTATCCTGCATAGAACTGATGTGGGGATTTTTGATCCGTTAAAAAAGCATGGCCACAGTTACTAAAAATAGAACATAGGGGTCAGACAGTAGTATTTCGCTTATATCTTCAAAACCATTAGGTTTACCTAAATTCTGAGATTGGTGAAAGTGTTCAGCATGATGAGATCTGTGGTCAAATTTTCATTTTGATCTGTTCAGCCATGTTGGAGTTATTGCCATTTTTCAATGTTCTTTTTTGGTTGCTATTTTTATTGTTATTTCTTTCAAAAATCTTCTCATATGCTGAAATGATCCTTATGATAAGTCCTATCAAAGTTTTCTTGAGTCAAAGTTGTTGGACAACTTTTTGTTTAATTTATTGCCCTTGAAAGGCAAAATGGAACCAGGTGAGCGATTCAGGCTCCTGGGAGCCTCTTATTTCATTGAACAAATTTTATTTTGGGCTATATGGGATTACTATATGATCTTTGTTTAGTAATAAATGCATTCTATAGCATACCAGATGTGATTGAAATATCTCAAATATTTTATATCATTAAATATTTTTTTTTCATTTTTTAGGTTCACTGATTTAAACAAAGTCCATTTGTCTCTTGAGCAAGAACACAAAACTCTGACAGAGATGCATGAAATGTCACAAAAACATATGGAGTCTCTAAAACAGAAATTTGATGTGTAAGTTTATAATAATGAGAATGATTTTGTGTTTTCACCCATTAAATTGCCAAAACTCTAAAAGCTGCTAGCATGTATTATCTAATTTCAAATTTATATTGAGTTCAACACAAGTGCCTTTAACTATTCATGGTTGTGCATTACTTATTAGGAAGTTAATACTTGCAAGCTTGAATTAAACTGAAGTAATAGTATGTAATTTTATAACTTTTTATGGTATTCCATTTTGTTAAATGCTAAATTTTAGGTGAAGAATTACCTACATGAGG
Source organism: Perna viridis (assembly GCA_037379345.1). NCBI lineage: Eukaryota > Metazoa > Mollusca > Bivalvia > Mytilida > Mytilidae > Perna > Perna viridis. The sequence continues at coordinate 48,005,699 of CM074516.1, read as the reverse complement.
TAAGGGATAATTACAAGTTAAATCGTGATAGACATCTAAATGTATATCGCCAATGTCGCAATTTACGATTTTTTATTTGATCTGGTGACAAAAATAACCAGATGGCGATTTTCTTGGTGCCTAGGTTTTGTTAATTAAAATTGACAGGAAGCTTGTCAGTAATGGATATTCTCTCCAATTAAACAATTGTGTTGACACCAGAGTTAATTGACTGAGGTGTCAATCAGATGTAAATATATTATTGGACCAATCAAAACTCTCATCATCTGGTCAAAAGGTAAACACAACCTTGGACATGTGCAGGTGGCTACATACAAGTATCACAGCCCTGTTAAACCATATGATACATTCAGAAACAGATTTACCTAATAACAGAATGAATTAAATCCAATTAACAATGATTATCTCATCAAAAAGTGTCTAAACACTTTGAAATACAAGAATTGATAAAAGAGAATGGATGACATTTGTTTACACTTTTGTCATGTGACTTTTTTGGCAGGAAAATTGGTAAACAAATAGAATGGTGATTCCCAAAATCTAATTCAGGAAACACTGAAGGCATTAAGTCATAGAATTCAGATATCAAGCAGGAGTATAAGAGAACAAGAGAGAATTAAAAAGGGACACAATTAATGGTCCATTGCTAGAAATTTTATCACTTGAAAAAAGATACAAGTTTGTTGAAAAGTTATAGATAAAAAATCAATTTTATTTTAAGATAAAGTTAATTGGGATTATATGAGCATAGTAATATAAAGTCCTTGATAGAAATAAAACACTTGTTTCTGGAGTAGTACATAATCATTTTGCATATGACTAATGGTTTAAGACCCTGAGCTTAAAACCTGCTTTATACATGCATCAAGAGTGAATCTTGGATACATGTATGCCATTATTTAAGGGGTTACTTTGATAAATTGACTATAAAGATAACTCAGTGGACTGTCATATTTAAAAAAAAAAAAAAAGAAAGAAAATTTTTTTTTTATTTGTTTGTTTTTTTTGTTTGGCACTTATTTTGGCTCTAATTTCAGAAAATTTGTGAGAAAAAATTGGCAGCTGGTGATTTTTCTGGTGATAGAATTTTGGAAGCCAGTGCAGCCCATGTGTATACATGTATAACTGAAAGACACCGGTTTCCTAGTAATACTTATATGCATATCAACCTTGACATGTTACAAGTAGTTGTACCTACATATAATTCTGGAAAAATATATTTTAATGAATTTTTATATTGTTTAGAATAATAATGAAATGTTCCGTCCCTTATTTAGGGCTTCAGAACAGATTCATAAAATGGAAGGAGAAAGAAAACAGATGACGAAGACTTTAAAGGAAAAGGAGTCCAAGTTAACAGGTGCTTATTTAGAGTTGTTTCGTTGATTGATAAGACACTTCCAACATTGAGTTTGATAAAGATGTTGTCTACTTTAATAGATTTAACAAATTGTTTTTGAAAAATGAAGGTTGAAACTTGTCATGATTGTCAAAAAAGTTTGTTCATTTTGATAAGATCAGAGTTTCATTTACATGTATATACATAGATTTCTTGATGAGAATAGCACAAAATAATTCATGACGCAAATCAGATAAAGTTATACTTATAAAAAAGTTACTGGAATGATTACAGTTTAGATTTTTTTAAACAATGGATTAATTTCAGAGATAAACAAGACCCATAGTAAACTAGAGAAGGATTATAAAACATCTGAGGCAGAGAGAGAACAGCTTGAAGAGGCTGTAGATAAACACAGAGCTAATATTGCACAGTTAGAGAAAGCTAAAAAAGAATTAAATCAACAGGTAGGTAACGAGACTTGGTAAAGGTAAAGTGTCAATGACATTCTATTTATACTCAGAAACATGAATGGCTTAAAATTGTTCTGTCAGAAATCATGTTATGTTATTAAAATGACTTTCGGAAGTGATTGTTTAAACTTTTAACACAAATGCACAGCAGTGTTATAAAAAGTCTGGTGTGTTCCTGTTGGTCAATAGCAATATAAGATTATCACAGTGGATTATCAACAAAGTTAAATGTTTGAGTACAAATAACTCCATCCCTCATAGACAAAGCCAAAAATCATATTAATTAAATATCAAATCTAAAGAAAAGAAATGTTTAAAACAAGAATGTTATGTTGACAATACCTTATTACTCTGAAGAATTACTGTAACTTGTAAATCCAGTGGCTTTATACCTACATTCAAATGTTCATGTTCAAAAATGTTATGATGGTCTACTGATATAAAACACAACTTTACTGAGAAATGCTTCATAGGAAACATTTAACTTTTTTTTCAGGTAACATCTCTAGAGTTGGTCTGTAGTAAATTGGAGGCAGAAGTCAGTGCTAAGGATAAAGAAATGACAAACCTAAGAGGTGAAGTCGAGAAACACAGACAGATAGCAGCTCTAATTAACAGTCTTAGCAGTGGCAAATCAGAAAATGTCAAGTTATAGTATACAGTTACTGTATTCAACGAGCTGTGATATCAAAACTTGTGAATAAGTCATTTTTATTAGTAGATTTTTAATGTAGTACTGATGGTATATCAGCAGTATTGATATTAATTTTTTGGTGGTGCTGATGTCATTTTCTTTAGAGGCTTCTTCAACAAACCAAGACTTTTTCACTTGTTCTTAACATAAATCTATTTTCTGAACTGTTTACACAAGATTATATTCAGTATATTTGATTAGATACTGGTACACAACTGTTGTGTTCATGGTAAATATTTGTCTTTCTGTTTACTAAAATGGTGTTCGAAGTTAAGTTTATTTCTGAAATTTCTAATGCAGTAATTCACAATTTCATAATTTTTTTTATTGTCTCCTACAATATATATTTAAGATACTATTTGTACATGTTAAGCATAAAACTAACTTCACATTTCTATTTTTAAAATGCAGCATTTAATGACCATTGTATGATAAAAGTCTTATCTAGATAAAAACTTCATGATATTTGTTTTAATGTATTTTTATCCAACAAATGATTTTTTTGTTGATTGATGTTCAATCCATCTATTTATTGTTTAACCCATGATTTACTTCGTCCCAAATCATACATGTATGTATAGATACATCAAAATAATTATCAGCATTTAACAGTGATACAATGAAACTGGTCTAAATTAAATCCCGTTCAGAATTTGTTCAGTTTAGACAGGTGCTTGGTTTATCAAGGTTCATTTAAAATTGAGACTGGTATGAAGTTACTTAAAAAAGTGTATGGTTTAGACAGGTATCTGGTTTATTGAAGTTTCTGTTGACAGGTTTCTGTTTAATTGAAGGTTCCGTTGACAGGTATCTGGTTTATTGAAGGTTCTGTTGACAGGTATCTGGTTAATTGAAGGTTCTGTTGACAGGTATCTGGTTTATTAAAGGTTCCAGGTTTCACTCTATCGTATTTTGTTTAAGGTTTACATTTATTGTCTGTGTAGAAGTGTGTAATTTGATGAAGTCTTTGACAGTTACTTTACTTTTATGATTAAAACAAATGTCTATATTTGTAATCTGTTATTGATTTCAATAGTAAGGGAACTAATATGATTCTGTCGCTCTGTCAAGGTATTTGACAAACAGACAATAATTCTGGTTCTTACACATCACTATACACTGAAATAATTATGATTTATATTTTATAATGTCTTGTACAATAGATAATAAATGATATATGTAAACAGTATAGTTCTGTTTTATTTCAAGTACAAGAAAAATGTAAAATGATATATTTTTTTCTTACATATTTTATAGTGAATAGTTAAAACATGTTGCTCCAATATACAGTCAAACCTGTCATAGTGACTACCTGTATTCAGCAATTACCAATTTTAAGATCCCTAGGTACTTTCTTGGTGAAATTAAGCTGTCTTTACCACCTATAAAATTTTATGAAAATTGTGGAGTTGTGCTTATAAACAAGTGGACAGGACAAACACAATATGTCTCTCCACGGAAGTGATGGAGACGTAACTATTTTGATGATCATAATTGTAAAATGTTGACAGCCCTCATGAAGAGTATTCAAGAGAACCAAGATTCTAGTGGAAATAAAAAGAATGTAATCCAGGAACAAAGACCAGACATGGAAAACGAAGATGCACAACAAAGAACATTAAATAACCAAAATGATAGTTACACAAAGTAACGAAAGTAAGTGAGCAACTCAGATTCCACAAAAAACTAGGAGCATGGACCAGGTGCACCGGTAGGGTAAGTGTCCACTGCTTTTCCAGAAACACCCGCCAAGCTGCTCATAAAAATTTAAGTTAGGGGTAGAAGAAAGAGGAAAGAAAAACTATGACACTTTGAATAAATCGGTTCTCATGGTGCAGTTGGATACACCATGATGATCCAAGATTTCATGATGACTACCATAAAACTTCTGAAGTGATGACTTTAATCTTGAAGCAACATAACCTTGTTCCAGAAGTCTAGAACAGTACAAAAAGTCTGCATAGAAATGGCAAGCTTTGGTATAACGTATGAGTTGTGAAATGAAAACTTACACAGGTGCTGAAGGAATGCTGCCACAGATGAAAGGAAAGTTGACAATAGGGAATGAAAAGTCATTGTGTATGTTGTATAGTTTGGTAAATAGTTTTCCTTTACCATCGATCTTTAAGTGTAGGTCAAGATATGAGGCTGACTTTATAGTGTCAGTTGTATCCTCAAGTTCTTTGGGGTAGATGCAATGTATAAAATCCCTGAAACTAGGATTGTTTAACAACATGTCATCTGTGTAGCAGTAAGTGAGATCAAAGGATCTGGCTAAATAATGTTCCTTCCTTTGGATCAGATCACCAATAAAGTCAGCTGCATAAGAGTGAAGGAATAGGTCATTGAGTAGAGTAGCACAAAATGCTGACGTTTGTTGAAAAAGGTGTCCACCACACTGGACAAATATGTTGTCAATAAAAAAATTCCAGCCTATTCAGTATATTTGGAAGATAATTTGGAATTGTTTTTTTTTTAAGAAGTGTGAAGAATCTCTACCAAGTACTACATATCTGTATCTGTATTCTTTTTTGGAATAACAATGATGTATAATGTTTTTGGTTGTGATTTTAACTGAGTATAAGGTATAGTAGTATATAGAGTTGAAAAATGATAGGTTTTAATTTTATTGTATTTTGATAATGATCTAGAATTTAGGGTTTCCAGAAGACCTTACAAATTTTTCAGGATACACATTGAATTAATATCATTACGGGAGTACCAAGTGCTGTGGTAAGACAGGAGACCACCTTCTAGAGCTGTGAGTATAGAAGTTTTCAGTTTGGTGGTATATTTTGCAGATCCAGCTATGCAGCATTGTTTGTATGGATTCGTATGGAGTTTAGGAATCCAGTGCATAGATGGGGAAAAATTATTTAACAGAGTATTAATCATACACTTTAATTATACTAAATTAAAACCAATTTCAGCTTAAGAAAACAATATCCTTGATAAATACAAGATTTTCAAAAAGACACTTTTATCAATTTGAATTTTCCAGAAAATTTTACTTGGTTAAAATCAATGCTCTTTACTTCCTGTTTATTAATGGTAAAATATTAATGACAGGATGAAAAATTTGACTAATAACTGTGTTAAATGGAACATGCTTAATACATTTTATGCTTCTTGACACATTACAGCAAGAACTTAATTCCCTAAATGACAATTTATTACATTTGCACCTGCAAGGCCTATGCAGATAAGTGATTTTTTCCCTAATAGAATAATAGGAAATGGTTTTGTGCAGGAGAAAATTATGCTAATAACCGAAATATGCAATAAAGCGATATGCGATTAATTGGAGTCGACTGTACTAAATATCTTTCAAACCAAAAAAGGAGTCCTTCAAATCTTCAGTTGATATGAAAAATAGATCTTAATTTTATTTGCAGACATCATAGAATAATATTGAGTTGAATAATTGTATTACTGGGTATAAAATAGGTATTGAATGATACTAAAAGGAATTATATTTGAACTATATTTTTGTGTAATTTTCAGAAATAGTAGCGAAGTTCCAGTGATAAACCAGCGACATAAGGTGTTTTGATCCTGAAGAATCAAAAAGCCAAAAACTTTGCATAGATGTTTACAATAAAATACTGGTTAAGTTTAATTTTCAGCAAAATTCAAAATGTAGTTTTCAAGTTTGAAAATTTGCCATCCCCCTTTTTTTCACCTTTAGGTAGAGGAGCATCATTTAATGTTCCTTAATGCCTCATTTTTAAATTTTACAAGTTCCCAGGATCTGTTCTTAAGTTATCAACTGGAAACCACCAGAGAACAGACTGACATACAATTACAAGACATAAAGGTACAGCGACATAAATCTGTGGAAGTTCGACCAAACATTACACACAATTTCTAAGTCATTCAAAGCCACTATAGTATGATAGGCATCTTCCAAAACTTTGGTAAAATGAATTCAAGCTAAGGTTAATCAACAGAGACAAATATTACCCCAGGCATACCAGAAAGTTAACTATCATTTATGTATAAAACATTTTAATGAAATAGTCAGATTGTTACATAAAAATTTCAAATTTACAGAGAAATCAATTAAACAAATTGTATTTCTGTTTGTTAATATAGTTACTGAAAAAAAAGAACATTATTAAAACAGGAAGTACTTTTATTTGTGTTTAATCAGTAAGTTTTATTTGGTTGCTCCGTGCATGGAGTAAAGAAGTTGAGATTCATTAAGTAATATTAGAGTTACTATGAAGAGATTCAAATCCCTTCACCAAAACTTGCAGTAAAAATTTGTAGAAACTACTGAGATTGTGTAAAAGGAAACACCTCTGCAATATAAGCCTATAACCATTTAAAGCCAGGCTTTTGTCTTCATATAATACAAGTTGTAACAAAAGTCTATTGCACAAAATGAAAAATAATAATAATAGCACTGAAAGAAAATACATATATTTCATCATAAAGTAAAAAAAAATTAGTAATTGCACAAATTTCTGTCATAATTAAGGCTGGGTTCGTGTTGCAGTAAAAAACTTATATTACAGCACTGTATTGTAATACAAGATGTTATAGAAGTATCATAAGTGTATAAAATAGATATGGTGAAATGCAACAAATGTACTAGTGTATAACCTAAGTACAAAACAGAAGCTGACATTCATAAGAAAAAGGGAAAACAGAAAAGTAGTTTGTTGCAGTCTTGGGAATTTTAAATACCTAAGGAAGTAAGGTTATGGATATTCCATAATGATAAGACTATTGTAACAAAAGTTCACCAATCATAGTCCTAATGTATCATATCCTTTATACAAAACAATAAACATGAAAAACCCATGATATGAGAGTAGATATGAAAACTGCCAAAAAATGCCATAAAACATACATGTTTGTAATAGAGATTCCTAAAATCTTGCCCCCCTAAGTAATTAAACAAAACTTTTAAAAACAGTTATTAAAACATAAAACTAGCAAATAATACAAACTTAACCATTTATGTTATAGAGATTCATATGAAATATACTTACAGACAGTAAACAGTTGAAATTCACTCTTGAGGTTGTTATTTTTAATAAGTTAGAGTACCATGATAGATCAGCCGAACATTATTGCACTTAATTGAACACAATACACAATCAGAAACTGTCTTAATATATTTCAGACTGTATCACAATGTCTAAATTTAACCTGAACGCAATGTGAGTTTTTTTAAAACTAATTTCATTGTTGAAATTTGATTCAAAAAGCAAATATCTAATTTCAGTAGTAAGACACTTTCTGTACATATCATTAACTAAATTTTTTTTATGTAAATGTGATCAACATTTCGTGATGATATAGTCCTTAAATTTTTATCCTTCAATTAAATAAACGTTTCATTTTTTTGTATATTTGAATAACCTCAACCATGTGGTGCACAAAAAAAAAATAATGTGCTTCACAGGTTAGTCAGTGTGCATCACATGAGTGACTGAGGTTATTTATTCAATTATTGTATTTAACATGTAAATTATATGTAAAAATGATCACCATTGAGTACTAAAATTGTAACCCATAATATAAACATGATAATATCAAGACAAAAATGAACAAATTTTATAAATAATAAAATAAACACATTGCACCTGAACAAAACAACATTATAACACAAGTATCACAAAACATAACAACATTTATAATGTACACCTATACATAACACATTTTGTAAATGATACAATTTTCTAATATTCTAAAAGTTTTAAGTACAGAACACCATATAACAACCATAACAGTAGAAAATGTGTCAATATTTAAATATGAGTAAATCACTAAAACAGAGGGAAAAAGAAAGCATATTAAGTGTTTCAATAACATAATTTGTGGAAGTACTATCATCAAGCATACCTTTTAACCCCTCTTCATTAAGGGGGAGAATCCCACAAAATCATTAAAAAATTTAGAATCTTCCACATAAAGATGTAAGATTTGTGAGATTTTTTTGGTAAAAATTACTATATTTACTGTAAAAAAACTAAATAATTGAATTTTTACATAAAAATCTCCTACATGAACTGAGCCAAAGGTTAAAAGGCATGACCAAGTGAAGTACTAATGTAGTTATTGGATGACTGACAGATTTAATAGAATACAGGTATTTTTTACTTAACCTTACATACCTGAAATAGTTCTTTCTAAATTTCTGACCTTTTATAAAAACATTTCAACCATCTTTAATTCACAATTGAATAATCAAATCGAAGGAAAAACCTTTTTTAATAATATCATAAAATGTATTTTAGATTCATATATTAACAAATAGAAATAATTTTAATATATTTCCATGTTGCTCACACATCAGTTTCTTCAATAGGCAGATCAAATATATCGTCTGAGTGCGAAGTTGAGAGCCGTAGTTCTGAATCTTCCTCTCCTGATATTGAGCCATGTGATCCATTTCTCTGGCCATGAGAACAGACACAATTATGATTACAGTTAACATCGTGCACCGGAATCAGATCATCTATTTCAAACACATTATTAACATCCTGTAAATGAGCAATATCACCCTGCTCTTTTGACCGTCTCATCACATACTTTTCTGACAATGTCTGAATATAGGAGTCAGACTGTGATGAATGAAGCAGTTTTTTCTGTAATTTTGAACATTCTGAATGTGAGATTTTTAACGGAGGATGAGCATGTCTAGACTCCTCCTCTAACATTCGATTAGTTTCTGAGGTCTCTGATCCTTCACTCATGTACTCCAAATCATCCTCATTAGCCTCACCTACAAAATGTGGATATCCAAGTCCCGCTGCTGAATAATAACTATTTGGATTTCCATATTCGGACTGATTCATCTCAACAGGAGAATGTCTCTCATATGATTGGTCCTCTGATTCTGATTCAGTCCTTGTATTAAATGTTGACTGGTCAGGTGAGTCTTGATCACATGACTCACTCACAGTATTAGTAGTTTCACTAGGATTGTTTGAATTTGATTCTATCCTCACAACCGGGATATCAAATACTGTACCATTACTTGGGGTTTTTACTGTTGGAGATTGCTGAATTGTTTCTAAAGGACTTTGTAATGATTTCCTTAAACTGTCTCTATTACTGCTTGTTATATTTTTAAGACTACTAGAACTGGCCAAACTAGACCGATCAGACAATGTCTCTGGACTTGCAAGCGGTGCGTCTTTATTTTCATTTAAGTTCAAGGTCATCTTTGGTTTATTTTTAGTAATCACAAGATTTCCTTCAGCATCTACTGAATATTCATTTTCTGTGTGGTAGTTGCTCATATCATAAATAGGTAATGGACAAGCACCTTGTTGTTGTATGGCAACTTCAGGGTGTACAAAAACATTTACTTGTCCAGGATCAAGAACAGAATCTACTGAGGGAGTTCTGTTGTTCAATAAATTCTGTCTTTCATCCTCTGTCAAAGTTCTCACAGGTTTAGGTGGAGCTACATTGACCAAAACCTGAAACAGAGTATAACAGAAGTTCACAACCGTTTTCATAATTCAAGAACTTTATTTAGTCTACTCTATGAACAGATTAGATACATTTATTTCTTTTCGGAGTTCTGTACCTATGAACTGACATTCTTGTTCATTTAAACGCCTCATGATGTTTAGGTTGTAAAAAAAATCAGTTGTCTTAAACATATTACTAGGAACTAGGAATTAGATTTGACAACATTCAAATATTCATGTCTATCATGTTAATACACACCGAAGCAGTATTCATACATATTACTTATGTTAGGATGTCTTCACACACACCCAAGCCTCCTCAAAGTTTCCTACTTTGTTTTAGCTCATTTGAAACTGAAAACCAAAAAAACTAGTCCAATGTGAAATAGGACAGGTTGGTATATGAAGGGGTAGAACAAGTCGCTATCTTCAATGCTATCCCGCCAAGAGACCAAAAATGAAATCAATATCTTCTCTTTTGCACCAAGATTTTATCATAACCTGACAGGCTTTAGAGGCTTTTCAAGAAAGTGTTCCAAGTCAATGGCTAATAATCTTCTCAAGTTAAAAAAAAAATCTTTTACCTGACACATATATAATTAAACTAAAACAATTATTGGTATTTTCTTTTTCAGAATTAATTCCTGCACTCCGTTTCTCAACAAACTGATATTTTTTTGTCATAGCTAGGCCAACAAGAAGGCAATGTGTTCTTTTGAGTTAACAAGACGACTAACATTCCATGTTAATCACCAATTTTGTCAATAATTGAGATGGCTATAACTAAATAATTCTGTTTTGTTTTATTTAATTATTTTTGCAAATATATGAAATATTCACAAAATTGACCAAATGTGAACAAGTATTTGCCATAATTGAGAAATGACTCTTTCAAAGCTGCTATTTGAAATGAAAAGTTGATATTTTACTGCACATATTAGATATTAAAAAATAATTGAATAATAATAATAATAATTTGAAATAATAAAAACAAGAGGCTCCCAGAAGCCTGAATTGCTCACCTGGTTAAATTTTTGCCTTTCAAGGGCAATAACTCTAACAAGCAGTTGTCCCACAATTTTGACACCATGAAGGCTTTGCTAGGACTCATGAGGATCATTTCATCAATCCAAAGTTTCATTCTATCTATTATAGTTTTCAATATATTGACTGAAAACTGCAAAAAACGTAATTTTTTGCCTTTCAAGGGCAATAACTCTTACATGGAGTCGTCTGACAACTTTGATCCCTGGAGACTTTTGTAGGCCTTATAATAAGAATCATTTCAGCAATTGAAAGTTTCATTCTATTTATCATAGTTTTCAAGATATAGGCTGAAAACTAAAATAAAAAAGTCATTTTTCACCTCTCAAGGGCAATAACCCTTATATGGAGTTGTCCGACAACTTTGATCCCTGAAGACTTTTGTAGGCCTTATAATAAGGATATATAAGCAATTGAAAGATATTGGCCAAACCTACGGTTTTGGAGATACATGCAAAAAACTACTGTACAACCCCTATGTTCTATTTTTAGTAATAGCGGCCATGCTTTTTAACCGATCGAAAATCCAAACGGTCATTTTGTAAATGATTCCCTGAAAAACAAAAATACCAACTTTCATTGAATCTGTACAATAGTTTTGGAGGAGAAGATTTTTGAAAGTAATAACATCAAAAACAGCAAAAACATCCAAAAAGGGCAGGAACTCCAACATGAGTCAGGTCTCACTAACCACTTCTAACGTTTCCATTACTTTACATGTTAAAAAAGTAATTTTCAAAGTTTCACTGTGAATTCCCAGGACAAATGACATCTTTAAGTTGCATACTGTTGCGAAGCTTGGAAAATAAGGCTTCCAAAATCATTATGCTAATGGTACGATGGTTGTAGAAATTCTTCACAAAATTTACTTGAATAAATAATACTGAAAATCCACATTTTTACCTGTGCACCTAACTGACAGCATGGAGGCAAATTACTCACACATGTAAACAATATTCATACACTTTTGTAGTTAACTACATATATGATTTTAAAGTACACATTCTCAGCTTTATTTTGACTACTTTTAATCATAATACACACAAATAATGCACTTACAATGCATATGTCTGGGTTCAGTGGGGTTTTTTTTGGGGGAGGGTGTAGGTGGCCATTTGACCCAGAAGTGATTAGTGAGACCGCAACAGATTTTCACCAAAATTTGACCACAGTTAGATCTTGTCATGCTGAATACTTTTATTCCGTCAGAATTTGGCTAAACCTAACGGTTTTGGAGATATATGCAAAAATCTGCTGTCTGACCGCTATGTTCTATTTTTATTTACGGTGGCCATGTTTTTTAACCGATCAAAAGTCCAAACCGCCGTTTTGTGCAGGATACAGTCATTATAAGTTTCATGCAAATCTATCCAGGAGTTTCAGAGGAGAAGATGTTTGAAGAAATTGTTAACGACAATGAAATAAGCTCTATCGAAACATTATTCAGCCATATTATATTCTGGTGCATTAAATTCTTAAAAGTTGATAAGCCTGCTATCCTACTACTAAAATATCATCTTTTAGTTAAACACTTTTAAAGTCAAGAAATCCTTCCTTAAAAAATAAGAATAGTTTTACCTACATTCTTACCCTATTTCTTCATTCAATTTAACCTTGAACAGACATATTTTTTCTTGGCCTAAATATAACTATATCATGCCATACACCAAGACAATCTTAAAGTGAAAATGGACACTTTTACAAGAATAAAATTCCCTTTACATTGAATTTCCACTAAGAATGTTTTTCAGTGTTTAAGATTTAAGGGGAGTTATTAGTCCCACTAGTACTTTTACTTCTTTATTGTTAGCATTGGTCCTGCGTATATTTTTTCCAATTATATCCCTTGTTTCAATAAATACCTTTTCTAAAGCATCCATGACATTATCAGGCATGTGATCATTGATCATTGTAGGTGACACAAGCACTTCATCAAAGCTTCTGTTATCTGCCCAGATAGCCTGATATACTGGTTCACTGCTTCCACACAGAGGAGACCTGTAATATAAGTATACATAGAAAGCTCAATTTAGTGTCATACTAGATATAATTAATTCATTCAAATCTGATTAAAATTCCAAAAACTTGAAGTAACGTATAACAAAACTAAACAAGGAGAAAAGAAAAGGTATCATGTTAAAGATACATACTAAAAGTAAAATATGTAGAAACTGAGAAAAATGCAATTAAATTGTTTTTGGAAAATATAAGGAGAAACAGATGCAGTCATTTACAGCCAATACAGTACTTCTAGTGTGAGTATAATAACTTGTCGGTATCTTATTAACTACATATTGTCCATATGACTGTATTGCAACATACATAGAGAGTAAGAAAACACAATGTTGACAAGGAAAATGACAAAGTACAATACATAACATAATATCACATGTTTTTTTCCTTAAATTTGAAGATAAGAAACAGAACTTTAACTGCAGTTCTATAAACTTGGGGACCCATTGTTTATTTATTTGTTTTTTTGGGGTATTATTATACCCCCTAAAAAGTTGAGGGGAGATATATAAAAATCACCCTGTGTGTCCACATTTCTTGTAGGCACAAGGGATTTGATGAAATTTTATAGGAAGTTTGGATATCATATGTAGATGTGCATGAAGGAATATGATTACTGCAGGAGGACTCCAAACGGAGATAATCCAAATTAAGTGCAACTCCTCTTAAACCATTCAAGGGATTTTGATGAAATCAGAGAACTTGAGGGAGACAATCCAAATTAAGGGTCTCACATATTAAAACCTTGCAAGCCTAAACTGCTCAAGGGATTTTGATGAAATTTTATAGGAAGGTTAGGTATCGTATGTAGATATGCATGAAGAATTTTAATTACTGTTAGATGATGCAAAAGAAGATAATTCAACAAGTGTTTTACATTTATGTCCATTTGAAGCTGGAGTATTCTCCCTGTGAGATTTCTCACAGTATTTCTAGTTACTATTGTCATTATCTAAATATAATTACTGTATGAAAAACTTTCGATATTTTATGGCCCCATAGGGACCAGGTGTCAGATGAATAGGCCCACAGCAGCCCTAAGCTTGTCGTTAAAGGTGACTAAAAAGTGCTCAGAACCCTGGCCGGGAATAGGGCGCTCTGCCCACAGAGCAACTGGGATGTGTGCCCCAGGTGGTGGAATGGGGTACCCCTGGCATGTTACATGCTAGGGTTGTTTGGCCATATTGCAGAAAACCTGACCACAAACCATAGTGGTGCAAGGTGTTGGGAAAGTTGCCACGTTCCTCGCATGTTAAAGAACTCTGCTGTGGTATTTGATAGGAGTAGGAACCTTTGCGTTCCGCCACAGGAGGCTAATTTGCCTGACCCTACCCATCCCTGCCTATTTCTAGTGGCAATCAAAATGTGTCGACCCTATTATCCTTGAGTCCCATCCCATTTTTCATGCTCATTTCATCACTTATTTCATGTTCATTGCCTGAATATAGCTGAAATATTGCTGTTCTTAAGCTAGAACCAGGCATAAAAAACCATTATTATCACTTATCCTACGGAATATGGGTATCAGCTAGAACCAGGCATAAAAAAAACAGTATTATCCCCTATCCTATGGAACAACTTAGGCTAGAAGCAGGCATAAAAAAACCAGTATTATCCCCTATCCTACAGAACAACTGAATCTAGAACCAGACATGAAAAAACAGTATTATCCCCCATCCTACAGAACATTGGTATAAGCTAGAACCAGGCATAAAAAAAAACCAGTATTATCCCCTATCCTATGGAACAACTTAGACTAGAACCATGCATAAAAAAACCAATATTATCCCCTATCCTATGGAACATGGGTATAAGCTAGAACCAGGCATAAAAAAAAAACAGTATTATCCCCTATCCTACGGAACATGGGTATAAATATAGCTACAATCCACTCACTTTTTCCTCTTAGGATGATTCCTGACTACATGTATGATTTTACCAGGAGGAAATAGAGGTGTGTGTGCAGACAGAGTTATATCTGAATCAGAAGGATGAGCATTTAGATCTCGTTTCTCCAGTTCACTTCTTATCTCTTCCAGATTCATTTTATTAGTCTCTGATGATCCACAACAAATTCCTTTCATTATGATCTTCCACTGAAAAATTATAAAAGGAATCAAAAGATTTACAACCTAGTTCTATATAGCTATAATTATTTTTGATTATTCTATACAGCTCATTGATAATACATCAAACCTTAAATAATCCTCCTAGTACAAATTATAATTTCAATTTCACTTTCAAGTACATGTAATAACAAGATAACAGTCAACCAGAAACAATTGCCATTTGAATTCTCCTATTATATTTTTGAAGTCCATACTGGCTTTAATTTTAGCAACTATATCTGGCATCACAGTAAACATCCCATGTAAGTACAGGTGAAAATAGTTTTAAGATATACATGTCAAAAAGCCTTCATTTAAAAATTAAACAGAAAATGCTGGGTTAGGATAAACAGGAAGTAGAAGTGCCTGAAATCTGCACATCCCCAGATATGGAACCCTACACTGAAATTGCATACCAAATATCTAGTGACTGTGATTTATAGTTGGAGAACAAGAGGCTCCCAGGAGCCTGAATCATCGCTCATCTGGTTAATTTTTTGCCTTTCAAAAGCAATAATTCTAACAAGGAATTGTCTGACAATTTTGACCTTAGAAGACTTTGGTAGACCTTATAATAATTCAGCATTCGAAAGTTTCTTTCTATCTATCATAGTTTTCAAAATATTGGCTGAAAACTTAAAAAAAAGTACATAAATAATAAATCACTTTTCACCTTTCAAGGGCAATAACTCAAACAAGGAGTTGTCCCACAACTTTGATCCAATGCAGACTTTCGGAGGGCTAAACCTTATGATTTTGGTGATATATGGAAGAAACTTCTGTCAAATCAAAAATCCCCACATTAGTTCCATGCAGAATGCCCTAAGGAACATTCATACCAAGATTGGTTCTAATTGGTAAAGTAGTTTCAGAGGAGAAAAGTTTTGAAAAATTGTTAATGGCAGTGGAAGGGGAAGACAGAAGCAAAGTGATGTCAATAGCTCACATGGCCTTAGGCCTGGTGAGCTAAAAATATTATGAAATATTTTTGTCACCTAACCGCTATTCACCATTCTATAAGTAGAGTGCAATACCGATGAACTGATACAGTACCTTTGAATTGTTGCTCATTTTAATCACGTTAATAAGGTCTGTTCTCAACACTTCCATTTGGAACAAACCAATTCTGTAAGATAAATAGTCATACCACCATTAAATGACTGCTATAAAAGAAAAACCACAAACATGTTATTATAATTTAGTCCATTTTTAGTTTCCTAGAATCAATCATGAGAAATTCATGATCATATAGATTAAGGTATATCATACTTATTTAGTATAACATGGATCATTCTTTTCTGTCAAAATTAATGTATACACTTTCAATGAGCAAATACATGTAGTGTTTGAAATGATCTTAAGAAAACATCATCTTTAAATTATGTCCTATAGGAATTTAATAGAAATTTTACTCTTTATTTATATTACAAGAAAAAAGTTTGGTGACTCCCAATTTTTTCCAAAATAAGAAAGAATGTCAGATAAGTGTTCTTTGTACAAATAAAAAAATCACAGACTGAAGTCTTCAAAGTCTTTAATTGTCAAATATAATCTGTAACTGATTTTGGCACAAATGGGATGTGCTCTAAAATGGGGTGACTTTCTCTAAATCTCGGTTCCCTTGATATGATTGCATACTCTTTCGTAACCGTGATAACCGAATGTTTTCAATCGAAACAACTGGTTACCCAGAGCCAGATTAAACAACTGGCAATGGCTATATATAGATATGGGGTGCTGATAATATATATGACCTATATATAGTTAACTGTAACAAGCCCATGTGTTTGAATCGGAAACTGGGTATCAATCATTTTATCTTTTAATGTAAACTTCTCGTTCTCGTACAAGCAAAAAAACACATACTGACATGTGTATGATATTTTTTAAAAGAGGCATGTTTTATGATTTTTGGGTTGCTTATGATATTGACCAGGGAACTAGATTAGGAACCATATTAAACAACTGGTAATGAATATTCATAGATATTGGGGCCATACTAATGTATATGATCTATAATCTTGTAACGAGCTCCCTGTACCTGAATCAGAAATTGGTTAATGTTCAATGCTAACCAATCATTTCATGTAAATTTTCCATTCTCATACAAGCAAGAAACACAAGCAGAACACACGAGTATGATATTAAAAAGGTATATTTTTATCTCGTATGAAGCTATAACTATGAGGCTATGGCGATAAACACTGCACAAATCTGCAGCATTATGTGGAGTATAAATATATAAGTATGCAAATCATATGTGAATATAAAACCCTAAAATTTCAAGTGCAAGAAGTCGCTAACAATGTTAGCGACTTAAAAACAACATCTATATACCAGTTTTTTATAAAGTTTTAAAATAGTAAAAATACCCAACAGAATCTTTATAATTTTTTTTTTTTAAAAGAATATATAACAACATTTCTGACAATAACTTTTGAAAAGAGTCAGTGGCATATCTTAAATCTCAATAGTTTTTTTTTTTCTGCAATCTTGACTTGAATATCAGTAAACTAATATTTTTGACATAAAACATATTGAGACATTACTTCAAAATTCAACACTTAATGAATTCTGAACTAGAGGACCTAGAGAACCTTAATCCTTTAGCTGATAACATCAAATATCTTAAAACCAAAAGGTTATATTCCTATCATGCAAACTTTATATTACCAGGTCCTTGTGAGATAAAAGGGAATTACCTAGGGACAACATCTTTACCAACAACTACTGAAGTGATGAAGGATTTAGTCTGTTCTACACAAATTTCACTGAAAAAATAGAAAAGTGTTCATAAGAATATCAAATAATAATAGGACAATTAATTGGAAACTGTGAATAACCAAAATATGATCACAAGTCCTGAAGTTAGGCAAGATTGAATGAGTGTTCGGAATTGTTCTTGGCATGAGTTAAATCTTCAAAGGGTTCTTGGCTTCAGTGATTATATTTTGATTATTCATGACAACCAATTGATTATCATATTTATCATATATTCACAATTCATTTCTACTTTCAACAATTTTAATTTTTTAATCGGTATATTGACATGTGCCTTGTGGTGTATTGGTGGGACAAAGTCTGGGAGTGAAATTACAGAATTTATTTCACAGTGTGAACTATGAATTTTTTTTAACACAGGGAACATTTGATAAATCACTACTATCTATGTAATAACAGTTTATTTCAGCAGTCTTTGATCATTTTACTTTTACTTAACCCACTTCTTGAAAGAAGTTTCATGTACTATAATGACACAGTTCACAAATCATAGGACACAGCTTCTACTTTAATACTTTCTAAAAATGGCTAATAATTATATACCTGAGTAGTCCACCTGGTGGGGAATAGGAATAACAATGTAGTCCTGGGTATTCTTGTTTTAATAGAATAGCCAGTATTGCTGCCGTCCCTGCTCCTAAAGAGTGCCCCACTAAAACTAGGTCATACTTCTCTGCACCAATTTCCTGTAATATCAAACCATTATTCACCAGTTATATAAAAAAAAGTTGTCTTGTCCAAATATGACTATCTGATACAACTGTCCTTAAATACGATTCAGGACTAATGTGAAATACACCAACCCTACTTCGTGTTGTTCGGTCGACACTACATTTATGTTCTAAGTCTTATATAGTCACATATTCCATTCATTACATTTGGTGCCCTAGTCAATAATTTTTTTTTCAACATGTACTAGTATATGCCTTTCAATTTTGGCTATTAATTTGTTTGAAGAATGTTCTTTCATTTGGAAAATTTATATTGAAAGAACGGACAGAACCATCAAACTTTTCTTGACTGTACCAATTCATTTTAGAAAAAAAATTTGATTAGCCAATAGTATACTGTGTTTGGTTTCTAGTATGTCATTTTATCTTATGTCCTACTTAAAAGCCCCTTACTGTATATAGTTTACTGTACATCAATACATACTGAACACTTTCCAAAAGCTTGTGATAGAATCATGTCATCTTTTATTTTTTTCTTGATGTATACTGCTGCATGGACCATGCCCTGAAAGATAAAAATATCAGTAATTTCATGTAAGAAATTGAGTGTAGATTTAACTTTCAAGTTTAAAAGTTGAGCAGACCTCAATTTTAGTGACCAAGCCTAGAAAAACTATCAATGCACACTAACTTGAAACCCACACTCCCCAATTTGATTACATGCACCTTTTGACCTCCATATTGATTTGAACCAAAATCTAGAATAGGAGGTACAACAATGGGAACATGTAATAAAAATTCTGTGAAAAATTTTCATTCAATTCCATTCAGTGGTGTAAGTGGAGTAAAAGATAAGAGATGAGTCCCCCCCCAATGTTCGCATATTCACAAACAACAAAGTCCATATTTTGTTATGTGAAACACTTAATTGATTTGTATCAAAATCTAAAATAGGAGGTGCACAATGGGAACATGTTATAAAGATTCTGTGAGCTTCGTTCAATTTCATTCAAAAGTAATGGATAAGAGTTGGGTCCCCCCTGTGTAATGGAAGGGAGGACAGACACGCCGCTCATTATATACCCCCCCCCCCCCAACTTTCCAAGTGGAGGGTATAATAACATACCAGTATGCTTTCTCTTTAAAAAATTTATGAGAAAAGTTTAACTATTCAGATGAGATGATTGCCATAAAAAACTATTGACCAATCAATAGTTTCCTAAATATTTGCCCTCCCTGAAACTATTTAACCACAAGTGCAATTATATTTCACAGAATTTTCATTGCTGTTACACGATTGGTTTGGTTTTTAACACTTCATTTGGAGTTATTTGCATTCATTGTTAGTCAAGGTTGAGTCCAGAGATTTCAAATTTCAGCCAGATGACAAAAAACATCATGGAAGGTGCCCAGTCGGCAGGTTTATTTGCGTGTCTGTTGTCTCCTCAAGGTAAAAAATATGACTCTGTATGTGACTATTAGAATAGGTATATAGAGTTACTAATTTCCTGAGTTCTAGAATGTTGTCTCTTTCAATCTTGGGAATAAATTTGTGTCTATTTTTTGTATAATAAAACACCTACTGACTGTACACATATATTCAGGGAATAATAAGTTTATTTTCCTCTTAGTTACAACTATAATAATACCTCAAAGAAAATAAATTAACAATTACCTCATACATAGTAAATAAATATAAAATATACCTTATGTCCAACCCAGTCCTCTTTGACTGGGTCCAGTGGTAAAATCTCAGCATCAGCCTTCAGATCTGTTAATACATCCTACAAAGCAGATCAAATGACAGTTAACTGACATATAGTATGTAATGTCAGTCTTATCTTTATAAATGGCATTTAGTTCGGATATTTATAGTATCAGACAATAACACTGTGTCTGTCTTAAAACCAGACCCTACTTTTCTGTTTGGAGCAATTTTTTACAGCCAAAAGGTACTGTCAGAAATATTATAAAAATAAAATCTCCATTTGATTTTATTACAATAAATATGTTACCATCATAAATTCAGAGTAAGTCCATCGGTGCAAGTCAAGCAGGTGGAATCCCCTATCTAAAAATATCATCCAATGGGATGATCTTATAGTAGCCATCTACCCTTTATTCATCCATTTAATTTCCGACTGTGCAAGAAGACACATGTGGTAAATTATATTGTGAATAATATTGAAATTTTGTAATATTAGAAATCCCTTTTATATATTTATTATTATTGTATGTTGATACTTTATTATGGAGTTTAGTGTTAATAGCCCATTTCAAGCCATTACTGGCAATGATGTTTTTTTGGATGGGTCGTTACCTTACGATAGTCAGGTGGTTACTCCAAATGTGTCTAGTCAATCAACCGACGTTTTAACTTCGGTGACTAACACTACTATTCCACAGACCCCAGTTGTAAGTTCTGTGGATAGTAAGAGTAATCCCTACTATAAGTACAGTAACTCTTACAGTATCTACGCCAGTAGACACCACGAGTTCAGTTTCCTGTACCCCTGGTGTTTCTATGGGTCTAAATTTACCTGGTTAAAGGCCTCCAGTGTCTTACTGTGGTGTCACTTTGCCCTCCTCGGCTAATAATCCCATGTCTTGGTCAAGACATCCCTGGCCTCAGACATACCCTTATCCAGGTTTTCCTGGTCAGGTTTTTCCAGGTTTCTGGCCTTATGGTAACAACTTTGGACCTATTGGGTCCTCAAAGTTTCACACCTAGTTTGTCAACCCCTGCTCTTTCTGTAGCAGTGCTTTCTAGTGGTGTTACTATACCTGCAACTGCACCTACCTCTTCTGTTAGGTGTCAGTCTAATCAGGTTACTAACTCTTCCCCCTCATTAGATGGGTTTAAGAGTGTTTTAGATGACTTTTGTCAATCCATATCTTCTGACTGTTGCTTCTTCCAATCGCCTCACAGCTTTGGAGAAAAATACCAACCAACCCACACCTAGCTCCTCTATGACTCAACTTCCTACAGTTCACAACTCTGAAAGTGAACATGAGGATAGTGATGATGAGGAACGCTTTTCAGTGGCCCCAGGTAGTCAGGAAGGTAATTTTTCCTCTGGTGATGAAGATGAAATTAGGGATCAGGTTCCTCAGAATGTTTCAGTTTGTAATACTGCTCATTCTGTTATTGGTCGGTCTCCTACTACTACTACTACTCCTTCTACTTTGAAGGATCTTGGAGATTCAGTTTACTCTATTATGAGAGACGTCAATAAGGTGCCATTGCAGTCACCTCCCAAACCTAGGAGACTCACTTCAAGTTTTTTGTGATATGTCTAATGACCTACCTAAGTCTCAAACTAGTTTCCCAGAATCCAATCACATGTCCACTTCTCTTCAAATTATTAATGAAGGTATCATAGCCAATGAATCTCATTTGTCCAAGGTAAGTGGTTTTGGTATAACTTCCTTTAATAATCATTTCCGATCTAGGGATTATGATATTCTCAATTCCACTTTGGGTAAGTTGGTTCCTTCTTGCATAGCTTTTTCTTCTTCAATTAATTCAAAGCCTGTGGATGGACTGCGTCTTTCTCAGTCTGTCTGGTCTAAAACTGAGAATCTTCTTAGAAATGCTTCTCATGTACTAGGTACAGCAGAACATTATTTGTCTGCTGTAGCCCCCTTACCAAAAGATATTGCTCTGCCTCCTGAAGTAAAACCATTTTTATTTCAGGTTGATAAAGCTCTAGGCTCTTCTAAGCTTTTACTTATGGGAAGTAAAAATTTTTTGAAAAATAAATGGATGAATAAAGGGTAGATGACTAATCTAAGATCATCCCATTGGATGATATTTTTAGATAGGGGATTCTGCCTGCTTGACTTGCGCAGATGGACTTACTCAGAATTTATGATGGTAAGTATTTATATTATAAAATCCCATTTTACTTTAAAAATGTAAAAAATTGTAGCTTCCAAAGGTTTGCTCATGAGTAAAGTTCTCTTTAAGGCTTATGCACTTAAAACACTACCCTTTCTAAATGTTACTGTACATTGGCTTCTGTCATTGCACTTTACATACTGATCTAATATTTACAAAGGAAACTTAATTACCATGATAGCTGTGTCTTAGTGCATACCCTCTTTATAAAATAATCAAATTTACAACATTATGTCACAACAGCTAATGTGACATAAACAGTATCTTTTATTTATATCTAAGTGAAGTGGGAAAAAACAAAGTTCAATAAAAAATTAACCAGGACCCTAAAACAATCAACTTTATATTTGAAGCTCAATGTCATTTATATGCAGACAGATATATCTTTCAGATTACTATGGCAACTATCATTATAATCCTAACAATGTATTAGTACAGCTGCAGTATAACTTAAGTACAAATTGAACAGATACACACAGTATCAGTATCATTGTTTACTACAGTCCAATAACAACGAAAATGTAACTTGTTAATAATCTGCCAGGAGTTTTATTTAAGATATATAAATCTAAGATCTATTTGAATAATATAAAAAATATAAAAAATATAGGAATGATCAAGAGCAATTCTTAGTAACTG
Organism: Perna viridis; assembly: GCA_037379345.1. Taxonomy (NCBI): domain Eukaryota; kingdom Metazoa; phylum Mollusca; class Bivalvia; order Mytilida; family Mytilidae; genus Perna; species Perna viridis. The sequence goes on along the minus strand of CM074516.1, from coordinate 47,982,600 downwards.
CAACCTTGACCTTTAATCTTTGATGGTAAGACTTCCATCTATGCAAAATTCATAAATATTCATCAAGTTAATTTAATTAAATGTGATAGAAACTAAGTCCAATATTTCAAATCACTGCTTTCACAAAAGGCTGTGAATGAGACAAATTCATGAGTACAAGAGACAGACCTGGGAACAAATCATGAATTAATAGAAAAAACTCTGAACAGATATTAACCTTGAACATACCTGTAGGGACAAGGTTCCTGGGATACAGATCATAACCTTAGACATGTATACCTGAAGGAACAAGGTTCCTGGGATACATATTATAACATTGGACATACCTGTAGGGACAAAGTTCCTGGGATACAGATCATAACCTTGGACATGTATACCTGAAGGAACAAGGTTCCTGGGATACATATTATAACATTGGACATACCTGTAGGGACAAAGTTCCTGGGATACAGATCATAACCTTGGACATGTATACCTGAAGGAACAAGGTTCCTGGGATACAGATTATAACATTGGACATACCTGTAGGAACAAAGTTCCTGGGATACAGATCATAACCTTGGACATACCTGTAGGGACAAGATTCCATGGACACAGATAATAACCTTGGACATACCTGTAGGGACAAGGTTCCTCGAATACAGATGATAACTTTCTTATGTTTGTGGTCCAGAGCAACATAAAATGGGGTTTCTCCTATCTAAAAATAGAATATTCCATATGTTTGAACTATAAGTCAATAGAATAGTTTTATATTGTGGATTTGTTTCTGTTGACATGTAGCTGTAGAAATGTTCTATAAAATCTCTAGTTATACCAATGCAACATTGTACCATATGTTTTCATAAGTTTTAAAACACACGGAAACATGTTTAGGATCTGTATAAAAATATAAGAATAACATCAAAATACAATGTATATATTTTTTTTGTCAAAAAATCACGAATGTCTTTCATTTACAAAAGCATATGTCAAACATACTTTTACAAACAATATTTCAACCCTTTCTTTTCTTTTTTCTTCAGTTCTCAACATCTGTTTTATATGTATTTCATGCTGGTCCCAACAATAAATGAACAATAATATTTCTTATGTAGAAGGCATCCATCCTATATATTTCAGAACTAACACCAACTTTTAAAACAGAAATTCAAACTAAACCATTAAACTCAAGCAAAATATTATGTAAAATACAGCATTATTCAGAGAATCCTTTTCCAATCAGCAGCCTAAAATAGTAGTCAAGGTCAGCCATATTTACAATAAAATGTCTGAAACCAGTTTTTAATGATTCATTAATAGTAGCATACTTCAGTGTAATTGACCAAACAGCATTATTACATCATGACGAAACAATAATCATGATGCCAAATTCACAATCTGATAATATGAGCCATTATTTACCATTCACTAAAACAATAAGCACCCAAAATCATTTACTTTTAGATTTCACAGTAAAATAAACAAGTTTATAAAAATTTTAAAGAGCAGGCCCATCAATGGTATAAAGGATGTGTAAAAATGGTAGAAACCCCAAACTCAATCAATTAACCTGTAGACACAGGACAGATGCTCTATAACTTTAACTAGGTTATAATCAGATTTATACCACGAATGACCCCACAATACATTCTAATTATCTCAATAAAACATTGTTCCATGCAGCTGTAGCTCTGTGGATATTATTCTTTATAGACACAAACTCAATTAATTTCATGTACAAGTTTCAAATGTCTCTGATGAAAAAATGGGCAAAGTATAGAAATCAATTACACAAACATGTCATAACATTTGACATTATTAACTAAGTAGTATACTATATTTTTAAAGGGTTATTCACAGAAGATGTGTCTTAGTACTGTGGGATTTCTAGATACCACATTCTTTATCTATAAAGACTTGATACAAGCTTGAAATTTATCATTCATTTCTAAAATACTCAGCATTTACCATTTCTTTATGTGTAACATTTGACAAATATTGCTTTTTATTTTTTTTTTGCAAGTAGATTGATGCCCTAGAAACATTACCAGTTTACTTGGCTACATAATGAATTATAGAAATATGAAAGTAATTTAATATGAAATAAGTTTAAGATAATGAATGTTTAGCAGAGGAAATAATTGTTGATTAAGTTTTATCTCAAGAGAATTGTTTGAACTAATCTACAAGCATGTTTACTGAAAAATTAATGTCATAATACAAGACATCACCAAAGGTAATAACACAAACAATTATTTAGAATAAGGATGAAACATAAAAAGCTCTAATAAAAACTAATACAACATAAAATGTAATATAACTAATAAGGCTACTTCAGACTACATAAGGCTGGCTGGCACATTAGCCATAGTGACACCATAAACAGTTGCCATAGTGACACCATAAACAGTTGCCATAGTGACAACATAAACAGTTGCCATAGTGACTACTTACATCAACATGGTATGTAACATAAACCACATCAGCCTGCTTTAAACCACTCAGATGGAGAAGGGCCGCAAAGTTACAGTGGCAACAATTATCATCAATTAGCTCCACTCCTTTAGGATTCCCCAGGCCACAGCATGAACAGCAACAGCAACATCTAAAACAGTACATGCAGTCCTTTCTATCACTTTTGAACTATGTGAATTATCTTACTTTTTAAATAATCGTACTTACATGTAAATGTCGAAAACAATTTAAAGCAGAACTATTTTCAACAACTCTATTCTTAAATTGTAAGGATGCACATTTTTTTTTCTAGAAAGACTTTCTTTAGACTACTGTTCCTTTTTAACAACATAAGCAAGAAGATTTACTAATTACATTGTATCTATAATATCCAAACAAAGAAACAAAAAACAAAACACTGCTTAAGCAAAACAAAACAACAGATTCCAGTTACCCCTGATAATACAAACCAGGTAAGTGATCATTAATTTTCATTTTGTTACTGACTTAATTGGTTTTTTTTTCAAGGAAATTTTGGATCAAATTCACAACACAGTTGAAGACTACAAGTCAGCTGCAAATATCAGTTTTCAGACCAGATCTATAAACTGCCTACACAGACGTTCCTTTCCCTCTCACTCAATGACCCTGAGTACATGATACCTAAATAGTATTGCATGTATATGATTTCTTAGACTTCTTAAATGTTGACTTTATTGGTTTCTCTCTGAGGAAATAGAGGCCCAATTACATTAAAAACAGTAAAACATTCCTTAATTGTCTTACAAAATGACATTCGTATTAGAAACGTTTAGTTTCATGCAGGTACAATCCTTTTCAGGCAAAGCCTGCCTTAATTTTTTATCAATATATGTCATTAATTGCTAAGATGACAAAAATAAATTTTCTTATTAACTTTCTACTGACATTTTTCACTAGATATCTTTACATACATTATGCTTCAGGGGCAAAACAAACTCATGAAATTTTCTTGATGAAAATTCAATATTAGATCCTAAGTAAACATATTTTTTCCCTTACTAACTGACTTTATAATGGACTTGTGGAAGAAATACAGATGCAGATTTAATAGGCAAACAATCCAGTGCAAGTTTGATAAATAATTAAATTTGCCTGATAGTAAAGTTTCTCAATACCTTTATAGCGAAGGGATAATATGTACTTAAAATACAGAAGTGTTCTAAAGGCAAAACATTCTAGTTGATGTTCTACCTCAGAAATGACCTGCACTTGGTAGTAAACACTAAATCATGCAAAATAGTATGAGAGAGTACTATGTTCCAGAGGCTAAAACAAAATATGTACAAATACATTGTTATGAACTAAAATGTATTCAGGCTCTTACAGCTTCAGTTTGTGGTAAATTTATTTGCACAAAATGAAACTTAATGCTAATATTTGAAAAGTTTACATTAGTTGACAAAGATATCAAATGCTTAGAGCTTAGCCTTTTATCAGGTTTTGGAATTATCGTTGCAATGTTCAAAAATTCCAGAAGTGTTGACCGCTGCTAATTTTATGGAAATGAAATCTTGGGATCCAAGTCCCTAAAGGCTTGACATTTTCACACTTGACAATTGTAGATTAATTCATATTGTAATTTATACTGACGGGTTGATAATTGCTCAGTCAGTTGTCTCAGTTTGTCAATATACTACATAGTAATGAACTAGTGGCATTCTTAGCAAAAGTCAATGTCTTCCTTAATCATCTATGTCATATTTCAGGCTAAGTTAATAGTGTATTGCCTGACTGCAGGAAACTTGTAATACCATTGTTATAATGTTTACCAATCATTGTTCTACCCATCCAATCAGAACTCAGGAATTTTTCATGGAATAAGTGACCATGCTGAACATCCGTACATTTTTTTAAAATAGTATTCTTCTTTTCATGAAAATCAATGTATTACTAACATGTGCAAGGTCTTAAAACTTAAGTGTGTGTCACAAAGTACATTTCAGTGTTAATCAAATGTAACATGAATAAAACTCCCAACAAAGGGTTGGCTTAGGGCTGTTCACTCTTTTCTAGACTTGTTGTCTCCTTGAAAGATTCTTTGTTTCAATTAACAACTCATTACAGTGAAACTGCTAACTAAACTTCAAATCATTTCCATCAAAAGAAGCTAATATTTTTGCAACTGAATTTTCACTATCATTTACATGTGCTAAAATATTCCAAGATCTGTTTAACACAAAGACAATGGAAGGATTTCAAATAAGTGGTGGTCCAAGGTGCTGGAACCTGAATTTCTTACCTAGAAACTACTGGGGTCCTGGACCTTCAACCCTTTTAATTTTCAAGTAGACCATTGATTTAAAAGTTGTGAATCTCTGACTCTTAAGAGTAAAAGTTGAGGTGCATTTACAGGTGAAATTGGCCCCTTATTTCCTGAAAATTAATGTTTAAGTCAAAGCAAACTTTTACTTGCTGAACATTAGTGTTAATTCTGAAGTTTAATTGTTTATCTTTATAACTGATTTGTACTGCACATTTAAGTCATAATCATTGGTCAAAATATAGCTGTTCTTCTTTAAATTTGCAAAACCAAAAAGTATATTACCCATTCAATATGAATACAATTATCTGCAACAAAGTAAGCCCATTTAATATCTTGATAGTCTGAAGCATTTGTGTCTATTTTATCAGAATTCCTGAAGGTTTGGTGGGTCTACTACATTGGGGCAGGCATCACAATTTTTTAAAAGATGATCAATTTTGTACCAAATTATAGCTATTTTTGCAAACACTTGAGTTTCTGTCTATGTACGACTTGCCATTTCTCGACAAGAACTACTGGTAACTAAAAAAAATTAATATGGTTATTGAGTTGTCCTACATTAAGTCCTTAACAAAAATGCAGATTCTATTACCATGTTTAGACTTTCTGCTAAGTAGGGGCCAATAACATCTCTTAATGTACCTCGTCCTCTGAACCCCTGCAATGGGCAGAAAACAAAACTGGTTACAACCTATGCCCAATCACTACTGAGCTACATACCAAATACCAATCATTATATATAATGATTGATATAAAATTCTGATGGATGGAATGACAGAATGACATGACCAAATGTAAGACAGGCAAGGAGATTCCAACATACCACTCGCTCGTTTACAGGGGATATAAATATTGAAATCTGATTTGACAGTCAAAAAGCAACAAAATTGCAAAAAGAATAACACGATATATGGTAGATCAGTTCACTGCATTAGCTTAGAATCAATGCACAAATAACCAAGCTGATATAAAGTAGATATCTGAAATTTAGATTTCATACCGAGCTTAAAGAATACTCTGTCACCAAGATATCCCATTGAAAATAAGGCCATTAGAACAGGCAGCTGAAACTAAATTAGACAATTAACATTTTGTCCTTTCTTCAACTGCACATTTGAATTTGTAAAATACTATCCCTGAAGAAATAAATCTTAAACATAACCTGGAGTATAGATGTTACATACACAAATGATCCATAGTATAATAACGAGACAGAAATTCAGCTATTAGTATCAGATGGCTCCAGTGTATACTTAATGACACTAAAAAAGGTCCATACTAAAGCAAAACTTTGTCATATTTTTTTTGTGGGATTTGAACTTAAAAGTAAGATAATAGGACCCACTAAAACTTGAAAGTGTGTCAATAAAAACTTAAAACTTAATGGAATTCTGTAACTGATTCTTAAAACAATTAAAATAGGACACTAAAATACAATATCACAATTATTGGACTAGTGGAAGGATAGTTAAATGGCAGTCAAAACTTTTATATACAAACCTAAGTTGTGGAGTAATTTTACAGAATCCACAGCCTGAGTTACTCATCATGAATACAGGCCAGCCATAAGCTGCCAAGGCAAACTTCATGTAATGTATGACCTTTGTGTATTCATCCATGACCTCTGGCTGACTTAGCTGAAGGAACTCCGTAGTTGGTACAATAGGGACACCAGACAGGTATTGATAAACATCATTCTCTGCCTGCAAAATAGTGAGGTTTCTAATTTGGTATAATAATTTGTTTGTAGAGTTATCTTCTTTTATCTACCCCAGACATTTTATGAATAACTTGGCAGGAGTTTCTAGAAGAAGGGCACTAACTCTATTGGTCTCCCAGTTTCTAATGAAGTCCAGCTTTCTATTTGTTTCTATGTTATTTTGGTTACTTGATATTCTTTGTTGTGTCTATTTTATGTGTCTACTGGTTTTCCCTGAAATTTGTTCTTTTTCATTACCATTCAAATCATGTTTCCCTTGATTTCCCATCTAAAGGATAAATGATCGATTTAATTTAAACAGAGAAAAAAATCAATTCTGACAATTTACAAAACTAGTAAAACTTCAATGTTTGTTATTCAATTCTGTATAAAATGTTCATATAGCTCAATGACACCATAAGAATATCATACAAATCAACTTTATCAAGTTGAACCCCAGACACAGTGTTCTATAGAGGATCTATATCTGACCTGAGATACAGTGTGTCTCATTCTGATTTTCTGATGTCGCCGAAGCAGAACTATGCCAGCTATAACATCTGATGGAACCACATCCAGGTCTCGGAAAAATTCTTGTAATAACTTAGCTATTTCAGCTATGGAGTTCTACAACAAACACATGTACATATACTTTGATAAACATTGCAACATAAAAATATTTACTTTAATTTGAAATTAAATTATTTGCTCTCATTTTTTAATTAGTCTTCCAACAAATCAGAAAATAATAATTATGAACACTTCCTTGAAGAAACTTTAGAAAAATTACAATTTAATGATCAACAAACACTCCTGTTTATCAAGTCTATATGAATGTTTTCAGTCAGAGTCTTATTTTGAAATCAAAATACTTCGGGTTGATTGATTGATTATTGGGGTTTAATGCCAGAGCAGCAATATTTCCACAAAATAATTAGGAACAAAATTGGTCCAGCTGGGGTGGTCTGTGATTGGAATTGAAATTTTGAGAATGGGCCATATTTGATAATATTCAGAATTTCAATAGGCCATTCTTCAGCACTCTTTGAAAAAATCTTCAGATCTGAATGCGAGATTTTCTGCTGAATGGTGATACACATTACATAAAGTTCTTATCATACAATTGATAATTAAAGTTTTTGTTAAAAATTAATTTAAGATAGTGTAAATTCATAAGCAAATAGAACTTGTGTTAATATACTAACTTGTTTCACATTCAAGCCCTGTACTACAAGCAAATACTACATTGTATAGCTTTTTGTTGATGTAATGTTAGTAAGTAAGAATTATAATTATTGGGTCAGGGTTTGATACAACAGAGATTTGGAAGTAATTTTTAATTCTACTGATGGAAACATATTTTATATTGCATCAAAGCAATTTAACAAAATGTTGAAAAACAATTTGACAAATTACTAAATGAAAGCAATAAATTCACCATATCCTAAAAGATTACAAAGAATAACATTGTGTCATATCCTATTCAGAGATGTATTAAATCATGGAATTTCATGCTTAGTAACATTCATCACTTTATCAAATCATGTTAGAACTAAATCTTTCATAGAATTATTGATTGAGTTCACTGCACTGCATGGTTACTCTTCCATAGTCACCAGGAAATCCATACCATCACAGATTCTGAGACATTTCCAAAGAATGATATCCGTCCTGACAGGGCAGGAGAAATGATCCCAGAACAATCTAACAAAACTATATCCGTTCTGACAGAGTATTCACATAATATCCCTGATCTTTATGACAAACTTATGCAAAAATCAGTGATTGATCTCATAAAGCAATTTCATTTATTTACTATATTGCTGGGAAATTGACAACCTGTTGGAAAATGTGAAGGCCAATGTAACAATTTGAATATGATCATGGTAAACATCTATCCTTGAAGTTTCCGGGAAATTAACTCACTGAACATGTATACTGGTAAATTAGTTCGAAAGGAAAAGGAATTTTTTCAATTTAAATGTAGTATCGAAAGTTTATCAGCTGTAATTTCTCTCTCACCCATTTTTAAGAACTTCAGAGTTCAGGACTCACAATTACTAGTACAATATATACTGTGTATTAACCTGATGATAACTAGTCATATGGAGTTTACTGTACAAAGAAATAAATAAAACTCGGGTACATTGGGAAAAAATGGGTAAACAGCAATTTTCCTTTACTCTAAATGTAGCTCATATTTTTATAAATAAATTTCAGCTTTTAATAGACACTTCGTGTACTTATAACCATGTTTCTTTTTCAGGTTTGTTGAGTCTACTACCTCAATTAAAAATCATACAAAAAAAATAATAATTCATTCTGTTCATGAGAGATGTTAACCTCATAAAAATAATCATCAAGGAGAAAAAAATGTATTGTAGCCAAAAAGGTCAGTAAAAACAATAACAGTTTGTTTAGACCACTTCAACAAACAATTAATCTTATAAAAATAATCATCAGATAACAGCTGTGACTGGGCTCAAATGTTCTAAAGGTATTGATTCTAGGTAAAATAAGATTCTCTTCAGAATAGTTAGCATACATATAGTACAAACAAAAACATATTGAACCTTTGGTAGGTTTTTCATCCTTATCAAGTTGGAGACTTCTTCCTACAACTTTAAATGCAATACCACAGATTTTTTGTGAAATTTAAGTGATGCCGAGATTCCCACATAATCCCCAATAAATGTAATTGTTTGCAAGTAACTGTAGCACTAAAAAGCAAATGAAAGAGTGTGAAATTTTTAATATGTGTTCAAAAACTGATCTTTTAAGCAAGGAAATAGACAATACATTATAGAAATGCCACCACAATAAATACATACTCTGTTTCGACCTTTTCTCTCAACACAGCAGCACAAAAGCTGCAATCTTCTATCCCAGCTCTCCTCATAAGCTCGGATAGCTTTTCTGAAACAAAGGAAAACAAGTTAAAAACATGATAAACTGCATTAACAAATGTCACCAAAGTGTCTTTTGCAAGGATTTGGATGATGAAGTGAGTACCTAAATAGTCAACTTCAGTCAACTTTTCTCTATAAAAGAAAGAAGAGGCCTGGACTTATTTCCATTTTCTTTACTCTAAACCTGGAATAAATCAGTGAAAAAAAAACATCTTTCAACATTGTTAATGGTTCAAGTTTCATAGCCTTTCAATTTCATAAAAAAAAGTTCATATCAATTGTTATAGCTTAAAACAAAGGATCTGCTTCAGACCATTACATTAATATTACTTAGAAGAATTCAAGGCTGCTTTCCATTATTGAGGATGTTCAAACAACATGTCAGAACACAGTGACTTGTTACAAAGTTTGTACCTAATAATGGATGGTAATTTAAAAAAAAAACACTAAATAAGCTTAAACAAGAAGACCTCGTTATGAAATTTTCAATTGTGGTTAAATCCTTCTAATTGAATTATTCATTTATAATAAACAAAAATAATACTCCTTCAAAAGGTAAAAATTCACAACACTATACAAAATATCTCATAATTGTAAAAAAAAAACAAACAAACAAACAAACAAAAAAAAAACTTCCAGTTCATAGTTTGCTGTGGTTCTGAAACATTTCAATGCAAGAGTTGCTACTCTATAGAATCTATATATTCATGCCTGTCATATTCCACTAGATTTTAAGGTTTCCTCAGAGAAGGACTCTGGGTTTCAGTAACTGTTGTCAAAAAGGATAAAGGGAAACATGCTTAAAAAATAATCCTGCATTTTTAAGTATGCAACAAAAAAGCAAATTTCACATGAACCAAGACATAGAAACATTTTTATAACAAATACTCCGAATTAATGTCTCTAAGATTTGTAATGCCTAATAATTCTGAGCTGCCCTTATGTGTATAAATGAAAATGGGAATACTGTGGACAAGAAGACATTTCTAATCAATTAAGTTAAGTGGAGTCTGAAGTTGTAAGAGTACTTCAATAATGGTTACAAGAACAAATCAATCAATGGTACTGCAAGGGAATTCATTCTACAGTGCAGACTGGCTATCAGTCTACAGTACTGTCAGGGAATTCATTCTACAGTGCAGACTGGCCATCAGTCTATTGTACTGTCAGAGAATTCATTTTACAATGCAGTCTGGCTACCAGTCTATGGTACTGTCAGGGAATTCATTCTACATTGCAGTCTGGCTATCAGTCTTTGATACTGTCAGGAAATTCATTCTACAGTGCAGTCTGGCTATCAGTCTTCGGTACTGTCAGGGAATTCATTCTACAGTGCAATCTGGCTATCAGTCTTCGGTTCTGTCAGGAAATTCATTCTACAGTGCAGTCTGGCTATCAGTCTTCAGTACTGTCAGGGAATTCATTCTACAGTGCAGTCTGGATATCAGTCTACGGTACTGTCAGGGAATTCATTCTACAGTGCAGTCTGGCCATCAGTCTATTGTACTGTCAGGGAATTCATTTTACAATGCAGTCTGGCTACCAGTCTACAGTACTGTTAGGGAAGTCATTCTACAGTGCAGTCTGGCTATCAGTCTATGGTACTGTCACAGAATTCAGTCTACAGTAGTCAGGAAATCTGTCTTCATCAAAGTCAGAGGAGAAATCTACAGTACAGTCAAGGAATCATCCACAATAGTCAGGAAATATATCTTCATTAAAGTCAGAGGAGATATTGACAGTATAGTCAGGGAATCAATCTACAGTACAGTTACGAATTCAATTTTCAAAACAGTTATGAATTCAATTTTCAGCAGAGTTATGAATTTTAGGTGCAGTCAGGCTATCAGTCTACATTTACATTCAGGCAATCAATCTTCATTTTTCACCCCAAAACATAATCATACTTTTATCAGTGTTCATTCCAAAAAAAATGCATAAGGGGTCCAGTGGCCCCTTGACAGTAAAACAAGGGGTCATTTTCAAATAAAAGGGGGCCAATACGGCAGTATGAAAGGTAGGTGGTCATTTTTATATAACAGGAGAGATTCAACCAGCAAATAAGTTAGCCTCAGGATGGTATACACTTTAAAGTTTCATTTTTTGGGTGAGAGGTATACACCTGAAATGAATAAAAAAAAAATATTAGGTGGTTTTTTTTATTTATCTTGGCATTCTGCTGATTCAAATTGTCATTCTTTTTGATGTTGTAGATCCACTTAGTATCATTCTGTTCTTATCAGGATCATTTCCTACCCTGGCCCACAGGCATTCAGTTTTCCATTTTACCCTGAATTTTCCAGGTTCACGGCCATTCAGAGGAAACGATTGTGTCCCCTGCAGCACCACCTGAATTCTGACCAGAGAAAGTTGCAGTTAAGGCTATTGGCACTTTAAATAACAAACATGTCCAAAACATGGGATCTAAAAAAATCCTTAAATTCAGAGAACTATGCACCTGCAGGGCTCAAATCTCACACTTTTTGTGTGCCATACATAAAATATTTCTGTCAATGGCCAAAACATAATGGGAACACTAAAAGATTTAAGTCAAGTATGGAATCCTTGTTTTCTATGATATTTGTGATCATTCTTTGATGGTTACTTCATTCATTTATCTCTCACTTTGTATAATACCATTGTCTTTTCTTGTACATTTATCAGAAACCATTTCTCTTTATGGGATCAAAGATTCCCTAGGAAATGTAGATCATCTTCTACCAACAGTAATCCTAACTGTTAAGCTATTTTTCTTAAAGACAGACATTAACATAATCTTAAAACTGATGCCCTCCAGACAAATGAGAAAATTGTTTAAACCAATACTGACCTTTATACTGAGGACATTAACCTAATTTGTATGGGAGAAATCACATTATAAGTAATGGATCTTGTTCTTTAAGGAAATTTACTTATTCCACAAGAATTACTGGCAGGAAATTTGATAGACACCACTCATGTCAATGATCTAATAGGTATTGTAATCTCTGTGTTTTCCATTATTTCAGTATGAGTGCAAAAAACTCAAGGAATAATATGAATCTTTTACTGAATGTTCTTGTATGTGAACAATCATATGAAGAATGATGTAACAACATTTGATAAACTTCTTCAACCTGTTATAAAATATTGCCTTTTTATAAGTCAATATAAAATCTCAGCTACGGCCAACAGCCTCTAAAATTATTAGTTGTAAATATATTCCATTTAAGGCACCAAATATGTTTAACATTACTCACAGATAGTTAGAGGGTATAGATAATTAACTATCCCTTATTTTTAAAGCACAAAAATCATGGTGTACCTGTCCATCTGAGACAACTACTAAGTACCACATCTGTTATGGCGTATGGAGTTTTCATATCACAAATCATACGTTATGCCAGAGCTTGCTGTAACTATGCAGACTTTTTGTATCACCATAAACTTCTTACAATTAGGCTTTCTTATAGGTAGAAGGGTACTATTTATTTCCCATAGGTGACAATAGTGAAACTTTTGAAAAATTCATACCTTTAAAACTATGACAGAGCTATAAACTGACTTTTTTGCAGTAATATCTTCATTTTTCCAACTAAAATTGCGATCAAAGTTTCCCCCTTTTCTGTGAATGGCACATAAATTTTAAAAATTCATAATATTTATATAAAATGGTTTTCAAAAAATATAATGTAATATTTTAAAAGTATAATAATGTTAGAGCCTGGAATTAATAAAACATTTTGAGTATCTGCACAATTTGTCCAATCACAGTGTCTGGAAATATTTACTTAAAAAGGGTACACAAAAGGCCAACCTAAAATAATGAGAAATAGTACCATTCTACCTATAACTGGGTTATGTTGCTACAAGATTGAAGTCGTCACTACAGAAGTTTTATAGTCATCATCATGAACTTGTGGATCTTTACGGTGTAAACATCTGCATCATGAAAACTGATCTGTTCAACGTGTCATAGTTTTCCTTTCCTTGTTCGTCTACCCTGAACTTGACTTTTTATGAGGAACTTGGCAGGTGTTTTTAGAAAACCAGAGGACGCATTTTAGTGGAGTTCAAGTTACTCATTTACTTTTGTGTGTCTTTTTTCCATGTCTGATCTTTGTGCCTGGATTACATTCTTTTGATTTTCACTAGAATCTTTGTTTCCTTGATTACTCTTCCAATACATGTGTTATCAATACCAAATAATAAAACATCTAAACTTCAAAAACTGCTTAAACCATTACTATAATTCTGAAGTACAAGTAATCTTCAGCCAAGGACAAACTTCACAACGCCATTTAACTATTTTATCAAAGACCTGCAAACCAGAAAAATGATTTACTAAAAACATAAGATTTGTAAGTACATTTAGATATCACAATGCTAAAATTTAAGGTACCAAATTAATAACAAACTGTAGAATGCAAGCTCACAAGATGTTGTGTTGTATAGAAGTCACTTGCTGCAACAATTACAAATCAATTTAACTTTATTACCAAAAGGCACCAGAAGAAGAATCCATAAAAAAGGATAGTTTCCAACACTGACACAACCAAGTCATTGGCTGTCTAATAGACACAAAATAATGTTCAAATTATCTATAAAACATTTAAGAGCTTGTATTAAAGAAGGAAATAATTAGAGAAGTGAGGTCAGTACTGTTTTATTATTGTGAACCCACTGGACATTTAATCAGGAAGTTTAAAACATTCAAGTCTGTTTAATGACTTCACTTGTCATCTCACATGGTAGATATACTTTTTAAAGGCTTCAGCCAGCAATTCTTGGATCTTGAATATTTTTGTCAATTAAAATTCCAACAGACCCAAAAAAAAATCCAGCTTCTAAAGACTTACTGTTCCTTTGTTCAGTAAAATGATGTTTATACATGTATCAGGAAGTGTGTGCCAAAACACTGCATTACATAATATGCAGTTGTAAAAACTTAATATTTCACTGCTAAGAAACAGCGTATCTGTCATTTGAATCTACATTTATGTCAGGGGATTCAATTTGATAGGGCAAAGTAGAAAACTATGCAGATATTAAAGATTTGTATATTTCTCGACAAGTTACAAGGATGTGGTCTCGGTAAATTACAATTGATTAGTCCTGCCTTTAAAGAAATGTTGTTCTTAGCGGTTTCTGTAGAATATTTGACAGGTGCTTCTGTATCTAGGTGCTTCTGTATCTATTCCAACAAAAAAAAAAACAAATCAGGATGTCCCAAAATAAAAACTGGTATCACCTATATAAAGTCCATACTTCACCACTTATTTCGACCTTCTAAATACCTGAGTAATGATTATAGCATAAGTTCATTTGCTATAAAAAGTTAACTGTAAGATAAAGATAATAATAGAAATCACTGAATCCATCTCTGTGGGCCCCACTGTGGAAATTAAGCCATATATATATGAATTTGATATAGGTGATCAACACACATGCCAAATATCAAAAACCCATATTGAACAACAAAAAAGTGACACTGGAAAAACAGGAATTTGATCTTGAGGTCAAAGTTCAAGGTCTTAGGCCAATATCCATGGTAAGTGACACATCATCTGTAGGTGATCTACCCACATGCAAAATATCAAAGCCTACATTGAAAGACAAAAAAGTTACAGCAAGGATAGAGTTTGTCCGTGAAAAAATAGGAATTCGACCTTGAGGTCAAAGTTTAAGGTCATAGGCCAATATCCATGGTAACTGACACATCATCTGTAGGTGATCTACCCACCTGCAAAATATCAAAAGCCTACATTGAAAGACGAAAAAGTTGCAGCCCAAAAATGATCTATAACGGACGGACATGAGAACAAATGGAGGGATGGACAGAGTGACCACTATAGGGCAACCACCACTTTTAATGGTCAGGCCCTAATAAAAGAAGCCAGTAGATTAAGTCTTAAACTACTGGTATTTTAAAACTATCAATGATATTTCCATAAGCAAATGATGTCCAAACTTCCACTATCTTCATATGAGAACTCTTTCTGCTTATGACAAATGAAGTTGAAGGGTTACAGCATTCTACTCAGTGTTAACAATTGAGACAATTTATATAAAACAAATAGAATCTGTCCCAAGTAATTTTCTATAAAAGGCCAATTAAAGTCTTTACTTCATATGATACAGTGACCTTTCCTGTCCTACAACAGAAAAATTGTATTGATTGTGAACACCCAGTTTGTAACATTAATTGAATGTTTTACTTTGGTGATTGCATGCCATTATCATGGGAGACAGAACATGTGTGTCAACATTGAGCAACATGTTTGATGTATTAATTATACCTATTTAAATAAATCTACTGTTCAATAATGTTTTCTGTTTGTTTTAAATATAATGAACTTTGCTGAGTAGTAACTGTTAACAAATTCTGATTTGTCATCATTTTATTCTATACTTCTATATGCCTAGTACAAGTATGAGCTATGATCAGGGGCAGATCAAGGATTTTAGATTGGGAAGGGGGGGCGAACAGATAAAATCTTTTTGAGGTTAAATTTTTGAAACATTCTTCCAGAGTGGAAGCAATGTAGATATCTTTTGTGGTAAAATTAGCAAGAAATTATAGTTTCAACTTAAAACAGCCTAAATATACCCCTGACAACCCATGCCTTGCAAATTTAATGGGGGGGGGCACACCTGCCACACCCCCACCTGAATCCGCCCCTGATGATGACTTGTTTTATTTTTCTATTTCACTTCTATTTCATTTAATAGTGTAGTGTTAGAACAGAATAGTGTTCATTTAAAGGCAACTGAAAAGTAAAACATTACTGATTGTTTGCACCCTATGCATATGTTGTTATTGACAATTGTATGCAATTTATCCTTTTTCAACAGTAAGTAAACTTCTTTAATGATCTAAAAGTACATTTATACTACTATAAGAAGGATATCCTAACTGGTTTTGTTTCTATCAACCACAATTTCAATCAATTCTAATTTTTCCATTTTATACTTAAAATTAGTCTATGGAAATTATAATCAATAAATCTTTTATAATTAATAGACTTTAGTCTGAATGATAATGGATTTTCCTGTATTCATTCTACTGCTATATTCATATTCATTTTTTATAAAGCTATACAGTTTAACATTAAAAACTGAATAATGATGTTAATTAAGAGAAAACTCTCATGGGTTCAAAAACCAATTTCTATATAATGAATTTCAAGCAAACGGTATTCAGTGTCTGCAGTCTTTCTCAGTATTGGAAATAAAAGTCAGGCTTTATCACAGATCTGTACAGACATTTTTTAGCATGCCTTTACTGGCATCAAGTGCTGTAGGCCACAACTACTGATATTGGAAAAAAACATTTCTCAGTAAAGATAAGAATGCAAGACAGAGAAATCTTATCCAAGATTGTCTGAGAATTCCTGGTCTTGCATTTTGTAATTATTTTTCTCACTTATAAAATTAACTGTGATTATTATGACAATTTAGAATGCTCTGCTTAACTGAATTCCTTTTCAATTTACAGGACATTATAAAAATGTTTTATTGTGATGTCACCAGCGTCGCATGTTTATGACATGTTACAGTACATTATACCTGAATGTTGAATACCTGATTGCCATAACATAAACAAGATGCACAGTTTTTCAAAACCCATAAAGTTTTTTTTTTCCTCTGATGCAAAAATTCCTTTACCACATGAATAATTTTCTTGGTTTCTGTCCACCTGGTTATACCTAGACATGTTACACAATGTCAAAGGAGATGGCATGATAAAGCAAAATATTGGCCCAATAATTAAACATGCTCAAGAACTTCATTTTCAAAACTTTTTAACATGCTTACTTGCACTTACATTTTTCAGCAAATTAAATATTCTTCAATCTTTTTTTGTTTATTTTCTCAGATCTACCAATATTTTGGCATATCTCATGCAAATGGCTTCTTGGCAGCCGTACATATTTTTGACTTCAATAATATTATAGATATAGTAATGATCCTGTAGCACTGGTTGGTGATTTTGCTGTTTATTGAAGGCTTTTTGTTGTTGTTCAGTTTTGGTGTTTCTATTTTGTTTTCTTCAATTTTATTTGCTTTTTAATTTGTTTATTTATCTTTGTTTAATGTGTGTTTTTTTTGTAAATCAAATAAAAACAAATTCTAGACCAAATATGTTACATAAAATAAGCAAAAATAATAAAACTGCATCTAAAGGTCAAAGATCACTGGCTCTCATGCTCAGGTTGTACAGCAAAATACCATACATGAAAAAAAAAACTTTCTTCATTGTAGGGCGAAAAAATATAGCTTAAGTAATGCTTCTCACAAAAAGGTATCTAAGACTTTTGTTGTGGGGGAACCCTAATTACAGTCATTATAATTATTACCTGAGTAAATGACATGTAAATCTACTTGTTCATGGGCTGTTTTTTAAATAGAAGTCACCTGCAATTGTTCTTTATTTTCCAGAAATAGCTATGTCGGTTAAGCTCCTAATGATCCCAATTAAAAAGTGGGCAAAATACTAATTTTCATACCATCTCTGAAGGGTACACATAATCAATCTATCGAAAATGCAAACTAAACTAATGTAAAGGACTTGACATTAAAAATACCCAAAGATCTTCAGTTATAAAAACAAGAGAGCTATATTTCACATTGGTAGTTCTAAATCAACTATCTAGGGTTAAAATTAAGAAATACACAAAAAATTTATATGAAAATAGCTAACAAAGTAAATTTTAATTAAGCATGCAAAATATGACAGAGAAAAAAATAACCTAAGGACTATTATAAAAATCTGAATATCATATTTCATGTGGTTATTCATGTGATACATACAGATAAATAAGGGAATATAATCAAGAAATCCTGTCACAACATTCAACTGTTTACTTTTAAAATACTTAAAATTGCTCAATTCATATCATAACATGAGAAATCTCATTTCTCTACAATTGTGAGGCCTTATAATTTAAAAAAAGGAAGCATTACTGCAAATGAAAGTGTTGAGGAATTTTAACAACTAGTTTCATGAATGATTTATCAGTGAGAAGCCTCTTGTCTCAACAAATATTGTTTTTATAGGACAGCATTTCTTGACCTATTACAGTTATGCAGGGTTAAGATATGTATTATTGTTACATTAATGTCAAATCCTTATAAAATGAAAAAAAGAGTTTCAACTAAAAGGTTTACCTCTCCAAATCACGGTAATGGAAAATTAGCCTCAGAAAACTACTCCTAAATAAAGAAAAAACATCACATAAATATCTAATACAGCACAAGGTTCCATGCATCAACCACCATACAATGCATGCAAGATTTAGGGTTAAAGGTCAAATCGTACTGTGAACTTTGAATATTATTTATTATTTAACATTTCAGTCTCATTTTCATTTATGACAAATAATCTACTTCCCTTTTTTCACTTTTGAAATTTATAATCCAAGCTTTGACGAATTAAATGAAGGATATTAATTCAAAGAAAATTCTGAACAAAACACTTCACAGTCCCTCGTCATACCTTTTTCTGTGGTAAAACTTCATTAATCAGTTTTACTTAAGATTTATGACTTAATAATATGTATGTATAAAATCACAAGGAGTCCTAACCAATGTTTAAACAATGATCTTGTATAAAACAGCCCTATGAACACCACTACAATTTCAATCAAAAATTTTATCAAATTATCAAGCTAACTTAAATTCAACTGTGGTTGATGCAGGATTAAAGAAAAAGCACACATTACATGATATAAAATATATGTATATATTTTTCTACATTAACAACAATTGATTATATTCATGCATGCACTTCTTTCACTCACACACCAAAATAAGTCCAGAGGTGTCAACTCATCATTTACTTTATATAAAACAGTTGCTATCAAAAAATGTAAATAAAAGAGTTCAAAAACTTAAAGAATCTTTAGAGTGATGTTTCTTCACAGTAAAAAAACACTGAAACTATTTTGGCTGGTTACAAGATACAGCATAATCATACAATGAACTATAAACATTCAACACTCCATGCATTTACTATGAGAGTATAAATGTCAATAGACTTTCTAACAGAAGCTTCAGTGAGAGGTTATTAGGGGAAATTGCATCACCAAAACATTCCATTCTCATTAAGAAAGAAGTAATTAAGCTCAACAGAAGATAATTAAGTAACACTTCACTTGGCATGCTCTCTTAGGTTAGGTGTTGTTAAGTTTAACAGTGTTTCCTACCCAACTCAGAATGACTTCATCAAATATTGATATACTGAATGCAGTGATACCTACAGGTGGCATACCACAGGGCATAGCACCCTGTCTGGCTCATTATGGGTAAAACTATAATGATGATGGTAATGATTGCCTTGTTGTTCTCATTTATAAATTAATTGTTTCCAGCATAAAGAGGTGTAAACTCATGCAGCCTATTCCTTTGGTTATTTATGACTTAGTTTCTCTTGTTTGTCCAATTTTCAGGGTATGATGATCCTTCTTCTTTTCACAAATTTAAGTTTTACATTTAATTGAACCAAAGTATTAGTAGTTTCTTATTTGTTACAGAGTTCTTGGAATAAAAATTGTCTTCCCTTGACTTAATAGCCATTACCCCATTACCTAATAAATGTCTTATGCAATTATCAAGGTTGCAATATGAAAAGAGATTTTTCCACTGTTCTTTTTCCCAAATAAATATGAGAGGAAGACCAAATATGCTCTAACTAGAAAACTTGTATGATATTGCATGAAAGGTCAAGTGTTCCCTTAGAACTCAACTGGAAAACAGCCATACAATATCCAACCTCATTAACATAAATATTGCACATGGACAACTCCTCCTCTGACGAAAATGACTACTCGTGGATTGAGACCATAAGCTACCTGTGCCTGAATATCAATTAATGGATGTGGTCAATTCATGTCACAAATCATTTATAGTACCACCTTCCTCGTTATCCAAATTGATTTCTTGCCCTGCGGGTTCAAAGTCTTCTGAAAAACTCACAAGAAGGTGCTATAAATATAATCAGTATTCTAGTACCACCCATGGCAAGTGAAATTTTGGTATGGGAAAGTTATATATCATTCCCTTTGGCAAGTAGAAAGATTGAATTTTTTTATGATTTATTTAGCTTGGAAAGCAAAATTCAAGTGTAGGAAAGTTAATCTGCATTTAGAGTTTTCCCATTGAAACTTAATCTTTTGAAAAATTGTAGATTAAAACTTTCTATCATTTTATTGGTATTTTCATCTAAGTTGTAGTTGCTGTAAAAAAACCCTTTAGTCTGAAATATCCATAGAAGACTTTAAAATCTGAAAGACACATTTGGTTGTATAGTATCATTTACAAAACCAATAAGAAATCTATTTGTTTCTCAAAGAGTGTACCTCTCCCATCAAAATATCTGAAGCATTTAAGATTGTTTGGAATGAGTAAACTGCCATGCAGAAAGTAAAATTTTAAATTCTGACATGTACCAGCAAAAGCAATCGAAGAAAGTTTTTGGTTCAGAATGTAAGTCAAATTAGTCATTAACACCCCCCCCCAAACTGAAATTGTTCATGATTCTTGTCTTTTTTCAGTTTTACTTGAACACATTCCAACAAGATAGAACTTTGTTAATCAATAGAAGCCAATACACTATTTATTTTCTTTCCTTCTCTTGAGAGCATTACCAAGTCTTATAATTGTCCTTGTATGAACTCTGGTATTTAGCTGAAGAGAATTAAAGCCAAAACCATAGAATGTTCATTCTAAGTGCTAATATAAACAACTCTAATGCTTGAAGCTTTTATCAGAACTTTAGGTAATTGTTGCTGTTTTATGTCATTAGATGATTGTTTTTAATGATAGGATTTACTCAAGAGGACACTGATAAATAATGACTGTTTTAGAACAAAGTTTTTAGACTCATGATCTTTATAAATATTTGATGTTAAACTGTTTAAAAGAAAACATATCAGGCAAAGATTCATCTTTTAATGCCAAAATCCAAGTTACCATTTCAAATTTTGTAAAATATTTTATTCACTCAGACAGTTTACACTATTACAAGAAGCAGACACTTCATACATTTTTATGGAAAACACTGAAATTTTCAATTTGATGGTTTAAAAACATTACAGTCTCTCTATATCACCATTATCGAAAAGTGATATTTGAAAACTATATTCAGCACTTCACAATAAAAAAAAAATGAGAAATAAAGTTTGATTTTAATTCTATTTGGCCAGGTCAGGCAATCCATTTTTTCCTGTTTCCCTAAGATAAACTTCTTTATCAACTGCTTGGTGTACATTCTTAATATGAATATCATGCTTATATGGGATATATATGCAAATAATTACACAATTTTATTTCATTCCAATATCATATATATGCATGAATATCATCCAAGCATGAAGGTTTTATTTCTGTAATCCTTTAAACACAATATCGAGATTTATCATTCTTTTACAAATTTAATGTAGTTTAAAATAAGTATCATTTTCCATATTGTAGAATTCTTCAGTTTATTTACACTGTAAATTTAAGTACAAGTCTGCTAAAGAGTCATGCAAAGGATAAGATGTCATAAAAACTATTGATCACTTTCTGTACAAGACCATACTTTATTCTCATGAACAGAACCCAAGCCCCATGTGAGCTTGTTGATAAAACATTGCTGTTTTGGAAAACAGGGTTTCTCTATTGTTATTGTATTTTATGTTCGGGAAGAGACAAGCTTGTTCATGTCAAAGTCATTAAAACTATTTAATTTTCAACATCACTTTAAGTCAGTGCCACTACAGTATGCTTCATGATAACCTAGCCACTCTAACCAAACTGAGAGCATTAAACAATAGATTTTATTTAACACTATAAACCACTCTCAACCAATCAAAACCCTGATTTACTAGTACTCATTTAAAAAAATCTCTTAGTATTTTTTTTCACATTTTGCGTCAACATTACTCCTGCATGTGTTATAAGTGGACATATACTTGTAGTTTTTATCACACATCCTACAGCTACATATTTTAACCATCTTGTCATATTCAGTTATCAATTTCTCAAATACACACTACACATTTGATATGTTTGGCCCAATTAAAAACTAGAGGTTCTAAAGAATCTGAACTGCTTACCAGGCTTAATAAGCTACATTTTATTTTTTGTAAAAGCAAATATATTTTAATAATAATGTTGATGGATACAAATTCTGTTCAGCAGTTTTTGAGGAGATGTTTAATGTAACATAACCAAAACTAGCAAACAAACATCCAAAAAGGGCTGCAAGGGTGAACATATCTTAATTTGGCAGAATTTAGCTAAACTTTACAGTTTTGGAGATAAATGCAAAAAAAAAAAAGGTTTTATTTTGAGAAATTGTGGCCATGTTTTATCAAGGATAAAAAATTAAAAGGGTCATTTTGTGCAGAATGAACAATCATACCATTTTTCATTGAATTCTGTCCTGTAGCTTTTAGGAGAAAAACTCCAACATGGGTCATAAGATTTTCACAGATAGATCTCATCATTCTAAACACTTTTACCCCAATGAGAAAATTTGGCTGAATCTAACGGTTTCTGAGATATATACGAACATCTGCTGGCCTCACCATATATTCTATTTCAGCAACAACATCAATGGATGCCAAGTGATGGCAATAGCTCAAATGGCCTTTTCATGGCCAGTTGAGCTAAAAAAGATGACTTTTGATACATTTTTTTTTTCAGAACATAACAGTTAATTTAGTGTTATTATTAGTGTGCAATTAATCTAACAGGTCATTACCAAAATGCCAACATCATTGCAGAACTGATTGTTACAGGCATTGCCAGTTTACCTCCAGTAAAATAATAAAATATCCTGGTCTGAAAAACTTTTGTTTATAAAAATATGAAATTGAAAGGAAAATGCATGCAATGACCAGAACTAGAAGATTTATATATACTTAAAGATATCATAATGATATAAGAGTATAAGTCTGAGAGTAAAAATCAAATCAGAAAATAAAAGCTAATTAACATTTTGTCTTTTCTTTCAAGATTCCTATTTCATATATTAAAAGGAATGATGAAGACAAAATGTGGGAACAAAGTTAAGTACTGTCATCCTAGAAACAATAAAACTCTATTCTTTCAGGAAAGCCTTTGAAGCCTTTTTCTTTAATATTATAATCAATTTTAAAAAAATCTTGTATTCATAAACTCCAGGTAAAAAAAGAAATTCATTTACATTTAAGTATTACAAGTACACAGGCAATATTATTTTACATCATTTTCACCTGAATTGACCAAATAAATTTTGTGACAGAGTTCACGTAAAATTTGGGTGAACTGAGCATTCACATGAAATTAGTGTTTAGTGAATTTCATGTGATAGTCATGTTAATTTCACGTGAAGTTCACATGAATTTCATATGAGAAATATTTGCCTGTGTATAGTTGTGCTGGTAAAAAAGAATGGGACAATGTCAGAAGTTGTCAGAATAAATTAACAATGGTATTCATACCTCTGTCTCCAATTTCTCCTGCCACTGTTCCGTTTATTTCGCTTGGTCTTCTCTTTAAGACTTTCCTGGAATCTTTTCATTTTGACCCACTTTCTGCCAGCAGAGTCATAGGTGCACCACGTTGATATTATTATTGATAGCATTATAATCCAATTTATTATTATGATGGCTGTCAAAAAAAAACCAACATAATATCAAAACATGAAATATAAATATTAGGATGAAGTACAACTTAAACATGTCAGTGTTAATTCAGTGCAGTGATTGAAATGTAAATTTGACAATGGTTTTTTTTTCTATGAAATTACAAAATTTCAATAGGTTATTTTTTAAATTTCCTTTGTAAAAACTTATTTTAATAAGAAATTTTCAACTGAAAAGAAGCATAGACCCTCTAATCCCAACCCAATCACTGTACATTTTGCTTTTGTCTTAAGTTTTTGAAGAATTCAGATTTAAGTCAGCATGAATCTAGGTAAATCTATCCACTGGTGGAGTTGACTGGGGTCACAGTGTATCAATCCAACAAAATGCAGTCAACATTCACCGGGGGGGTGGGGGGGTGGGGGGGTAAGCAGCTGGTCGTAATGAAAAGTTAACATCAGCCAAAAATGGGAGATAAATCGTGAGGTCACTTATTTATTTACCATTTTCATGAGTTAGATGTCCACATTTATCAACCCGTTTATTTCTAACATAACTTACTATTAAAAGGTTGATATTAAAGTATATTTCACTGCATAACATTATCAATACTTTTGTAAAACAGTCATTCAAAAAAGTGGATATTATGATCGTAACCAAAAGTGGTCATTCAGGTTGTAATGTACACTGGTATTAATTTAATAATTGTCGTAACTGCAGTGTGATGGCCTTAACTGCTGCTAAATCAATGTCGGTAGTATCACTAAAATAAATACCGAAATGCATACTGAAGTCAAAGAGAATTTCCACAAATCACATTTAAATGAAAATAATTTTGAAAAATGATTAACCTAACATTGAAAGTATGCATTTATAATTTTGGTGTTTGACTATACATACCACAATGTATGATGTAATTCTGACATTTAAATAAGCTTTCAATTATAAACAAAAACAACTTTTGAAACAAATCAATTTTTATTCAAATCAATATCTCATCATTTTAAACCAGTATGAACCAAACAGTTGTTTGAATTGAGATCTACATTCCACCAGACTTCCAGTTTAGACAAATTTGACTTTAAACTTAAGAATGCAATTTGGTCAATCACACAGTCAGAACTGAAATGATATGTTTTACTTCTTTTAGAAGCCATTATCAAATTTGCATCCCTGCACAAAATAAAACATACATCATTTCAATAGTCCCTATGGAATACAGACTCTGTGTTCTATAGTGGTAAATTACACAACTAAATGATATAACATCACAAACTGTCTGGACTCTCATAAAAGACTTTAGTCCCAGAGGTTAAAAAAAAGCAATTATTCCGATAAAAAGTCCCATACATCATTTAACTAGACTCATTTTACAGAATCTGGTCTCTGATGTCTAAAGCTATTATTATATGGATGACCAACTTAAACATTTCAATTGACAGAAGTTTATATAATAGCAAACTTGTAGAATTTTTTTTTTAATCAAACTATTATAAAAATTAAGAAAAATACTATTTTTGTTATTTATTCATTCATATTTTTATTTTCATGATTAGTGATATAAAATTACAATATCTCAAGTACATTAGAATGTCAAATAAATTGCATGCTAATGGAAAATAAATGGATGTGTTTAATGATTTTCTTAATCACTTGTTGCATGCAAAATATTTCTTTCAGAGTTTAAACAGCCAGTGCCAGAAATTTCTTCAACTACTAACCAAACAATCTATTTCAGTAGCTGATATATAAACAAAAGTTTCTTCAAACTTGATTCATTTTTTTAAATCAAATTTAAATTCTCTCATCCAAATAAACTTTTTAAAGAACCATTTTACAGATCAGGTAGTTCTTGAACAAGTTTGGGAGTCTTACATAGTACTATAAACCTACCAAATATTTTTACTATATCAACAAATTCTTGTTTTTATAATAGTAAGCAGACATATGTCAGTACTTCATTCAAAACAGTAAAGGTCCCAAGGAACTAATTCTATATTGAAACCTTGAAACATGTTTTGTTTGTAATTTATTTTCTACTATATCCTACCGTGTGGCAATATGTAAATAGGATGAAACTATTGAAAACATTATTTAAAACACATTTACACCATTCCTATATTTATAGAATCATATTTAAACCATAAGAAAAAGTACATGAAGTATGTATGGGAATCACAAATAAGGCCTGATGGGAATTTTGCCAGACCTTTGGGCAAAATTTGCCTGTGGCTGGGTTTACAGTACTATAGACAATGACTAAATTAAATGTTGCCAGATGACTGGGCCAAGTTCGCCAGAGAGTTGTACTACAGACTATGCCTGAACAGAAGTTTGCCAGACATTTAGGTAAAGTTTGCCTGTGACTAGTACTACAGAACTACAGACTATTCCTGAAGAGAAATTTGCCAGACCATAGGATAAAGTATGCCTAAGACTATTGTGACAGTTTCATGCAGATATAAACCATCACTGCTTGTTCTTCATTATGCAGTTCAAAATTTGTCTAGCCATAGATAGTGTTTTAGCACAGACTGCTGGACTTTCAACGAGATATTTAAGTTTTATGGTGTCTATAACTACAAGTTTTCTTAGAAACTAAAATCATTTATTCTGTTTTTTATTCCTTAAAGGCCTAAAACCTTTTATCTTTTGGAAGTTAAATATGCAATCATTGAAATCGGAAGTGACAGCAAATCAATAATGGAGAACTAGCCGAACATAGCTGTAATTGAATTGCTATTGAAAAACTTAAATGTTATTACTTGGTTATTGGTTTTGATCAGAAAATAGTTGCTGTAGCATCAAAATACAGATGGAAAGCTAACATTAACTAACCCAGTGGGAGGAACGATAAATAATTGATTGGACTGAACATTCCACATCAAGGTCATTGAGAGGGATAATGACTGTTGACTCAGTTTAGAAGAGTCGTTACAGAGGGAGCATGATTCCTTCTATCAAATACTCTAAATGCAACATCAATTGGAATCACTTTGGCTATCTTTGAACAAACGGATAACAACAAATTCTCTGTTATCATTTAAAGTTTATCAATCCATAAACGGATGAAAAATTAACAATTGTTAGAATTAACTAACATAAGTCCTGAGCCTTTCAGAAAAGTCTTTAATTATTAACATTAAAACAGAATAATAATAATGACACCTCAATCACATTGTGAAGGGAGAGAGAAATGATTGTGAAAAGAACGATTGATTCTGAACATATTGAAGTTTCTATGCATTATAAATACCAAATATTTTGGTAAAATTTTGTAAAGTATACAATGTATACTGTCAACCAATTTACTTTTACTTCTCAAGAAATCAGTTTGATTCCACTACTACTTATTTTCATGATTAACAT
Source organism: Perna viridis (assembly GCA_037379345.1). Taxonomy (NCBI): domain Eukaryota; kingdom Metazoa; phylum Mollusca; class Bivalvia; order Mytilida; family Mytilidae; genus Perna; species Perna viridis. Next base: position 47,955,288 of record CM074516.1, on the reverse strand, counting down.
TCTTTTTAATATGTATAACATAATGAACAGACTCATTCGCAGCAAATTATATTTATGATTATAAAAATAAATCACAGGCAAAACTAAGCTGCCTTAATATTATATAATTAAATATATATATACATGTACTTGATAGTATACACACCTAATGCAGCTTTCTTTGGTGGTTCTGATTGACAGCTCTGGTAGTGTTTAACTAACCATAGTATACCAACAATCTGCCAGGAAAATTCTACCAACAGTACAGCTGTAAAATTTAAATCAGTCAAAATGTTACATGGAAAACTTATAAAATTGAACATAAAACTGCAACTAAGTATTCTAGAAAAGCTCTCGTTTGGCAGTAATATATACCCCATTAAATTTAAGGTGGGTAAGGAAAAACCCCTGAATGCCAAACTATACACCATAGTCCAACTAGCATTGTGTTCAGATTTGAAATGACTTGATAAACCATTTGTTTGTCTACCTTCTACTAACCTAAAGTGTGATGGATAGACAGAACAAGAGCCTGAATCAATCATCTGGTTCATTTTTCACATTTCAAGGGCAACAACTCAAACAAGGAGTCATCCAACAATTTTCACTTGATAGAGACTTTTGTATGATTTTTCAGAAGGATCATCAATTGAAAGTTTTTTTTATCTATTATAGTTTTCAAGATATTGGCAAAAAACTGAAGAAAAAAAACATCCTTTTTCACCTATCAAGAGCAACAACTCAAAAAAGGAGTCATCTGAAAATTCTTACCCAATGGAGACATTTGTAGGACTTATCAAAAGGATCATTTCATCAATTGAAAGTTTTTTATTCATTATATAATGGCTGAAAAATTGCAAAATAGTAATTTTTGGCCCTTCAAGGACAAAAACTCTAACAAGGAGTTGTCTGACAATTTTGACCCACAAGGACTTTTGTAGGACTTATCGCAAGGATCATTTCATCAAACTAAAGTGTTTTTCTATCTTAGATAGTTTTCAAGAAGACAAAAAAACCATAATATTTTGCCTTTCAAGGATAATAACTCTTAAAGAAGTCGTCGTACAAATTTGATCAACGGTCAGGTGATGGAAAAAATGCATTTTTTATCTTTTAAGGCCAATAACTCTAACCAGGAGTCGGCTATGTAGACTATAGTAGAGCTCTTCAGGCTGCAGAAGTAGAGTAAAATATATTTTCCAATATCTCTTATAGTTTTTGAGATATATGTAGAAATTGGTGACTTGACCCCTGTGGTCTAAAAATAGCAATGGTGGCCATGTTCTAGGCTTGATCTGTATAACTGATACAATTTCTAAAGTGATAACCTTAAGTTGCTAATGATCAATTTTGGTAATGATCCACAGAGTGGTTTCAGAGGAGAAGACTTTTAAAGTAAAGTAAATGGATTACACTGCTGACAACGAACGGACCCCAAATGATGATAAAATCTCACATGACCTTTTAGGATGAGATCACTATATATATTATAGTAACAGCTTATTTGTCAAGTTTGGATGAAAAATTAAATATTTCTAACTCAATGTTACAACCAAATTTCAACCTGTTTCCACTGTGTGACAATAGAAAGTAATTTGAAAGGCAGGGGCAGATCCAGGATTTTAAATTAGGGGGACCAACAGGTTAAATTTTTGAAATATTCTTCAAGAGTGGGTGCAATGTAGATATCTTTTGTGATAAAAGTAGCGTGAAATTAGTTTCAACCTAAAACCACCTAAATCTATCCCTGACAATCCAAGCTTTGCAAATTTTTGGGGGGGCCACACACCCACCACACCCCCGCCTGAATCTGCCCTGGTAGGATAATGAATATCTAAAATATAATCCTGAGTGCCTTAGTAATTGTTCTATGCAGGTGTTTATCTCAATTTGATGTAAATGTTTTAAGAAGAAAGTGTTATGTTTTAGCAGGAGATATCATGTACAGGGAACATTTTATAAATGCTACCTATATAAAACATTCTACTTAAAAAAATTGTAATTTTTTTCTTGGAGAACTGTACTTTAGAGACTTTAACATGTTTCATCCTGTAAAATCAATATACATGTATAATCTGTAAATACAGTGATGCTATAAAAAGGAGACTTAACACATTTAACATCAAAGACTTGAATCCAAACATTATATTTCACAAGTCAATAAAAAATGTCTGTATTACTTAATTCCATCATTTCAATATATTGATAAAATCTCTGGATTCAGATATTGTAAGAACTGTGTAGGTTTATCATCTGGTGAAGTTTTTATGTTGTGTTTACATTTGAAGCTGATTAGTAGAGTAATTCTCTATAAATGTCTTTGCCTATAGAACAATGTTCATTAATGGTATCTAGGGTATAAATGCATGCACATTTAATTCTAAATCATTTTTGAGAACATTTATAACATAATAATACAAGCTTGATCAGATCTATATTATATTAGTCCTAGTACATTTCTTTATGTATGGGTTCATGTAGCTTCTTTTTATAAAAAGCTTCGCTAAGCGCAGCATGATACAACTGCAGCCAAATGAACTCTGGTGTGGGAATTATATTAGTTTTTGACACATTTAAACATAGGATTTATAACTGACACAACTCATTAGGACACAATATACATGTACCAGCAGCACAAAATTTGAAATTCAATTAACTGTGAAAAAGTTAAGTTTAAAGGGTGTTAATCAAATACCTCAGCTTTGTTCCCAGTAACTAAGAAATTTAAGATGCAGGCAGGGATTTTCATAATGAAACCAATGAAAATATTTTTTTCAAAATCAGACCACACAAATAAAAGTTGATTTTTTGGGGGCATGGCCCTTTTAGGCCTTATAACTTGAAAACTGTAAGAGATATCAGAAATCTTATTATAAAATGCAGGCAAGGATTTTCATAAGGAATCCAATATAAAATCAGGCTAAAAATAGATTTTTAGGGGGCATTGTCTAATTTCTTACCACTTTTTAAAACTCTAAAACTGTTCAAAATAGGTCTAACTGTAAACACTTTAAAGACAAAATTTCAAAAGGAATAGATTGACATTTGAATCATCAAAAAGTAATTAAACATTAACTTTTTCTATCAATATTAATGATAACACCCATTTTCCCCCTTTTAGTCCCTTATTTTCAAGAGGGGCACAGAAAAAGACCCAAAATCAATACAACCCTCAGAATATCCCTAGGAACAATGTGTTAAAATTTCAGAAAGATTGGATAAGATTTACTAAAGTTATCTTTAAGCTGACAGACACAGACAATGCAGAAAACAACAGGGTGATACCACTATACCACCGAAGAATTTTTTTGTAGCCATATTAGGGATGATTTTCCGAAGTCTACAAACAAAGCAGAAATTAGCAAATCGGAAGTTAATATACAGTAAAAAAAATCGTAATGGTAAATTCCGGATTTGAAATAGCGAAATTCTGCTAAAAAACAAAAAAAAATCATCCCTGTAAAACAAGAGGCTCCGAGTAGCCTGAATCGCTCACCTGGTTCATTTTTTGTCTCAATTTTTACTCAATAACCACTTTGGTAGGACTTACCATAAGAATTTACCATTTCATCAATTGAAAGTTTCATTCTATCAATTAAAGTTTTCAAGATATTGGTTGAAAACTGCTAAAAACATAATTTTTTGCCTTTAAAGGGCAATAAGTCTAACAAGGAGAGATCCTACAAGTCTGATCCCCGCAAACTTTTGTTGGTCGTATCGTAAGGATCATTTCAGCAATTGAAATTTCTTTCTATCTATCATAGTTTTCAAGATATTGGCTGAAAACTGTAAAAAAACATAATTTTTCACCTTTCAAAGGCAATAACAATTACAAGGAGTTTTCTGACAACTTTGATCCCCGGAGCCTTTTTTTAGGCCTTATAATTAGAATCAATTCAGAAATAAAAAGACCTTGGCTAAACCTAACAGTTTTGGAGATATATGCAAAAAACTACTGTCTGACCCCTATGTTCTATTTTTAGTAGCTGCTGCCAAGTTTTTTGACAAATCAAAAATCCCCAAATCAGTCCTATGAAGGATATCCCCAAGGAACACTCATACCAAGTTTGGTGCCAATTGGTCAAGTATTCTCAGAGCAAAACGGTTTTGAAATATTAATGGACGATGACGACGACGGACAACAACAACTGACTCCAAGTGATGGCAATAGCTCACATGGTCTTCGGCGAGGTGAGCTAAAAATGGGTAATCAAACATTTACTGACTTTTGGTCAGGTACTATATATTTATGATTTTTTTTTAGATCTTACAAACATATATAATTTTTTTTTGGTTTTAAGAAAAGGCATTGTATTTTTAGCAACAAGTTATGCAATGAATGTATTGTACACACACAAATATATATTTTTTTAAATACCGTTACTTCCAAATATGATGTGTGCATGAATAGAAACAGTTTGTCTGATAACAGTTGAATCTTGATGAATTGAAATTACATCAGAAACATGTACTGATATTTAATATTGATTCTTTTTAACTATTTTTGTAGATATTTATTAATCAGTCTGATTTATTATATGTAATCTTAAGTGACCCTCTATGCTGTACCATCTATCACCAGGGATGATTCAACCCATCAATAATCTCCTCACCAATTATATCATGATCTGTCATTGGTCAAATAATTTTCTGCATTTCAGCTAACACTACTGACCATAATTTATTATGTCTATCTTAAACTTTTTTTTGCCATTTTTAAGTCGCTAATCTTGTTATGGACTTCTTGCACTTCGTAATTTCAGTACTTTACATTTGCATATGATTTGCATAATTTTGTATTACTATGCCATCTTATGCTGATGATCTGTGCTGTAAAACCGTCAATTCTAGCTTCATACAAGATCAAAATGTATCTCTTAAATATCATACATATGTGTTCTACATATGTTTTTGCTTGTATGAGAAGAGGAAGTTGTCATTAAAAGATTGAAGAATAAATGACTGGTTAGAATTGAACATACATAATATTATTCAGTCTTTGATTCAGACACAAGGGTTCATTACAATTGACTATAAAGGTCATAAACATTATCAATAATAATAATAATGATAATAACCTACAGTTGTGATCATTTCTAACCTCTCTTCGATCCTGTCAGGATTCACTGTCATAAAACAGTTTTAAACTGTCAGAAACTGTTCGGACCCGATACACATCTTGTCTGAGTCTGTCAGGGCTTTGGACAAGCTCTGTCACAATCTGTCATGGGTCTTGACACCCTCCTGTCAGGAACTGTTCTAGGTAGAACAGATATGTAGATTGAGTTCCTGACAGATTCTGACAGTCATTAGCTCGAGAATACTTCTCTGACTGAATTACATACAGTACATGTATGTGATTCGGAAAATGGTGTAGCACCCGACCCGAATCCCGTTTCGTATAACGGGAAGGAAGCCTTGCTATGTTTAAACTTGATTTTTTTTTCAATTTTTTACCTGACTTTTATGTATTAAATTTTACACTTTTATGGAACTTTAAAGTGTTCACACTCATACACTTTGAAAGAATATGACATTTTTGAAGAATTTTGACTGAAATATATAAGTCGCAGTCACCCACATGGTAGTTATATTACAAGAAATTGCATTTTAGTCAATAATTTTAGACTCTCATGGAAATCATAAGTGCTCGCTCTCATACATTTTGCAAGAATAAGATATATATAAAGAATTTTGACTCAAATAAATGTGTCACAGCCACCACAAGATAGTTATATTGAAAAATTTAGCATTTCAGTCATTAATTTTATACTCTCATGGAAATCAAAAGTGTGTGCACTTATACATTTTGCATGAATATGACATTTTTAAAGAATTTTGACTCAAACTAATATGTCGCAGCCCCTATATGACAGTTATACTGAAATAATTAGCATTTTAGTCAATAATTTTATACCCTCAAGCAAATAAAAAGTGTGCACACTCATACATTTTGCAAGAATATGACATTTTTAAAGAATTTTGACTCAAAATAATGTGTTGCAGCCTCCATATGATAGTTATACTGATAAATTTTGCATTTTAGTCATTAATTTTAGACTCTCATGGAAATTAAAAGTGCTCACACCCATACATTTTGCAAGAAATATGACATTTTTGAAGAATTTTGACTCAATACGTCACAGCCACTACATGATAGTTATACTGAATAATTTCGCATTTAAGTCATTAATTTTAGACCCTCATAGAAATTAAAAGTGTGGGCACTCATACATATGCTGGAATATGACATTTTTGAAGAATTTTGACAGAAATAAATGTGTCACAGTCACCCACATGATAGTTATATTGAAAAAAATAAGCATTTTAGCAATAGTTTTAGACCATTATGAAAAATAAAACTGCTCCCACTCATACATTTTGCAGAATTTTAGAATTTTACTTAAATACAGGTGTCACAGTCATTAATATGAAACTAACATTTTAATTTCTACTTTTTCCACATAATACCATCACAATGTAAGTAAATTGGAAGTGTCCACACTGGTATTTGTTGCTAAAAGTGGCATTTTGAAGAATTTCGACCAAAATATTTAAGTATCAGTTACTCATTTAATGCTATAATTGTCAATTTTAACATTTTTTTAGAATGATTTGTGACCCTTATGTAATTAAAAGCAGCTTTCACTCAAAAAGTACTTTGTCAATCTTGAACTTCATGAGAATTACCAAACATATGAAAGTTAACGGTTGCCACTTTTATACTTAGAACAAAAACATAGACCTTTAATTTTATATTTAAATAATTTAATTTAATTAATATCATATGTGTATGACAGAATGTAAAAAGATTATACATGTAAACAATGATACACTGTAATTGGAAATTCAATGTTAATTTTGAAATCAATATTTTTTTCCTACTCGGATTCGCTAATTTACATTAGTCACACAGTTTCGTTTTTTAATCGCGGACTTCCTGTTCTAAATTATGCCACACAAAGAAAGATTTAGAGTCAGGAACTGTCCAGGGGTATGGCAGTTTAGAACAGCTTTTCATATTTCCTTTGTCACGACTCAGGACAGTTTCTGTCAGGATCTGTCAGGGAATAGGGCAAAATGTGTCTTGACCCATGACAGCCCCTGTCAGACCCTGTCAGGATCTGTCAGGATTTCTGTTCTATCTGCTGTTGTAGAACAGAAATCCTGACAGATTCTGATAGAATTTAAGAGAGGTTAGAAGTGATCGCAACTGTATACAGTCATTGCCAAATGTTCAATCTGGTTCCTAATCTGGTTACCTGGTCAAACTATAAGCAACCCAAAGATAGCTAAAAATTTGAGAGAAACTTGTGGAGCAAAAGCATTACTTGCACTTCCTGGTAACCATTTGTTCTGATTGAGAATCAATCGGGTCATCAAGGTTACGTAAGAGCAATCATATCAAGGGAACCAAGATTCTAGTGGAAGCCACCCGATTTTAGAGCATAACGCATTCACGCTATTTGGAATGTTGAAAGCAAGCCGAAATCAGTGTCATACATAAAGAACAGTTGAAGAATGGCTACCTAAAAGACTTCAGTCTTTGATATTAACATGCAATATTAAAGTCTGAATGGGTCTCCAAACCAAACTTAAATTAAGTTAAAATAAGTTTTTCCTAAAACAACCCTAATTTTTTGGAGAATGTAAGCTGAATCACAGGTATTTTTTTCTTTGCCTTAATCAATGTCACATATAATATCATACAAGAAAATGCATGTTCCATTATAGTTTGAATTAAAGAAGTCAAGCTAGTCACTATGGAGTTTCCAGATACTTTTCCCATTTTTCCATTTGAATACCTAGTTACTTTCCTACTACAAATGCAGATGGATTCTTGGGACAGACAAAAGAACTGATGAACAGAATGACCATCATATACCTCCTGCTTTTAATCAGAGATATAATAAATGTTGTTGTGGTTCTCCTTTGTGTCTTACCAGTTGAGAGATGACACAAGGCTACTCATCTTATGTATACCTGCATGTTTTAAGAGTTATAATCATACTTGAGTACAATCTAATTAAAAGAATAATCAAGGGAACCAAGGTTATAGCGGTAATCAAAAGAATGTAATACAGGGACAAAGACCAGACATGGAAAACAGACACTCACAACAAAGTATATGAAGTAACTAAAATCATACATACAAAGTAACAAAATCAAATGGGCAACTCCTAAAACTAGACCTATCAATTGTTCGATTCACTCACTGTTGGATCTAACAATACTCAAGTCTACTTTCTGTTCTGATGACATTTTTGATCAGCCAATCAGAATTCATCTGTCATGATTTTAAAAGCATTATTCAAAGGGAAGAACCTGATGATACTGAAAGGGTCATCTGAACAGAAAGTAAAATGGAGTGTTGTTAGATTCTACATACAGTGACTGAATGAAACAGTCGCTAGATTTAATTTTAATTAGATTGGCTAGTGTATTCTTTTTGCTTTGTAATGTTTTACTTGATGTTATTCAAATGTGCTTCATATGTGTTACTATTTTAGGAATTAAAGAATTTATTCCACTTGCTAAAATTAGCAAATACTGAAAACATACACCTATTAATTCTAAGTTTCTCAGATTATTTCTGAACAGAACTTATAATACATATAGAATTCCACAAACTAATTTTAGCAATGGAAAATAATTTTGACTAAACAAATTGAACTTCAACTTGCATTTAGCAAGTATTTCCAATTAAATTTGATCACTGCTGTTTAACATTGACTTTCTTTACAATATGCCTACCTAGTTTTGTATACAGCAGGTACTGCATACAGTCCCTTGGTTCTGCATGGAGAATAGTTCCACGTAGACTGACCCAGAATACAATGACTTCTATCACTATGGCAACAGATACCATGACTAGATAGCCAAGGAGATAATTTTTAATGTTGACTAATCCAACAGTGCAGTTTTTAGCAGGTTCAAAATCTACAAGTCCTATTATTATAGCTAATGCTATTTCCCTGAAAGTAGAAAATTTCAAAATGTAAAGAAATAAAAGCTTATAATGAAGTAGAGTTAATTTACACCTTTAGCAATCTATAAGAATTGAAAATTTAGCCAAAATTATTGATGCAATCTGAAATTTAATCCTCTGACAGAAAGGAATCTTTATTATGTGGTATAAAAGCAATCTACATATGTACCAGTAACAAACAATAAATGTTTAAAGTTGCTCCTGCTGAAATGTCTGCTCAAAACAAATTTAACACAATCTATCAGAGGTTGCATCATTAGTAAAAGTGAATACATCATAAGCTGGCAAATCCTTTACATAACAGTGATAATGTTCAACCCAACCCCCCATTCTCATGTATTGAGGAAATGTATAAAACTTTGAGTTTCATACCAAATCATCACTTCATAACTGATAGGAAAAAAAGTAAAGCAATAAACAGATAATCAATTCAATTTCAATCAGAGCACCTGACTATCAGAAAAAATTTTAGCCTTTACTCCTTATTTCAGACTAACAGGGAAATTTTTACTTTACCATACAAACATTTGCCCTTTGAAGAAACTTTTATAAACAATATATTTGAAAGAGTTATCTCCCTTCAAAATTGCAATAAGAGCTCTCCAACCTAAACCTCCCAATAGATTTGAAAATCTAAATGTTATAATAACGATTCTGTCATAAAATCAATCAAGTTTTAATGCTTATCATTTACCTTTATATATACTTTTGGTTAAAAAATTCTATTACAGTATAACATATTACCACTGGAAGCTAAATGATATAGGCATCTGAACATTGTAACATTAAGTTAATGATCTGATATTATCGGTTCGAAAAAAAAATTGCAAGATGATGGATAAGGACTTTGTGATACATGAAATTTCTCACACTTCTGCAGTATCATGATGTCACAACAAAAGATTTGAAAAGTCGGACCAAGTTTCAAATGGACCAATTGGACCAAGCAATTCCAAGACTTGTTTTTTTCAATATTTAAGGTTTCACTTGCCTCATTAATAGAGGACAAAAATCACCAAAGACTCATTTCAAAGATTAAAAAATCTACCAGTATAACTCATATATGGATATATATATTTAAATGATTGATTGATTATTGGGATTTAATGCCCGAGCAGCAATGCTTCAGCTATGTTCAGGCGATGAACATGAAATAGATGATAAAATGAACATGAAATGATGATGATGATGAAATAAAAAATGGAATGGGACACAAGGATAATAGGGTCGACAAATTTTGATCGCCACTAGAAAAGGAAGGGATGTGTAGGGTCGGGCAATTAAGCCTCCTGTGGCAGTGCACAAAGGTTCCTACTCCTATCGAATACCACAGCAGGGTTCTTTAACATGCAAGGAACATGGCATCTTTCATGGTGCACCACTATGGTTTGCGGTCAGGTTTTCCATATTATAGCCTGACAACCCCAGCATGTAACACGACAGGGGTACCCCTTTCCAAAAATGGGGCACACATCCCACTAAATCGGTGGGCCGAGCGCCTAGCCCCTGGCTAGATTTCTGAGCACTATTTAGTCGCCTTTTATGACAAGCTTAGTGCTGCTGCAGGCCTATTCTTTTGACACCTTGACCTGCACAGGGCTTTATATTTAAGCTTTTCATTACAAAAACACCACTGTTTATCAAACAACATAAGCAATGAAATTCAAGATGAATTTCAAAGAATCAAAAAAATACGTTCAAAGATTTGTGGCACAATTTGGTAGCAGATTCTATATAGCGTGTAATATTGCTTGTCCAATATATTCAATTTGTTCTAATCTCTTATTGTGGAAGCTCAGACTGTTATCATAAAACTCTCCATGATCAATAGTATATCTTGTGATGCTCAAACCAAGGGAAATCCATAAATGTTTGATATCTGAGAAAATTAAATATCTACATGTATACAGGAAATTTTCAATAAATAATTACTATGCTTCATTTCTTCATTATCTTTATCCATACCTGCATTTTTATACATATAATGAATTATCATTCTATCAAAAGACAAAGAACGACCATATTTTCCTGCCAAAATTGGTTATTACCATTACAATTAAATCCATACAATTTACTACATATCAAATTTTGACCACAACAAATGAAATCTTATTTTCTTTAAATGACATTCTTTTATGTACATGTAGGTTTATAAGTATTAAATGTCAATCTCTGTAAAAATCAGGCAGTGTGTGAAACATGGTATGGAAAAACCCTTCATCTTGACTGTTTAATTTGACTATCTGCACTATCAGAATCAAGGAAAAAATACAATATTTTCCACATATCAGTTTGGTAAATCCAGTTGTAATTTCATTGAAGTGCTCTGAAAATGAAGGGCAGATAACTCTGTCAAAAACCTCATTTTCCTAACATACCATTGAGAAATTTCTGTACATCAAATAATTTTTCTTTTCAAATAGAGAAAGCACCCTTGAGTAAAATAATAAAGTCAGATCGGTGGGGTTTTGACATTCATGTTTCTGATTTTTCCAACTCTGCCTGATTCTTTACAAAAACTAACACTTAAAGTTATTCAAAGTCAACAGAATCTTATCAATACCAGTACAGAGGTGTAAACTGTCTTCACATATTTTTTTTCTTCACAGCACTATGCTTACATAGAGTTATGTACATGAGAATATAAAACCAAGTGTTTCTCCTTCTCTGGTCCACAATTTTAAGACTGGGTAGGAAGGGAGAAAAAACATTTTTATGTATTTAAAATGTAATAGGTTTCCTTAAATTCTAACTAAATTTCTTAATAAAATAATTAAATGAATAAAAAAAAGTCAATTAAATATTTGGGGGAAGGTTTTTTTAAGTTTATAGGAAATGGCAAATAAATTTGATTTCAGACCAAAAACAATGTAACATTGCACACGAGCATTGACTTTGTACTTTCTTCTGGATATTTTCTAGTTAAGACAACAGTATAGCTCTTGTCTTCACTCATTGTGTATGATCCTATTAAAATCTTCACAAAAATTTGTGACATCATGGGAAATTTTTGCCTTGTAACATCACAATGACATTTGTGGAAAATGATTGAGGTATCTCCTTGACTATAGGTAGACTGTGAAGTAAAATACAGCATTTTAAGGAAGAAATAAGCACTTACAATAGTCTATAACAAAACTCTAGGGTTTCTTCCACTCATGAGGAATTCAATGGTCTTCATTCAACACTTATATCTTCAATAGAGACATGTATCTATCAGACTTTAATTGTTGATACCTCAAATAACTCATGTTATATCACAAGCAAAGGAAGGGTATATGAGATTACATGAGTAATACAGTTTCTTGTTTTATTTATTTGAATATGACTACACGGGAGATTACCCACATACATGGTTTTTTTTTCAATAGATACATGTATACTCTCACATTACAAATGTTCATAACTTGCAATGTTTGGACAATGTGGACAAAAGTTTGAGTAAAACAGAAAAAAGGTTGTCGTTTGTGAAAAACTTAACAATTGATTCATAAAACATGTTGTATTGATCTTCATAATGCACAGGTGTTGAGCAAGAATAACATCTATTTTCTAAATTTCATAGCCTACTTTATCAATCATTGATTAAATGATGTGTTCACAATACCTCAATTTTCTACTTTTTAGTTTTTTTTACACACGATAAGAGTGAGTAAATTGTTAAATTGAGCCTTGCACAGAAAACAGTTTATTTCAAATTGTATGATAATTGAAGACAACATTTGTTTTTATTACTTAATAATAAATGTATTTCACACAGAATAATACACCAAGACTACATTTACAGACCCTCGATTACCATGGACAAACTTCTATAGATGAACAATAAAATATCTAATGCATTCACCCATGACTTGATTAGGAAAGTGGACTAAACTACCTGGTAATACAGAAACTCATTGAATATATAAAATTGTGTGTTGTATAAAACAGATTAAGAAACAAAGAATGTATGTTTCTTTTGTAGTTTGTAAAATGAATGTAGATGATGAATTACACTTTCTTTTTAAAATGCCAATTACATATTATAGAAATATATTTTTTTACAAATGAAACAAAAAATCTACAGGATTATTTCCACGTACTTGAATACTTGAGTAATTCTGATGAATTGCATGAATATTGGTTATTTCATGATATTTATTGTTACTGACAACAAAGAGCCCAGCTAACATTTATCAGAGGATTTTTTCCTTAGTTTTTTTTACAAAAGAAAACGAAGCAAATACAAAAATCTTGAATAGCAAGGGAAACATGCCTAAAAAGACTGACAGTTGTGTTTAAATACACACTGTGCAATATTAGCTAGATGAGGAAAATCATTTCACTTCAAGGAAATAACTACAATGTACATTTATAAAATGACTACAGTACAGAAATAGACATACATGTACCATGTCTGATCACTGACATAGTGGTATCCAATAACATTATTATTTCTTAAGATTTCTTACAAATCTTTTTTGGAAGTTGTTGGGCATAACCTACCATTCAAAATTTCAAACAAAAATGGGATTTATCAATTCAATAAAAAAATTTGTGGGTGACCACTAACAGAGTGGTGTACCTCTTAGTCAGTGACTATGATATGTCTCTCTCTCTCTCTACTGTAGCTGATAAAAGAAAATCATCTGTTTTTCCAATAGTTTTTCAACATCAATGTTACATTATGCTATAATATGTTATTTCTAGTCAGACCTTTCTTACTGTTATGCTTAAATGGATCCAAATTGCAAATAAAAATTGTACAAACACTTAAAACAATGTTTGTGTCCCTTAACCTGACCATAGCTCCTGGCTTTGGTAGGTATTTAGGGAAATTTGTTTTCCAAAGTTCATATGATTCTGTAAAACCATGATCAAAGAGGTAAAACATGTTGCTTTGATTTTTTTTTTTAAATCTTGTCAGAGAATGGCAAAAAAATTATTGAGTAGAGCAAATTTTTATGGGTAGGTGGGTAAGGGGAAATTTTAATCTTAATTTTAATTTTGGCCTTTTTATCATTCACCTCAAGTCCCAGAAGAAACAGTATTTTCATTCATTTCATTTAATAAATTAATGTTACACATGAATATCATATTTCTCCTGTTGAACGGTTACGCTATATATCTACACTTAACTTGATAAGTCATATGTAATATATGATTATTCTTCATTCAATCAACAGTTTTATTCAGGAACATATGCAAGCTTGCCAGATTCTATCAATGTTTGTAATACTTATGAACATCTTTACAGAACAAACAAACCATTTGTTATGATGTAAACAAACCCCAACATACAATGGAATTGATTATGGTGCAGTCTCAGGACAATTACTTTGAGTTCAGGTTTTAAAAAAGGAAAATTAAATTCTTGGAAAACCCCATCCTTAATATCCTTAATTTATACAATAGTATATAATATTGTAAAAAAAATTAATGTGATTGTCCTCCAGCTTCCAAAATCATGCCTTACCAAGTAATGTGTAGAAACAGTAAAATTGCTGTTGGTACGACTAAATCATCAGATCCAAAAGACCATCTCCTCTGAAATAATACGATTCCAGGCATGATAAATATCCTTTATACCACACCATGAGTGCTAGAATTCACTTGTCATCTTCATAATTACTCGGATTTCGATGTATAATCCAACTTCGACCACCAGTCACCAGAATATAATTATTGACAGACGATGCTTCAGAAGGTGCTCGTATGTAAAACGCAATCTGATTGGTGGAAGAAAAAAAAATTTCTGTACCGGAAGTTGAAGTAGTAAACATTGTATGTCAATGTGGAGATTGAAAATAAATGATGTAAAAGTACACATATACAGGATTGAAATGTGTAATTTATGAAAGGTAAACAAAGCAAAGATCTTCATCATAACATAAGAGTATCTTTCTGTTGTTATACTAGTGACGATAACGTAACCCTCACAGGAACGTATGAGCATGGACGGTTACGTTATCGCAACTATTGTAATACTAATAGGGTGCAATATACAGTTATATTAAGGCACACTGTTTCGCACACCAAGTTACCCTCGTCAAATTTTGTAAAACTTAAAATTGAAAGTTGAAATTTGGTGGATACATTGTTTAAATGTAGGTAAGCATTTACACATATATAGACAGATGTAATATATGTTATGCCTTATGGTAAACAGGTGTAATTTAAATGAAAAATGGTATCAGGAATGTTTCCGTCCCCTACTGTTATCGGATTCAAGAGCACAATTATTTACAATGCAATTTCCATATGAGGGGTCCTCACTTCCACTTAAATCTAAAAATAGATCAGGGTGAAATTTCTGTAATCTAACGCAATGTTGCTAAAATACACTCATATAGCTTTTAAATTTTGATATAAAAACCATCATGTCATGTGGAGTTTCTGCCCGTAAATTAAGGTTAAAAAAGGGGATACTTTTTCAAACATTTTTTTCAGTAGCCACCCTAAGCCTTAAGTGTGCCATAAAATACACATATATGGACTGCTAGCTTTCTAATTCGATACTTTTGGTTCCTTACTGTTTGTACAATTTTTTCATGAAATTATCTTTTTTATTATCCGCCAGTCGTAAATGTTTCTGTATTTTCCACCGGGCTGCATGTTGGGGTAAAGATCTGGCAGAATAACGATGAGACATAATTGTGCTATTGTAACCATTAGGTTCTCTGCTCAGCATCAGATGGCTGATTTTCAAAATACCTTGTTTCGCACGACCTTTTGGGACTAAAATTGTGAGAGAATGAATCAGAAAGGGTCTTATTATTTTTACCTTTCTCCACCTACTCCATGCATGCTTTCAACCTGTGGCAATGTCTAAGTGCTTGATATTTTTAAAAAAATAGTATTTGGCTATTAGTTTTGAAAAGGCACCCTTGATTTGTACTAAAACTCAGTAATATTTTTTTGCAGTATGCTACCATGGCTACTGGATTTTATAAGAATAATCAATAAATTACTTATAAATGACTTGAACCTCCACACACCAAATATTTAAAAAAAATGTGCACTTTTTTATGACAAAACACAAAAAATTTCTGTACAGACTGCCTCTAAACAGCTTTATTTCAACAAAATGAGACTAAATTTTTAGAAATGACCTAACTGTATTGTACTGCCATACATGTAAACTAAAGCAAGGTTATACATAGACAATTTATAGTGTCTTGACTTCACAGAAAAGGAATAAAAGGATGATTCAAACAAACAGGGTACTGCTTGGCAGAGCAGTTGCCCCGTTCGTGTCGAATCCTACAGTGAAGTCAAGACATTATTGTTGTGTTTATACTGCAAAAAATATTTTCATGAACAAGGAATGTTTTCCCAATACAAATTCTATAATGTGTTCCCTAAGTGGCACCTCCAGTATGGGCAGAATAATATAGATGACGTAGACTGGTGTAAATTTGTTAATCCATTCGCGATCGATTGGAGTGAGACAGATTGTGCTAATTATTTACAAATAACTGACTCATGTTTATATCTAGTCAATATACTCCTATTGTCTTTATACTACAATCAAGTTTAGATCTTAAGTGACATGTTTATTACATTTATTTACCACAAGTTACCCCCTACAGTGACACTACAATAAACAAATAAACATGGTGGAAAAGTAGGTAGAGCCAAAGTGTCATATACTGTCACTGACGGTATATCATCCAGTGATTTTTCTAGCGCTTGTCATTATCGCCAATGACGAAGGACTTTACGGAATGACGAAAATAATAGTCTCATTTCGTCACCTGAAATTTTTGAAAGTACAAGAAACATTAAGAGCTGTAAGCCCAACATTGGTTCAAGCGGCGAAAGTGACAATTTAATTACCCCAACCTAATTACAACTCTCAACAGGTGTCAAAATTTTGTGTAAATAATCTCCTAATTATCAGGCACTGCATTTGGAGTAAATGTCAATCTCTGACCATTCAAGCGTGAAAGTTCAAATAGACAATAGACAATATTTATTAGCACGAACACATTTACATTAAATGGTTATGGCATAATGCAATACAAAACAAAATGCAAATAAATGTAATATGCCGGTAACAATTGCTGCTTTGAAAATTCCTTTACTTCTCATTAACTTTGTCCCAAAATGACATAAAAAGTAATTTATCATTTATTTTTGTACATCAAACTTGACTGTAAACCAAATGTGGGTAATTTTGTCTACCCCGGTGTCACTACATTTTGTAGTTGCATGTCAGCAATATTTTTACGATCCTGAAGATACATGTATCATTTATGCTATCAATGAATTCCTCAGGCACCAATACTAAATATAACTGAAAAATAATGACATAAATTTGTCGTTAACTCGGTCTAGTTCCCAAAAGCACAGTTGAAAATTGTGCTAAAAATAGAATCTCATGAGGCAACAATAGGGAAATACCTATTTGAAAATATTTATACCTGTCCATTGTAGCACAGGTACATGTTAAGCCAGTTCTACATGTATATCTAAACTGTGTTAGATGTATTTTTGTGTTTCTACAAAGGGTGGTAATGCAGAAAACAGCATTTTTTATACGAAATGCATGTACATTTAAAACTATGCCTGGGATGTACACTTGTATGTCCCTGATTAATGTACATGTATAAGAGTGTAAAGGGATTTCTATTTTTGATGATTCTTAAAAGCTAGGGAGTTTCTTTTTTAATTAAATCTCAGGCATGCTATTTGTATTCCCTGGAAAACATGCTTGCATGACAATGAAAAAAAAAATTGTGCTTTATTCATATGCAATGTACATGTACATATAAGTTTAATTTAATGTCTTTGCAAAGTGCTGTAAATAACAGATGATTCTGAAATATTTTATGTCAGATGCAAATACTACCATACTTTAAAAAATATACCATTAAAATGGTCCTCATTTTCTCACATGAAAGTGACTAAAGCTTTCAAAATCCTGGAAAAAAAACCTGTATATCATCAATAGATGTCAACCCCTATTGTTTGCTCAAATAGAATGATTGCAGTAGAAATAGACAGTTGTCTGAATAGACAAACTGGTCAGCTGGTAATGACCCATGGTATATATGTTATAAACCGAACAAATACAGAAATTACAATCTAAAGCAGTATATGATGAACAAATGACATTATACTAATATGGACTAGGCGAGCACTATGAGTTGAAATTTCATTTTACCCTTACAAGCAGCTCCAGCAATTCCTTTATTAAAGTTTTTCAGGAACAATATCAGTTTCCAATGGAAGACAAGAATATTTTACACTAAACCTATAATGTAAACAAATGCACATCAATGGATTTGATGGAACTGACCCTCTATTTAAATAAGGAATGCCTTTTCTACATGTACATGTACTTTAGAAAAGCTATGCTTTGATATGGATGATTTGATCAAAGCTGTGTTTTTACTCATTCAGGTACATGTAAGGGAACAGCCGGGAGAACTGAATTTTGGAGAATTCATTTACTTATAAAAGATGACAAAAACTTGAATGCTTATATGAATGGGCCCGTGAGACCATGATTATCAGATACATTACATATATTCATATTACATGTATAACATCACATCACATTGAATTTACATTTTAAGTACACAATATAGATCTACAATGAATGATTTACCACATAGTACAACAGACATGATAAAGGGAAAAAAAATGTTTGAACTACAGCTAGCAACTTGTATTCAGTTATTGAAATAACCCAAATGAACATAAATATCGCTATTTTAGAGTTGCAAAGGGTTTCAAGGATCAAATTGTTATATCTTTGTGGACGGAGCAGAAGGAGTACCTTTTTGGTTGATCCAACTGCTAAAGACACCAAGGACGATGCTTTATACAACAAATAGGAACTTTCTCCATTTCAAAACAAGTATGAATTCATTGGATGACCACCTCTGTGTTATTTCTAGTTATGCAACTTAAGACCAGGAATGCCATCCTTGTGTCTGATGTAGATTAGTTAACTATCAGGTAACCAAATTGCAAAGGGCACCAAGGGACAATGCTCTATGGCAACTCCCTGACTTTGCTCACCATAAAAAAAAACAATTTGTTTACATACAACTTCACATGGTAATACTTATGATATAATAGGGTAATTTTACAGTTTGATTGAAGATGCAGGATTATATCTTGATTAGTTTTATGAGGTTGCAAATATAAGGAGAATGGATTAGGTGAAATGTTAGCTCATCTCCAATGAACAATGATGAAAACTACAGGGCATGTTGCAGCTTGTCACAGGAGCCTGCCCTTCCTCTGCATGTATGTATTGAACAGTGCAAGACATCAAAACAACTATGCAGTTGATCCTCCATTAACCATGTCCAGTCACTTCAAATCTTCGAGTTGTAGTTGGGTGACGTTTCATAGGTGCCATTAGTTAACTTACATAGAGCCCTGAAAACTAATTCAAAATAATTCTTCATTAATAAAAAATTTTCTCAGTAAAATGAACTTTTGAACTGATATATATCATTTTGAATATTATTACATATTTACAATTTAAAAAATCAAGATTTTTCAATATCTCGATAGATGAATTAGGTAGTTCTAAATGGCTTCCTGTCAATTTAAATTCTTTCAATTAGCCAATCAAATTAAAGTGTGCCGTCACACTGAAAATGAGTACCAGTTATTGTTATAACATAAAGCAGTCTTCCCTTACTCAATAGCGAAGGTATAATTTTATGAGTGGAATCATGCTCCAATTATATTTTGCGCCAAACTAAAATACCTGCAGGGTTTAAGTAACTTGTGTCGTATCAGCTAATAAAGAAATAAAAAACTTAAGGTGGTAGAAATGTGGCAGGATGACATAAATTCACTGCAGTTGCTATTAGATTTAGAGTTTTATTTAAAAATAGCCAGTTAATTGACTTTGCTAAAAGGCAAATTCTACATTTGCATTAGCTTGATGCTTGCCTGTCACAGATTCAATCAATATTGGGAATGGTATAATTTTGTATGGTAAATCATGCTCTCCTGTTACAATACATTTTTATGTACATTTTTTGTACCTATACATGTATGGTTATAATTTTTTTTTCTTTTATTCAAATTTCAAAAGCACATTATTTGCTTTTTAGTTAACTATGAAAATCTGCCACTTAATTGCTGAAAATCTGAAAAAAAACAGAAGCTTCAAAAATAGGACAATTCTGATACATACAAATCCAAGTACATGTACATGGCCTTTACATAAAAACAGGAAACAGAGACATACATAAAGTACAGAATATAGTAACATTGAAGACATCACACAAAAAACTAAAGCATTAGCAAAATAAACTCCCACAGGAGTGATATCAAGTGCTCAGGAAGGGTAAGCATTTTCTTTTGTTTGTGCATTTTTGTAATGCATAATCAGTTTCTTTATTTCTGTTTTAACAAGGGACTCAGACCTTTTTGAACTAATTTTAAGGTGTGCATGATTGTGTAATATTCTTATTTATTAGAGGGAGAATTGTGATCACGCCAAACATTTTTTGTACCAATCCTCTGGGGATACACAGTTTTTACTGGAGTCTGAGTTGCTCATTTACTTTTGTATGTATTTTTTTGTTATTTTACGTTCTTTGTTGTGTATGTCTGTTTTCCATGTCTGGTCTTCGTCCATGGATTACATTCTTTTGATTTCCACTATAACCATGGTTCCCTTGGTTACTCTTTGTCTCATCTGGTCTTTATGTGTACTTTCTTTTTTAGAGGTGGATGTTGACAAAAATCAGTATGAATTCTTATGGAATTTGTCATAGCAGATGGATGTAAAGATGAAAGTGAAACCACTTATTCTGGTGGTTTCTTCTGGTCTGATTATTGCTGCTTTGCTCTTGCTGAGATTCTGGTCAAAGTCTGGGGAAAATGTTAATACTTTCAGACATTTATTTCTAAGATCTGTAGACAATAAAGTTATTGACCTAACTTCAAATCCATCTGCATTACCTCGTGATACCCGCTGTACATATCATACATGCTTTGATGTGTACCACTGTGGATATAATGACAAGACTAAGATAAGTGTGTATGTATATCCAGTCTCAGAATATGTCGATCAAAGAGGTAATGCTATCACCTTGCCAGTATCCAAAGAGTTCTATGAAATGCTTGAGGCCATTGCTGACAGTCCATTTTACACCAATGATCCAGAATCAGCCTGTTTGTTTATACCATCCATAGATGTTCTGAATCAGAATAGTATAAGATTGAAGGAGTTGGGACAAGTACTGGCCTCACTCCAGTGGTATGGAATTACTTACTCTCAACTTAGTCTTACTTGTAAATTATCAAAAATTTTAAAAATATAAATGAGAACTACACACAAAAATGTTCAGTGTACAAAATTGTATTTGAAGTGTGTTGATAATGAGATGTCTTAAAGTTTAGAAATGTTACAAGATTAAACGATAATCTAGGTTTTTTTTAAATGATTGTTTATGTCTTCTTTGAATGATCAAAGTTTGAGCAAACATAGTGAATCTGATTATTCCATCACCAAGGTATTGTAAGAAGTGGAAAATAGAAACAAAATATAAAAGCAATGTAGACTTAGAAATTTGAGTGAATGCTGCCAGTACATTGTATATATATCATACAACTGATTTTCACTGCATGCTTGTCTGTAATGTCACTTGATTTTTTTTTTTTTTTGGCTTATACTGGATTTAGAAAATTCTTGCAGGTCTCAGGTGATATGTTTTATTTTTTAACTGTATCAGGTGGAATGGTGGAACCAATCATCTTCTGTTTAACATGTTACCAGGGAGTTCCCCTGACTACAGTACTGTATTAGAGATTGATATGGGTAAATCAGTCTTAGCAGGAGGAGGATTCTCAACATGGTCATACAGAAAAACTTTTGATGTATCTATACCTATATTTAATCCTTTAATTAACCCAAGGAACATGCCACAAAAATCATATTTGTAAGTACATGTTCAGTCTGGTAGGGTTGTTGTCTCATACACAATTTGTTTCCATTTTCTTCTCTATTTTAACAGGAAGTTGGAACTTTTTACAGTTTTATGTTTAAAAACATTTGTTTAAGACCGTCATGGATAGTAATCAAACAATTTTGAAATAATAGATGACTCACTAGCAATTTATGTTTGACCCCTACAATTTGATTTGATTTTATCTGCCTGAACTATGCTTTAATTGTTTGTATATTAATACAGTATTCGCATACATAACGTAAAAACTTTTTGCTACAGAGAGAAAAGGAAATATCTAGTGATCTCATCACAGACCAGTCTTCATAGGGAATACAGAGAAATTCTCCACCAGATAGAGAAAGATTCTAACCAGTTTCTGTTTATACAGAAATGTGTCAGTGATGATAGATCATGGAACTTTTCTAGAAGATGTAAGGGAGAGGTTGTGTATGATTACCCAGATATACTTCAGGTACGTAGGATAAGCGGCTAGCCAGACCTTTCTGTTCCTGTACGGTTGAACAACTTTAGACGCGCAATACATGTGAAAATTACTCAAAAGTATATTTAGATACAAATTGTTATTTTTGTTTCCATTTAAAAAAACATCTTTCTTCAGTTCTTATGACTCTCCTTCTTTTCTACACAGTGTCTTTTCCTTCCCTGGTTGTGATATACTGGTTGTTGATGCAGTGATGTTTGTAGTGTTGTAGATATACTTTCTGTAAAACATTAAGAAAGGCTAAAATTGGTCTGCCAGCTTTATTTGATGCCATTTCAGCTGGATGAACATAAAATTTTGTTTCTAATTTAAGGATTCTACTTTCTGTTTGGTGGTAAGAGGAGCCAGGATGGGCCAGCCAGCTTTATTTGATGTTATGTCGTCTGGCTGTATTCCTGTTATAGTTGCTGATGGGTATATACATCCATTTTCTGAAGTTTTGGACTGGCAAAGGTAATAAACAACAGAAACAGCAATCAAGGGAACCAAGATTCTAGCCGAAATCAAAAGTATGTAATTCAGGGACAAAGACCAGGCATGGAAAACAGACACACACAACAAAGAACATAAAATAACCAAAATAATATGTACAAAGTAACAAAAGTAAATGAGCAACTCGGACTCCTCTAAATACTAGGAGCATGGACCAGGTGCACTGATAGGGTAAGCATCCTCTGCTTTTCTAGAAACACTCCCCGAGTTGCTCATAAAAAGTCATGACTTGGGTTGATGAAAGGAAAAAGGAAAAATATGACAAGTTGAACTAATCAGTTTTCATGGTGCAGATGGATACATGGCAACAATCCATGAGTTCATGATTGCGACCATAAAACGTCTGTATTGATGACTTCAATCTTGTAGCCACATAACCTGTTCCAGAATCCTAATTGTAAGAAGTCTTAGTAAGAACTTTTGTAAGAAAAAGATGTTTAAGTTAATCATATTTCAGTTAACTATATTTCAGTTCCATTTTTTTTTTTAAATTTCTTAGAAATCAACAGTATTGTTGTTCATCACTAATTTATTTACTATGGTACCAAAATACAATTTGTACTCAAATCTGACAGCAAGTGACTTATCTTACGACAATTCATCTTGGTTACTAGTCTACTGGAAATCTGGCAGGTCCACAGTACAATTGTACTTACTAAATAGTTTTCTTTATTGCATGAAAGTCAGGTTAGTCAGTACGTTTTATCACAATCATATTGAAATATAAGCTTAATTTGTCTTTACGTGACTGTGATAAAAATTCAATAACAAAAAAATATTCAAACTAGCAAAATATGTCCAAATGCTAAATTTTTACCTAGAAGTTTGGATGCTAAACACTTAAAATTTCGAATTGCCTTCTTACTTCTTCCAATAGTAACAATATCAGTGTTAATGTCAAAATAGTGTGTTAAAACCTTGCACAAAGGAATACACTAATGTTTTATAACCATCATTACAGTGATGCCACATATTGTTAATAATAAACATTTTGTTAAATTTTATACTTTTTTAGAATTGCTGTGGTTGTTAGAGAAGAAGAGTTAGGTGATCTTCTACACATCTTAGAAACATTTTCTCAGGAGAGAATCTTTGAATTACGACAACAAGTGTCCTACATATGGGAGAAATATTTTAGCTCTCCTAAAACCATAGCACTGACAACATTACAGATAATTAATGATAGAGTATTTCCGTGGGCAGGACGATCGTATGAGGAGTGGAATGATAGACCTAGTCCTGTAAGATTTGATATCTTTATTCATCTGAAGTTTCTGTATTACACCTTTGTCTGAGATAGAGTGTGCAATGCTTGAAGCGTTATAAAAATTATTTTATGACATCTTAAAGAAATAGCCACAAGCAGGGTATTCTGAGTTATTTATCACACAATCAAATGTGAAAGTAAGAAAAAGTATCAAACACCCCCAGTAAATACAAGATCATCTCACATAAATTTCAGTGTTCTCTAACTAGGCAGATTAAAGTCTACCCCTTTGGTGACTGATTTTTTTTCTGTTTTCTGAATGGTGTTAGATTTTTACTGTCCTATAGCTGAAAAGCTCTACATATAAATGCTATCTACATCTACATTAAGACATCTTTTGATTTATATCATATCATAAATTTTGTTTTTGATGAATTTTTGTATTTTAAATGAACAGTAAGTAATGGTTTTGATTAAGTTTTCTACTATTTCCCGTATTTAATTATAACTTGTACACTATCATATGTACATATCCATGTAATTAAGGAAGAAACACTTATTTCAAATTTCTATATTCTATATTTCCAGAATACCATAAAGAACCCTCTGTTCCTTCCACTGAGACCACCAAGTTCCCAGGGATTCACTGCTGTAATACTTACGTATGATAGACTTGAGTCACTGTACCAAGTGATCCATTCTGTAGCCAAGGTACCCAGTCTGGCCAAAGTTGTTGTTGTGTGGAATAACCAGAAAAAATCACCTCCTCCAAGTAAGGATAATAAAATAGATGTTTTTTTTTATATTGTTTTGGAAACTTGGAGTATAGTTTTTGTTATTTTTTTAATTTCCAGTTTTTTTGCTTTTTTAACAAAATGAAATCATTTACATATATTATTTAGAAGTGTAAATAATAAGAATAGAAACTTCAAAGCTGAAGCATAAAGAAAATGTACTAATTTTTACAGTGATAATCTTTAAGCTTATCTATCAGTCTTTCAAAGGTCCTTTATACAGTTTGTTATATCACAAGAATGCTTTAGAGTTATTTCTTTCAATCTATCTCTGTTGATTGCAGTGTCATCTTGGCCAGCTATTGGTAAACCTGTAAAAGTTATTAAGACCGGGAAAAATAAGATGAGTAATAGGTAATTATTCCATTGGGAAATAGTGTGTGATTAATTAAATATGAACCCTAAGTCTTGATGTTCTGTAAATTATGATGCTGATTATTGGCATAGGAGACAAACATTCAATTAAAAGCACCTTATCTTGTAAAGGCCATGTTTTTTTCTTCAAAGGGGTATATTGGTGTATACCAGTTTCTGGTCCTTTTATTTACTGAAAGTTTTAGCTTACCACTAAAAAGACCTATTGGTATATATTTGTGTTAAAAGCATGAATAAATCTGGTAAAAAAAATAGGACCTATTACAAAATTGTATAACATTATTTTTGCTTCAAGAAACTTAATATTTATTTATAAGTTGTCTTGATACAATTGGCTTTTATGGTTGGAATATTTTGAGTTGTCAAGGCATTTGGTCAAAACATCCTGCTTTTCCCAAATTTGGCAGAATTTACACAATTTGGCTTCATTTTAAACTGAGATTTCCATGTTATGAGCTGGCAAAGTAAGCACACTTACTGATCTGACTAAGTTTATTTTCATGGCAAAAATTTGAAAAAAAAAATAAATGTACCCCTTTTATGATGTTCAAC
Organism: Perna viridis; assembly: GCA_037379345.1. NCBI lineage: Eukaryota > Metazoa > Mollusca > Bivalvia > Mytilida > Mytilidae > Perna > Perna viridis. The sequence goes on along the minus strand of CM074516.1, from coordinate 47,929,484 downwards.
AATTTTGTTAATCTATATATATGAACTCTCTTTAAGTTTCATGAATAGGTTTTGTGTATCTTGTCTTTAAGATAAATAATTAGAAATGAACCGTGGTGGTGTAAATAATGATGCTGGTGTATTTGACAAACTCTACATTACGAAACACCTCATCATATGGAAGTTGTGCTTCTTCATAATTTGACTTCTTTTTACAGTTTTGTTAATCTTTTATGAATCTACTTTCATCATAATTTCATAAATAGTTCTCATTAGTTACCTTATAGCGAGTTATTTTCGCTGGGCTAAATTTTCGCGATTTTGAAGGCCAAACGTCAAGAAGATATTTTCGTGGGTTTTATTCACGGCCTGAAGAGGTGTGACAAAATATTTTCGTGGGTGAAGTCCTATGTATGCGTAATTTTTACCATTGTTTTATAAATATTTGTCAAAACATGACTATTTTTCCCTTACAATCAAATTTTTTATAGGACACCCTGAATGGATTGTAATGTTGAAACTAAAGTTGTAAGAAGTACAATATTTTATTAATTAGAGGATAAAACATATATGCAAATGAAACACATAAAATATATCATTTAATCCAGTTAAAATTTCATGTCTGTTCATTTCGAATGAACAAATGAGAACTATTTCTTCACACTTCTTAAATTTACTCATTAATTTCATTAATCTATGAACCGTGAATACTGGAAATTAAAAGGAAAGTTTCCCTGTAAAGTATGGACGTATCGTTTAAGAAATGACCGTTACGTGGGCATAAAATTTCGCGGGTTTTATTTTCATGGTTGTTGCCGATCTGCGAAAATTAAATCCCCACAAAAATAACTCGCCATACGGTAATCATTCTTTTCATGTATAAATTAATATATTTTTAGATTCTTCCCACATGATGAAATACATACGGAGTGTATTCTAGCTTTAGATGATGATATTGTCATGCTTACTGCTGATGAACTGGAGTTTGGTTACGAGGTAAATTAACTAGATTTATGTAGAGAAGATAAAAATTTAGTTGGTCACAATTTAATTCAAAATATCAAACCTTTTTAATAGGTAGTTTTCACAGTGATAAAAATAAAATAAGTTGAATGATACTCCGGGAAGAGAATCCGTAAGTTGAATGATACCCTGCGAATGGAGTCCGTAAGTTGAATGATACTCTGGAAGGTGAATCTGTAGGTTGAATGATACCCTGGGAAGTGAATCTATAGGTTGAATGATACTCTGGGAAGTGAATCTGTAGGTTAAATGATACTCTGGGAAGTGAATCTATAGGTTGAATGATACTCTGGGAAGTGAATCTGTAGGTTGAATGGTACTCTGGGAAGTGAATCTTGTGGATTTTCAATGATCAACATAGACAGGTAGATATCTGTTGTCTGTTTTGAGCTTCCTTATGTATTTACTTTCCATATTTAATTATTGTTGGTGTTTGTTTTTGGTATTTTGTGGTTAGGTATTGAAGGAATTCAGAGATAGATTTATGGATGTTTTTTTATGTTTAGGTATGTAAGATTTAAAGGATTTTTGGTCTAGTGTGCAAACAATTATTGTTCTATGTTAAGGTATGGATGGAATTCGGATACAAATTTATAAGATTTTCCTTTGGGGTAAACTGGTTTCTTCTTTTATGTTTAGGTATGGAGGGAATTCCCAGACAGATTGGTAGGATTTCCTTCTAGGGTACAACTATGGGACAATACAACAAACAAGTGGAAGTATGAATCAGAATGGACCAATGATATATCTATGGTACTTACTGGTGCTGCTTTCTACCATAAGGTATAGATATTTCCATCCTGTTTTTTTATAATTGCAATACTGTGTAAAAGGGAACTGAGACAACTCAGGAAATAATGCTAATCTTCAATATTGTTTTAGTAGCTTAACTTTAGATTAAAAATTAATTAAAAGGTTTTAACATTTCAAGGAAGTGCTAAGCTTTATGTTTATTAAAACCTAAGTATATTGTATCATTGAGATTAAAGCAGACTTGTTGGAAGAAATATAGAGATCATGTTTTTTTCTTAATTTTCTAAAAAAAAAAAAAACAAGATCAATGGAAGCTTCCCTAACAATACAAGTTAAAGAAGAATAAGAAACTGTTTATAGAAATCCTTTCTAAATTGGTATTCAGGAAAAGGAGCAACACCTCAGACTTTTTGATATATTTAATGAGCTCCTGCAACTATTGGGAATAATTTCAAATTTGGTTTGCAGCTTAAGCATAATGAGTTGTAATGCCTGTATCTGGATTGAAAATTCACTTCTTAACGTATTGGGGTTTTCAAGGGTGACGGGGACATTTCTTGTAGTTTGTATACGCCCATTAATATTGACGGGATGTATTGTGGTATATTGCTATCCGCCCATCTGTCCATCATCACAGTCATACAATAAATCCAAAAATGCTTCAAGCCATTTCAATAAAACTTTTGTCAAATGTTCATATTTATGGAAGAAAGCTCCCTTTAATTTAACATTTTGAACAATTATTTTTTTAGTTATAGGACTTTTTGCATTATAAAAAAGCGGGTGGTTTTTTAATTTCAGCGCTCTAACTGAAAAACGCATTCAGCCAAGGCCAGGAAACTTATCAGATATTCTTTGTATCTATGATCATAGCCTCCCTTTCATTTTTTATCAAATTTCCATTTCACGTTTTTCAATTTTTGGCACTTTAAGAGGGAGTTTTTTTTCTGTTTTCGTGCTCAGCTGCTGGCATATCATGCTCTCATGGCACAGCTCTTCATTAATTGTATTAAATAAACTTCATTTCATACAATTTCTGACTGTTTTATAAATTTGGACATTATAATAAGATTATTGAAGTAGTTCAAGATTCAAGAATATGATATTAAATTTACAGTTTAGCTGCCATAAACTAATGTTTTTATTCCACAGTACTTCAGCTATCTATACACTCACTCAATGCCAAAGGAACTAAAGTTATGGGTTGATGATCATATGAATTGTGAAGACATTGCTATGAACTTCCTAATGTCAAATGTCACAGGCAAGGCAGCCATAAAGGTGACACCACGAAAGAAGTTTAAATGCCCCGAGTGTGTTAACATAGAAATGCTATCCTCTGACATAAGTCACATGGTGGAGAGATCTGACTGTATAAACCAGTTTACCCGTATTTATCAGTCTATGCCTCTAAAAAGTGTAGAGTTCAGGGCAGATCCAGTGTTGTATAAAGATGATTTCCCTGATGTACTGAAGAAATATAAAGACATTGGAAGTCTATGATCATGCTGTTCATAGCTGTGAAATCCAGACAGTATTATAATTTGGATGTGTGTTGAGAAATTTTGATTTGAAAGAAATTTCATTATTACATATAAGGTAGATCTTACTTTCCTGAGCTGGTGCTTTTTTTTGCCAGACATGTACAGTAAACTAATGCAGAATTTTTAGAAGCTTTACCAGACATAGACAAAAAACTTGTACGAAAATTTAAGGAGTAGTTTTACAGAATTCTGAGTCACTATAAATGATATTTATACCTCTTCATTAGAAGAGTTTATACTCTGTTTATATTTATTTTGGTACATTGTTATGTTTTCAATATAGTCAGCCCTCTAATTCGTGGTTTGCAAGACTCTGACTTAACAAGACAAAAAAATTCTAAGATAGAATTAAAGATAAACAATGATACAATGTGAACATATTTGTGTTCTTGTTATCAGCATTTGCCCAGTAGAATATTTGGTATATACATGAGTTTTGATGTAACCCAGTTGTGTATTATCTACTATGTTCAGTTCTTTCTTACCCAAACTTCCTGTTTGTTTGATATGATAAAATGGTGAAACCTTTAGATATTTTACTTGGCTTACATCTGTTGCTTTGAAAACTCAGTAATTTTGCATTTTTATTTATTAATTATGTTTTGTATTCTATATTAAGATTTTTATGTCTCGTCTCAAATATAACCAAAGAATTTCTTATGATATTAATAACAATTTGTCACCAGATAGAGTGTTGATAAGGAGGTACCTGTATTTTATAATATATAAATTGTTGGAAGTGATTATGAGTTAGCTATCAGTGATAAGTTGTAAATCAGAAATATGGAGAGTTAAAAAGATGGGATGTATCATATTATCATGTGATAAAGTCATTGTTTTCATAATCATATTATGTTAACAAGATATAATATATGAATGCTAGTCATTGTATAGATTTTTAAAGATGAATTCAAATGTAATTGACTACTGCAGTCAATAAATTTACCACAAAATTGCAATGTTTAAATGTCAAGTTGAGTGCTTTTTTAAAATTTGATGTAGAAAATGATTTTTTTAGAATATGTGTAGATTTCATACATGACAGTGTCAATATTTTTGCAATGATTTTTTGCAACACACAATTTGTTGGTGCTGTTTTTATTTTATTTGAATGCTAGTTTTATTATTGTGTAGCTTTTGCATTTTTATTACAAATAGTGCTACATTATTTCACTGATATTTAAATCAGTCATTGTTTACTGCTTATACACCAAGTTGTACTGTATTTGTTTATTAAACTATTTACTTTTAAATTAAATTATTTCTGTTTGCATGAAAATAACTTCTTTAAATTGTATTTAATGGCCTGGTCCATATTTCATTTGTTCTTTTTATAAAAGTGTATCACTTGTCACCATCATAATGTTATGTATAGTATCATACCACTTTATTGTTTCTAAACATCATAGTGATGTCAATATTTTATATGAAATAAAACTTTGTAATGACTTATAGACTCTTGGGTGATTTATGATTCTGAGACAATAATAAATTCCAATAATAATTCAATTGCTTTAACAGTACAGATCTTAAACTCAGTCCTCTAGTCTATCATTTTCATTTGTAGAACTGTTTATATATACACAGTGGATTGTACTGATCATTACAGCTGACAGGTTTAAATGTATAAGTAGCATGATGGTAGTGATCAATTTCAAAGTGAACCACTGCACATTTCAGTGATGTGTGATAGGCCATTTCAATGTTAAGTAGCCCTGGTTTCACTGGTGTTTGGTTGTGTCTCCAGTACCATTGGTTATCTGTTCCCCTCTCCATGTCAGTCAGGAATGTTAAGTAGCCCTGGTTTCACTGGTGTTTGGTTGTGTCTCCAGTACCATTGGTTATCTGTTCCCCTCTCCATGTCAGTCAGGAATGTTAAGTAGCCCTGGTTTCACTGGTGTTTGGTTGTGTCTCCAGTACCATTGGTTATCTGTTCTCCTCTCCATGTCAGTCAGGAATGTTAAGTAGCCCTGGTTTCACTGGTGTTTGGTTGTGTCTCCAGTACCATTGGTTATCTGTTCCCCTCTCCATGTCAGTCAGGAATGTTAAGTAGCCCTGGTTTCACTGGTGTTTGGTTGTGTCTCCAGTACCATTGGTTATCTGTTCTCCTCTCCATGTCAGTCAGGAATGTTAAGTAGCCCTGGTTTCACTGGTGTTTGGTTGTGTCTCCAGTACCATTGGTTATCTGTTCCCCTCTCCATGTCAGTCAGGAATGTTAAGTAGCCCTGGTTTCACTGGTGTTTGGTTGTGTCTCCAGTACCATTGGTTATCTGTTCCCCTCTCCATGTCAGTCAGGAATGTTAAGTAGCCCTGGTTTCACTGGTGTTTGGTTGTGTCTCCAGTACCATTTGTTATCTGTTCCCCTCTCCATGTCAGTCAGGAATGTTAAGTAGCCCTGGTTTCACTGGTGTTTGGTTGTGTCTCCAGTACCATTGGTTATCTGTTCTCCTCTCCATGTCAGTCAGGAATGTTAAGTAGCCCTGGTTTCACTGGTGTTTGGTTGTGTCTCCAGTACCATTGGTTATCTGTTCCCCTCTCCATGTCAGTCAGGAATGTTAAGTAGCCCTGGTTTCACTGGTGTTTGGTTGTGTCTCCAGTACCATTGGTTATCTGTTCTCATCTCCATGTCAGTCAGGAATGTTAAGTAGCCCTGGTTTCACTGGTGTTTGGTTGTGTCTCCAGTACCATTGGTTATCTGTTCTCCTCTCCATGTCAGTCAGGAATGTTAAGTAGCCCTGGTTTCACTGGTGTTTGGTTGTGTCTCCAGTACCATTGGTTATCTGTTCTCCTCTCCATGTCAGTCAGGAATGTTAAGTAGCCCTGGTTTCACTGGTGTTTGGTTGTGTCTCCAGTACCATTGGTTATCTGTTCTCCTCTCCATGTCAGTCAGGAATGTTAAGTAGCCCTGGTTTCACTGGTGTTTGGTTGTGTCTCCAGTACCATTGGTTATCTGTTCCCCTCTCCATGTCAGTCAGGAATGTTAAGTAGCCCTGGTTTCACTGGTGTTTGGTTGTGTCTCCAGTACCATTGGTTATCTGTTCCCCTCTCCATGTCAGTCAGGAATGTTAAGTAGCCCTGGTTTCACTGGTGTTTGGTTGTGTCTCCAGTACCATTGGTTATCTGTTCCCCTCTCCATGTCAGTCAGGAATGTTAAGTAGCCCTGGTTTCACTGGTGTTTGGTTGTGTCTCCAGTACCATTGGTTATCTGTTCCCCTCTCCATGTCAGTCAGGAATGTTAAGTAGCCCTGGTTTCACTGGTGTTTGGTTGTGTCTCCAGTACCATTGGTTATCTGTTCCCCTCTCCATGTCAGTCAGGAATGTTAAGTAGCCCTGGTTTCACTGGTGTTTGGTTGTGTCTCCAGTACCATTGGTTATCTGTTCCCCTCTCCATGTCAGTCAGGAATGTTAAGTAGCCCTGGTTTCACTGGTGTTTGGTTGTGTCTCCAGTACCATTGGTTATCTGTTCCCCTCTCCATGTCAGTCAGGAATGTTAAGTAGCCCTGGTTTCACTGGTGTTTGGTTGTGTCTCCAGTACCATTGGTTATCTGTTCCCCTCTCCATGTCAGTCAGGAATGTTAAGTAGCCCTGGTTTCACTGGTGTTTGGTTGTGTCTCCAGTACCATTGGTTATCTGTTCCCCTCTCCATGTCAGTCAGGAATGTTAAGTAGCCCTGGTTTCACTGGTGTTTGGTTGTGTCTCCAGTACCATTGGTTATCTGTTCCCCTCTCCATGTCAGTCAGGAATGTTAATTAGCCCTGGTTTCACTGGTGTTTGGTTGTGTCTCCAGTACCATTGGTTATCTGTTCCCCTCTCCATGTCAGTCAGGAATGTTAAGTAGCCCTGGTTTCACTGGTGTTTGGTTGTGTCTCCAGTACCATTGGTTATCTGTTCCCCTCTCCATGTCAGTCAGGAATGTTAAGTAGCCCTGGTTTCACTGGTGTTTGGTTGTGTCTCCAGTACCATTGGTTATCTGTTCCCCTCTCCATGTCAGTCAGGAATGTTAAGTAGCCCTGGTTTCACTGGTGTTTGGTTGTGTCTCCAGTACCATTGGTTATCTGTTCTCATCTCCATGTCAGTCAGGAATGTTAAGTAGCCCTGGTTTCACTGGTGTTTGGTTGTGTCTCCAGTACCATTGGTTATCTGTTCCCCTCTCCATGTCAGTCAGGAATGTTAAGTAGCCCTGGTTTCACTGGTGTTTGGTTGTGTCTCCAGTACCATTGGTTATCTGTTCCCCTCTCCATGTCAGTCAGGAATGTTAAGTAGCCCTGGTTTCACTGGTGTTTGGTTGTGTCTCCAGTACCATTGGTTATCTGTTCCCCTCTCCATGTCAGTCAGGAATGTTAAGTAGCCCTGGTTTCACTGGTGTTTGGTTGTGTCTCCAGTACCATTGGTTATCTGTTCCCCTCTCCATGTCAGTCAGGAATGTTAAGTAGCCCTGGTTTCACTGGTGTTTGGTTGTGTCTCCAGTACCATTGGTTATCTGTTCCCCTCTCCATGTCAGTCAGGAATGTTAAGTAGCCCTGGTTTCACTGGTGTTTGGTTGTGTCTCCAGTACCATTGGTTATCTGTTCCCCTCTCCATGTCAGTCAGGAATGTTAAGTAGCCCTGGTTTCACTGGTGTTTGGTTGTGTCTCCAGTACCATTGGTTATCTGTTCCCCTCTCCATGTCAGTCAGGAATGTTAAGTAGCCCTGGTTTCACTGGTGTTTGGTTGTGTCTCCAGTACCATTGGTTATCTGTTCCCCTCTCCATGTCAGTCAGGAATGTTAAGTAGCCCTGGTTTCACTGGTGTTTGGTTGTGTCTCCAGTACCATTGGTTATCTGTTCTCCTCTCCATGTCAGTCAGGAATGTTAAGTAGCCCTGGTTTCACTGGTGTTTGGTTGTGTCTCCAGTACCATTGGTTATCTGTTCTCCTCTCCATGTCAGTCAGGAATGTTAAGTAGCCCTGGTTTCACTGGTGTTTGGTTGTGTCTCCAGTACCATTGGTTATCTGTTCCCCTCTCCATGTCAGTCAGGAATGTTAAGTAGCCCTGGTTTCACTGGTGTTTGGTTGTGTCTCCAGTACCATTGGTTATCTGTTCCCCTCTCCATGTCAGTCAGAAATGTTAAGTAGCCCTGGTTTCACTGGTGTTTGGTTGTGTCTCCAGTACCATTGGTTATCTGTTCCCCTCTCCATGTCAGTCAGGAATGTTAAGTAGCCCTGGTTTCACTGGTGTTTGGTTGTGTCTCCAGTACCATTGGTTATCTGTTCTCCTCTCCATGTCAGTCAGAAATGTTAATTAGCCCTGGTTTCACTGGTGTTTGGTTGTGTCTCCAGTACCATTGGTTATCTGTTCCCCTCTCCATGTCAGTCAGGAATGTTAAGTAGCCCTGGTTTCACTGGTGTTTGGTTGTGTCTCCAGTACCATTGGTTATCTGTTCCCCTCTCCATGTCAGTCAGGAATGTTACGTAGCCCTGGTTTCACTGGTGTTTGGTTGTGTCTCCAGTACCATTGGTTATCTGTTCCCCTCTCCATGTCAGTCAGGAATGTTAAGTAGCCCTGGTTTCACTGGTGTTTGGTTGTGTCTCCAGTACCATTGGTTATCTGTTCCCCTCTCCATGTCAGTCAGGAATGTTACGTAGCCCTGGTTTCACTGGTGTTTGGTTGTGTCTCCAGTACCATTGGTTATCTGTTCCCCTCTCCATGTCAGTCAGGAATGTTAAGTAGCCCTGGTTTCACTGGTGTTTGGTTGTGTCTCCAGTACCATTGGTTATCTGTTCTCATCTCCATGTCAGTCAGGAATGTTAAGTAGCCCTGGTTTCACTGGTGTTTGGTTGTGTCTCCAGTACCATTGGTTATCTGTTCTCCTCTCCATGTCAGTCAGAAATGTTAATTAGCCCTGGTTTCACTGGTGTTTGGTTGTGTCTCCAGTACCATTGGTTATCTGTTCTCCTCTCCATGTCAGTCAGAAATGTTAATTAGCCCTGGTTTCACTGGTGTTTGGTTGTGTCTCCAGTACCATTGGTTATCTGTTCCCCTCTCCATGTCAGTCAGGAATGTTAAGTAGCCCTGGTTTCACTGGTGTTTGGTTGTGTCTCCAGTACCATTGGTTATCTGTTCCCCTCTCCATGTCAGTCAGGAATGTTACGTAGCCCTGGTTTCACTGGTGTTTGGTTGTGTCTCCAGTACCATTGGTTATCTGTTCCCCTCTCCATGTCAGTCAGGAATGTTAAGTAGCCCTGGTTTCACTGGTGTTTGGTTGTGTCTCCAGTACCATTGGTTATCTGTTCCCCTCTCCATGTCAGTCAGGAATGTTAAGTAGCCCTGGTTTCACTGGTGTTTGGTTGTGTCTCCAGTACCATTGGTTATCTGTTCCCCTCTCCATGTCAGTCAGGAATGTTAAGTAGCCCTGGTTTCACTGGTGTTTGGTTGTGTCTCCAGTACCATTGGTTATCTGTTCCCCTCTCCATGTCAGTCAGAAATGTTAAGTAGCCCTGGTTTCACTGGTGTTTGGTTGTGTCTCCAGTACCATTGGTTATCTGTTCCCCTCTCCATGTCAGTCAGGAATGTTAAGTAGCCCTGGTTTCACTGGTGTTTGGTTTTGTCTCCAGTACCATTGGTTATCTGTTCCCCTCTCCATGTCAGTCAGGAATGTTAAGTAGCCCTGGTTTCACTGGTGTTTGGTTGTGTCTCCAGTACCATTGGTTATCTGTTCTCCTCTCCATGTCAGTCAGGAATGTTAATTAGCCCTGGTTTCACTGGTGTTTGGTTTTGTCTCCAGTACCATTGGTTATCTGTTCCCCTCTCCATGTCAGTCAGGAATGTTAAGTAGCCCTGGTTTCACTGGTGTTTGGTTGTGTCTCCAGTACCATTGGTTATCTGTTCCATGTCAGTCAGGAATTCTATCAAACATATATGTTATCATGTATTAAGGTTTTCTCTCATTTGATATTTTACTGTTGATAATATGCTGTTACTTTGAAACATTTTATTAAGCAATGAAACAATGAATGAACACAGTGAATAATGAAGTGACCACTTGATGGCCATGATCATAAACTCAACCATAACAGGTTACCATCTATACCTTTAATTATTTTCCCTACATTAAAATAGTTCATAAAAAAAACTTAATCTACTCATTATACAACTTAAACATGTATTGGTTGGAAAAAATATTTTGTCTCAGATCATGACAACCTTTCATTGTGTGTTTAGGTGTTTATTAAAATTGATATAGAAGGTTTATTTCTCATTGACAAGTCTTTTCTTAATTTGTTTCTTATAAAACTCTGTTTTGAGAATATTTAAGCTTTGAAATAACATTTAGCGTTTTCAGTATTCAGAGGCTCAAAGTGGGGCTACACCCTAAAAAACAACTTTTGAATATTTTTCAGATTTTGAAAACAAAATATTGGATTCCCTTTGAATATCTCTACCTGCAAGTTTTCAATCAGTATGGGATATTTTTCTCCGTTCTTGAGTAACAAGGGGTCAAACAGGCCAAAAATATCTTTTCTTTTGAAAGACAGGCTTTTAGTGTATTTAAAAGAAATTCATCTGATTTTAATCAATTGTTTTTTGTAAATTATTCCTCTTAAGTCTTTACAAGAGATAATGGGCATTCCTGAAAGCAGAACTTTTTACCTAAATTGAATTTCAAGATATTGTGCAATATCTAAAACTAGTTGTTGTGCCCATAATGAACTGAAAATCCCTCTGTTTTAGTGTGTCAAAAAGTAATATTGTGTCCACACTTGCCCAAAATGAACAGCATTCAACTAACTGTGGGCACATCATGCTGCAAAGCTTTTTTTCATTGCAATATTTGTCTGTATTGTAATAAATAACCATGTTTGGGTTGTACCTTACCATTGAATGGGATTCTTTCACTATACATGACAGCTGTATCAAAGTCTCTCTCATCTCTGAAGGAAATTAACTCACCGCAATGGTTTGTACAGAGTTTCTTCAAAACAAAGATAACTGGTTAGGTTGTAATCCTGTTACCATACCAACATGGGAACAATTTTTGTAGATTAATACATTATATTTATATTTAGAAAATATTCATCCAGCAGATTAATGATTTTATCATTCTTACACTTGTTTTCAACCCATTCATTTTATCTGTGAATCATTAAATAAACAGCCAAGACAGGCAAATATCGTATTGAAAAAGAGTGAAGGAATAAGCTGAATCATATTTTTAAGCAATCTATTTAAAATTAAATCTATCAATTGTTCCATTCAGTCACTGCATGTAGGATCTAACAACACTCCATTCTACTCTCACTTCTGATGACCTTTCTTATCAGCCAATCATATTTCATCTTTCATGATTTTGAAAGCATTATCCAAAGAGAAAAACCTGAAAAGATCGTCTGAAGAGAACGGAGTGTTACAGTGACTGAATGGAACAATTGAAACCGGCTAGGTTTAATTTTGATAAGATTGGTTTTAGGAGGTTAGTTTGGTAAGTATAGGTGGTACATGTAGTGCTAAATCTATTTCAAACATGCTGAGTCTACAAGGTAATAAACACAAAGCCAGTTCTTTGTGTGTGTGTGTGTGTGTGTGTGTGTGTGTGTGTGTGTCTTAATATCACAGGGACAATTAAGAGATATCAGAATTCAAAGACATTGCCGAAACGTTTAAATAGGAAACTAAGACAATTCAAAATGTTGACAACATAATACAATACAATTACATATACAAACTGAAGATAAGTAAAATTGAACGGAAGTGACATCACATTAAGGGTAAGCCTGCAGCTTCCGTAACATTGAAAGTAGGTAGGTAAAATCCGGTAAGGGTATAACTCCATGGGTTGTCAAACCGGTAAGACGTGAAATATAACTAAAGATGATTTGTCTTTCCCGGAAGATAGAAACTTCATTTCCGTCAATCACAATAAAATTTCTGTAGTGATAGCAAAGGCTTAATGTAGCTTATTTGACAATATCCTTGCTTTACTAAAAACATCGGTGTAAAAATCATCACATGGTAAACAGTGACATTTATACCATAACCAAACTCTAAAATGATGCGAATCATACTTAGATCCAGACCAGGTGCGCGGCCTCTCGTTTTCTTAGGGGGGGAGAGGATGCGTGCCCCCCTCTTTGGTCAGTCAACGCGCGTTCCATTATCCGCACCTGGAATATCCTGATTTACTTACCTCTGCTGTTGTTTTGTTTTCTTTAACCCCATATAGATAACAGTCCCCATATATGTGCATGTAATCATTTGGACAGAAGGGGCTGCTAGTTCTACAATCTAAAACAGAAAGGGTATGAACCATAACATGATTCATGAAATGTGATTGGCTTGTTAATTTAATATCTCTTAGATGTCAATTAAAAACTTATTAACTTATTATTATTTTAAAAGAAGAGAGTGTTTGTTTGCAAAGTAAATGTCGATGGCCATAACTATACTCCAACTATTAATGGGTATTAGATACTTAGCTCATTTACGAGTCGCATATTTACTTTCGTTACTTTGTATGTATTATTTTAGTTACTTCATGTTCTTTGTTGTGTGTGTCTGTTTTCCATGTCTTGTCTTCATCCCTGGATTATATTCTTTTGATTTCCGCTAGAATCTTGGTTCCCTTGATTACTCCTTAGTTTAGAATAACTTAAAACGGGGAATACATTCACATTCAATAATACCAGTAAGGTTAATAGTTAAACTAACGTGGAGGAGGCGTTGGATAAGGTCTTGTCATAGAAAATGGTGTTGTCACATGATGTGTTGTCTGTACAGCGGATTGTGTATGTTGTACTACAGTTGTAGAATCCTTTGTAGAAGGGGCTTCGGATGATAAGGGTATGTTTCCAGTCAGTGGATGAACATTGCACTTCTCTCCTTGGCAACAGTTACCATTCAGTGAGAATGACCGCCTACCAAAAATAGGGATGGCTGGAGACTGCAGTTTGTTACATAGCTATAAATTTAATAGATTTAATTCAGTTCAATATTCATTGGCAGAAACTCATCAACAGTAAATGGTCAAGGCTCATTGTACAGAACATCATAAGAACAGTTATACTATTAATTAATGATATATAGCATACATGAACATTAGTACATGTACGTGGGAGAACCCTCCGTGCACCCCTCATCAACCAAAACATGATTTTCAAGTACCCTTATACCTCCCATTTACGAATCTTTTTGTCGCCAAAAAATAAACTGAAGCATTTTTGTATTTTTTGGCTGCTTTTTATACCCCATTGAGTCAAAAATTAAGGAGCCTAAGTAATAAATATTTTGAACTTTTTCCAGTCAAGTTAGATGGAAAATTGCCACCCCAACCCATGACAAAAATACCTCAACATAAGTGATTTTTTTTTTTGGCATATAAACGGCGTACAATTGACATGTTGGGTACTTGTGTTTTACATATCGATGTAATCAACATATCATCTCTTTTCAGGCGCGTATTTTTATTATTATTCTTTTTTTTTTTTTTTTTGGTGTCAATATGACGATAATGAGTTTTTCATAAAAAGGGAAATTTTCGGAACTTCATATTTTCTTCCATTTTTGTTTTGGGCAATTTCTTTTCAAGTACCCTACTTCAAACAAGCTTTTGCATATTCAAACAATTCTATGTCGCATCTAAGATTTCCAAGGAGCCAAGGCAATAATGCACAATTAAACGTATTCCAGGCCATTTGGCCGAAAGAATGGTATCCCATTCCTCCGCCAATCGTACCATTGTAAAGCTGAGACATTAGGCTACACTGATAATACCTTAATCTATTTAGTTTTTTTTTTCACACATGCTGTTCCAGAAAGGCTTAGACGCTCAAACAATTGAGTCACAAAAATCTTGGCTTTTTGACCCAGTGGGGTACAAATATGGGTTTGTGCTGAAAGAGAATCCGAGAATTTTCTTTGGCGACAAATTGATTAGTAAATGGGTGATATAAAGGTACCTAAAAATCACCATGAAGTTGATGAGTGGGGGGGGGGCACGGTGGACCCTCCCAGCCTATGGACTACATGCATATGTGAAAAATAATCATGATGGTACAGTGTACAATATCATCTGTAACAGATAATTTCTAATGCTGAAACAATTTGAGATGAAAGGGGAATAGAATAATTACAGTTGCAAGTTTGATAGAACGTTGCAATTGATTACTATCATAAAGAGATATAGCAGTATTGTTAGACATTCCTTAGCAATGTAGAGTAAGTAGAAATGTACATGTAACAGTTAAACATGAAAGAAATATTTTAATCTTAATAAAGATCTAATTGTCGCTTACCGCCTGGTCAATGCAACCAAGTTGTACAGCAGCAGAGAAGTCAGACTTCAGTTTCTCTAGTCCGTAACATAACTGTATAAAACGTCATACATAGATTAGCTTCTCTATCAACATACATGTCTGTCGCGAAAAGTTAAGCATTTTTACTTATATGTCTAATGGACATTTCCTTCTATCTGTGCAATATTTCAATCTTCTTACAAACCATTGATAACTGCAAAACCAATTCGAGTCTGAAGGCTGTTCTTGATCTCTTTTTTATTTATCTTAGAGCATTTCAAATTCACTGGGGAGAAATATTAAAACTTCATTAACTTAGCAGAGATACATATACATACCTTTCCTTTACCACATCCTATCAAGTCTGTACAGTTATTAGGATGAGATGCTTCAAAGCAGTTCAAACAGTTGACTGTAATGTAACACGATCTTAAAGTTTAACTGATTGACTTGCTTTTGTTACTTTGTGTGTATGATTTTAGTTACTTCATGTTCTTTGTTGTGTATGTCTGTTTTCCATGTCTGGTCCCTGTATTACATTTTGATTTCCTTTATAACCTTGGTTCCCTTGATTATTTTCTCTCAAACAGCAATAAAACTTCATCGTTTTACTATTAATTGAAGTTTTGTCCTTTCTTTTTGTAAATCTAAGTGGCACATACCATTTGCATGATATATTGAGAGCTGTTACTATCTTGTACAGAGGCTAAATTCAAGACCTACTTACAACACTCTCCGCACATTTTAGGACAAAGTTTTGTGGCGATGCAGTCTTGATCGCATGGGTTTTGTAAATGGTTTCTGATGCCATGGCAAATGTCGTCGTCTTTGTTCACACATAATGTTGAGTCTGCAATTAAAATACAACTACATTTTAGATCCAATGTTTTGTACCTATATTTAAAAGACGAATCAAGGGAACCAATATTCGAGCGGAAATAAAAAAAAATTAGTCCAATAATAAAGACTAGACAGAGAAAACAGACACACACAACAAAGAACATGAAATAAAAAAAAACATGTACAAACAAAAGTAAATGATCCACCCGGAATAGGAGCATGGGCCAGATGCACCGGTACGGTAAGCGAATTCTGCTTTTCTAGAAGCACCCATCATAAAATGTACCGAACGGGATAAACGAAAGAGAGAAGAAAAAAATATGACACGATTCTCATGGTGCAGATGGATAACGATTCGCGAGTGCAAGATGACGACCATAAAACTCCTGTAGTGATGAGTTCAATATTGTAGTAATATAACCTTGTACCAGAAGCCTAATTGTAAGAAATCTAGTAGGCTAAAAAAGTCTGAAGACCCTCTTTGACAACTAGGAACACGAATGGTTGACTTTGACGCCTTGTGGTAGAGACCATTGATGGTCTATAAGTAGTGGAAGATCGCATTGCTGATATAATTTTATTTCTGAACGGAGTGGCAACATTCGAAAACAAACATCGTGTAAACTGAGGTTTCATTTGAAAACAGTATAAACTGTATTATGTACAGTTATTGACTTACTGATTTCTGTAAAATTATGTGGTTCTATAATCTTGAGTAATGGTGGTGGTTTGTTGTTATAGAGATTCTGATTACAACAGCTGGCTTCAGCTATTCCTCTTTTGCCGTTGGAATACTGTCGACATGTCTGGAATAATTCAATGTGTTGGATGTTGGTTTATAATTATGATTTTCTGTGTGTTTTAATTTGACAAACAATAAAGTTAACAGAAATTAGTAAGATTTCTATGAATAGTTTAAGTTACGGACTAACCTGCCTATTGCCACAGCCAAGTTTGTAAACCTCAGTAAAGTGAGATGAAAACGTCTGTGCAGTAAAACAGTACTGTCAAAAGAGAGAGAGGGGTAATGATATGTAAATACAACTAGTACCGATGTATTTCTATATCCAACAGAACTACGAATAGTATTTTAGACGCGAATGTACCCCAATACTAATACCGGGAGTCGAAAGACTATTTAATTATCTGCCAGTCACTTTGTCTTGCTCAGTTTTGTTAACACTTGTCCATGTTCTAGATATAATTAAAAAATGGCTCACATCAGTGGGATCACTGCAGGTAACAACTTTGGAACAATTTGATGTGTTTGGTGTGTCTGGGCAGTCATAACATTGTAGAGCTAAAAAGCGAACATTATTTCAATAAGATGTACCCAAGACACTGTTTGTTAGCCTCATATAACTTCAAATCTTTACACAGTTAGGAAGCGGGATGGTTAAAGTGGACATTGGAATAAATGAAAAATCAATGAAACATCAATTGAGTATATTATCGACAGTAACTGGTGTCATAAAGTTAATAAAAAACACAATTATTGATGAATAACTTTTAAATGAAAGAAAAAAAGCACGTTGCTGCTTTCACTTTGAATGTACTTTTTCCTACTAGAAGGCGAATTGTAAGTGAATGTCTACGTACCACATTTTCCGCAAGACCGTGGACAGAGTTTAGCGAGACAAGTCACTACAGATTCCTGGCATCTTATTCATGATGAGGTTGCAGAGAGTAGGGTCTAAATCGTTGCATGTTTCAGCGGAGACAACAGCTAATACATGCACAATTACTTGGAAGAAATCAAAATGAAGAAATCAATTAGTGAAAGTCAACCATCTAGGGATCAAGCAAAAACTCCACAAACTACATTTAGCTGACAGAAGGAACTAAATTAAAGTAAAATTAAGCAAGTAGCATAACTTTGACTTGAGACCTTGACCCTTGATTCATGATATTGTAAATCACTTCGAAAATAATTTGGGGTTTAGGTTACAGACCACCAATTCAACCAACGAGCATTTGGAACGTACGCAAGAATAGTCCTACAGAGAAATTACTCCTTGTTCCTCACAGTGCTGTGAAAAAAAAATCTCATTTTATTTTAAAAATTTAAACAGTTTCTGAAAGGAAAAACATTTCTGTACAGTTCGTAAGTGCATTTTGCTTCTTGTGATGTGAAGCCATATCTCCATAGTGATTTCTAAATATACCCTATCTTGTGAAAACACTGGGATTTCCCATGCTATTTATAGACCATTCACTTCCGGTGACCAGTACTGCATTGCGAGTCTGCTAACCCCACATGCCATTCTGAGGATTGTGAGCTGACATATGTAGAATCTTGCTGATATAAAGTCCTCTGCAGGTTAAAGTTAATGTAAAGTCCAGAGAAGCCATTGAATATTTTGAAATTATCATAGAAGCCTATGGGAAGTGAAATTAGTGGTTTCTAGCCTCAATGTATAATGCAAAGATATCATTTGTCAATTTTAGATGACAGTGGTTTTACGTAGAGGTCGGATGGCAGCGTTGTTGCCGTTAATAGAGAGTGAGTGCATATGTAATATTATTGACTTAGGTAATACAGGACTTATATTTATAAAATATTTTAATAACGCGATACTTTATAGTTGCGTGTTAAATCTTAAGTAAATTCCCTTACTTATAGACATATTTCCTGTTACATTTTAAATGAAGTTTCTAGTTACGTTTTATATCTATTTTTTTTCTTTTTGTTTACAGCATATAGTATAATTATAGATGAACCTTGAATTGTTTTAAAAGAACAAACATCACGCGCAAGAAAATGAAAAGGGAAGAGGGAAGCTTTTTTATTTGAAAAGTATTATACGGAAGAAATACCCTTTTCGGTAGAAGCCTTGTCAAAATAATATACAGATTGTCAGAAAAGAAACAAATAGTTGTCTGAACTCTTAAAACCTAATATATAATAGCTCAAGTATTAATGAAACAAGTAATAAATATACAAAATTGGAACATTTTAACGAAGCTCCCTGTAAACTCGGGAGAAAGACACAATGATAAAGTCTCTAGCGTTACATATATCTAAAATTATCACTAGAAAGAAAGTTTTTAGAAAACTTATTTAGTACAAGTACGTGTAATGGCTTACCGAACAACATTATTGTTTTTGCAAAATCATTGTGACCTTATCTTCACTGCTGGGACTATTATAGTAGTTTGGGAGTATTGTAATCTAAGATTAAGTCCTTGGAAGCACGTTTCAAAGTCTCCAAATCACGTTCACGGTATAATGATTATGAAAAATATTAACATTTCGACCCCCCACCCTTTCCCGATATTTTGTTTAATTCTGAAGTTACATCGGTAATATTTAACAGACAAGAGGAAAAACATTCAAATGTCTGTGGGTTTTCATATTCCAACAACATTATACGACCGCAGCGGTAAACCCTTAACAGTTGCGGCAAGTGTGGAAACAATATTAGTTTTTGAAACACTTAAGCATTATGGGCACATCAAATGGTTTGGATACTATATTGCACAAAATTTGAAATCGAATTAAAAATTTTCAAATTGAAACCAAAAATAAAAATAATCGATTTTTTTTTCGGTGCGTGGGCCCTTTGACCCCTTATAAATCGAAAACCATGAAATGTACTTTTTAATCTGATTGAATAATGCAGGTAGGGATATTTGTGAGTAATACAATAAGAACATTTTGTAATCGGACCAAAAATTAACAAGAGGCTGGTCAAGGATCACTTCGTCGATAGAAAGTTTTTTCCTATCTATTAAAATTTTCAAAATAATGTCATTTTTGGCCTTTCAAGAAACGTAACTTTAACAAGGAGTTGTAAGGCAACTATGAACCAGTGGAGACTTTTGTAGAGCTCTTCAAGCTCAAGAAGAAAGGTCACATTTATTTTTCTCTTTTAGTTTTTGAGATATATGTAGATATTGGTGACTTGACTTCTTTGGTCTAAAACTAGCAATGGCGGCCATGTTTTACGCTTGATTTACACAATTGACACAATTTTTTTTAAAGTAAATGCCCTAAGGATGCTGATGACCAGGTTCGATGATATAATCAACTGAGTGTTTTCAGAGGAGAAGGTTTTTAAAGAAAAGTTAACGACAGAAACAACGATGACAGACGCAAAGTGATGACGAAAGCTCACATGGACTATAAGGCTATTTTCTTTGATCCCTTATAACTCAAAAACCATGAGAGATATCTGAAATTTGATTGAGGATGCAGGCAGGAGGGATTTTCATAAGGAATTAAAAAAAGAGAAAAAAATCGTAATCAGACCCCCCCAAAAGCTGATTTTTTTTGGCATGCCCCCCTAGACCCCTTATAACTTGAAACCATTAGATATATCTGAAATCTGATTGAAAAATGCAGACATGGATTTTTATGAGGAATTATAAAAATCGAAATCGGACTGAAAGTTAAAAAAAAAGTTGATTTTTTTAGGTGTGGCCTCATGAGCCCCTTATTACTCGAAAATCGTAAGAGAGATCTAAAATCTGATTAAATCGCAGGAATGGGATTTTTTATAGAAATTCAATATGTTAAATTCTCGAAATTGAACCAAAAATAAAAAAAAAAGTTGAATTTTTGGGGGTTGCCCAACTTTGACCCCCTATAACTTGAAAAGGGTCCAAAACACATCAAATCTGCTTGATGCATTTGTTTACCAGAATTAAATAAGGAACACAATAAAAAAAGAATATATAAATCGGAAGAAAAACATATTATGCATGGGTTCTAATAAAACATATATTTTTACCCTTTTAAAACGGTAGGGGTCACAGACTCCAAATTACATAGGAACCTTACTTTTATGGTTAGTAAAATCATGATAAATTTCATTCATAACATTTGTTTAAACCAAAACAAAAGTTATCGCACGGAAATGAAGTGTGCCCAGGCTTCTCCGACTGTGACATAACATTATGTTCCCCTTGAAACCAAGCACGATACCTAAACGCACGCTAAACGCTCATCAAATGCACGATAAACGAACGCTTCTATCGTACGTTTAAATGCACGTTAAACGAACGCTCCCAGTGTGCATTTAAACGCACGATAAGCGAACGCTCCTAGCGTGCGTTTAAACGCACATTAGACGAACGCTCACAGCGTGCGTTCAAACGAACGCTTTTATCGTGCGTTTATACGAATGCTTCTATGTTACGTTTATCGTGTGGTTAAACGAAAACAAAACGATGTGTAAACTCACGATAAAAGATGCACGAGCGCTAAAATGGGAAACGTGAACGTTTTAAGGAGTGTACCTCAAATTTTTGTGGTCGTTTAAAAAACTCAATGAATAGAAAAAAGAATGCCATTATAAATATAGTGAAATGCAACAAATGTTGACACTGAAAGCTGTATATTATTCTCAGAAACTCTGGGACTCAGTCTAAGAGAATCATCAAACTAATTCTATTTTTAGCTTACTTGGCCGTAGGCCGTGTGAACTATTGCCATATCTTGGCGTCCGTATTTGTCGTCGTTAACAATTTCTTCAAACATCTTCTCTGAAACTACTGAATAGATCTGCATGAAACTTATAATGCACAAAATGACCGTTTGCAATTTTGATCGGTTTAAAAACATGGCCGCCATTACTAAAAATAGAACATGGTGGTCAGACAGCAGATTTTTGCATTTATCTCAAAAACCGTTAAGTTTAACCAATTCTGACATAGATAAAAGTATTAATCATGATGAGATCTATCTGTGGTCAAATTTTGGTGAAAATCTGATGACCCATGTTGGAGTTATTGCCGTTTTGGACGTTTTTTTTCTGTTTTTGATGTTATTACTTAAAAAAATTATATTCAGAAACTACTGTACAGAATTCAATGAAAGTTGGTATTCTTGTTTTTAGGGTATCCTAAACAAAATGTTTGTTTGGATTTTTGATCGGTTAAAAACATGGCCGTTGTTACTAAAAATAGAACATAGGTGTCAGACAGTAGTTTTGTGCATATACCTCCAAAACCTTTAGGTTTAGTTAATATCTTTTAACTGCAATGATCCTTATTATAAGGCATACAAAAGTCTCCAAGGGATCAAAGTTGTCTAGACGACTCCATGTAAGAGTTATGCCCTTGAGATGAGTAAAATAACAGGGGTTTTTTTTACAGTTTTAAGCAAATATCTTGAAAATTTTGATAGATAGAATGAGACTTCCAATTGCTGAAATGATTCTTATTATAAGGCCTACAAAAGTCTCCAAGGATCAAAGTTGTCAGACGACTTCATGTAAGAGTCATTGCTTTTAAAAAGCAAACACTTATGCATGTTTTTAAGAGTTTTCAGCCAATATCTTGAAAAATATAATAGCTTGAAAAATATAATAGATAGAATGAAACTTTCAGTTGATGAAATGATCCTTATGATAAGTTCTACCAAAGTCTTCGTGGAGTCAAAATTGTCAGATAACTCCTTGTTAAAGTTATTGCCTTTGAAAAGCAAACATTCAACCAGGAGAGCGATTCAGGCTCCTGTGAGCCTCTTGTTTGTCTTTGTTTTACATTGTCTGTACTCCACTAGTTTGCTTAGCCATAGGAGCCAGGGGGATTCGCTAAGATGTGTATAAATATACTTTAAGTGGAATAGAAGCAAACATAATTTCAATGAAAATTAGTTTAACCACTAGAGTTCAATGGTAATAGGTCATTACAGAAACAATCCCATAAAAAAGGAAGTGCAACAGCTTGACAGTGTGCCAGCCAAAAGCTAAAATTGACTCTACAATTATATATTTTGAGTAAAAATACCAAAATACAAATCATATAAAAATTGCAAATTTTTTTCAAGGAATATCCTCTCATCAGCATTTGAACCAAATACTTAAGAAGTTCAAGATAAAGGAAAATAATACACGACGAAATACTCACAAGCAAAAACATTGAAAAAAGAAACCAAATTCAGCATAGTTGAGTTCTCTACCAAGAAATGTCAAAAGAGCTACAATATTGTAGTCCTATATGTTTAAGCCATGGTGCTTTAGGGGTATTGAATATGGTCCATCTATACATCTACCATCATTCATTAGTTGTATAGATTGGTCCAGTAGTTTTCAAAGATTTCAGCAAATTGTTAGAAATACAGGTTGACAACAATAAACACCAATTGATGACAGAATGACATTTGGATGTTAATCTCCAGAGAGGTAATTCATAACAAACACCAATCGACGAGCGAAAGACATTTGGCTGTAAGTCTTCAGAGAGGTAATTCATAACAAACACCAACTGGTGACAGTAAGACATTTGGGTGTTCGTCTCCAGAGAGGTAATTCATGACAAACACCAACTGATGACAGAAAGACAGTTGGATGTTAGTCTCCAGAGAGGTAATTCATAACAAACACCAACTGATGACAGAAAGACAACTGGATGTTAGTTTAACAAGAGGAATGAATGAAAAACTGGCTCGGACGTCGCCCAGTATAAAAAGGTCCAAACCTGACAGCAGATCGGACACTGTTGTCTTGTAAGAATGTGGTGTCCCCAGATGGGAATCTTAGCACACTCACATCTGGTATGGAAAGTGCCCGACCAATTCAATTAAAAGTACCCCATCACACGTTCAGTCTTCAGACCATCTATTCCAGTACAAAAATTCTGACTATTTCAAAATTATCAAACCATGTTCCATCACTTTAAATGATATATTTGACTACAACGATGACGAACCACATTGTACCATATCAAAATGTGGTATTAAAAATTGCAAAACATGCAACATTCTTATAACCGACTCTTACTTCTCCAGTTCCCTTACAAATAAAACCTTCCATACAAGAAGTCACGATGACTTAAGTTGCATATCAACAAACTTAATATATGGATTAGAATGCATCTTATGTGGTTTAGTATATGTCGGAGAAACGAAAGAACGATTAAACAAAAGAATGTGCGGTCATCGTTCGGGAATTAACACCACCAAATTCCCGACCGTTTATCAACACTTTAATCAACAAAATCATTCAATCCTCTCTTTGAAAGTTCGTATGTGAGAAAAAATTTACCATCCTACGAACAGTCCCGTTCTAAGTAAAAACTATCGTAGGAGAGGAGTACTGGATACGCAGAGTAGGCACTGCAATATATTACGGATGCAATGACAACAACAAAAATATAGGAAACCTTTCAAGCCAATATAACAATAGCATAAATGTGGTGAATTTATTTTACAAAAATCCAAGACGGGAAAGGAGTCATGGCCATCGCCACTATACGTCGCCTAAGTTACATGATGTCTCCATAGATGGTCTCCTTCCTTTCATACAAAAACCTCTTGGACTTCATCATATTAGAACCAAACTTTATTCTATACCTCTCACTTTACTACACTCCCTTTACAAAACAAGTCTTGACACTCCTGTTTTTGACCCCACCTCATCATTATACAGACTTGTTGTCATCATTTTGGATATTGGTTTCCACAGACTCTTTAAACCAGTTTATGTGAAAACTCAAGATGAAGAAAAACGATCATTTCTTCCACTACCGTTTGTCAACAAAGGTATAGATGCAAACATCATCCATCACAAAACGTTACCAACAAAATTCCCCCTTATTTCAAAGACAAATCCATACCAATAATTTTATATTCCTATACTACACCCATTACATCCAGAATTTTCAGTTATAAAAGGCTATTGCAGAACCTCAAGATTGAGGACTTCAAGGCTAAACCACCTGAGAGTTCTTGCAAAAACTCTCCATTCAAATATGGTCCTTCTGGTCACGTCGTTCAGGGGATTTAACCTTCATCGAAAACGAATCTCTGTGTAATATCCTTTCTAAAGGTCCCAAGTACCGTGAACCACGCTCCATGAATTGGAATTATAACTTTAAATTTCTTATGGATGCCGTCGAGGACTCTGCAAGAAAATGGATAAAACGAGAACAAGAAGACATTGATTCTCTGTCAGAGTGGTTAAAGGCCGTGAGGTCTTTAATTTTGAAACGAATGAAAGTGTTAAGTAGGTCAATGAGTGATAAGGCTATATCGGTTTTCAAAGACCCCGATGTAGCAAAAACATTGTCTACTATACATGACAAATATATTGTCGTACCAGCTGACAAAGCCCAAAACAACATTGTTTTTGTCTGCAAAACGTTTTACTTCTAATGTTTATTATCAGAGGTAGACGTAGAAAATAATAGCAGTGATAAGGTCTATACTGCTACCACACTCTCCAAAGAAGAGATTGTGGAAATCCATAAATCTGTGCTATCCTCTTTTGGTCTCTCTACCAAGGACGATGATTGTGATTTACCGTCTATGTACTGGATTCCTAAACTCCACAAGAATCCATACAAACAACATTTCATAGCTGGTTCTGCAAAATGTACAACCAAACCTCTTTCAAAACTTTTAACTTCTATACTCACAACTGTCAAAGAGGGTCTACCACAATACTTGTTACTCCCGTAGTGGTATTAATTCAATATGGATAAAGGAAAACTATTGACCAAACTTTACGACAGATGTGATGACTTTTCATTCAGAATTGTCAAAGAGTAATCAAGGCAACCAAGGTTATAACGGTAATCAAAAGAACATGACAACTTCCCTTTCATCTGTGGCAACATCCCTTCAGCACCTGCGTATAGTGTGTTTATATCACAACTCATACGTTATGCTGAGCTTGCCGAAACTATGCAAACTTTTTGTATCGCGCTAGAACTCTAACAAATAGGCTTCTGGAACAAGGTTATGTTGCTACAAGATTGAAGTCATCATGGACTTGTGGATCGTTATGGTGTATCCATCTGCACCATAAAAACTGATTTATTCAATGGGTCATAGTTTTCCTTTCCTCGTTTGTCTACCCGGACTTGACTTTTTATGAGCAACTCGGCGGGCGTTTCTAGCAAAGCAGAGGACGCTTACTCTACCGGTGCACCTGGCCCATGCTCCCAGTTTTTAGTGGAGTCCGAGTTGCTCATTTGCTTTTGTTACTTTGTATGTATGATTTTAGTTACTTTATGTTCTTTGCTGTGTATGTCTGTTTTCTATGTCTGGTCTTTGTCCCTGGATTACATTCTTTTGATTACCGCTATATCTTTGGTTCCCTTGATTACTCCTCCAGGGAGGTAATTCATAACAAACACCAATCGATGACAGGAAGACATTTGGATGTTCGTCTTCAGAGAGGTAATTCATAACAAACACCAATCGATGACAGAAAGACACTTGGATGTTAGTCTCCAGAGAGGTAATTCATAACAAACACCAACTGATGACAGAAAGACATTTGGGTATTAGTCTCCAGAGAGGTAATTCACAATAAATACCAACTGATGATAGAAAGACATTTGGATGTTAGTCTCCAGAGAGGTAATTCATAACAAACACCAATCGATGATAGGAAGACATTTGGATGTTAGTCTCCAGAGAGGTAATTCATAACAAACACCAATCAATGACAGAAAGACATTTGGATGTTAGTCTCCAGAGAGGTAATTCATAACAAACAACAATTGATGACAGAAAGACATCTGGATGTTAGTCTGCAGAGAGGTAATTGGTATTAAACATCAATTGATGACAGAGACATTTGGATGTTAGTCTCCAGAGAGGTAATTCATAACAAAAAACAATTGATGACAGAAATATATTTGGATGTTAGTCTCCAGAGATGAAATTCATAACAAACACCAATCAATGACAGAAAGACATTTGGATGTTCGTCTTCAGAGAGGTAATTCATAACAAACATCAACTGATGACAGAAAGACATTTGGATGTTAGTCTCCATTTGGATGTAAGTTGGTATTAAACATCAGTTGATGACAGAAAACATTTGGGTGTTAGTCTCCAGAGAGGTAAATCATAACAAACAACAATTGATGACAGAAAGATATTTGGATGTTAGTCTCCAGAGAGGTAATTTGTACTTTGGCCCAATATCTCCATCTTACTAATTAGGACTGTTTCGTGTATATAGAACACAATTGCAAGGTCTCCAGTTAAATAAACTAGTAATTTTCACATTTTTATCAACTTAATTTTACACAAGAATAAGAAGTTAATCTTGTGAAATGAATACATTAATGCTATAGAATATAACATATCAAATTAAATTGTACTTCATATTCATTGGTTTTTTTTTTTAAATTAATCCTCAACTGCAGCTTCTGGAACAATTCCAAGCTGATCTTAAAATAGTTTTATATCATTCAAATACATTACAAATGTCTCCAACTGATAATCTGGTAAGTAGTCTGCCCAAACAATAAATGCGTGGGTAAATAACAGTACAATAATAGAAGACAACCACAGATTTGTTAATTTATTAGCCATATTCTTTGTTGAGATTCCTAAAAATGAAACAGATCTTAATGAAAAGGACTTGGTCCAGGTGATGGTGGTAGGTAGACTTTTGACATATATCTATTCTTAATAAATCATCATCATGTTAGAGATTCCAAAATAGAAGCTTTTTAAAAAAAATCATAAATTATTGTTTAAGTTGCTAAGGATGGTTTCTATTCAGTAGCATTCTTCCAATACTACAGCTATAAATCATAAATAACAAGAATCATATACAACTATACAAAAATCATTTGAAAAACTAATAAAAATAAATTGGTTATCACAATAAGTTAAATACTGATCAAAATTGGGCTGTTGTAGAAATATTTCAGTCTATGTAAAAAATCAACAGAAAAAAAAACAGAACGAAAATAACAAATATATATTTATCAGACTATGCTCGTGAATAATAATGCAGCATTTCTATAGAAGATAATTGTATGCTCGTGAATAATCATGCAGCATTTCTATAGGAGGTAATTGTGCACCAATAGTAAACCAAAGTACAATGATTAACAAAACATATTCTATCATTGTGTTTGTCAACTAAAACATATTGATACTAAGATATTGTCATTCTTATAGCTTTGTCAGTGTCAGGCAGCGTTACATGTTTCAAAACCCTAGAAACTTTGTTCAGCAGGAAGTTATAAAATGATTCTACATTTACAAAACAAGCCACATACGTAATGACCTAACTATATTCTGTTAAAGTGTACATGCTATTTCAATACATGTGCCAGTGTACATAAAAATTAAAGCAGATTATGTGATTTTTGTGCCTGAAGCATTTTGTATTATAAAACATGCATTTGAGCATCTTAAGATGGACTAGGTTTAGGTGTAGAAATATAGAATTACGGAAAAAGTACTCATCACTGGTTTAACAATTCTGGATGTTCCACATGAAGTTTATTATCATGTTACAAAAATAAGTATGTATAACTATGGACTTCTCTTGATACGAAAAGAAAACTCTAGAGAAGGCACAAACTAAGTACATGTATAATGGCCATTAGTCTCATACAATAATTCTTCATCTCTCTAGAAATGTATAATGGCCATTAGTCTCATACAATAATTCTTCATCTCTCTAGAAATGTATAATGGCCATTAGTCTCATACAACAATTCTTCATCTCTCTAGAAATGTATAATGGCCATTAGTCTCATACAAAAATCCTTCATCTCTTTAGAAATGTATCTTATTGTATAAATATGATTCCTTAACACAAATCAGAAAAGAATGAATGAAGAATGGACTGACTCCTAAAAATTGCACACATAGAATACATTAAAAAAACTCTAACTTTGTAAACAGCAATCAAAATATAAATGTCCATGATCAAACAAAATCACAAATATAAAAATAGATATACAACAAGATGTAAATCAAATAAATCATTTCTGAAGATTTTAAAATTTGCTCATGGTGTTTTAAAAAATGTTTAAAGACATAATCTACATTTCAAACGAATAAACAAATTTATTTCACATTGTGAATTATTGAAATTTATTACATTGGAAAAATTCAATATAACACTGCTATCTTTATAATAAATAATAAAGAAGTAAGGATTTGTAACTCTATCCCTGTGCTTAAAAGAAGGGGAGATAACTCACAACTGTCCAGAAATGTACTGTAAATTACAGTGTAAGCTGTTGTTATCTAAAATATAAAGTTCTGTTATCACAAAATAGTGTCTTCCTTGAATTTCCAATCTGGTACTAAAGTCTTCAATATAACATTATTTTCTTCTTTTACTCATCACAACTGGTTTATTATAATAAAATTACATACAGTGTCTAAAATACTGGCACACTTTGGTGGAGTTTAGAATCATGTGTATGATCATCATAAAATACATCTCTTGCCTTTATACTCCTGAAAATTAATAGAAATCACATTCAATTAACGTAAAAAATAAAAGGATAATTAATTGGAAAGAGTGAATCACCAAAATTTTATCACGAGTGCTGAAGAACGCCTAGATTTAACGAATGTGCTTAACTTGTTCCGTGCACTAGTTAAATCCTCAAGTGTTCTTGGCACGAGTGATAATATTTTGATTAATCTATTTATTATATAGATTTTCTTCATAATTTATCAATATTTTCAATATGAGTTTTAAATTCTGTGATATTGGCACTGATATCATAGTTGTTACGTTTTAGCAGGAGAAAGCGTGAGAGTGAAATTACAGAATTTATTTCACAGTGTGAATTATTGAAAATTATTACACTGGAAAAATTTGATATAACACTGATATATATATAATAAATTTGAATAATAATTCTACTGATTCTAACATGCAAATGAAATATAATTAATTACAAACTAAGGGAAATGAAAGCAAAAGCTTTATGAAAGTAACATAAAACAAAAACTTAACTACAATGATAAATTTCCTCTTATTCATCGAGAAGCATTCATATGCCAGTATAGTAGTTACTTCAATGATATGACAAGGGTGTTACCTGGAAACATATGGTTCTAATCTTCTCAGTGTATCTGTAGGCTGGATATCTAAACCATGGGAATGTACAGATGTACTCTTAGTAAAACCATCCAGCTTCTGTTGTTGTACTCCACCACGCGTGTGGCCTTCACGGTCCTTTCCAAAAGGGGTTGGGTCTGGTCCAAACCTTTATATGTAAAAAAATCTTTTAAGACTCTACTACAGCAGCATAAAAAGTAATGAAAGTGAAAAAAAAAAAACAAACTTGTGACATAATGAAACTAAAAATCAAAAGACAAATATCTATATTTGTAAATAAAGGAATAAAAAAAAAACAATTTCAGTCAAATATATCAGCATTTTACCTAATTTAACTTCTACTGAATGGAAACTTTGTTAATAAAGCTTTTATAAAGACATGAATCTAATTGGTTTCATTTACACATTTTAGGAAATTTGACACAACTGATTGGTCAACACTTTAGTATACATCAAGCGTGGAAAACCTAACATCATTTACATGGCTGACAGGTTATATGTAAAATAAAAAAACATGAATCCTACTAACCTGGTCATATAATGTGTAGTGAAACGTTTGTAGTCATCTGGATAGGCCACAAATCTATCGTTATTTTCACTGTATCCTGACAATTCCTGGTTACCGACACCAGTTCTCTCTAGTCGATCCGCCTCATTCTTACTTGGTCTCTGCTGACCTAAGAATACATCTTTTGTGATGCTACAAAAATTGTTGGAATAAATTATCTAAGATTCAATAACTCATTTTGTAAGAATCCTAAAAAGTAAACAAATGTACTCCGACTGAAAATACAAATTTTAAAATAAAAGACTTAAATAAAACTATTTGTCATAGGCTGTCTTTATGTCATGGAGAAAAATCTCGAACAAAATTCTGCATAACTTTAAGTCCCCTTGAGGAGGCTTCATTTATAATAACATGGACAAAAACTTATCATTAATTAATACTGTACCTAGAATGATTATCAGGGTGAATCATGTTAAGATAGTCAGTGGGATCAGTTTTTTTGGTTCTCTGTAATCGAAGGTTTGGAATGTCATCTGCTCTGTCATAAGCCTACAATAAATATTAGAATCCAATTCTGGATATCCATCATACTAACATGTGATGTAAAGTGATGCAGAAATTTTCTGAGTCATAAAAACACATTTATAGTAGGGAAACATTTCCAAGAAATAAAAAGTGGGTTTTCTTTTGAAAAAAAAAAGAGATTAATTATTCATTTCAGCTGATAATAAAATCCTCACAATACAGATAAGGAATACGATTCCACCAAGAGATGGAATTGACCAATTACTTTTAACATAATAACTGTTCTTACATCTCTTGGATTTCTGTGGACATACAGAGGTTTAGCCTTTTCCCTGGTAAATCCTGTTCCTCTTTCTGACCCATGTGCAAGATTAGGTAAAGGTTCATCTCCCTAAAGAAAAGTACAACAAAAAATAAATTAAAAATACTTTTTTTCACAAGTTGATGTATATGATATATGTAAATTTTCAACTAGTACATGTACAACTTTACATCTCAATAAAGAGCTCTAACAGTAACAAGTACATATGTGGGATATTTAACCCTTTAGTTTTGATTAACTTATAATTATTATATATTTGTAAAAAAATAAACTTACATGAGGATATTCTGATCTGAGGAAATCTGTCTTCATAATGCTAGGACCAGTAGGCCTTGTGGTATGCCATCTCTGCAATTAAGTGAACAAGTTTTAGAGCAATGTGAATAGTTGTTATGCTTTTTTTACTAAGGTATATACCTCTTACATAAATATTTTATATATATACATTATTCATCTAATCATTTTCAAGATAATTTTAATTTGGTAATCATGTTTTCTAAATAGAAATGAAGGCAAAAGTGAAAAAAGAATTTAAAGTTATCTCCCCTTTTCATAAAATTCCCATTAGGAAGAAATAGAAAATGTATGAATAGAATGGTAAGTAGGTTATATATACTTACAGGCCTATCATTCTTGTGAGCATCTCCAGGGATAAAAGTGATGGGCTCTACATTATAGGCATGTGTAAATCCTGTACCTTCGGGACCTCCAACAGTCTTCATGGATACATCCACTTCAAAAGTCAAAAGAAACATGTTATTACTTGGTAATTAAAGTTGATTGTTTTACAAAAAAAATGTCTTAAAACTAACAAAATACTGTGCTTTTGATCTTAAATTATTTGATATAAAGTGCTTATTAGATTAAAGTGTGCAAATTTGTTCAATTTAGGATGTGTCTACATGTTCTCTTTCAAGGTACTTTGACAGTTGCACAGTCTTTGTATCCTAAAAGTATGTGCTTAGTTTGGATCCAGAACCGATGATGGTTATCTCCCCTTATTTTACACAAGACTATCAATATGTCAAAAAAAGTAAGACCGTTTAGTGTAATACAGTGCTTTTACTTACTTCTATCAGGCTGTGCTCCTTTGAATCTTTGTGTTGTCTCAGACACCATGTACTGAGGGCCCTGGGTAACATAAGTAATAAACAATACAGTCATTGTGTCAATTACAGCATATTAACATATGCATTTATGTTTATATGTTTAAAGGAAAGGTCTGAAAACATTTGTAGGGATTAAGCTGAAGCATATATTTTCTATATTAAATATGTAATATAATAATGGCTATAGTTACCCATACATTAATATGTAATCTATTTACAAAGCAAGAAATGATTACTACATAGAAAAGTATCTAATATGCAAGTAGAAAAACTGTGACTAATAACTAAAGAAAAAGTGAAAAAGAAATAAATGAAAAACTATGGTAGCCTATGAGGTAGTGTTTGTATGAAGATTCTTTATGTACATTCAGAACACTCTGTACAACCTTTGGCTGTACCTCAAGGCTTATTTTGTTATTTTAGTGCAGCATTGAAAGGCTGTACATGCATTACATTGTTTAAAATACTAAACATGTAAACACACTTAGAAAACATTGTAAATGTTACTATATCACCTGGTAGACTAATTCTTAGAAAATACAAAACTAGAGACACTGTAAGTAAGCTCACAAAGAGAATACCCCTGCTTAAAATGGAGTTGTTCAACCCCTTAATTTGGATTATCTCTCTTGAAGTTCGCTGACAGTAATTATACTCCTTCATGCACATCCACATACCATGCCTATCCTTCCTATGAAATTTCATCAAAATCCTTTGAGCGGTTAAGGAGGAGGTGAACAGATGAAGAGACAAACAGGGTGATTCCTTTATACATCCAAACTTTATAGTTTGTTTGCGGGGGTATAATGACGTCTTTGAATCATAAACAGGCTTTTGCAGTTATTTCATTTATTTTAACTTTTTCCATACAACAAACTGACTTCTTAGTTTAGACAGACTCACAAGCTTCATCATCATTTTGTTGGCCTAGACTATTGGACCAGTGGCTTAATTCAAATGCTGCTTAAAATATAAAAGAATAATCACAAAGATATGTACTTTTCTGACTTAATGAAATATGCCTTTTGGAAGGAACAAACAAAAATCACAGCAATCAAACAAAAATGTGCCACCAGTAGCCTTTCAACAGTGAGACAGGGAGTGTAAATCACCATGGATACACTTACATAGCCCTCGTTTTCTAACTCTACAGGA
Source organism: Perna viridis (assembly GCA_037379345.1). Lineage (NCBI taxonomy): Eukaryota > Metazoa > Mollusca > Bivalvia > Mytilida > Mytilidae > Perna > Perna viridis. The sequence goes on along the minus strand of CM074516.1, from coordinate 47,896,673 downwards.
TCTTTAGGTTGTATCTTATGTAATAAAGGCTTAGCCTTAGGTAGTATATTGGCAGGAGCAGAGGATGCCCTTGTGTCTATAAATACTCCCTTTACCTAAAATCAGAAACCTAATAAACATGCATACATGCAAAGGTAAATGGAACTATATTAACTACTATAATGCACTGATGATCACAACTTCATATTTTTTGAATTTGTTAATTTTTACTATTTTTTTAACAAAACATTCTCTAATTAAGATATGTCAGTTGTTTTTTTTTAAATTTTTTTGTCAATATAAATAAATTTAATGCAAGTAAAAAACACTTCGATTAATTTTAAGTACATCAAAAAGTAAGTCACACAAAATAGGAAAGCCTGATCATCAATGGATTTGTCTGATTACTAGGGATAATTAATGTTGCTTTATTCAAATTAGCAACTAATCTTTGGTGCTCATAAAAAATAAATGAATAAATAAGATCATCAAAGCTCTGTGTATCATTAGTCAGGCCAGGGCCCAGCTTCGTAAAAATCTCAATTTGACATTTTCATTGAATCATTGAGTTTCAAGCTAGCTGATGATTAAAATTTGAGTTAAAAAAATCTTTAAGGAAATTCTCAAATTGAGATTTTGTATTAAACTTTGCCCTGTATTCATAAAATTTCATTAAAACATATTTAAAATGGAAACAAAAAGAATGTGGAATAAGTGCTTGTATATCCTAATAACTAGAAAGAAAGGTGCTCTCTATATATATTTATAGAAATATAAGATATAAAAAGCATGCAAAATTAAAATATAGTTATACCCAAAACTCAATTTCTTTTTTCTTTTATAAAATATTTGCCAAAGATGATTTTAAGATCAAATTTACTCTCAATAAGTAGTGCTTGGTAAAAAAAACTTTGCATGTAAATGTGCTTAAACTCCCTGAAGTTTCATCTATGGTCCAATTAATTATGCTGACCATGAACCATGCTTTACTTACATCAACCTCTTTAGGAATAGTAACAGGTTTCTGTCGTACAAATCCTGAGCCTACTTGATGTACATTACTAGGAAGGGGTTCCTTTCCACTATTCTCCTTGTATGGTTGGTAGGCCAGTTCCGTTACTGTGTGGTAATTTCTTGAACAAATATTCCTGCAGAAGTGTAATAAGTTAATTAGTTTTCCTGTCAATTCCTTGTGTCCTATGAGCATAATCTTTACATTTTGAACTAAGTTTCCTTGAAATAAAAGACAATTTCATATTTTTTTAAATGGTAATTGAACAACCCTATTGTATTCTTTTTAAATATAAAGTACTAAGATTTCATTCTGTAAGGTTTCATACAAAGCCTTCCAATCTCATAGGGACATTTATAAGTAAACAATGGCCCCACTCCAAATTCCTGGAAATTTCTGGATATGTCTATTCATATTTAGTAAACCAACATGAAAAAGGTATGGCTGAATTTGAACAAGATTAATTATAGTGCATTTTAAACCACATTTTGAACTGTTTCGGATTGCTCTGAAATGGCTATCTGGCCAAAATACAAGAGTGATATTGAAGAATACTTAAATGAATTTATTTTTCCTTCAGTGAAAACTTACGCTAATGTTGGATTGTCCACTTGATCAATTCTTTGATTGTAATACACAGCTGGCCTGAAGTTTGAAAGGTAACCCGTTCCAGTATGACGTCCAGGGCGTGGCTTAAATTTTTCATGATAACGACCATATGTTGTAGAGTTTTGTGTAATGTAAAACTTCATCATATTTATATCTGGTCCTTGGCTGGCCTTGACATGCCTGTTGCCACTGCCTTGTGGTAAAGGCCCCATCTGAAAATAAATTATATCTTCATATACATTCATTTACATAAGAGTTGTTCACGTTCAACTAAACTACAAATATATCAAAACATTAAATTTGCATGATTGTAATACACTCCTTATTAATACATACAATATTAATGATGAAAATCATCTTTAGATCATACACATTTGTAATGTTTTTACAGAGAACTTATTGTGAAGATTTACAATGTGACCAGGACTGTGGAAGGGTATCAAGTTTTCCTTACATAAATAATGTTTTTTTTTTATTCAGATATGAAGGCATGCTTTATTTTTAACTTCATGATCTGAAGATAAAGAACCATTCATTTCCAAATTAGTAAACTAGGCACAACACACAATGACATATGTTTGTGGTGGGTTTGTGTGTGACTCCTAGTCTACCAGAAAATTGTAGTCCTGATAAATTCTGGCGATTTAAATACTATTTATATTGCAAGTTAAATATACACAAGCAAGACAGATGTTTATCATACAGCTGCCAATACAGTCAGTGCTTAAAGTAGTACTCCAGATAATGGAGGGTAAAATACATGTATAATAGAAACCTCAACTATGCTCAGTACAGATCATTTTTGGGATAACTGGTCTATAAATTGCCATATGGCACTCAGCATCAAGACCTAATTGCTAATTAAAGACAACTAGCTCTATACTGGTCAGAGTGCAGATCTTTTTAATTTTTGTGACAGAAGGCTAAGGTAAAGAAGCAATTCAAACCTGCATGCTTAGCAAACTTTTATTTCTCAATGAAAATCATTGTATGATAGCTCATTTAATGAGATCTCAACAGACTATAGGCAGTTTATGAGACATTTGTTTTCAAAATTTGGGAAAGAACTTTTCTAACAAGAGACCATGAAAAATTTGGGAATGAGAATAACTTTCTGAGGAGAATTACCCACTGCTAATGAGTAACTCTAACTAGCCTCTTTTGACAGAGCTAAAGGAGAATTCAACTAACATCACTAAATCACTAACTGGGTGTGTTATCAAGTGATAACAAATCAAATCGGGACCTGGTCAAGTCGGCAACTTTACAATATTGTTGTACTTGAGTTTAATTTATCTTATAAAATAATTTAATTTGAATATAATATTGTTTGTAATATGTGTTTTATCTGTAATTTATTGTTTTGTATGTGGTGATAATTTAATAAATTTTGAATCTAAACTGGGATTAAAAATGACTGTTTTATCAGTCCCATATCTAGATTATCTATATTTACTTTATTATTTCAAAACAATTGTACCCTATACTGATGTGGGCGGGATGTTGAAATACTGAAAATCCAGTAAACTGTATTAATTGAAAGGAGAAACGGAACATATTCATAACTCGTCATTATATATGACTTGTTATTTCAGTCATTCTCAGGTCTTTCACATTTCCCTCAAACTATCTAAAGGTTGTTCTTCCAAGGCCAATCTTTTAACAATAAACATGCTGATTAATGACAAAAAACAAGGTGCCGATTTAATCAGACTGGGTGCCAGATTTCACCAGGTGCCACTTTAACGAAGGGCCAATAAAACTAAAATTCATGTTTCAAATAAACACGTGAGAAAATTGATTGATGACAAATGATGTGACTAGGAAGACCGGGGCCTGATACTAATTTCAATTGTGGTTATGCCCGATCGAAAAACTTATTTTGTCCAAATCATCATAACGTTCGCCGAAGCTTTTTTTTTAATCTGACGTTTTTGCCTCACTCGAAGGAAGGCGACCAAGCAATCATACTACAGCCAAGACGGCATAAATGACCATAAATTTGATTTATCCAACTTATCTACCAGACATAAACAGGTAGGAGGGCTAATGGTGTAATCATTATCTACTAAAACTTACGCTTGTTTTATCGTCTGTGTAATAATTTGCCTTGTAAACAAAATAAAGAAGGTAATTAAACTAAATTATCTAGCAAAGCTTCCTCGTTGCCTAGGACAACTTATGTCTGATGACATATTTTGATGACGTAGTGCACAAGGAACGATAATTCCGGGGATTTGTTCTGTCGGCCCCGAAATTGTTTTATGTTTAGAATAACACGTGGAAAGTAATTTGTAAACAAAACTTTTTGGCTTACCGAAGTCAAAGATGGTAATGCAACGAGTAGTGTAAGTCTTTGTTGTTCAGACGAACGGAATTCCTATAAATTATAACTAAACTGAAACAAATTCTCCTACTTTCTCATTGCCCATTTAGCTCAGACCTGAAAATGAACTGTCACTTCATCATGAGTTCATGATTTAGCTGTTTATACTGTTTTTGTATGTCTGCTGTGTTTTCTAATTTTTGTTGTTGTTCTTTGCCACAATATGGTATACAGATATAGAAATTCCACTTATTTTTTTCAATCCCTTGAACTTTAATCCAGGTCTAATCAGTCTGTGACACAGGGTTTCAAATTATTATAGATATTCCAAGGTGTGAAACTAAACCTTTGAAATACCATGTATCTGAGTCCTTGACCTTCGACCCTTCAAATTGAGACTGTGTTGAGGACTTTTGGTTTTCTTGAATCCCTGATTCACACTCAATCTTGTTCACCCTAGGTCATTATACCTTTTGAGATTCTGTATCTGACTCAACATTTGTATTTTCTGATTCCTCAGTCTTGTTTATCAAAGGTCCTACTGTTGATGAACATAAAGAAAAAAGGCTATCTTGCCATGAGGAAGGGAGACAATTCATTCCAAATCTTATCCAAGTAAAAGCAAAATACATTATGATTTTATTCTTTGCCTATGACGTGCACATGTATATCTATTGGGGACTGAGTTATTTGTATTGAACTTCATACACATGTACTTGTAGTAAGGGTCAAACCATCACTTTCAAATTACATCATTTCTGAGAATAATTTTGAGCATTCATATTTCAGAATCCTACTTATATTGGATGTCACTGACACTTTGTTCTCTATTGATTTTATTCTAATAGCACTACAATTTAAAAGTTATTGAAAAATTTAATTTTAAAGCTTACATTGGCTACTACAGTACAATCTGACAGATATATCATTAATGTTACCCCATTATAGCAAAATTGATACATGTATATCTCCTTTATTTTTAATTTTCAAAAAAAAAAGAATTGATTTGTGTATTTTCTTTCTATGAGACAACCCTTTAAAGTTTATGCCTTTATGGGAAGCCGAATAGAAGTTAAAGTTTTCTCTGATATTATGTGAATAAAACTAACTCACCAGAGCTGCTTGTCCTGATTATTGTTGTATCGACCCTAATACACATTCTATATTTACAAGACATGTTGTTATTTGTTATTTTTATACAGAAAGCCAAAAACTCAGAAAGGGAAGAGATTTTTAGACCACAGAGATGCCAAAATTACAGAAAATACAAAATCAGCAATGTTCATTAAAGGAGGAAATACAAGTGCTACAGTTTCACAGATTCTAAAGGAGCTGGTTAGTATTGTACATGTAATATTATACACTTGTAATAACATGCAATGAAGAGTGTTTAAATTTGAGAATGATAAATTTAGTTTTATGGAACATTTTTACATTGAATGGAATAAGTGGCCTTTTTCAGCCTGTACATGTATTGTATTAGCACAGGTTGGTATTAAGATGTAAGAAGACAACACAGTGTAATTATCTGTGGGTTTTTTAGTATGCCTTTTCATTCAATTTTTTCCAATTTTTCAATCCAGAGTTGAGGAACTAACGGTAGATCATGCGTAAAATTTCTAGTAGATAAATTTTCCTAGTTTTTTTTCTCAAAGATTACCCTAAATGAACATACTTTAGAGTTGTAATGTTTGAAAGGAGGCTTTTTAGAAATAGTGTTTTTAATTTTACCATTTTAATTTTTATGTTAATAATATATATGAATTAGTTTATAGAAAATATATATGCCTGTATGACTTTTCAAGATGAAAGAAAAAATTGCTTAGTGAAATAGGTAGGATCTTCAAAAAGGGAGACAGCAATTGTAGCTACTTAAAGATCATGTGAAAGATTTGATTAGCCTTCGCTTATGAGTGTATAGCAGGAGATAGAAATAATTAATGCATATTTTTTTTCAGTACATGTTAAAGAAACCCAATGGTGTAATGTACAAAAGGTATGTTGTATTTAGAGCATCTTCAAATATGAAATCTGCTAGATCATAAGCCTGACTGTTTTTGTACAAGAAATTAGTATACTGCTTTACCTTCTCTGTCAAGACTTTTTCTAAGATCTCAAAGATTTGTAGTCATATTGTTACGATGTCCTTGTTGTCATTTTCATTGGGGTTGTTAATTTTCTCATTTCCGTGCAATAACTTAAAAGTTGTAGTGAACCAGATGTCATGATATTTTAATGTATTGTTACTTGCTGCTATAAAAAGCATGCTATCAAAAATGTGTTCAAGTTACTCTTTATTGAAAATATAAACAAAGTTCAGAATACCATTTAAAGTCACTTCGCTGGATTAATATTCTGGGAAAAAGATGCTCAACTTAAACTATGCTGACAACTAAGGTTTTGACTGACTATTAACATGGCTGGATATGGGAGGCTAGATCTTTGTTTTTCATTCTTAGTTGTGGCAGCTGAATGCATTAGAGGGGTGGCCAATTACAAGGGGTCAGTTTGCACTGCAGGTGATTGCATAAGACAGGGGGCTGTTTCAGATACGGATTACTGTACTAAAGTTTAGGTAGGAGTATCACTAGACAGATAGTTTCAAAGATTGCTTTGTTTTGCACATACTGAGTGATGGGTACTTCTTCAGGATAGATGATTTTATATTTTTTCTCAAATTGTTATACTGCTGATAAAAATTGTCATTTGACATTTGCATTAACTTTTTTGCAGGAAAAATATCTTAAGACCTTTTGAAGATGAAACTCCCATTGTAAGTATGATTTAATTTATAATAAATATGAGAGAATATTAGGTATTGATAATTGGTTGAAATGGACTTTTTGTAATATATATATTTTTTCTACCAGTTTTTATCCATTATTTAATTGCTATGATGTGATCAGTTTATTTGCTCTCCCTTGGAAGGTTACTTAAGACAGGTTTGCTGATTGATATTGTACCAAAATACTTACATGATTATGTATGTAAATGGTATCCAGTGATAAAATAATATAACTGAATTTATTTCCTGTAGGAATTTTTTTCTAAGAAGTCTGATGCATCATTGTTTATGTTTGGCTGCCATTCAAAGAAAAGACCAGATAACTTAATACTAGGTAAGTCTAAGTGTACAATCAAATGGTGCAATACTTGTGAAATCCCATGTAATGATTGGTTTGAGACAAATCTGTAATAGAAATATAGAATCTGATATGAAGCTATTTTATTACAAACTATACTCAGAAAGGTTTAAATTAATTAAGTATTAGGTGTTCACCCTGTAGACATTGTTGAAGAGTATCTAACCAGTGCAGAAGTGTTTTCATGGATTCTCCATAGTTTCTACATATTTTGCAACAAATTACACTATACTGATTTGTGAATCTCTTTATTTTAACTATATTAAAAATCAGGAAATTTGAGATTTTACAATCATAGGATATGGACCAAAATATGAAAAGTTCCATAAAAAAAGTCTGTAAGTGTTTTACTGTTTTTTTAGATACTGGTTCATTATGCATGTATTATAGTTTACATTTTGCTAATGACTCAGATTCAAGATTTGTGCTTCAGTCAAGTATTAGAAATGATGTACTTACAGGATTAATGTGACTTGTATTGTTACTGGTCAGTTTGTGAGAAATGAGAAATGTCAATGACATGTAAAACAAAATACTGTGGGTATTGATACTGCTTCATTACAGGGATAGATACTGCAATGAACTAACTTTAAGAATTGCCAATGGTTTTTGAAACATGCAGCCTTATGCAGGTCCGGGTGTCAAAAGAATAGGCCTGCAGCAGTGCTAAGCTTGTCGTAAAAGGCAACTAAATAGTGCTCAGAAACCTAGCTGGGGGCTAGGCACTCTGCCCACAGCAACTGGGATTGGGTACCCCTGGCGTGTTACATGCTGGGGTTGTCAGGCTATAATATGGAAAACCTGACTGCAAACCATAATGGTGCACTGTGTTGGGAAAGATGCCACATTCCTCGCACTTTAAAGAACCCTGTTTTGGTATTCGATAGGTGTAGGAACCTTTGCGCTCCGCCACTGGAGGCTAAATTGCCCAACCCTACCAATCCCTCCCTTTTTTCTTGTGGCAATCAAAATTTGTCAACCCTATTGTCCTTGTGTCCCATCCCTTTTTTTCATTTCATCATCATTTCATGTTCATTTTATTATCCTTTTCATGTTCATCGCCTGAATATAGCTGAAATATTGGTGCTCGGGCATTAAACCCCAACAATCAATCAATCAATCATGAAACATGCATATAAGCTGGGACAAAAAATGAAGTGATTCTTATTTGACTTTTTTTTTAGGTAGATTTTTTGATTTTCATGTGTTAGATATGGTAGAACTTGGTGTAGAAAAGTTCATATCTATGGCAGAGAGTGAGGTTTGTTCTTTAGATTTAGATTAATGTTATAAAGTATTCAAAGGATTATTTTCGTCAAATTAGTATAATATATTTAGCTTTTCCATAGATGTAATATGCTAAAATACTGAGCTTAAAGTTATGTTTTCATTTGAAAAAAGACAACAAAATTTATTCACGTCTTATAATCTATTCGCATGAAAAATTGCCACCAAGGATTTCCACTCTTTGTGAAAGAGGTGAGGTGAATAAAAGCAATTGAGTCACAAAGAGATTATGAATGATTCCAAGTGCATGTATTAAGTTATTTCTCAAACACCACATAATGATATTTATTTAGGAAAATCCAAAAAAAAACCTGAATATTTATTCCTTCTATGTATTACAATATCATGCATCCTGCTGTAAGCTGAAATTCTTACCTGAGCTCACAAAGAAAGACCAATGCATTGTTTAGTTGGGTCATGTTACCCTCTTAAATAAAATCTGTCCTGAAATGGAGATAAATAAAGCAGAACTAGAGGTCTCAATCAGGAAAATTTCTGAACAGTTAGCACAACAAATTTTTAACTTGTAGACCTGACTTTTCTGAATACAATAAGTTCATATTATGAAACTGTACAGACAGAAAAAGTAAGAAAAATACTAAATCTGTGAAATCTTTACACTATCAAATACACTTGCACAATCTGCATTGCAGGGCCCAAAGTGTTCTCATGGAACAAAACCTTGTTTGATATTCTCTGGAGAGGCTTTTGACCAAGATGGAGAGTTAAAAAGATTAAAAAACTTAATGATTGGTAAGTCTGTGTCTTAGTAGTCAATTTAATTATACATATCAAACAAAATTTGTTTATTAAAGGTGAATATGGATATATTCACTTCTACCATTATGAAATATGTTTTATTTCAATGTAATGTAGCAATTCTATAGCAAAACCCAATTAATCCAGCGTTATAATTTTTTTAAAACTTTCTTTTTATCTCTGTATTTTCTTTAAGTTTATAACTGTAGATAACATAATGTGTGATACATTGTTCATATAGAAGTAAATGAACCAGTCCTTCCCTGGTAAACACAAGGCTTATAATGTCTTCATCTATAAAATTATACTTCTATGAAAAGGGGAGATAACTTTTTTCAGTAATTTTTTTTTTAATAAGATCAGCACATGGTTACATGTTATATGCAGACATAGTAATTTACAATAATATTATTATGGTATACAAACAAATATATTCTAGCTGATATGATTTGCACTAGTTCATAATACCAAAAAGAAACTTGCTTACAGTTGAAGTATTGCAATATACAACAACCATCATGGGAGTACTCACTAACAATATACATACATGTGTGCACTTTAAATTAATTTTCAGTATAACCAAGAGTACTGACCTACATGTATAATTGAAAGAAAATAAGGTTTGAATTGAAAGAACAAAAAATGACAAAACTAAAAATTGAAAAAGTTGGGGAAGATTGTCTTACATATACATCTGCATTACGGAGTTCTATGTTCTTTTGATCCGTATTATGTTTTTCAAGTGTCAGGCAGAAGAATAAATATAGAATTTTTTAGCTACAAAGTTTATTACAGATTTTTTCCGAGGTCCAGTAGTAAAGAATGTACGACTTGCTGGAGTAGAACATGTCATAAGTGTGACTGCCATAAATGGGAAAATACTTTTCAGAAATTACAAGTATGTATTGTAACTTAACAATACTAAATTTTGCAAATATTGGTCACTGACAGGTAGAAATAAATAGAAAATGATCTTAATAAGTTTTGACTACTGTTATACCAGGTTAAGTTTTTGTAGTAAATGTTTAAGTCCAGATGGTCACTGACAGAGAAATAAATAGAAAGTGAAAAAGTTAACTTTTTCATTTGTTCTTCACAAGTAGCATTTTTTCAGTTGAAATACTTTGTAGCATTGTTGTAATCATAAGAACTTACTAAAAAAAAGTTTTTTAAAAATGTATAAAAGATGATAAAAGTAGAAATCTTATTTAATTCTTAGATAGTTTTCCTTGCTTGATATTAATAATGGAAATTACACAGGATTAAAAAAATAGTTCTTATGTGACTACAATGATGCAATATTTGTTACCTGCTTAATAAATGTGGATGCTCAGCCATAAATGTCTATTTTCTTTCAGAATACAGTTAAAGAAATCAGGAAGTAGAACTCCTAGGATAGAGTTATCTGACATGGGGCCATCATTAGACCTGGTCTTGAGGAGAACAAAGCTAGCATCTGATGATCTATATAAACAGGCTCTCAAAGTACCCAAGGAGGCTAAGGTAAGCACAATATTGACAGGGACTTTCAGGAGTACCCGAGGAGGCTATGATAAGCACAATCTTGAAGGAACATTCAGGAGTACCCGAGGCGGCTAAGGTAAGCACAATATTGACAGGGACATTCAGGAGTAAACGAGGAGGCTACGGTAAGCACAAAATTGACCAGGAATTCAGGAGTACCCAAGGCATAATATTGACAAGGATATTCAGGTGTACCCAAGGCACAATATTGACAGGGATATTCAGGTGTACCCAAGGCACAATATTGACGGGGATATTTAGGTGTACCCAAGGCACAATATTGACATATTCAGGTGTACCCAAGGAACCTAAGGTAAACACAGGGTAGTTGAGAGAAAATCAAGAAGCACTACAGTATTAAACAACACAATAAGAGGAAAGGTCAACTCATTTATTTTAAAGTCAAAACTCTCCTTTTTTATACCCTGCCACATGATGTGTTGAAGTATTATGTGATACCCTCCAAAAAGTTGTGTGTCTGTCCATCTGCCCTTCTGTTTATCTGTCTGTCCATCCCCTGACGGTTTATAGATAATAAATTTAAAAGACATTAAAGATCTATGTCAAACTTTGTTTTGTTATAGGGTATTATAAAATACAAATTTTAGTTTGATGGGATTATTTACACAAAAGGTACCACCATTTTCAGTTGTTCCCATCCCCTATTTTTTTATGATTTTGAGTTATCTTTCTTTGAATGGTAAAGAATTGTGAAAGTTGCACTAAATATAACACATGGTGGATATTATTTAAAATCCCATTAGATGTCCTATTCTTAACTGTTTCTTTTTTCCTGGATTCAGGGTTTCTTTGTAAATCTCAACACTTCTGTTGGTGCATTAACCATATAAAACAAAGCATGACTAGACAAGTTTTAGTTTTATTGCTACTCTGAAGGCTAGGTAGTCACTGGTGTATTGTTGATTATTCTCCTTATTCCTAATTCACAATTATCCATGTTATTTTCAGCCAAGAAAAAAGAAGAACATCTCACAAGATCCATTTGGTACAAAACTTGGTAGAATACATATGACAAAACAGGACTTAGGGAAATTACAGACAAGAAAAATGAAAGGACTGAAAAAGAGACAAGCACCGGATTCTGGAGAAACACCAAGCAGTCCAAAGAAAATTAAAGAGTCTGAATAAATACCTTGTTTGGTCATTAATGTTGTGCCTGGCCATTCTTAAAATGTTATTGGTTTAATACCTGATATTACTCAAGACAATTTCTTCACTTCCAAGAAATTCACTTTATTAACTTTTTAGCTCACTTGGACTGAAGGTCTATGAAAGCTATTGTCATCACTATGCATCAGTTGTCATTGTCAATTGTCATTTGTGTTTTCTTTAAAAAAACTTCTCTTCAGTGGATTCTAAATTTAATCACCTGCCTGGCTACTTCAAAAATTGTGTTGATTATGAAGTGTAAAACATGATCACTATTGCTATTTTTAGACCACAGGGATCAAGTCACCAATTTCTACATAACAACTGCTAGAAAATAAATGTGGCCTTTCTTCTTCATTTGAAGAGCTATACAGAAGTCTCCATTTGATTGAACTTGTATGAAGAGGCTTATTGGAGTTATTGCCCATGGGAGGTCAAAAGTGATATATATTTTTTGGGTTTTTGTTTTTACCCTGCCAAACAAAGTGGTGAGATATTATGCGATAATCTCTGGAAAGTTTGGTATCTGTCCTTAGACAGTTTCCAAATATTAACTTGAAAATATATCAACAAATGTTAATGAAACTCTGCACAGTTGTTCAGTACCATGAAAAACATGTTAAGTCCAATCCAAAATGTAGTGTTATGCCATTTTGAACACTTTCCATCCCCTTTTTTTCACCATTATGTGATGGGGTATCACCTAGTGTTCCATTTATGTCCTATTTTTTATTAACAATTTGAAAACTGTATTAGATAGAAAGAAACTTTCAATTGTTGAAATGATCCCAAAGTCAATGCCTACAAAAGTAGGTTCATTTTGTGTGATATTTCCTTATTGATGTTATTACCCTTGAAAGACCAAAATTTATTAATTGTTTGGTTTAGAGCTTCAGTCACTGTTTGTATCACCAGATCTTGCGTTATCCATTTGAAAAAAAGTTCATTCTCTACCATATGTTTGTTTTCCTTTGCTATCATTGACTTTGATGTGCTGTATTTTATCTTTTCCAAATGATTATTGACATTTTATCAAACATGGTCATTAGCTTTGTTATTACTCTCAATAAATTTTAATTTGAAGGTTTGTTTTTTTTATATAAAGTCCATTTGTTTCCTTAGTTTCAAAACCCACCTTCTGAGTATTAGGCAATTAAAGATGTTACTATAGGTGAATGTATGAAAACATTTTCAGAATTTAATAATGATAAACCTTGTGTTCAAAAACATCCAGACTATTATTCATCTAAAGACACTGATTCTAATAATGTTAATGATTTATCATTATTTGAGCAGTGAAATGGAGGTCCAGAATAATAACCTGAACCCTTTGTTGAACCTTTTCTCCATTTACTGGAAGTATATTGACTGTGTATACCTAAAACTATCAGCTATAAGTTCCTCTAATTCTTGTGTATTGTATAAGGAATTATATGGTGTTTTTGAAAGTATACAAAGTTGTGTAATATTTGCATAACAACTATTTTGATCCCCACAGTGGTATAAATTCACATAATTAAAAGCTTGTTCCTGATAATAACAGCCAACAAGTCTTATGAATTATACCTTAAACAAAATTAAAGTCTGTTCTGTGAACATTTAGAGGCATGGTGAACTTCAGAATAAATCCCTGTCAAACAGATTACATTTGTAATTGAATTTTAAACACAACTAGACCTCTTCTTTTTTAAATATATGCAGTGATTAAATTTCAATACATTTTTAAAAGAAGAACCCTTTAAAGGTGTCAATCTCCAAACACCACTTAAAAATTCAATTAACACCATATTTCTTACCTCTCCTGTTGATTTATATACAGTTGCCCCATACTATGTTTTAAGTACCAACCATAACACTAACCAATTGCCCACTTTGTCAAAATATGAAGAAAGCTGTTGATTTTTTGGACTGTTCCTTGTCATTAGTCCAAATGATATTTGCTGTGTTTCACTGACAACATGTAAATCTCCCTGAAATACAATTAACCTTGGGATTGATATTTATACTTCAGTAGTACATGTGTTTAATAATAAGATGGCTAAGTGATTATAAATGTTGACTATAGTTAAAAATCGTGTCTTTAATTAACAAAGTTCCATATGTATTTTAAGTTACAAAAGGATATCTAGAAACTTTTGTCTGGCTGTTGTCACGTTTATTACTTTACCGTGTTATGAGATGGGGTCCTTATTATTTTTTATATTTGTGTTTTCTTTTATTGTATTTTCACCTTTTTTTTAACTTTCCGTTTTCCCCTTTTTATCTAAAGATTTTACACTTGGGCCTAACTTTTGATTTGACTAATACATTATTTTATATCATGATTTTAAGAGATATTACTCAATGAAGGATTAACGGTAACAATATTTGAATTTTTGTATTGACATTTACTTGTTACCTTGTATCATAGACTGGCTTTTATATTTTCTGTTGATAACCGGAATTACAAGAGCTAGCTTTAATTATTTTGTATAATGAAAAAATAAACAAACATATTCACTATTCACAACTTGATTAAAAACTTTTTTTCTTTAATAGCATTTATTTGAAAAAGAAATCATAGTGAAACTTGAATACAGCGTTACTAACTAAGTAGTGTCGGTATTTATACATGTCATGGACTATGGCAATATGTCAAGGATTGTTTATGGACAATTGTAATTTCAGAAAATTAATATGATTGATATTGAGTTCGCATATCGAAAAATGGCTGAAATTTATGGCCTGGTTAACCTCTTGCCAGGATTTTACAACCATTGACATGACCTTACTTATGAACCTAACTATGAGCATAACCTTGTCAACTCATTTTAAATTGAATGATTTATTTCGCGACATTATGAATTGACATGCATTTCTTTCCTTTGAAAACACTTAACTTAGATTTTCCTGTGTGATAGATTTACGTAAACGACTGATGTTTTAGATAAAAACAACTTAGCGTGAGTGAGATGTGGAATGTGATTGCTATGAGCCAGACAATCACTATTTTATTAGTTTTGGATTACTGGTGCTAAGCCTTTCAATGCCATGTAAAATTACAATAGAAATCCAATTTTACAGGCATTAAATATTAACGTATTTAAGTAATACGTTTTACTAAGGATAGGTTCACCCAGAGTTGAAAGGCTGCACTTTCTCTGGCAGTATTATCTGTCGGAGATTTAGTCCTTGTTTTAAGGCTATTGCATTACAAACGTCATTACTAGTTATTATTTGTCATGAATGGAAGAAACGTACCGAAAAATATAGGGTGAATGGCAATTCAACATATCAGTATTTCTATAATTTATTGGTTGTCTTTGTTTTATTTACCATGAGAATATTTAAAAGCAAGTATTTCAGTCCACAATATAAGTCTTTTATGTCAACGGGCACTTGATGTAGGTAGGCAGAGAAAGTGTGCAATCCGATCAATAAGATCCATTTAACAACAATTATATGTTGTCATAGGCTGAGAAGAAATCAAACTTTCATTATTTTCCCACAAAATTTTACACAGTGGATTTAAAAGTTTGATTTCATATCAAATCAACTTCTCGGTGAAACAAGACATTCTTAGTAGATCCGCAGATTAATTTGACAAGTTTAAAATTGAAAATAATACCGTTTCTAACGCTTGAGTTCTAACGTAGTCTACTTTTATATGATCTACAATGTATCTTAATATCATTGTGCCACAAATTATTACTATTCATAGTGGATTTTTTTTATTAAATAATGAAGTAATTTGAAATTTAATACGAAGTCACGGTATATGACCATGAATATATTTGAATCAACAGACTTTGAAGATTAATACCAGCTTGACAAGCAGCCTGAAATAAAAGAATTTATAAATATGTTGTCTGATTATGGCACGTATATAACGGTAACGGAGTGGGATTTAACTTTTGAGGTTGCCTGTATATATTGAAAGGTAGATCTAGAGATCCTCGAAGATTAACGTCTGAAGTACAACGTATTATAAAGGATTATCTCTCCAATGAATAGTTACCAAAAAAGGATTAAACCTTGTAATATATTTGTTGATCGGTCCAAACAGAAAGGTCGTGTGCTGTTGTCTCGTGAAACTTTTGTTCTTCAAACAGAAAAATGTGACCAAATGAACGGAAACACTATTTTTCTTCTTTAACTTTTGGATTTGTAAATTTTTTATTAAGTGAAAATCTTGATTCAGCCTAGGAACAATGAGACTGTTCCAGTCCCACATGCAACTAGAAGCGTCGGTGGAACCGGTGCCTTCGTTTTTGAGGGATCCGACTCGAGAACATTTGAAGACAATGGTTCATTACAGAGATACGCGAAATCGATTGCCGACACCAGATAAAGTGGCAATTATGGAACTGTCGCATAGTTTTGAAAAGAGACGCCTCGGGAAACAACAACAAATTCTGTCGGAGATGAATCAACGATGCCGGGAACAGGAAATATCGGACATGTCGTCAAAATTGTCGGCCAAGTGTAATCTTAGTCCATCAGAAAACAAACTAAAGGAGATGACATTTTATTCCACGAATATGATGCCAAGGACTCGACAAAAGACATACTTAGGAACAGTTGATGTGGTTGAATCAAGTACACTTCCACAGGCACAGGACAATAAAACCCAAACTGGGGCGTATGAAAAAGCCTACAAACATTTCCCTGCAAGACGAGTTATCAAAAATCAAGGGAAATTCGAATTCGTGAAATCACCTATCCACTTTGATAAACCTCCGCGAATATCCCCGGTAATGCTGCGGAATCCAAACCCTCTTTACAGCAGTCACGAGTCTCTTCTCAAGGCCAGACTCATGCAAACACAGCGCATTAATGGGGCCGTGCAGATGGAACTCTATACACCACGCGGTGATACATTAGCTCCACTCTCTCTGCCTCAGTTCGATACCAATAACCATTTAGATACGCATGTAGACTCAATATCCGCTTCTAGAGTTCAGTTGGGATCCCGAAATGTCACAATGTACGGGCAAGATAGTACTACGTCGAATAGTACCAGAACCAACAAGAGCAGAAGTTACAACAAAAGTGTCAAGCATAAGAATGAAACTCCTATCAATGAAAAATCAGAAATGCATTTAACTAGTGTTGAAAAGAGTGGCAATTCCCCTCCTCCAAATTCTACGGAACAAAATATGATATATGTGGAATAACGTAAAATAATAGTGCAACTTAACGAACGAAGATTCAGTTGTTGTATGGTAACTTGAATTTTTTGTTATTTCCCATGATATCTCAGTTGTTTTGTATTCCAGTTGTTGTTTTTTGTAGATTATTCCATCTGTTCTATAAGGAGAAAAGATTTTATTCTTTTATTCTCAGTTTGTTGAAGTATATTGTCTTCACTGTGTACCATTTTCAAACCCCTCTAAACAAATAGAGATACTTGACAAGAACTAAACATTTCTCATTTTACGCAAATCTTAATCATTAGCATTTTCAGTAATTTCATGGATAATTTTATCATTCATTCGCAACAGGAACCCATAAATTTTTCAAGTTTTTTAAATTATTATTTTCTATGGTGACTAGATTATAAGACCTATTTAATGTATGTACAAACTCAGCGTTGTATTTTAAAGTATTCATGTAAAATCTCTAACATCTGTTTGTTTTATGGGTTCAATTGGCGAACATTCAATAAGTTAATAAGTTAGCGAAGTCATTGAATCATTATATCAATATTTCATCAAAGACATATGGACAACTACAAATATTTGTAAGACATAGTATGGATCATATACAATAAAATAGTTGTAGAAGGACATTTTTGTTCGAGTTTGATTAGGCATCGTATTTCAAAATCGTTCTAAGGAAACCTTACATTAATCTTGGATGTCAGACTGTTTTGGCTGCATACATAGAGCCCTGATGAGTGTACTTTTACATTTATGGATACATGGATACAAGTACTTTATTCATAAATCAGTGGTCCACTAGGGGCATTGTACAGAGTGTACATGAATATTCAGTGGTTACAATAATAAAAAAAATAGTTAATGATTGAAAGAAATACAGAATTCAACACATATACAGAACATGTTGTTTGTGTCCAATTAAATTATTCACTAAGAGTGTACAACAGCAATTTGAAATGGTTTGACAGACAGTTTCAAATGTCATTTGTTCTTTTTAACAAGGAAATTCATATTAGTAATATTATGTATGGGTCTGAATTTATTTCAAACGAGTGTCATGTGAAGTATTTCTGAGTAGGAACCTTTGCGCTCCGCCACAGGAGGCTAAATTGCCCGACCCTACCCATCCCTTCCTTCTGGCAGTCAAAATTTGTCGACCCTATTATCCTTGTGTCCCATCCCTTTTTTGATTTCATCATCATTTCATGTTCATTTTATCATCCATTTCATGTTCATTGCCAGGATATAGCTGAAATATTGCTGCTCAGGCGTTAAACCCCAACAATCAATCAATCTGTTAAACTTTTCATCGGGTTTACATTACGAACAGTAATATCACTTATATAAATTGACATTCATTATATTATTATAATTGTTATTTGTGTGGCTTGGTGTCTAAGTACTAGGTGGTGGCTATAAATAATTTTGAAAATAAACATTTGAAATATCCACTCGACCGCACAACACATATTTTGAATTGTTTATACTACGTGCTTTGAGGGTCCAAGTCACCATTACTATTTCTATATAAAACTTGCAAGATCTAGAAAAAAAAATGCAATTGACTTTTTTTCTCGTCGATATCTTCAAATAATTGACCATTACACAGCTGAACCAAATATAGTGTTCCAGTATCATACGTCCTTTAAGATGTTTTAAGCAGATAACTTTCTTCTTAGTTGGAACATTTTAATTGACTGTGTTCTCTGTCTTAATTTGGTATAATATTTTTTCGAAATCTTTCTTTCAGTGTTTATTTGTTCAATTGAGCTCTCGTACTTTTTCCAAACCAAATTTAAACACGTAATCCACGGAGTTAATAATCTATACTGCACTTCCTTTACTGCAGATTCTGACGGTCAGATTTTGCAGTAACGGAAGACACTCCTGCTACTTCTAGCAAGTTACTCTAGTTGAACAGTGTAGGGGAAACTTTGGACTTGGAGAGCTACAGCCCATGTCTGCATAACACACTTGAATTAACTTGCCACGTCGTAATCATTATGTCGCATAGAAAATTGGCCCGAATTAAATAATATTGAGTTACAATAAGATTTTTTGATAATTAAGAAAGAAAAGAAAAAAAAATAGACTTAAGTGATTTTTCCTTAATAAAAACGCCCTCAGTCCTTCTTTCTACCAATATTTTACAGTTTGTTTTGTATAAAAATTCATTTGAACAATGATTTTAGAATTACATTTATTGTGTGTAAACAGCGTCATGAGCGTTATACACTTTCTTTTAAGAACTGGTCTCATTCGATGACATAACATTGGATCTGTAATGGTAAATAATTGTAAACAACTTAATTATGTCAATACCTTTTAAACGTAACTCTTTTATTTGATTTTCACTAGTTTGTACATGGATTTGCAATAATCCCCGTTTTATTGTCAAAATGAATCTAAGCAATTTAACCGGTAAAAAAAATTCAAAACGCTCGATTAAACTGGTATTACGTGTATATTTCAGGGTATTGATCATGGGAAATGTTCTTTGCCTAATGATTATACAGAATGTTAAAATTGTATACGTTGGTGTGGAAACCCAGAGTGGACCCCCTTACAAGTTCCAAATTATATACGCAGGCTATTATGGGTGTCGAATATTAAGACATTGTTGGCTTGTTTTACTAAATTCTTCATATCGTAAGACCTTGGGTATAACACGTTGGATGTATACCAAGTCCAAATTAGTTCTCGGATTGTTTGTACTATGTATGTCGTTGAATATTTCTACCCCAGTTTCTGAATTTACTGTTTTTACTTTGGTTTCCAGGGATGCTGTTCACGTAAAACCAAAAGAAATAAGTTTTTTTTATCTTTAAAATGTGATATTTCAGACGGGGAATTGAGTCTTTCATAGCTGAATGCCTTTTCTTATTTGATTGACGAAATTTTAAGGTATTTACAAATTGATCATGTGCAGGACACAGAACAGAGCTTTAATAAACAAGGATTATCGGGCAAGGTGGTCACACTTTACCTTGAGTTCAACTTTGTTTTTTTTTACCTAACAATGCGACATCGCGATATGCTATACGCACTTACCACCCGTAGACCAGAAATCTAATTTAAACTGTAAATTGACTGTGAAATCTGATTACAAAATATAGTTTAATGTTTATTTGTTGGTTTTAAAACTTGACTCAGCAGTGATTTGATTTGAGGGGGTATTCATATTCATAAACATTCTGTTCACAAAATGATAGATAAAGCTATTGTAAATTCTATTTAAATTTTATCAATTCAAATGACAATGAAATTGATTTCGTATAAATCATAGTTTTGTTTAGCAATCAAAGCTAAACAGGTCAGGACGCATCAAGAATAAAAATAAAATTGCTGAAAGTCATTAACGGTCTAAGCCGGAAAATTTCCCGTCAGATTAAATGAAGTGTGCTACTATTTACCAAAGCAGCAAAAAAAAAAAAGGCGATATTTATATTTATTCCAATTTGTATATACTTATATTCTCAAGTAGATATCTTCTTTTCTTTAAAAGATTTCTCCTATAGTATATCAGCTATCTTATATATAAAAGTACAAATTATAAAATATCTCACAAATCTTATAGGATATCTCAAAAAGTATACAAGATATAAAGTTTATGAGATATCTTATACATAGTATACTTAAGAGATATTTTATCAAATTTGATACCAACGCAGTGATTGGGACAAGTGTGGACACAATATTAGTTTTTTACACTTATAAGCATAGGGGCTTACAATTCACTATGGACATAACAGCCGGTTAGATCACTTTATTGCACAAAATTTGAAATTCAAGTATTCTTTTTTTTTTAAAATCAAACCTAAAATAAAAAAGTCGATTTTTTGGGGGGTTGTCACTTTGACCCTTTATAACTCGAAAACCATAACCGATATCTGAAATCTGATTGATAAATTAAGGCAAGGATTTTCATAAAATAAAAATTTTGGAATCGGACCAAAAATAAAAAAAGAAGTATTTTGGGGAGGTGTGGCCCCTTTGACCCCCTCTAACTTCAAAAAGGTCCAAAACGCATCAAACCTGCTTATACATTTGTTCATCAGAATTAAATAAGGAACACAATAAAAAAGGGAATAATAATAATAATAATAAAACCAAACAAACATTCTACATGGGTTTTAATAAAGCACCTATTCACCCTTTTTGGCCCCTTATTCTGAAACGGTAGGGGCCACAAATTCCAAAATTAAATAGGAACATTCCTTTAGTGGTTAATAAAATCATAGCAAAATTTCGGACAACCACAACTGAAATTATAGCACGAAAACCAAGTGTCAACGGACGACGACAACAGCGCCATACCAATATACGGCCGCAAGATTTATAAGATATTTCTTTAAAAGAATTTTATAAGATATCTTTATAAATAAAATTTAATATGATATCTCACATATTTATTAGATATCTTTCATAAAATACCTCGAACTTCAACAACTACTCCCCTGCAAATAATTCAAATGTCAATCTTTGTAAAAATTATCATTAATACATTATCAAATGTCGGATTTTGGTCATGTATTGTCAAATATCTTAAGGTATTTTATTTGCTGCATGAATAGCATTCAACAATCACGCTTTCTCGTCATCATTCTTTTCTCGAGAATCGCATATACCACTGAAGGCATGAAATTTATAAGACATCTCATAAAATTTCTTTTATTAGATATCTCATAAAATATAAAAGATATCTTATATCTTTTATAAGATAGCTCATAAAGTTAATGATAAAGGTCAGTTTATAGCTCCGTCTTTGCTTTAAAGGGGGAGAATTTTCCAAAATTTTACTATTGTCGCCTTTGGGAAATGAATAGTACCGTTCTACCTATTGCAAGAAGGTTACATCGAATATCTGTAATAGTAAGGAGGTTTGAAACACGGGGGTCACTTTTATTAAAATTTGGAACAGGGTTGCAGCTGGAGCTGGAAAAAACACCCCCATTCAGATATTTTTTCAGCGCGGAACGCATACCCATACAAATATTCTACCATTGTGTACCAGACATCTGTTTGAATTAAGAGCACGTAAATAAAAACAAAGGTATCCAGCAGGTTTAAGACGGGCACGTGATTGCTAAACAATAAATTTTACATTTATATTGTTGAAATTATGACCTATTGACATAGTTTAGCTCAGATATGACAGCCTATTGACGTAGGACAGTGAAATATTTATGACCCAATCATATATTTCAACTCTACAAAAAAAAACAGACCCATTCCAGCGGCACGTCTGTATATACTGGTATATAGGAAGTGACCCCCTCCCCCGTGGTTTGAAAGGTCTGAGAATTCGACCTAACCCGAGTTATTGTTAGTTTTTCATGTCTGGTTTTTGTCCCTTGATAGCATTCTTTTGATTTCTGCTTGAATTTTGATTCCCTTGATTGCTCTTTCAGTAACAATTTTTAATAAGTTTCAAACGGACCAAAAAGATAGTTTATGGCTATTTACCTCGGAAAACTGTCTGACTTCCACCTCATAATGAAATGGTTGCTCCTTTTCGCTACTGGTCACATTCTAGCTTGATATATTATAAAATATAGTTCTATTGGATGGCAATATTCTCCTTTCCACAAAAGCTTGATCTATGTGTAGTAGTAATGTATTGGACTCTTTTAGTGAATAAATGTTGGTTGTCTGCATGCAATAATCATGTAAAACAGGTTAAGGACACAAAACAGTCATATTAGGCATATTAAATGCAACAACTAACAAAGAATCATCATACAACTTGGCCCTTAAGGACTTTTGTAGGACTTGCCAAGTTAATCATTTCATCAATTGAAAGCCTTGGTCTGTCAAATAATTATGCTAAATCCACAAAAAACTGTCTTTTTTCGGTCTGTCAAGGGCAGTACTTGCGACACTATTAAGAAGTCCTAACCACAGGCACTTGGGGCACGGATGGTTTCGACCACCCCTCTTATTCTCGAGTACCAATATCTCCACACAATTGTTAATTTGATTAAAATTAGTATTTTCGAAAGTTTTTGGGCCCATTCATTGAAAATATCACAAAAGAATGCCCAATACCACCATCCTATAAAAAAAAATCAACTGTACCTTTTCAAGATAGGAATCTTTTAAAGAAAAGAAATGACAGATGACATACAAACAAAGTAATGACAAATGACCTTTAGTCCAGGTAAACATAAATCTCACTCTACGGGATATTCACTGTGAATAAAAAACAAATGCAATTGAAATTTATTCACCAGAATTCAATTCAAAGGGAGGTAATTCACATCAGACTATGTTGAACTAATGCAAAGAGCATTTACTAACTTCCTTTATTTCAAACTAATATTTCGTTTAAAACATTTTTGCAGTTTGCAGTACTTAAGTAGACCATTGAAAAAAGGCTTGTTGTGACTCAGCCCACTCCAGGAAGTTTAGAAATGTTTCAATGATGATCAGAATATCCTGTGATCGTACAATTTGTGATGATCTTATGTAGACAAGCAAATTATTTCAGTCTCACCACTCACATATTTATGCATACCCATGTACACGTAAGAGTTCAGAGTTGGATCCATGTGTGGAAGTCCCCTCTGGCAAATCAAATAAAATTCACTTCAGTGCATGAATACCTGACTTTTCAGCTTGATTGGGGGTTTAATATATAGTATGTGTACTATCTTGTTAGATACAATGTGCATGATACACATATAAAAAGCAACATGCTAAAAGAGTTCAGTTCTAATTAGTTGTAAGAGAATAACTCATTTTATATGAAGCAACCAACCGATCATGTGAAAGCCTTCAATGAAACCTTTCCAGATCCTGAACATGAGTTTGTTGTTTAATGTAAGCACAATAAAAAGCCCTGAACATGTATCACAGATAGTTCAATATCATATATAGTTAGAAGTTCATGTATTTTCATTTTCTGTTATTTCTGTGTCCATTTCTTCTTTAGTTGATTGTGTTTCCACATGGACTTTCTTTGGTGCTTTGTAGGACCCCATTCCAGCAGCTCTGTCTGCCTCTTCTTGGGTGTAGGGTTCTGTCTGTAAAGCTTTTATCCTGCAAACAGTGAATCAATTAGCCTTGGGAATATAATTTGCCCCATAGGCAATAGGCAAGACATGAAGGGTTTTATAAGGTATACTAAACTTTACTATTTTACAGAAATAACTTATCAATTAAATCTTAATTTGTTCATCAAAAACACAGCACTTTCACAATTTTTTCTACGATTACATTTACATGTACCAGACATTTTTTTTTAATTTCATGTCATGTAAACATGATCTCAAATATTAAATAACTATTATCAATGATTATTGGACATTTTGGACAACTATTGGACTGAACATTTTCCCCAATATTTGCAAGATCTTTGAGAAGGCTATATGTACATTGAATGTCTTCAACAGCAAATTACTTTTTGTCTTTGCATAAATTGATAATGCAGTATTTGAACAGTATTTAGAAATAACATCATCAAAGTTAATTTCTTGGTTCTCATTTAGTGAATTCTTAATGAATGCAAGTTTAACAATCTAGATGATACACATTACATTGATAGTCTTCAGGCATATTTCCAACTTGTTGACATCTAACAGTTTGATTTACAGGGACTTACATGTATATAATTCAAAAGCCTAGAACTCTGCTGAACACAAGTCTTGTTTAAGCATTATTGTGTATATTACTAAAATTTTTGTAATCAATAACAATCATATAATTCATTACCTTCTTTTGTGTGGTTTACTTCTGAAGTGGTCTTTCAATGCCTGGTCACTTACACAATATTTCCTGAAAGAAGTTAAACAAATACAAATTGTTCCTAATAAACATATCTGAACATGCTTCTAAATCTCAGAATGTTAAAAATGCAGGAGGACTCAGTTTGAAAACAAATCTAGATACAGAGTCTACATGTTGTCCAAACAATTAAGCTGTCTTGGGGGGACTGGTTAACCGTAAGTTTTCATGATTGTTTAAAAAATAGATCAGGAGTTTCAATATAACTTTTGACCATGTTTTTCCATTAAGGAAATGTAAAAAATAATTTTAAGGTCCATTTTAGAAAAAAAGGCACAAATTTTGGTATACCAGATCATGTCGAACTGAAAATGGACTTTCACTTTTATTTTGAGTTCATAAAGTAGACCCCTATTCTGAAGCATTATTTTATATGAAAATACTCTTTTTCCTCAAAAGCAATTCTCTTGTGTCATAGCTTGATATCTGCCCTGTACTTTTGATGAAAAATGATAATCATTGGTGAAGAAACAAAAAACAGGAAAAGGCAAAATGAAAGTGTACTATATTTTTTACCTTCCATGTTTTGACCTACACCCGTTTAGGAATATGAAATACAAAATTGATACCTGTTAGTGAGACATAAAAACCCTGATTATCTGGGCCATACTGTCCATAGACATAGTCTGCATGTAAACGAAAAATTTGGTACTACAAGCCTTCAGGGAAGGACACTTTTATTCATTTAGTACAAGATTACTTACGCACAGTGTAGGCAATAAAACTGAGCTCCTCCAGGTTTATCTAAATCTAAGTCTTGATCCAACAGTTTCTTTGAATTTTTTGGTAGCATATCCTCGTGTATCTGATCTAAATCTTTAGTTTTCCTCTTAGTTCTGTATTTTTCTTTTAAAGGTTTGTCACCTTTGTGTTGTTTCTTCCTTGCGTACCTTCCCATTTTCGAACTTATGTCGTTTAAAGTGTTTAAGGTTAAAAAAAGACACAAATATTGTAATAAAATTTCTCAAGGGGATATGATTTCACACGTGAATTTACCGGAAGTGAAAGTAAAGAATAAAAAGTAGGATCGTAGACGGACATTTTTCCGGAAACACTATTTAACAAAATAAGTTATCTTTCTTAGTATGACAGCTTTTACAAGGTCTCAGTATTGCATTAATAGTCCCACAGACTTCTATAGTAAAGTGCATTCTTTTAGGATTTAAAAAAAATTGTAAATTGATTCAATAAAACTTTCACTTATGTAGCATTTCTAAAGACACGTGAAACAAGTACTATCTTAAAAAGAGATAGCCGACGCAGTAAAATTTTGTTCTTTTCTAAGTTTCTACATTTCTTTCAAGAACATAACACGTGGCACGCAATTTCAAATTTTCGAATGTTTTTTTCGAACGGAATTTCTGAATTTCGATACAGTTTTTTCGAACGCCACTAAGCAGTATTTGGCCAATCGGGAAACATAATTGCGATCAGGTAATTTGTGTTTCCATAGAAGAGCGTTCTTAAGGTCAAAGGGTAAAAAGCGAAACTATACCGACTGCGTCGGAAAAATAATTTCCCGCAAAAAAAGTAGGATGAGTTCACGAAGACCGGACGGAAAAGTAGTCTTGAACTACAAATAGCCATTTTCTCTACTTTCACTTTCGTTTGCACTCATCAAACCAACCTTTACAGTGGAACATTTTAAAGTTATAATGTCAAATTTTCTTAACAAAAGGTTTGTCATCTTATAATGCTATGTTTGCTCTATTTTATAAGTCATTGTTCATATCTTTTGACAAAACATTAGTTTGTTGAAAGGCAAAAACAAAACACACCATATTTTAATACCCTCCATGTTTTGACCTACACCCGCTCCGGGATATGTAATACTGGTACCACGATGAAAAAAGGACTGCAATGAGTAATCAAGGGAACCAAGATTCTAGCGGAAATAAAAAAAAAGCAATCCAGGGACAAAGACCAAACATTGAAAACAGACATACACAACAAAGAAAATTAAGTAACTAAAATAATACATACAAAGCAACAAAAGCAAATGAGCAACTCGGACTCCACTAAAAACTGGGAGCATGGACCAGGTACACCGGTAGGGTAAGTGTCCTCTGCTTTTCTAGGAACACCCACCGAGTTGCTAATAAAAAGTCAAGTCCGGGGTAGACGAAAGAGAAAAGGAAAACTATGACACGATGGACAAATCCGTTTTCATGGTGCAGATGGATATATCGTAACGGTCCACGAGTTTATGATGGCGACCATTAAACTTCTGTAGTGATGACTACAATCTTGTAGCAAAATAGCCCTGTTCCAGAACTGTAAAAAGTCTAGAGCGATACAAGAAGTCTGCGTACCTATAGCAAGCTCTAGCATAAAGTACGCGTTGTGATATGAAAACTCCATACGCAGGTGATGAAGGGATGTTGCCACAGATGAAAGCAAAGTTTACAATTCTGAATGAAAAGTCATCACGTTTGTCGTAAAGTTTGGTCAACAGTTTTCCTTTACCATCGATCTCTAAGTGTAGGTCAAGATTTGAGGCTGACTTCACAGTGCCTTAGTATCCTTTATCTCAAGTTCTTTGGGGTAGATGCGATGTATCAAGTCCCTGAAACTAGAATTGTTTAACGATAGTACGTCATCTATATAGCGGAAACTGAGATTAAAGGATCTAGCTAATCGATGTTCTTTCTTTCGGATCAGATCAGCTGTGAAGTCAGCCTCATAAGAGTGTAGGAATATTAGGTCAGCAAGTAGAGCTTTCTACACAGACTGGTTTAAAGAGTCTGTGGAAACCAATATCCAAAATGATGGCAACAATTCTGTATAGCGATGGATAGATTCAGAAACAGGTGTGTCAAGACTTGTTCTGTAAAGGGAGTGTAGTAGAGTGAGCTGTATGGAATAGTTTTGTTCGATTGTGATGAAGTCCACGAGGTTTTTGTATAAAAGGAAGAAGACCATCTATGGAAACATCATGTATCTTAGGTGACATATAGCGGCGATGGCCATGAATCCTTTCCCGTCTTGGATTTTTGTCAAATAAATTCATCACATTTATGCTATTGTTATATTGGCTTGAAAGGTTGCCTATACTTTTGATGTTGTCATTGCACCCGTAAGGTATTGCAGTACCTAGTCTGCGTATCCAGTATTCCTCTCTTTCCTTACGGTAGTTTTTACTTAGAACGGGACTGTTTGTTGGATGGTAATTTTTTTTCTAGAATGCGAACTTTCATAGAGAGGATTGAATGATCTTGTTGATTAAAATGTTAATAAACTGTCGGGAATTTGGTGGTATTAATTTCTGAAATATGACCGCACATTCGTTTGTTTAATCGTTCTTGTGTTTCATCGACATATACTAGACCGCATTCTAATTTATATATTAAGTTTGCTGATTTGCAACTTAAGTCATCGTGAAAACAGACACACGCAAAAAAAGAATATAAAATAACTAAAATACCACATACAAAGTAACAAAAGTAAATGAGCAACTCGGACTCCACTAAAAACTGGAAGTATGGACCAGGTGTCCCGGTAGTGGAAGCGTCCTCTGCGTTTCTAAGCTTGATTAAAACAGTTACCTAAATATATTAAACTGTATCATTGAAAATTTACATCTAAAGAGATTTAGAGAACACTTTAAATATGCAACAGTGGAATCAAGGCAAGCTCCGAACAGCGTCTGAAAGAGAGGAAAGACGAACGTCTACCGCTGCGTGAAGCTTGGAATTAGGGGTCACCAGGATCTTGGAATAATCAGGGACACCTCAGACCACAGTGATGGGACCACCAGGTGCCCCAAGGGTACAGTGTTGGGACCAATACTCTTCTTCTATCACATAAATAATCTGCACGATGCAGTCAACTCATCCGTGCGGCTATTCGCAGGTGACTGTTATACCGGGAAATCAAAAACCAAAACTACCATATAACAAAGTGCGAGAAGACCTTTAATCGCTGGAAAAAAATGCGCCGCCGACTGAGGTATGCGTTTCAACACCAAGAAATGTTACATGCTAAGCCTAAACAAACAAAAGAAAAACCACCGTTTCTATATATAATTTGAACAACCACGTAACAATATCGGCTGCTCTTCTATTTCAAAGTGGTGGAGGGGCTGATACCATCGCTTCCACGTGGGCAACTAATTAAGTTTCAAAATATTACCCAACAAAACCGAACAATTCAAGAACCCATAGCGTGGAACCACCTAGAGGTCTCAATGATGTGCGTCAATAAGCCTGAAGAGTTTAGAATATCACGATTAGACCTCACAGACTACCCGTCACTCAGTAACCCAACAGGGAATCTGACGTACTAATACAGATCTAAGTATCATTTAATTGAAATGCATTATCTATAGATTTTAAACTTGTTTCATTTTTGTTGGGTGTATTCACCCAATATAAAAAAAACAAAGTTAAAAAAACGGCTGAATTTGGCCTGGATCGTCTTATTCTTTGGGTACATTTATTAAAAAAAGTGGAACCGTAGAACCAAGGATTTCTATAATAAACTTAAAAAAACATGTCGAAATAAAGACTAAATTGCATTGAAAAATGAAAAAATAACTGGAACCACAAAAGCGTGCAAAGACAGTTGAAGAGTTCATAAGCCCCTCTTAGAATATACGGTATTCTAAATAAAGGGGATGGCTGTGCTTACTCGCTAGACCTTCTCTTTATTGGTTGCCATGGATTGGTTGAACTAAACCGTTGTGTGTCAGAGAATCAAAGGTTCTTTCGGAACTGAGATGAGATGAAGATATTGATACACTATCTCTTTAGTAGAACACGAACCGATATTCTATCTGATCTACTAAAGTTTATCATAAACAAGACCCTATCCCAAAACTTTAGATTTTCCAAATTACTAATAACTGTCCCACATCCATAAACTAGTTGAAAGAAAGATAGAAAATTTCGATTCAAGGCTGTCTTTTTACAAAAGATGAAATGCATTTTTGTAGAAGGAGACAAATCGTATTTTGTGATCAAATAATTCTAAACCTA
Organism: Perna viridis; assembly: GCA_037379345.1. Classification (NCBI taxonomy): domain Eukaryota; kingdom Metazoa; phylum Mollusca; class Bivalvia; order Mytilida; family Mytilidae; genus Perna; species Perna viridis. The sequence goes on along the minus strand of CM074516.1, from coordinate 47,866,962 downwards.
AGAACAAATATACAGATGAAAACATGTCAACTATGCTTCCAACATTTGCTAGCCGATTTTTTCTACATTCATATGAGACAGTGTGAGACTTCATTCAGAAATTACTCCAGGGAATGAGACACAAGTTGGTGCAATATTCTTTAGGTTCAGCTTCCGCTAAAGAGGATGTCTTATCACTTAATAATCTTCAATCTCATCTCATATCACAAAAAGGTTGAAATTAACACTGAAGACATCGAATACTGCCTCTTATCTTAACATATACCAAAAAATCTTTCAAGCGAACTCCTTGACAAATTTACAGATAGGAAGTGTGTCGTCATGCCAAAAACAGAAGGTCCATGCAGTCGTCACGATGACTTGACCGTCTTGGGTTTCTGTTTGACATTTATTTGTGGTGTATCAGTCTTCTTTCAAACATAAATCAGCTTAAGTTTTTTCTCTACTTTGAATAAATACAACCCGAGTGACTATCGTTGAGAAAATGATGAATTAATAAGATAAAACCATATTTTTGTGATAATTTTGTTTCGATTAATGCCTACTTATCTGCTTTTCTATACAGGATGTTCATTACATATTTTATTTCAATTTTTTAATTCAGAGACATCGAATCCTTCTCCCAATTAGTTTTATGTAAATACATTTATTTTAAACCCGTAAATATAAGTAACAATTTAATGGAGTAAGTTAAGTAAACACAACTAAAGCTCAATAAATTTTCTAAATAAATGTTTACTAAGCGACTAGTTAGGATGAACACTCTATAAATTGGCTCTTACTCCTCCGGTATAAATCATGTGTCTTGATTGTTACCAAGAATCACCTATGTAACATTTCATTGTGACTGGCAGAATAAATAACTGATGTATAGTAAGTGATTGTTTTGCACGGGTAATAACTACTACAATACCCACTCATTTGTCTCAAGAGGATAACTCAAAGTCTTTGATATTGAGTTCATGTTGAGGTAATTGGAACATGAAAAAAATATACATTTTTCAATGACATTTTTGAAGAATAATTTTAAACTGGGTCAAAGCAGATTTGAAATGACCGCGGTGTAGTTAAACGGATAGAAATGGCGAGGTTCAAATAAAGCCAGTTCCGATAAACATTAGGTACTATAGAAAAATCAAATGGTCTTAAAACAACAACCATCTCTAAAAATATTGGAGACATAATTGAATGAATCGTCCTTCTCTTGTTATTATTTTACTACTAATGGACACCTGCTTGTATCACAGATAAAGAATTACCTCTTACTAACAATCCGAAAAACGATATAGTTTTGAAGCAATTACCTTTTTCAATTGTTTTCGAAATCTTTATTTTATATAAAACATTGTTCTTTATTCAGGTACACTACAACGATAGATGTAAGTTTTTTGGTTTATTATGGGAAAGTACATGGTCTTATTTGATGTCTTAAATCGGAGATAAAGAAGTACTTCAAAGACAAGGTAAATAGTCAAAGTAAATTTCATTATTACATAACATATACTCTTTATAGAGCAATGAATAACATCAGAAATAATATTAAACATTCGATCTAAATGAAAATTTCGTCTTAATATTAGGATGGTATAAAGATAAAGAAATTTAAGAACATGAATTACATGTATATTGCACCAGTTTCTACGAGAATAAATTTACACCATCTAAACTTAAACACCGTTTAATCTCCTTTAATAGAAGCAGTTAAGTAATTCAAATATATTTCAATTTATTTCCATTTACCAGCTCATTTGTAAAAAAGAAAATCATGAATTGTCACGTTTTCTATCTGGTTTTAGTCCCTCATTATAATAGACTGTCTGAGAATAGGATAGTCAGACCGATGAATATTAGATTACAAATATAAAACACACAGTATTGTTAAATTGACCACAAAATTGGCATGTTAATGGCTCTAAACAACTATGGTGTGACTATCTAAACTTCGAGTAGACTTAAACAGCTATGGTGTGTCTATTTACCACCAGTAGTAGACCTAAACTGCTATAATATGTCCTTTGTTACCATGAGTAGACCTGAATCGCTATTGTGTGTCAATCTTTACCATGTAAAAGACCTAAATCGCTATGGTATGTCCCTTTCCATAACAGTGCACCAAAACCACTATGGTGTGTCTCTTTCAATCATGACTAAATCTTCAACCGCTATGTGTCTTTCTCCACTACGAGTAGATCGGAACTGATATATGTAATAGTAACCAAGGGAATTAAAATTCTAGCGGAAATCAAAAGAATGTAATAGACATGGAAAACAGATACACACAACAAAGAACATAAAATAACCAAAATATCAGCAAAAGTACCGAAGTGTCAACAATGGGACAATTAAATCCGTTAGAATCAAAGTACATGGCTTGAGCGTGAATACAGGCATAATGTAGCGAACCATATAAAATAGATTTCATATAAAAACTGAAGATAAGGCAAACATGACGTATCACCAAAAAGCTGTAAACTCTAGGAATATGATCTCCTTCAAAGTAAGTGTGTCCTGCTTCGCCCAGCGGCACCCGTCTTAATGCAAATGAGCAAAATCCTGTAACAGTCTAACAACAATAATGCAGCTCCTCGACCCTCGACAGAGTCTCACAAAATAAAAAAAACCAATTCATACGTGGACCATATCATACAACACAACAACGTATCATGATGTATAAATAAAGTAAATCATGTAGAAATGGTGGAAATTTATCCGAAAAAGGTAAATCAATGCAGATAATATTAAATCACCATCAAACATGGGTCAAAACCATCTTTATATATAAAAGCGTCGGAACTTTTGATTTTGAACTTGATAAAACAGAAATAAATCATGCACCCCTCAAAAAAAGTGAGAGTGTGATAAAATAACTACTAGTAATAAATCATATGACCTAGCTCCGATACAGTTATGTCAAAGGATCAGCACCTTTGCAGCTATCAAGCTCGATAGGTTGTAATCATGTCAAACGTGCATTCTAATTGAACATATGTTGTCTCATCTGTGAGATAGAAACTTCATATATGTCAATCAATTTGTGATAACGATCGTATACCTTCTGTAGTGATGATATCAACAAAAACTTAATGTACCGCCAAATTAAGAAGTTTATTTGACAATATCCAATATAGAGAAAGTCCATGTACATATTTCAGACTCGACATTAACGGATCCACTGCGAAATGCATACTCCATATACATTGGATGTTGGTATTTTGCCACTAAGAAAAGGGGAAGTTAACATGTGAGATGTCAAAATCATCACGTTTGTAATAAAGTTTCGATCTCAAACGAAAGTACAATTTAGGTCTATGTGTGAGGCAGAAGAAAGTGTATCCGTTATTCAAAGAGTAATTAGGGGAACTAAGGTTATAGTGGTAATCAAAGAGTAATCAAGGGAACCAAGGTTATAGCTGTAATCAAAGAGTAACCAAGGGAACCAAGGTTATAGCGGTAATCAAAAGAATGCAATCCAGTTACGAAGACCAGACATGGAAATCAGACAAACACAACAAAGAACACAAAGTAACTAAAACCACACACACAAAGCAACAAAAACAAATGAGTAACTCGGACAAAAACAAATGAGTAACTCGGACCCCACTAAAAACTAGGAGCATGGACCAGGTGCACCGGTAAGGTAAGCGTCCTCTGTTTTTCTGGAAACACCCACCGAGTTGCTAATAAAAAGTCAAGTCCGGGGTAGACGAAAGAGGAAAGGAAAACTATGACACGATGAACAAATCAGTTTTCATGGTGAAGATGGATACACCGTAACGATCCACGAGTTCATGAAGGCGACCATTAAACTTCTGTAGTGATGACTTCAATCTTGTAGCAACATAACCCTGTTCCAGAAGTCTATTTGTTAGAATTCTAGCGCGATACAAAAAGTCTGCGTAGTTTCGGCAAGCTCTGGCATAACGTATGTTATGATATGAACACTTCATACGCAGGTGCTGAAGGGATATTGCCATAATTGAAAGGAAAGTTGACAATTCTGAATGAAAGGTTATCACGTTTGTCGTAAAGTTTGGTCAATAGTTTTCCTTTACCATCAATTTCTAAGTGAAGGTCAAGATATGAGGCTGACTTTACATCGTCTGTAGTATCCTTTATCTAAAGTTCTTTGGGGTAGATGCGATGTATCAAATCCCCAAAATTAAGATTGTTTAAAGATAATACGTCATCTATATAGCAGAAACTGATATTAAAGGATCTAGCTAAATGATATTCCTTTTTGTGATCAGATCAGCTATAAAGTCAGCCTCATAAGAGAGAATGAATAGGTCAGCAAGTAGAGGAGCACAATTTGTTCCCATTGGAATGCCGACCGTTTGTGGAAAAAAGCGTCCACCACACTGGACAAATATGTTGTCGATTAAAAATTCCAACATTTTGTAAACATCTTCTCCTGCATACTTGGAAGATGATTTGGAATTATTTCTTACAAAGTATGAGGAATCTCTACCAAAAACTATATATTTGTATCTAAGTGTGTCATCTTTTTTGGAAAAACAATGATGTATAGTGTTTTAAGTCGAAATTTTAACTGAGTATGGGGAATAGAGGTATACAGTGTTGAAAAATTACAGGTTTTAATGCTGTTATATTCTGATAATAGTCTTGAACGGATTGTCTCCAAAGGATCTTTCGAATTTTCAGGATCCACATTAAATTAATACCACTACGGGAGTAACAAGTGTTGTGGTAGGACTGCAGATCCTCTTTAACAGCTGTGAAGTTAAAAGTTTTGAAAGAGCTTAGTACTTTTTGAAGATCCAGCTATGTAACTTTGTTTGTATTGATTCTTGTGGAGTTTAGGAATCTAGTACATAGATGGTAAATCACAAAATATTGTCCTTGGTAGAGAGACCAAAAAAGGATAGAGGAGAGTGTGGTAGCAGTATAGGTCTCATCACTTTAAATTGTGACAAAAGTTTCTGTCTGGTTCCAATTAACATACACTTTGTGTTAACAGTTTATAAACAACTTATCACTTTCGCACCATTTCTCTATTTCAACCAGATCTTGTTGTGTTTTAGGTTTTGGTTCGATTATATCTTTTCCAGATAAATAAATTGTTGAATCGACTGCATAAAGATCAGTATTACAATTTTTATGTGAAGTGTAAGGTCATTGATATTTAGAATAAACATAAAAGGACCAAGAATTGATTCTTGAGGTACAAAATATTCTTTTTTTTACATAATATTTCCTATTTGAACTTTCTGCGTTCTATTTTCCAAATGAGGTAAGAAAAAATATACATTTTTTTTTATCAAGGCCTTATTTTCGCCTTAGTATAGAATGGTCAACATAATCAAATGCTTTTTTTCAAATCTAGGAGAATTACAATATTAATACTCCCCTCATCCATTTTCTCTACAAAGTAATCAACTATATTGACCAAGGATGTCTGACAAGAAATACCAGGTCTAAACCTGAATGAGCAGGGTGGAGTAATTCAGATTTAGAGAGATAATAATAAAGATGGGAGCGAACATGGCGCTCAATAAGTTTTGAGATAGTTGGTAAAGCCGATATTGGTCTATAATTTGTTGGAAGAGCACGATAACTAGCTTTGAAAATTGGTGTCATTTAAATTATCTGGAAAAAGGCCAGTATCTATCATTCTGTTAAAAATACATGTTAGATGATGCAATGATAGTTTAAGCGATTTAAGACCAATGTTGTCTATTCCTGAAGGATTAATTACATCTTGACCTTCTCCCTAATTATTGATTTCATACACAGCAAATTCGAATCTAGTGTCTAGCTTCGTTGTATGTTTGATTGCATGCTTATAACAATAAATTTGTGTAACTGAAAAGAAACAAATGGATAATTCTGATATTCGGGTGTTATATTTAATTTCATGTTATATTATTGGCCATTTAACTACATTCTGTTGGGGAACATCTGACTAAGTTCAACAATAGAAAATTAGTGTAAATATATAAGACAAAGAGGGTGTAAATCAATCTTAGGACATTTTCTTTTCAAGTATCCACATATGTAATACAAGATTGCTTTTTCATGTGTTGTACAAGCAGTTATCTATAAAATTATAACTAAAATGGCTTATGTCATAGAAAACACGTTGTATTTCATTTTAGCATCAAATATATTAAAAAAACATTAATTAACTTTTTTATGTCTTGTGCATGTTTAACTGTGGCTATATTTCGACTTGTTATTCGCTCCAGTCACAAGTATAATTCGCTAAATGTTTATCTTAATTGTCAGCGGCTTGTATTAAGATGTACAAAAAAATACTGAACAGAAGAATTATCAGGTCATCATGCAACAAAGACATCCCAAAGTCACAATAGCTACACCAAACAGTTAATATGCATTAAAAATATATATCTATATAGAAAATAATTCTAGTGAGCTAATATTTTTATAATGATTCAAATTTAATTCAAAAGTGTTCAACTGAAAGTGTATTTTGTTTTAGAATTCTGAACATGATCGTATTCTGCATAGCTGTGTTTATCTTGATCACCAATATGACTATGATACATATATATATATTTTTCAAATTAAAGACAATGATACCATAATTAGAAGAGGAAACACAAGTTCCTCAGTACTTTTTTTTGTAATTCCTCTTACAGATAAACTTGGAGTAATGTTTAAAAAAACTCGATGGCTGCCATCAAGACCTTTTCTAAAGCGGGGTCAACATAATGACAGACTGTTTGGTTAGTATGATTGTTTGTTTACTCTTTACTTGATATGACATGAGCCATTTGTATGTGTTTCTAAAGAGCACACACCCATCCCCTACCGTTGCGTGATGGGACCTGGGTTGCCTACTCACTTTTATTCATCAGCGTCAATTCGTTTGGTCATTCCATGTCAGGTTTTCTATTTTCGCCTGCCCTGTTTATTTTTTTATGTGACAATTTCAAAATGAATTGTCAAAATGTCAGAAAACTGGTAACCAAACAACAATTTAGTTTTAAAAGGTAGACATCTTAAACGCAACATCCTTGTCATGTTGTTTGAATTGACAATCAAGCGGTTTTTTTTAATTAGTAACTCAATACAAATCTAATTATGATTACATTAAGATATAATAAAGTTTATAACAGGATGATCGTGTTTATGTGTTACAATAACTGGTTGAAACTATATTACAGTTTTATCTAGAAAGTTAGTCTGTCAACTCGCGTATAAATATTTGGTTTGTCCTTATGTCAAGTTTACAAAGGGAAAGTGAATTTGTTTTATATATATATCACTGGGTTTGTTTAGAAATTAAAGGGTTAAAGGGTGACATGGAATTTTTATTTGTTTTTTTTGCTCCAAGTCTTCCTTTGATTACCTGCTAATTCAAGATAATTTTTAAACAAATGAACAGAAAAAAATGAAAAAAACGAAGCACATTTTCGAATTCCAAAATCCTCATTTCTATTTTCATTAACCATATCGGGGGAAAAGCAAATCACACTCACAAGATTTTTGCTATCAATATTTATACTGACATTAATAACCAAAAGAAAACTCCGTAAGATAGAAAATTTAAAAAAAAACTTCGCCCCAGGGACAGAGACATCCCAACGACAAAGTAGAGTGATTCAAACAAAAACAAGTATAGACATCTCAACGACAACAAGGACAGACAATACTGAACAACTTCCTGGTATAAATATCAAAATATCAATTACATTATTTATTGTAAAAGATATTCGTATTATGTTTGATGCTGTACTAACAATTGGGACTAGGTTCACAGTAATATCACCCAGCTGTACTTGAACAGTCTTGTGGGAACAATGTTTTATCACTCTAAATGTTGAGTTAATTATACGGATTTTGCAACGGGCAGAAAAAAATGACTATTATTTAAAATTCCACATAGAGTCAATACAACGCTTGCATAACAAATAGAAGTAAATATGATCAAAATTTGAAAACTGGTTTGATGGTACATTACATCTTTTCTTTTAATTCGAATTTTGTTTATTGCAGATATAAGTAATTTGTTACACAAATGTGTGAGTATGTAAAGTGATTTACACAGCTATATTTACCGTTAAATCACAAGGGCAGCAGAAACCGAATACATCATAAAGAAACTAAAACAAAACAACATCTTTTGTCTCTAAAAAGACATGAAGGAAAAACGCAATGTTACTTTTGTTACTTTTTGGACAACAAACCCGCAAACGTAAAACAAAAGAAAAATATAAACCCAAACTGTTGCATGATAAATACAAAATACCAATTATATATAAAATTCGGTATGCCGTACACGTGTTCAAGGAGTAACCTCTCTCAACAGCAGCATTAGAATCAAATATATAGGAAGATATGGAAAAGGATTTGCTAAATAAACTTGAATTTTACATGATATATTGCTTGTGTTAAATATATAGGAATATCTAAATCGAAAAACAAATGTATACAAGACGTACTTAAAACCAAAGCTAACGAAATACAAATGTAATGTTTTTTACATGTAGATATATTTTTTGTACAATGAAATAAGTAAGTTATTTTTCTGATACATGGGTCTTTTAAATGTTTATTTAAGGCTCAAATTATCACCTGTTTCTACATAAAAAATGTTTTCACAATTCATCGTGAATCTGAGATTTATAAACATTCCCTTATTCAAACGAAATGTAAAATATATAATGACACGATGTTTGTTAAGCTCGTTATAAATGACTCTGAAGGTGTTATTTGAGTTCAATCTATTCAGGCTCCTAATCACACATACCTAAAGCTTACCAGTACTGACACCATACCTATATCAGGTGTATTTCTTACAGCACAATTCTTCTTTTGTTAACGGTATGATTAGGCTGTTTATATGTAGGTAAATTTCTCTTAAGTGGAACGCTGCTCCCAATTCATCCCATCCGTAAGATCTTTTTTTTTCAACATTTTTTTTATTTCGTTGAATGGAAACGCCTCAAGACATCATTTGTTATTAAGTTCATAAATTGTGCTCTCGGTAGTTAGTTTATCACAAGCTGTGCCATGCATACGCACCTTCACTGCATACCACTGATGATTTTACTGATGTTACCTCTAGTACAAAATCTATGAAGCAGACAAGTTGTATATCTCTTGCTTTTTATTTAACAGTCTGTTTCATTTGCATGATGAAGTTTGTTGTAATACATATCAAGTATGTATGTTTTACATTTACATGCGTCACCACTTGTGGGAATAGGTCTAGTGGCTGCTGTACTCCGTCCGCTATCTGTATTTATTCCGTCACACTTAGGGGTACCTACTGTGTGTAATCTGTAGCTTAAAAAGTAGTCAACCAATATTATTCATACTATGCTGATTTATATTTGATCTGATCCAAAAGAAGGAGCATCGTTTAGTCAGATCCTTTAATCTACGTTTCGGCTACATAGATGGCGTATTATCGTTAAACAATCCTAGTTTCGGGGATTTTATACATCGCATCTTCCCCAAAGATCTTGAGATAAAGGGTACTACAGACACTGTGAAGTCAGCCTCATATCTTGACCTTCATTTAGAAATCGATGGTAAAGGAAAACTATTGACCAAACTATACGACAGACGTGATGGCCTTTCATTCAGAATTGTCAACTTTCCTTTCATCTGTGGCAACATCCCTTCAGAGTTTTCACATCACAACTCATACGTTATGCCAGAGCTTGTCGTTACCACGCAGAATTTCTGTATTGCGCTCGACTTCTTACAATTAGGCTTCTGGAACAGGGTTATGTTGCTACAAGATTGAAGTCTTCACTACAGAAATTTCGTCATCATGAACTCGTGTATCGTTACAGTTTGTCAGTCTGCACCATGAAAACTGATTATTTCAACGTGTTATTATTTTCCTTTCCTCTTTCGTCTACCCTGGACTTTACTTTTTATGAGCAACTCGGCGGGTGTTTCTAGAAAAGCAAAGGATGGTTACCCTACCGGTGCATCTGGTGCATGATCCCATTTTTTAGTGGAGTCTCATTTACTTTTGTTACTTTGTACTATTATTTTGGTTATTCTATATTCTTTGTTGTGTGTGTCTGTTTTTTTTTCATGTCTGGTCTTTGTCCCTGGAAAATACGTATGTGCTGACGAATATAAAAAGGTGACAAAGCATTGAGGTCCATACATGTATTGGTCTTGTTAATTACTGGTAGGAACTTTTTACAATGCTTTGGTGTTATTTTCTCGTTGATTTTATTAGTAAAAATGTAGATATCTTAACAAGACATATTTTTTCTTTAAAAAGTATATGACGTACTCTTATTTGTGAGTGTTTCAAATCGCATTGATCGTCCTGGATGCATAGGATCTTTTAAAATCTCATTTTTAAAACTATTTCTAATTTCCAAAAAAAGAGAAACAATCATGTTGTTGTAAATGATTCGCCTTTAATTTGAAGTTACAGGTCGGTATTTGATGTGAAGTCGTCTCGTCTTCTCAGCCATTTGAATCATCACAACAGTCACAGAGTACACATACCAAAACTAGTGTAATCGTACCAAATGATGCGTGCTACATGTCATCAGTTCACACATGAGTTGGTATGAAACAGTGCACCTATGAGATGAGAGATGAATTATGTATCATTTCGGGGATATTTTGAAAGAGATATTACATAGTTTTTTGTAGTATTGACAACCTTTCCCAGCATGCATACAGGTCTTAAACTGTTGGGAGAGAAATCCATTTTATTCGAAGTTGAAATCTACATGATTTCATCTTTCATTATACTTTATGTGCATGCGACATCATATAAATGTCTTGATGCTTTTATTATAAATGATATACACGAAAGTCGGTAAGACATGATAGTCAGTCAAGTCATATATCCAGTAAACTTAGGTTTTGTAGACTTGTTTTGTTTATCTTGAAAATTCTTTGAACTACAACCCTAAACTTTCAAAGAGATTAGTTTTCAATGTAAATCCTGTCTGCGTTATCTGTGTGATTATACCCAATTAAAGATCTTTAGGTCTTTGATGGTGTAATGAGGATTAACCCCTGATGTCTTTGTTGTAATATATAAGCCTGCCTACTAGAGACACAAGATGAAAGTATTCCTATCATATTTTGTAGCAGGATGCAGTCATCCTACCAAATCATAGACAATGATTGCCTGATTTGTTGAGTAACCAAGTCTTATCCTGGCAGGCCACAAGTATGTACCGGTAATTTACAACGGTCATATATATATATATTGGGAGAGTTTAATAGTGTAATGTACACTATTCAAATGTTTTATCAGTTTAAAGGGAAGTTTTATGTACTGTAGAAACCTTAATTGTTGCAATTATGGAAATTTTGTTTTTATTTACCTGTATCAAATATATTAACTCTGAGGAAATGTTTATGTGAATTTTCTTTGGACTAATTTTCATTTACATAAAGGGAAAAGTAATAAGCTGTGATGAATGTATTCAGAACTGAGATGAAAATTAGCTAGCTTGTAAGTTACATTGTATACGAATATTTCTTTAAAATACATTTTGTGTTTAAATTCAAAATTAGATGGATATCGATTTTTACCGAAATTTCATATTAATATTTTCGTGATTGACATAGGTTTGGTTTTACCTAATAGATTTCTTTTACCAAAAGGAGACAGTTAACAATGACAGTGTACATTTAACCAACAGTGTAACAAAGCCCGGTGTTGGATGTGCAGTGTTAAGTCGCCAAGTTTAAAATAGTCAACATTTTTATCGGGAATCTTTTATTAGCAATGAAATCAAACTGTTGCTTTTGAGAAGATTGAATCGCCTTTTATTAGACGTTTTATCGGACGATCCAGTAACATAGAAATTCTATTGTACGACATAACGAAGTAAGAATTCATATCTATTGACAGGTTTTTATATTAATTTTATATAAAGTGAAAGAATTAGTGCGATTTTAAAGGATTTATTTAGGACTTCTACAATTAATTTCATAGTGGTTCAGTATTGAAAAGATGTAAACTAATTTCAGCTCATACAAGATATCCACCATGGTTTCATAACATTTTACTAAGTAAAAGGACGGCGATCTTGACACCATTAAACTGCATAGTGGGAGGACAGTGAACTGATTGATGATACTTTTATTGTATATTTGGTGACTGTCACTACTTTCATGAGATATGAATATCTCGCACAGGACTTTGTATCACGGGATAGCGGACGAGAAGATGGCACCAAATATTAATCAAGGTGCAAGATTGAGCAATGAAATTTCATCTGCTATTAAAAGGCAGCGTGAAACCAGTGGTATAGACTATCTTAAACCGGCCGTCAAAGTTCCGACAGAGAGAAAGGGTTTCTCAAACAAAATTCAAAACATCAGCTTTGATGGTGCAGTTCTTCCTCAGTTTTCTATTTCTAGTCAGATAAAAACAGACAGAGGTCAAGGCAGAAATTCGAGAAAAAATAATAAATTTGGAACTTTAAACAGAAGTAAAACTTCAGTGAGTTTTTCGCTTCCATCAGGTAGACAAGGATGTGCGCATCAGACAAGTCCGCATAATGTCGTGTTGACGGATCTGACTTGTTTACAACTTGCCGATACTTTGTTTTCTAGCAACCTTCCATTTGGATTATCTGGACCGACTTCAGATAAATTCAAGTATAGCTCATTTGTAGGTGATAGAAAAACTATCAATAGTGAAAGTGAAAGAGACCATAATATTTATTCCAAGGATGGTGCTTCTTCTTTTCCGTGCCTACACGGACGGACAGAAACAAACTATTTACCAAGACGAAATGTGAACGATAGTTCTAGTTATTCTAGGAAGGGGTCTATACGTCCAAGCTCTGCAAGTAATGCAAAAGGATTGTATTTACATTCAGGCTTCCATCAACAGAAAGATTCACCGAAATCCATACTGAAACAAAACTTTGTAGAAGCACAGAACGACTCCTCTTGTAAAAGAGCAAAGTATAGGACTATATCAGAAAGGAATTATAGGAGGAATAGCAACCCTGATCAATCAAAATTTATTGCAATTAAGGCAACAAAGATAGGAATTCAATCAGCTCATGGTCCTACAGTGAACAACCGTGTTTTCAATTTGGACGATAAAGACAAAAGGAGTGTTCGATTTAATGTTGCTCATGAAGTAATTGAGTACGTTCCACATGAACCTGTATGTACTTAGTACATTGATAATCTTTTGTACAGAAATAATTTTTTGAAAGTAGATTTTTGAATATACAGCACGAGGTACTAAGAATTTAGGTAATAATATTTCGAAGTCAAACTTCATTTTAGTAAGTACATTTGTTACATCCTTACATACGTCCATTTCAGATTCCAATAAATCACTTGCTAAAACGCTTCCTATCAATCTACGTATTTACCAATATGATGCTTTAGAAATCGAAGAAAAGATCACATCGGCCCACTTGTTTTTTTTTAAACAAACATTCTTTTATCTCCGTTGAAAAATATTGAGTCTCGACTACAAAAAATGACAATTTCTAAACACAAAACTTCTCTTTGTTTCATTGTTAGCATTTTTATATTTAAAACTTCCCAGGGTTCTACGCAAGCTTTATACAACTTGGCATATTGTTATAAAGCAATGCACTTTTGACAAAGAGCGCATCACATTACCAATTTTATGTAACTGAACCACTTCTTAAGAACGTGTAAAAATGAATCGACATCAAACAATATAAACGTCCTTGTTAACAAGTAGATATATAAAGCGCACATTTTTAATTTTTATCGATGATGGATATGCATTTAATGATTGTCCGATGATATTCACATTAAGCTGAACATTCAGAAAACTATAACTTTCATTGCCAAGTGTGTTTCTTAACTCAGAAGCAAGGTGACATCAGAGAGTTAAAACCATGTAAAAATTCTTAATGCTAACTACAATTACATAAGTAAAATACAAACTAAATTAATTGCAGTTCGTTGTTATAAATATGACTAATTCAACCATTCAAGCATATTTATATCCAATGTCACACATTTCTGACCCATACTCCTTATAAGTTATAGTTTTAAAGAGACCGGGTTTTTTCATTATTACTTAGAATTATTTGTGTTGTCTGTTGTTATTGGTTTTACGGGTATATCCGTTTTTTTTTTCTTATTTTCTGAGTTGATATTGTCACAGTAAAGTGGTTTTAATCATCATCATCATATAAATATTACAAAATGACGACTTTAATTTGATAGATTGATTTAGATAAACTGGTGAACCAAGTTTGGTGATGTATATTGGCTCTATCTTTAGTTGGTGCTGATTTATGTTTATTCGCGATATTTTCTTGATGTTGCCGTTAGAAGTGTTGCATGATTGTAGTAATTTAAGAGGCAGTACAGAATTTTATATGGAATGAAATGTGATGTTAGAATCTCCTATCTAAGTAGAAATACATGAAGATATTAACATTTTATACACATAAACTGAACTTCAAAATCTCATTTACAACAGCATGATAAAATGTTACAATCCTAAACACGTAAACTGGACTTCAACTTCTTATATATATTTAAGTATAACAACAAAAAATAAAACCACACACACACTTCCAATCTCATCGACATTTGCGATTCCAATTTTATTTCCAATGGAAAATTTCTTATTTCTGGGACTGTTTCTGCATTTTTCTCTTCATGTAATTATAACTCATTCCATGGAATATAACTGCCAGGTTCACAGTTAACAAAGCGGTGTATCATATATTTTTTTTTGTCTACAGTTGTTCATTTTTACTTTCAGTAGATCAGTATAATACACAACTTATGATTTTTACATTTCATAATTTTATCTTAAGTTAGATAAGAATAATATATAATTTTTCCGAGCGAGCAATTGATCATCTTCCCAACGTCGTAAATGGTCGTAAGTAATAGTCTGTACAGCAACTGCTCTCTATACTGACATTATTAGCCCCAGCATAACAATGTCCCTTTTTAAATAGCATTTGGTTAGAAACAAAATATTATTCCCATGTTTTAACCTTTCTATTTCTATTGAAATACTAAGGTTTCAAATTGCAAATTGTGCGACAAATAAATACGAACAACAGAAGAGTCGATGATATATCAATGACAGTGAAATTGTGCTGTGTTAACATCATTATCTTTTAACATAGCTGCAAAATCGTAGCTCTTGACCTTTTTTTCATTTTGCAATCTAACGTTTCAAAAATAAAAAAAAAAATAGTTAGAGCTACGTTTCGCAGCTACATTAAACATGTAGTGTTAATCTGAATTCTATGAAGGAAAAAAACTAATCAAAGAAATTAAATGTTTTTTATATCCCCACTTTGTAAAGAGTATGTGGTGGTCATGGTGTCAGTAAGTCCGTCCACAACTTTGTTGGTACAGTTTTCTCTGCAACTATTTATCATAGCTTCTTGATACTTTGACAGAAGCTTTATATAGATATGAAATATCATGAGATTTAGACTGAAGCGAAATCAACTTTTCTGTTTGACTAACTTTGACCATATGGTCTCTAGGGTGACGTTTATTCTGCTTTACTACATTTTTTTCTTAGTATTGAGTTGATTTCGTCGCTTCATCAAAGTTCTATTGTTTCATTGTTAATGTTTGTCCTATCAGTAGTTATGCTATATCTTCGATTTGTTTCGAAGTTTTTGTGGGTTTCGTATTAGTTGTTGTGTGATATCTGTGCCATTTTCTATTTTTGACTTTCAAAAATTAAGATAAATTCAAAAACAATCATTAATTAATGGTTTTCCCCGATATCAATGTATTTTACTACGGCCCTTGAAAACACAAGCGCCACGTCATCATTGTGAATCGTTGGGAAAGATAGAACAGAAATTATGGGCGATGTTGTTCTTTTTTAAAATGTTTAATAAGGTTTATTATGCCGTAGTAATATTGACTTTATTCTCAATAATGATAGAAAAAATTCAACGCTATTTATTCGCTGAAAATACATCATACCATTCGAACTCGGGTCTAACTTAATACAACAACCAATAACTATTCACCCATATGTTTATAATTTTCAATTTCTTTGAAGGAAAAAAGATTAACTTGAATCATGTACCATTATACACAAATGTCGAGCGTATATTTATAATCATTTATTATTCATGAATTATATATGCTGCATTAACAAACACTAATTGATTTTTCTATTTTATCACCAAAGTAATACCTTCTATAAGATATCTTTATGGTGATGATGTATTTACCCGCTATCCATGTTCTAACTGTAAACGTGGGTTCTAAATTCACCGATAATATAAAAACAAATACTGCTTCTTTTGGTATAGCGGGTTATTTTAAATTTTAATTCGTTAAACGTTCGTATTAATAATAATTTCACTTTATCTTATCATTTGACAACGGGTCCATGTTCTGACATAAACAGAATAAAACATCTAAAAGGGATCACATTTGCCAACCAAAACAGCACGCTATACTGAACAGAATCAACTTACAGAAACTTGAATGAGTGTGCAAATCCTTGTGTCGATAAGCAACTAGGACTCCGCCAGACACTGGCAATTTTAGGTGGACCGGTAAGCACCAGCCGTTATGTGTATAGATGGCTTCCATTAGATGCTAAAAGCATACTGGTATATCAGCTATATCGGTTGGGTAAGCACCACCTAAATTGCTTTTGAAATTAAAAAAAAATGGAAAAAGCTAGAACAGTGAAAACAGAATCGGCAAGCTTATTAAAGTAAGCTTTTGACTGGCTAACTTTCCCACATATCGGTACAAAAAGTACCAATGGAACAATTCAAATACGTCAAAATCCAAGTACATTGGCTGAACGTATGAATAGGAAACAAAGACAATCTACACACACAATGAAGCGAACCATATAAAAAGATTACATGCATATGAAGTACATATAAAAAAAAAACCCTGAAGTTAAGGAAAGCAAAACGTAACACAAAAAAGTAGTACTAGCAATCTGAACTCCTATAAAAAGTTGGAGTATCATCAGGTGCGCCCTTTGGGTAGGCATTTTCCTCATTTTTTCAGCCGTATCCGTCACATTACAAGCGAGTATAATCCGGTAATAATCTAGAACCAATAATGTAACTCCCCTAGTGACCCCGACACGAGTCACTAAGAGGTCCCATCAAAATTTATTCACAGTTCATTCAATTCAACAAGTATCATGATGTAAAATACAAAAAATACCAATCATATATATTGCAAATATGAAATGAAATGTATCTCTATGTAACTGCAACCCCAGTAATGTGACCGAAAGCTGCAACTGATATGACCCAACTCCTTTGACTTGCTCCGACATAATATGCCAAAGGAGCTACACAACAGCAGCTGGTAAGTGCCAAGTTCGGTAAAACGTGTAATCTAACTAAAGATAATTATCTTGTCTCATCTGTAAGATAGAAAATCAAATGGTGAGGACGACCATCACACTTCTGTAATGATGATATTACACCTGATTAAGAGGTTTATATGTAATTAACAGTATCCGTGCTCTATAGAGGATGTATACAAATTAATTGCACATCAGTAACGGTGCAACTGTGAAATGCATGCTCCATAGGCTGGATTTGTTTGTAATTATGTGTGTATTGCCACTAGGTGTAAGTTTACAATTGGAGAGTCAACAACATCTCGTTTGTCATAAAGTTTCGATTTGAAACGTCCTGTATCATCTATACACAAATTAAGGTCTAGGTTTGAGGCAGCAGAAGGTGACTCAGTTGTCTCTTTGATTTTAAGTTTATTTGAGTAGAATATATGTAGGTTATTCTTCAAAGTCATCATATTTTTGTCATCAATTTAAATGCTCGCAAACTGTCGTCATGATTTTGGTTTGTCAATATAATATTTATTCCGTTAGATACTATAGTATAGTGTTCTGTGGCGTATACCAAGCTGCAATTGGCGTATTTACAATGTTATTTTTTAAATGAAATCCGAGTTGTTCATTAATTTTCAGTTGTCTTTTTGATTCTTAATAATGCTCGTGGTTTCTCTATTCTCTTTTTCTTCGTCTCTACCTCTTTGCTTTCTAGTTTTGCAAGCGTTTTGCTGTAGTGACTTTTGATTTATAAGTAACCTAAGCGTTGATATTGTAAAATCTATTACACGTGATATAAAGGGTAGTCACCACATATAACAAGACATACTGGTTTGCGTCACTGTCATATATTTGTCAGCACTCAAGTTTTTCAATACGAAGCAAGTTAAAAACTACAGTGTTGGTAACGTACTACGGCTGAAAAATAGTCTCAACATGCTAAAAATGTACGAAGAAAGTTGTCAAATGTCTCCGTAATGATAGGTGACATCTTTAATATATATAAACAAACAATGTAAAGTTTGAATACACAAAGTAGCTACTGTCTACAACATAAAGTGATAACAATAACTAAATGCAACGTTCTGAAATTTTTTGAAAAAAATAATAAAATTTCTTCATAATGGGATGTGCGCATCTTCAATATGTATATAATCAAAGTTTTAATAATATTTGTATTATTATTTTCTGGTTATAGAGAAATCAAGGAAACCAAGATTCTAACAGAAATCAAAAGAATGTAATCCAGGGAAAAGACCAGACCTGGAAAACAGACATACACGACAAAGAACATAAAATAACTGAGATAATACATACAAAGTAACAAAAGTAAATGAGCAACTCAGACTCCATGAAGCTAGGAAAATATAGGTAGAGCTGAAGAAAGCCAGGGTTGCAGAGCCGGGAAGCCAAGAGGCGTGTGTGAGATTGGAAACAATTTGAGAGAAGAGCGGTCAGGAGATATGAACCACACAGCACCCACTTTCTGCTATGATCAGCAAACACCGACAAATCCAACCTGCATTGATGTGACTTGCACGGCGAACTATGCAGAAAGCTAGGGGCGATTTCAGAGCGCGTCCTATCTTCATGTTCTAACGCAATGATATCGATAGTAATATGGCCAGATCATAAGATAGTTAGCTGACAGTCTGAACAAGGAGTTGAAGAAAAACAGAGATCAGAAGGAAGTGTATAGTGCATGAACTTTCCGAAGGAAAATCAAACAGATAGAACAGAGAAAAGTCTTAAAGTTCATCTCAGATGGTGCAACAATTTGGGAGTTGAAGGTAAAACTTGGAAGATGACACTATTCAGAAATATATCCTCGCTCTGGCGTCGTAATAATGTCAGAACAGAGTAAAGATATGATAATGGTTGAACTGACTTAACCATGGAGGAAGCATGTACCAGAGGGAGAAGTTTAAGTACCAAAAGTTCGCTGATTAGATAATAATTAGAAATTTGGCCGTGTGAATGCTGCAAAGGTCTCCAAGCACAATGGATGTGGAAAGCAGTGACCTGATTGGTAATTACTGGAACTACCATAGGAGCGGCAATGCAGAAATTAACAAATACAGCTGGAAGTCATCACGCCAATTGTGATGGAGAAGGTCAGATTCATGCTGGAAGCCATCTGATATGGCTTTCTTATTCACCATCCCGAGGATGTCTTGCGTTTAAGTTGGAAGGACCGACGACATGTAGACCTGACTGACGAGTCAAATAATTCTTTGACGAATAACTCTTGCTAACAAGTAGGGTGAGTACATTTAAACTTTCGCGCATGACATTAACAACTCATCTGGTGTTTCCTGAAGAACAGAAAATATATGTTACATCGGTTCAACCTGTCTTTATTCCAAGTGTTTATTGGAATTATTAGATCTACTTTATTGTGTGTGTTCTATTTGTTTCTATATGTTGAATATCAATGTTGTTTTTTTTCCTTTAGGTATCGCTAAAACTATAAATTTCCGTAGATCCCAGTCACAGAGCAGTCATTGTTTGATCAGGTTTGTCGCCGACCATACTCCTCAAGACTGTCATGCACCAAAGAAAATATAAATGAAATCCGTTGTACCGAAAATTCAACATTAATATAAAATATGAAGCTTCATAGTCGTAAATGCAACATTATATTTAAAGGAAGACGAATAAGATTTAATAAAGATTCAATTAAGGATCCATTTCATTAAGTGCTAGCAAATGATTTAGTTTATTGTCAGCACCTTCCAACTTGGAGTCACCTTACTTTTTAGGAAGATTTCAAAGCCGCAAATAAACTTGTTCCTTTCTTACTTGAAGTCATAAATTAACGGAATAGTAAAGAATTGTTCCACTACAAGCGAGATAACTCTAGTATTTGCAAAACAATGATTATATCGCTTCAGAGGGACATGACGATAGTATAATATAACTATGGTAAATGATTTATCGAACACTTTAAAAAAAAAAACCCTAGATAACTATTGTTAAATCAGACTGTGTATAACCGTTAAAAGCATAGGTCTCATTTAAAAAAAAAGAGACTCCTTCAGAGAAAATAACATCACTAGCATTCACATTTAGAAAGGTATTCTAAAAAGATTTCAAGGGACAAAAGCTGTTCTTAGCCAGCTAGGCTATATCAAAATATAGCTTTCGCTGGCCTGGTCATTTCTCCTCGTAAGATTAATTCAGGGTTGTGACTTAGTACACGATGTATGGTAGTACGGGACAGTTTATCTAGGTGTTATTATGTAGGATAGATTGATTGATTGATTGTTGGGGTTTAACGTCCGAGCAGCAGTATTTCAGCTATATTCAGACGATGATCATGAAATGGTTGATAAAATGAACATGAAATGATGAAATGAAAAATGGGATGGGACACAAGGACAGTAGGGTCGACAAATTTTGATTGCCACTAGAAAAAGGAAGGGATGGGTAAGGTCGGGCAATTTAGCCTCCTGTGGCGGAGCGCAGTAGTTCCTACTCCTATCGAATACCACAGCAGGGTTCTTTAACGTGCGAGGAACGTGGCATCTTTCCCAACACGGTGCACCACTATGGTTTGCGGTCAGGTTTTCCGTATTATAGCCTGACAACCCCAGCATGTAACATGCCAGGGGTACCCCATTCCACCACCTGGGGCACACATCCCAGTTGCTCTGTGGGCAGAGCGCCTAGCCCCCGGCAAGGTTTCTGATCACTATTTAGTCGCCTTATACGACAAGCTTAGCGCTGCTGCAGGCCTATTCTTTTAACACCCGGACCTGCACGGGGCTGTAGGATAGATGATCAGATTAATGATTTATGTCACAACAAATCAATATTATACAAACGTCTCGGAATGTGACGACTCTATTCGCTACACTGCTCTATTGGGAATTTTTCAGACCCTTCTATAAGTTTACGTTATCTTCCCTCTTTCAATTTGATCCGATGGAACAGTGTAGCGAATAGAGTCGTCACATTCTGAGACGATATATATATATATATAACACCTGTCTTCAAATTCGACATTTTAATTGTTGACTAATAATTCAATAATTCAAAGATTTTGTTTTGCTAGAATCATTTTTTACCAATAAGCCTGTTCTCTACCTACTACTAAATTAGCATATCTTTTGTAAAGAAATTGACATGTAGAAAACAAGCTTAGCTAGGTTAAGTTATGTATTTTTTTTTATTTTGTTATCAAGCATATCCAGAAAGTTGAAGGTTATCATATTAGGACTGTCGTAACAAGTCTAACAAATCAAACGTAGCAGAGAACAATATTAGTCATTTTCTTATTTTAATCAGTTATGAAAATCATACATATATCGTTGTAGAAAGGGTACAATTAACAGCTCTGGAGGCAATCCTACATCCAGTTAAAAAATAACTTCGGTTTTGAGATTATTTCAATGTCATCAGCAGTTTCAAGCTTAGAAGCATATGGAAACACAAACTGTATGTACTCAAGCTTCAAAATGGAAGGGGTAGTAGTCCTAACGTCTTCAAAAGACATAAGGAAATACAAGTTCTGTTAAACGAAATCCCAATGTTGTTGAATGTATGGAATGAAATTTATACATGTAATAGTGTTTCCTGTTATAAATGTATTGCTTATGTTTGTATCTCGTTGATGCGCACTTGTACACTGATGTGTCTGAGGAAAAGAAAGTTTCTCGTGATGTCATAATGATCATAATTATTGTTCGTAATTACCATCAGTCCGTAGTTAACTCCATGATTGGAATGGCTTAATGCATTAGAATTTGACTTTATGTTTCAATGGGAGAGAACTCTGACGGCCTTATTGAAAAAAAAACTGTTAAAAGGAATAAAGTTTTCGGAAAACAGGTTTTGTTTTGTTGTTTCATTATGTTTCTTACAACAGACTTAACATGTCATATGGGTGCATGAGAATTTTAACATGTGCGTAATACGCACCAATAATTATTCTGAAGATAAAATAAACGATAGGGGCAAATTCAGAAAGTTCCCGGTTATGATTTTAAAGTTTTTAGTTTCAAATACTGCTTTTCCTTAATTTTTAAACGGAATATTTTAAAAGAGCTCCATCCAAGTGTTTTAATCGTTTTCCATAATTCTTATAAAAATGGCATTAAGATGTTTTTTATATGTATTATAATCTATGTATATTTTACGTTTATAGTGATAGATAGTTAGACGACGACATCAATCTATCTATCTATCTATCAATCTATCAAAAAGGGGGGGCAAGCTCAGAGGCGGATTCAGGAACATCTTGAACGGAAGGGCGCGCACCGTCACTCTTCAGTTTTTTCTATCAATTAAACAAATTTAAAAAAAAAACCAAAACAAAACAAAAAAAAACAAAAACAAAAACAAAAACAAAACAAAAAAAAAAAAAAAAAAAAAAAAAAAAAAAAAAAAAAAAAAATAGAAAGGCACACACCCACCACTTCGGGCCTGGATCCACTTTTGAGGCTATAATTTGCTATTTTTGCACATCCAACAAAATGGGGATTCAACGCTCGGAACCCCCAACCGAAACTCGACGACGATATGAATACCATATAATTCTTTTATATTGGACAATTCATCATATCAAAGTCTCTTTATGCCCGAAATTTTGATAAATTAGAAAGAAAATCACAGGAAATCACCGCAACCCCACTGCAACCCCACTATCTCACATCATCAGCAAGCGCTGGGGAAGACGGAATTGAAAAAAAAAGAACTGAGTCGTTCTCTTTGTGATTTAAATTTTAAAATGATTTCATAACATTGGCGAAAGGCTGGAAATATCTACTGTTGAAGGTTAACTCGTGACATCGACAAGATTAAACATTTGGTTATTATTTTTCAAGTCATAAAATCGCGGGAAAAAAGAAAAATCGATAGCGTCTATATCTCCAAGGTGATTAGCAACTGAAAAGTAAATTTTGAAAAGACTCGCAAATTTATATTTTGTGGCATCAATCATCTTTGACGAAATAATTCTCAATCTATTTTGATAAACATATCAATTATGTAAATTAAATGCTCCGTTTTATAAGCTTAAGTGCACTGATTGGAAGAACTATTTCGTTGCCAAGTGCGACAGATTAATCCGCAACCGGAACTTCACCTCACTTCTGTCAAGTTTTCTGATCGGAGAGGTATCTAATTTTTCAATATTCTGATTTGGAGTTAAAGTAACAGAAATGTCTGAGGCGGGGGATAAGGAGCAAAATAAGGCTCCAAGTCCCAAACCGGACCAAGAAGTTGCTCCACCCTTAGTGTCAGTTTCAAAAGGTAAGATCTTTCTGAATGCAGTTATTTTCAAATGTGAAAAAAAGGGAAAATAAAAAAAAATACTTGTAAAACCTCCCCAATCTGCGTGATTATAGTGTAAAACAGAATAAACATAATTTTCGTTGCTTTTATGGAATATATTCCATGGAAAATAAAGGATGACGTTTGTGTGACATGACATGACCGAATGAAGACCCATGTTTTCTGCAGCTCTCTTTCAATAATTTAAAAACATGTCCATAGTACCTGCTTAATTGTATAAATTCATTTGTGCATGTAACTCAGTTTTATTTTGTATGTATTTGACTTAAATTGACGTTTAAACTCAAAGTGGAAAACTTGTAAAAGAGAAGTTCTCACCAACAGATTGTTCATCCTCTTCTAGCTGCATGTGAAACAAATTCATGTCCAAAATTTAAGGCAACATTAACCGATTGCTAATTTGTTTTAAAAAAAAAAATGATTGATCATGCACGTACAAAGATTTTCATTGAAGAATAAACTTTTGGTGAGCAGATTGGCTTGAATTGCTTTTTTCTTGAACACTACTCTTGAAAACTACCGACAATCACAATTAAGGTACATATAAAAGTAGGAGATGTTGTATGATATTTCCAATCGTTAACAGTCATCCTAAAAAATACAGCAACGAAAAAATGAACTTCTTCATGTTGTCCATACCATAAAGCAAGCTGTAAAAGGCCACAAAATAAATGAAGTGAAACTCTTCATAATACACAAAAATCTGCCTAATCTATAGAGAAAACAACCACTGGACTACAGGTTCCTGGCTTTGGACAGTGATATAAAGTGCATAAAAATCTGTGCAATTTTGGTTTTAACTCTTTGAGATCAGTACAAACATTTTAACAAAGAAGACAAAAACAAGCTGTATCTTCCTCGTGGTTTTTCTGTAAGCTGGTTCAAAATCCAGAAGTAACTGATAAGCACACCTTGTTTACTCCAACAAAATTATCAATAAAAAACATATACATGTAACCTTGATACCAGTACTTCTTTTTCTATTCAAGCTGATAGTAATTTGCACAAGGTGACCTGCCTAGATTTCATATTTCCACATCTGTACAGGAAGTCAGACTGTCATTGATTCAAAGGTCATACCTTAGATCTGTATAAATTATGTTTATGAGAAATCTGTCCTTTATTAGACATGATATTGCATTTTTATGTTTCCTTTATTTATTTTGTGTCCACACTTATGCATGTTTTGATGCAGAAGTTATATTAATTTGTATAATGACTTATGTTCAGTTTGTTATCCCGCAATTTTCTGTGGAATTTTTTTACTCCATTTAATATTTTGTTACTTTAATTTTTTTTTTCTATCAGGTGAAGACAAAAAAGATGAGAAAAAAGCACCTGAAAAGAAGCCGCCAGCAAAGACACAGGCTCCACCATCAAAGGTACATGTTTTACCTTTTGTGCTGTTCATTTTGTCATTAATTTTAGAGGATTTTCCTTCTTTCTTTGCTTTAAAATGAATATCTGCTGACACACACAGGCTGGAAGTGTATCCAACCATGTATACAAGTTTAAATTGTTTTTTAGTACAATGTTAATGATGTATATAAGGCATTATTATTTTAACTGAGGGATTTCAACTTCCCTTTTTACTGCTTTCACAGAAGAAAATACATAGTAATGCACATCATTCATGCATCTTTGTTTTTTTCTGCAGAATTAGGCCACACTTAAAATAATATTTGTTTCCCCTTACCCGACCCTAGTTTTGGGAAGGAAAAATATTTTCCCCCTAAGTTCATAAGATTCTGTAAAAACCAGGATCAAAGAAGTGAAAATTGTTGCTTTAAAAATACAAAAAATTCTTGTCAGATAATGGCAATTAAATTATTTGGGTAGGTTAGGGTAAGAGGAAACAAACTTGATTTCAATTTTGGCCAAATAGATGTACTGCCCTGTGTATAAATATGTAACATATATAGGTGTACATGTATTTGTATCACATAAAACCCTGAGAATATTGTGTTATACTAATTCCTGACGTTTCAGACCCCTGTAGAGCGATCAGCCTGGCATACAATTGTCAGAAGCAAGGTACTGCATGCAACATAAAGAAAATTTCTGTAGTCAGAATCTTGCATGTGGTTCTCGACATGATAATAGAGAATAGATATATTCTTTAATCTAGTATCAATAGCTACAAGTCATTTCATGGTTAGATATTGGCAAGAGAAAAAATGGATACAATCTGATGATGATAGGGAGATTTGTGTTGTGTTTTTTTTTTAAGTATTGATTATACATAACACGAAGACAGAGAGTAAAGCACACATTGACCCTTATGATTCTATTATGAGCATTATTAACATGTGTATATCTTGTTTCACTGAACTTCATTATATTAGTCTAGAACTTTTCACTATTTAAAACTATTACTCGATAACTCAAGCACACTGCGTTGTTTATAATATGCATGTATCATGTAAAAATAGCTTAGCTCATAACATGCATTGAGCATTGCAAAACCATATACTTAAACATAGGGAATGCATGCAATAAAGGATATTGGTACATTGTACAACATGTGTACATATGGTGTACATATACTGTACACATACATACAGAGTTTTCATCTCTCTGCCCTGATTGCTATTATTGTGTTCACTTGAATGTCAATAAATGTGGTCACAATGGCTATGACATCATAACAGTCATCTAAACACCAGTCACTTCATTTATTACAAATGTGTGTTGTCTCGATTACTATTAGTATGATGTACACATTAAAAGTGAAACTTTCTCCTTGCATGATAGCATGCTAACATATATGCTCATGTACCTACATGTATATTGAATACTCAAAGCTACATCATGACCTTTGATATTAAAATTGTTCATGTGTCAATCTATTAGAAATAGTTCATCACTGTTGTACGGAAAATATTTAAGCATTATTTGAAAAAAAAATGTGTTTGTTATGGTATTATACCTTATAAAAATGAGCATAGTGAAAATAAGTTTGCCATTGATATATTTCAGGGGCCTGCCAAGAAAAATGTTATCATTGTTGGAGAAGACATGAAAAAGATCCAACAACAGGCCAAACAAAAAAGAGAAGAAAGGCGAATGCAGGTAGGGGGCCAAGTGTTCATCTCAATACTGATATTATGGTGCTGTTAGTGTTGCAGTATCTGTTTAGTAACACTCAAGTACAAAGTTAAAAATCTATGAATATAGCTTTTGCATGCAAACTTTGGATTTCTGTCCTATGCTTACTATTATATATGTACTGTAGGTTTTCAATATGGCAGTTCTACTTGAAGAATTACCATGAAATTTAAAGTAGTCTTTTAAGATATATTCCTTGTACCTAATATAACATTGAATTCAGTCCTTCCAAATTTTGACCTTGTATTGATCATGAAACATTCTCTAGTACCAGGTAAATTAAGTAAAATGGTGTGACGATATAGACATAATTAATGTCATGGATGGAAGGTTTTCTATGCTCCTGAAATCACATTTGCTTGTTCCATTTATAAAGACTTTTAATTTTTGATTCTTAGTTATATATTTAATCTACTTAAGTTTTAGTTTAAGTTTACCTAATGCATGTTCAGCTGTGGGTTTACATTAAATGTAGAGTTTAAATAAAATGTATACAGTATTTGTATAATTTGAAGGTTACATGATAAATGTTATTGGTATAGAATGATCAGACTGACTTATTAGTTCACCAGATAACATATCTACGTTCCTCAGACTAAATTTACAGAAATTAATTTCTGTTGATGTACAGCTAGTGACAACAGTATAAATATGTACATGTAATATGAATATTGCATTTATTAATGTTGCAGTGTAAAACTTTGTCTGCCCAAAGATATTGGTTTAAATTGAAACTATCACATATTTTCACAAGTATTTAAATTTCAAAAATAGAATATTTTAAGGCAAGAAATGAAAGGTAAAATATGTATGACTGTTTTTTAATATTGATGTCTAGTTTAATGTCTCACAGTTTGAACATGCATATAGATACATGTACATGGATAACAGTAATTAAAACAATAAATATGTATATCAGAAAAAAATTGTATTGTAAGAATGCAGTACTGATAGATCGTAGTGCTGAACAACATAGTTTTAAAACTTATCAACTGACTCATTTAATGTATTGAGTCAATATTAAAACTAATTTTTTGAAGTTAAATATCCACAGTGGTAATGTTTGCATATATAAATGATACAAGATCTTGAGGTATTTTTTACATATTAGTCCTTGTAAATGACATGAAATAATCACAGAGCCAATTAATTCTCGCTTGATGAATCTCATTGTGGGTACAAAGAAGTGATATATTACAAGACCATAATATTATGTATATAACTATATTGATGGAACGATTATAGTTTATAAATCCCTTTGTATATTTTCAATAAGTGTGACCTGATCATTTAATCTCTATAGTGTAGTCTTGGCTACACAATAACAATCTGGCAGTAGGATTTAAATTAATGGATAAGTCCAACAGGAATAAAATATAATTCAGGTACAATAAACTGAGGTCTTTTGTAACAATATAATTTGTTTTAGATTAAAGTATTGATTAGGGTTTGTCTTAAGTAGATTATATTGTGTTACTTAAGCCTGATCTGTCCTTCTGTACAGTTTAAATGTTCCTCTAGTTACATTTACCTTCTTAAATTACATATTTCTATAAAGGTTTCTATAAAGAGATGATCATACATAAGTATGCCTCCACAGCCCAGTATGAATCATTATCAGAAGAGTATCCGTCTATCTATTTGGTCTCAGGTGTTTTTTTCTTGGACAATAAATGATTTCCTACATGTACATGTACTCTTGAGCCTTGTAACAAAAATCTATATGAAACATCTCAGCTAAACTATTTGTACATATCTTTTTAAATTTACCTAAGATCTAAGCCAGTCTTAATATTTTAACATTATAAGTCTCAGACTTCATTTTTGAGTTTTTTTATCAATATTTCTTATATAGACAGATAAAAATTGCATTAGATATAAAATTTATAGGTTCCAAGTTTTCATGTAAAATGATCAGTCCTTGCTACATGTGAAGTTATTAGTTTATTGATGTCCTCTGTGGCCTTAGTAATTAAGCTCCTTTGTTATCAAGTTTTTGTTTTCATCAATGAAAGTTTTACCTGCTTCTAAGTGCATTGTAATCTTTGCAGGAGAACAACCATTTAATATTGATAGGTTTAAATTCTTTATAAATCTATTATGTTGGCATTTGTATGGAAATAAATATTACTTTATTAATGTTCTACTGCCTGAACTGGTTAGAAGTCTTTGCTATAAACAGTGACTGTATGGGGTTAATCTGTGTCTAGAAAAAAAACTAATCGGTCAATCTTATAGTCCTTTATAATAGTGTACATTTTAATGTTGAATTAGGGGAACCTTGGACAAACTTTATTTCTTTTATTGACAGAAGTTTTTTTTTCTTATTTAAGAAGTTGCTGATTGTGTAATTATAAATAAACATAGATGTAGTTTAGCCATTGTATTCTCACCCTTATGTCTAAAGAATGGTTATGATATAATGGATTGTATTGATTGATAAAAATGTGCATGTGGTCTGTAAAGTACAAGTATTCACACCACATATATATTGTTCATTTCACTGTTGCCAGGTACATGTACTGTATATGACTTTCTGTTGACATTTGATTGTCAGCTATACTTCATACTGTTATGTCATAATATTGAACCATTCTTCTCTAGTTCCTTACTTGTTCAACAGAAAGCTTTTATTCTTAACTTCATTGACAATATTCCCTTTCTGAGTACTCTTCAAAATGAATAAAACTTCCTGTCTACAAAAGTAATAGTCTGAATGTCAAGTCCTTTGTAATAAATGACACATATAAATACATCATTATGCCAGATTCACTTCTCCTTGACCACTCTGTACTTCTCCCTGATATCTCTGTGGAAGAGAAGTCACTTCTCCATGTTTTGAGCCTTGCAGATTATGGTATAACTCCTAAATGTGTACATTTATATGCATGTATTAAATTATAATTTTCATGCTAAAATATTCTCTCTCATCCGTAATAGTTGTATGAGATAAATATATCAGTGCTCTATTCATGAATTTAAAATAGCACAGAGCTTACTGGCATAGCACAGCTGAAAATATGTATGTATACTTCTCCAAAATTATAGCACAGTGGCCACACACCTTGGTAGAACACTGTTCATGTATATCTACATTCTATATACAATGTTTTTGGTTCTGCCAAAACTGGGATAATAAGCATTCTTTTGTTTTCATATTTTTCAGTGTGATGCAAGACATCAGCATTTATTTAGACAGGTAAGTTGTATTTTCCAGCTGAATATATTTTAAGTTCTAACGGTTGCAATGATGGCAAGATATGTGTTCTTGTTTTTAAGCATGAAGTACTAGTTATATAGCCTAATATGACATGGTAAAGTAAATTTGAGAATTATAATGAAAATAAGAATTATGTGAATTTTAAAATGCACTACATGCACAGTAAATCAGTAAATGATTAATACCTCTGCCATTTTGTATGATCTATTACAGATAAGTGATGCACTTGGTATAGATATCAATGCTGTTGAAGATTTTGTTTTAGGAGATGAAAGGGTAAGATTGTCTGGAATAAACCTATAATTGTTCTAAAGCCTGGGGGTTTACTTTTATGATTTATACCATGTTTGGTCTTTGTCACTGGATTGCATCCTCTTGATTACCGCTATAAACTTGGTTCCCTTGATTACTCTTTGTAACAATGGTAAAAAATCACTAGATACTTAGGTTTTGTCTAGATATTATTGACTGAGATAAAAGTCAACACTGCCCAAAATCTTTAAAATCTGTAGGTCTCACAATATTTGAAATGTAAGATTAACTGAGATAAATGTTATAAATCCGGGTTTTAGGGTGTCCTTAGTTTTATAACTTATTGATGATATATGAGTTATAGGTTAATGACTTTAACTACATAATATGTTATGGTGAAATCAAAATATTTTTTTGGTAGTCCTGATTAGATTTGATCAAAATATGACCACTGTCACACTCAAATAATATAGTAGTACATATTAGCTAAATGTTACTCTGGTATGAATTGTGTTTGTAACTAATTCAGAATTTTATAAAACAAGGAATGATTAATTGTATTTATGAACCTAAAGGCTTTTGAATCACTGCATGTGGTGCCTTGTATGCATCTGTCTAAATACAGTTGCAGAGAAATATGCAATCAATGGTCTCCAACTAACTCAACACAACATTTTGTTGTTCCAAGGCCTAGGAATTTGTTTATAGTTAAATTTATGACCCATTTCAGTATGAATTGCATCATGATTTATGTTGCCCTGAACTTCATTTAACAGTAAATGGATACTGCTTTACAAGTTTAAATAGACAATTGTAGTAATAAAGACAGATTTCAGTTCAGTTGTAAAAGTGCTAGGTACAGTTAAGGATTTATGTGATAGGTTTTGGGGGTATATTTTCTTGACAGGGTCATGCAGGGTCAAAGCAAATTCGTGTGTATTTAAATCATAAAAGTTAGTTTAGGTCTCACAAGTAGACCCGATTTATAGATTAACCAGTTAAAAACTGTTTACATTAATGATTTGAGAAACTCTTCAATCTCAAAGAAATTTATTCACAAATAGGTAATGTTACGATTTGGAAGTAGGGTTTAAAGTGTCCAGTAAATATTTGATCCATGACAATATTGACATAGCCAGTACTTGGACAAGTATGACCTGAGAATTATTTGATAAGTTTGTCTGCTGAAGATATACTCCTACCAAACTCCCAAGGATCATATTAATGTCAGTTCAATAGATCTATTGATTACAGTCCCTCAGTATGGTGTTCCCAAAAAATGAGTTGCTTATAGATTTACTTAATTCAGCTATTTGCTTCCCTAGGAATTCGAAAGGTTATTGAACTTACATGTACAAAATTCTCTGAATGATATCAACTTGGATTGGTCTCACCTAATTTCTATTTCAGCAGCATATGATAAACTTTTCTTTTCTCTTTGTAGTTTGAACTGATAGAAAATTTCTTTGACACTGACGGATCAAGAAAACTTATCTTTTTCTACCAAGCAGTAAGTTTATACATAAAAATGTACTGGATTTATAAAAATAGTATTTTAATTGACTAGAACACAACAGCCCTTCAGTCACAAGGTAATTCTAACTACTGTTTCTCATTAGATAAAAAAAAGTCCCATGTAATTCACGGGTTGGGAGAGAACACATACATTTTCTTTTAAAACAATTAGATCAATGGAATGAAATAGTTCAGAAAATGTCAAATCTTACACATTGGTGTCTGAAAATCCTGTACTTTGTATGAGGATAACCAGTGATAATCAGAGCCTTGTTATTGAACAATTACATCTTACTCTTGGGTGTCAGAGATTTATTTATCATGCAGTTAGTACATGATGTTAAATTCTTATTTTCTTTTACAAATTTTATTCTTAAAATTGATTACAAAATAAAACAAACAGGAATGGGTACAACAATCTCAGATTTTACCCTAAAATATTTGACTGTAGCATAAAGTATATTGTCAGTCTAAAATGTTGGTTTCTTAAAATGTTACATGTATATAATTTATTAGTAGTAATAATGTCTCAGACAATTAATTCCAGTAGATGCTGAAATTGTGTTCAGTGTTTATAGTTGAAGAATTGTCGCGTTTCATGAAAAGAGAAAAAGTTGTTACATAAAGAGTTCAATTTCAGGTTAAAGATTTTAGAGATCCCACTGGAACACAGAACAAAAAACTATTTATAACACCAGGAGATGTTGAGGTAAGGACATGCATTTTTCACCTGGTTAAGTTTTTTATTTGGTCATGAAGGTTGAGTCTTATATTCCAATACATTAGATACATGTAGGTTACTACTGTAGTATAGTTGTAAAGACAACCACCCATCTAGACCTCTACCATTCAACTAGATCTTCCTATTTATACTTTAGCCAAGGGAGATTGTCATTATAGGTCACTTCACCAATAAAGCAAAAGTAGGTTTGAAAATCTGATACAATCAATCCAGGCTAAATGCATACTAGTACATGTAATATCTACTTGATGTTTTGTTTCTGTAATGTTGTAATTGAATCTGAATAAATATGAAAAGTATCAGAAATAGATTTTGAACTCTTATTGACTTTAGATAAAGTCATGTTTTGTCTGTGGAATTTGAATCATATCATATTTAGGCAAAAAACACTTTACAAATCAGAGAATCTTCATTGGAATACAATGGGCTTGGTAAGATAATATGCTCACTAGGGTTACCCTGTGAGGAATCTTCATTGGAATACAATGGGCTTGGTAAGATAATATGCTCACTAGGGTTACCCTGTGAGGAATCTTCATTGGAATACGATGGGCTTGGTAAGATAATATGCTCACTAGGGTTACCCTGTGAGGAATCTTCATTGGAATACGATGGGCTTGGTAAGGTAATATGCTCACTAGGATTACCCTGTGAGGAATCTTCATTGGAATACGATGGGCTTGGTTAGATAATATGCTCACTAGGGTTACCCTGTGAGGAATCTTCATTGGAATACGATGGGCTTGGTAAGATAATATGCTCACTAGGGTTACCCTGTGAGGAATCTTCATTGGAATACGATGGGCTTGGTAAGATAATATGCTCACTAGGGTTACCCTGTGAGGAATCTTCATTGGAATACGATGGGCTTGGTAAGATAATATGCTCACTAGGGTTACCCTGTGAGGAATCTTCATTGGAATACAATGGGCTTGGTAAGATAATATGCTCACTAGGGTTACCCTGTGAGGAATCTTCATTGGAATACGATGGGCTTGGTAAGGTAATATGCTCACTAGGGTTACCCTGTTAGGAATCTTCATTGGAATACGATGGGCTTGGTTAGATAATATGCTCACTAGGGTTACTCTGTGTTTATTTAGTGAAGTCCATTTAAACTGCAATGATATAAACTGATAATGGATTTAAAATGATCATCGTCAAACAGATTTTTCTGTTGGCACATATTTTTTCCTCCCTGATTTATAATCAATTTAAATAAAATCTCTTCAGTAATTTTCCTTTGTGTTGAAGGATGTCTTTATATTTGTTGTTGAAATGCTTTTCATGTTCAAATTAAAGAAGTGTGATCTATTCAAAAACAAATTTAAATGTATTGATTTTTGAACACATAGAATGTTTTAAGCTAGCCAACGCATTTGAATGTGTCTTTGTAAGTTAATGGTAGAATGACAGTTTTAGTTAATAGCCTATCTATAGTACAGAAAACTGGATCTTGTTTAGTTTTATTGACCATTTAAGTACACCATTCTAGTAAATGCCATGTCAGTACTCTATAACAGGACAATTATAGAATTATTAATTGATTATCCATTTATAAAAGCATTAATTTGTACCAGGCTAGTCACTATTTAATCAAGGTTGTTGGTATAATAACATAGTTTATCTGTACAGTAGAAACTTTAGTTACTGAACTATGTATAAACTGACTGTCTGTCTAGACTGACTGTTCATTAATACATCAATGTAGGTCTACATCTGTACAGTAGAAACTTTAGTTACTGAACTATGTATAAACTGACTGTCTGTCTAGACTGACTGTTCATTAATACATCAATGTAGGTCTACATCTGTACAGTAGAAACTTTAGTTACTGAACTATGTATAAACTGACTGTCTGTCTAGACTGACTGTTCATTAATACATCAATGTAGGTCTACATCTGAGGAATTTAATCATACTATACAAAACATTCATAAATCTTAACAAAGAAATGCACTTTATAAATGATCAAGTTATAGAAAAGATTTCACTATAATTGGTTAACTCCATTGATTTGTATGAAGTTTCTATAGAGATCTTCAATTAATGGTAATAAACTGCACATAAACTTTCTTGTTATTTAACACTTAATAGCTAACTTACACTTATTTTTTTCAATATTTGGATTCCTTCTAGTCGTAAACACTCTTTATAGGATGTTTGCTTCTGATGTTAAATCTATATTACCTTGAAGTTCTTGTATACCTGATTGAAATGGTGTTGAACACTGGCTATTCACTGGGAGTCATAAAGTTTATTGCAGAAAACCTTTCATTAATCAAGTTATATATCCCTTTTATATATGTAGCTACTGCCTCTTCATGAAAGTGGCATGATTAATTGGCATATGTAATATAAATTATTCTTATTATGAACTTGCCCAGTTGAATGTTTTATTTACTACATTGTCCATTCAACCCTTATGTTTCTGTTTTTGTAAGACTATCTTGAACTCAGAATTGATTCAGTTCAAGTTTTGAAACAAAACAGATACAGTACTGTAAACATTATTTTTGGCGGTGTTCAGAAAACCCACAAATTTGATTTTTAACACTATGTAACTCTAATCATTTTTTTGAAACCATGAAAATTGATACTTCCAAGTACTTCACTTTACAAAACCTGAGAAAATTAACACATTTACTGTAAGTGATGTTAAATTCATCCATGTGTTGCATAAATATGATTGATAAAGTATTTACAATGATTACACACTTGGATGTACTTTCTGTCTTCTTCATGAACACATAAGAATGATGAATTGACACAATATTAGTTATCATTTATTGAATTAAGTAAAAAAAAAAACCAAATCGCTAATAAGCAAATACACGTTCCAGGTCAAGTTTGTCACTGTTACTGCATGTTTTAATCTTATTATACTTCCTGCTTGAATAGTGATCATGCTGTCTGTCTCCAGCTTTATTTTGTAATTCCTCTCTAACCTCTGAGTGGAATTAGATGAAACTTTTTACATGTTCTTTATCACATGATGCCATTGCTATTCATGGAAGGGTAGCAAGGGGATTAATCAATAGTACTTTACTCACAGGGTTTCTAGTTTTTTTTCTACATTTTGTATATATTTACATCTAATATTTGTGTTCAATAGTCCTTGTATTTAATTCAGTCTGCAATTAAAATTACAATTACAATTTCTACAAACCATTCTGTTGATATCTTTAAGTGCTTTTTCCGCTGTAAGGAATTGCATGTTCCATAAACATATGGAATTATTTTTCCACTGTTTTCTGCAATTAAAAGCTAGACAATATTAGTACCCCACTTGGCGTTTAGTGAAAAGAAAGGAAATATTAATTAAGTTGATTATTGTCAACATGCATATCTAGCGATAATCATACCACATAATCAATATAGTACTTGATGATAAATTGATTAGGGGTCTGATTAACTAAATGAATGATCAATATTTGATGGTGAGGGTAATTAATTTCACAAGTAAATATAATATGTCAATAATAGCTGATAACATTTCTTTAATGGTTCAGATTTATTTATTATTGAATTACTAAGCTATATCTACTCTGTAGCTGTTAGTCTAAATAAAGGTTGGTATGTATCCTAGATTTGAAACATTTTTAATTGGTCCATTGAAATTTAAACTGAATTTATCACTCTGACTGGCTATACTGTGGCCCAGTTATTGTCTTGACAATTTAATTGTTAACTGCTCTATATTGGCACAAATGAATTTGATTAAAACTAAATTTCATGTTCAGTTCTTAACAGACATGCATACTAATGTCAAATAAATGGAATAGATAAAGACCAATAAAATTGTCCCTACAGGAAAGGTCATTATAGGTTAATTTGTTACCATGTATTTAAATTTTCAACATTCTTTATGCTTTTATGCTGTTATAAGAATTTTTATTTGTATCTTTTTTTTTATTCATTTCACAGACAAGACATAAATGAGTCATAACTAAGATAGTTAACTTCAAGGAAAGTCAGTAGATATTTTGATTAAAATTATTAATAGGATAATTAATTGGAAAGAATGAATAACCAAAAATATTATCATAAGTGCCGAAAAACGCCTAGATTTAACGAGTGTGCATAACTTGTTCTGCACACGAGATAAATCCTCAAGCATTCTTGGCACGAGTGATCATATTTTGGTTATTCACTATAACCAATTGATCATACTATTTATTGTATAGATTTTCTTCATAATTTATCGATATTTTCAACATGAATGATTTGCGGATTGATATCTATGCTGTGACATTTTGGCAGGAGAGAGTCTAAGAGTGAAATTACTGAATTTCTTTCACATTGTGAATTATCGAAATTTATTAAACTGGGAACATTTGACAAAACGCTGCTATCTATATAATAATATTGTATTTTTAATGTTCACACATGAAATTGTTTTAAGTACATATTTATATTAATAATCAAATTAAAAATTAATTTGTTGTCTCTTTTGTTTTCCTGTGTGGGAGATCTGACTTGTTAATTACTAAATGATTTTACTTGTTTTTAAAAAGTTAGATATTGATTGTTTAGTTTATGTATCCCAACCATTAAAGTTTCACATGAATCCAGTTAGTTGTCTGTTGTTGTTGTTGTTTCATTTGATATCTGTACATTTTGATTTTGTTTGTTATGTTATATTGTATGTTTTATGATTGTTTATCTTTTCAGGGCTTGAATGGGATCTGTTGTTATTTCCTGAGGACCACAAATAAAGCCATTACAATCCAGAACATTGCCAATGAAGTTAATTTTGGGGTACTCAACTGTACCAATGGAAAAGTTCTCAAAGGATTTGAAGGATATCTGTCTAAAATAGTGCTACCATCACTGAAGTCACTAGAGGTAGGCATTTATTGTGAAGAAAATCTGTTAAATAGATATATGTAGTCTTTTGAAAGTTCTTATTGCTAAAGTTTTCCATGTTAAAACGGTTGTAAATTCACCTGCTACTAGGAACAAATTTTTTTTATCTTTTTGGAAAGAATTACAGTTTATATACATGTTTTTCAGCAATGGGGTAATGTGTCTGTAGAGAATGATAAGAACCCACAAATAGATGAATTTCTAGAACATCTGGAAATGTTCATCACTAACCTCCTCTCTGCTGTCAACAATATGGAAGGGCAGGTAACTCTTGCAGAGAATGGAATAGGACCTCAGATAGATGGATTATCTTCCCCTACTGACTTTCAGGCTGCTGGTGAGTTAAGCATGTCATGAATTTTCTTATTTATATTTTGTTGGAATATCTTCTAGCATTGATAACTTGTTGTTTGTCAAACCAAAAGGAAAAACAGCCTTTTTATGAAATTGTACATGGGCAAATCATTTGTGTAGATTTCAACAATAAAAAAATAATACAACTTGGTGATATTTTAAAGACAGTTGATCTCTTTTAACACCATTTCTGTCTTGTTTTCAGCCTCCAACTCTGATTTCTTGGAGAAGTTAGAAAGCCTACTACAGACTTGGTCTAAACAGATTATACAAGTCCTGGCTGAAAGTGAACAGATGAGGCGTGAAGCTGATGATATAGGACCAACAGCTGAACTGGCCTACTGGAAGAGTAGAATGGCTAAGTTTAACAAGTACATTATTTCATTCTCTTTTAGAAAAAAAATTCACAAACGATTCTTTTTGACTTGTTGTTAGGATCTATTTACTCTTTTGGGGTTTCATGGGCAAAGGTAGACAACTGTGTCAAATATTTATCTTTGTGCAATAAATTTTGAATCACATTGAAACTATACTACAATTAAATTTTATATTTCAGCTTGTTGGAGCAAATGAAGAGCCCAAGAGTAAGAGCAGTCGTCAATGTGCTGAATGTGTCTAAATCTAAATCTCTTAAGACATGGAAAGAACTGGTAAGAAGACAATATTTTATTTTGAAGAAAAAAAACAACAAAAAACACAAATGTTTCTTTTCTTTTCTTTTCTTTGTAATTTATTTTTGCAGTAAAATGTATGTGTTAGGATATTTGATAATCATGGAAATCTTAAGTTAAAACAGTCTATTTGGTATTGTTCATTTAACTTTTATACTTCTCACCTGATAGTTCATTGTAATCAAGACTATATATATTTTACAGGATGGACTATGAATTATATTGTATATTTTACAGGATGGGCAGATAACTGATGCTGCTAATGAAGCCAAAGACAATGTGAAGTACCTATACACACTGGATAAATTCTTTGGACCACTTGTCAAATGTACACCGGTAAGTCTAGAATATAGCAAACATTTTTTTCCCATGTTATTTGATTATAATGGTCATGTAGATTGGCACTTAGTATTTTTAAAAAAGGTTTTAATTGTTCAAATTTAATACCATAAATTTAATATTTGGCAATAATAAATTATGCTTTAAAAAATTATTATTATAAGTATTGCAGAAATATTTCGAAATATTTTTCATAGTATTATAATTTATTGCACAGGCTTGCAAGTGTAATACATGTATCAATCAAAGTGGGATAATATTACATACTGCATATTTTTTATTATACCCCCTGCTTTAAAAGTGGGACGTATGAAGTGATCATGCTGTCCTTTGATCCATTCATCAGTCCTAAGTTCTAATCTGCAACTTCTCTTAAAGAGCTAAATGGAATTTGATGAATATTTGTTCTTTATCACATGATGCCATTTTATTTTGTTTTTCCATCTTAATGACTTCAGGGTTTTCTATATGTTTTCTAGGATGGGGAGGAGGGGGCATCAACAAGTAAAAAAATGATAACAACAAAACACCAACAAGTGAGCTGTGCTCACAGTGATTCTAGTAATCATCAGCTTGCATACTATGTCATATGTTACAATTGTGTGTTTTCAGGCGTCTATGGTGGAACATATTCCTAGTTTGATGAATGCTATCAGGATGATCTATAGTATCTCCCAGTACTACAACACATCAGAGAGGATGACATCACTGTTTGTTAAAGTCACTAATCAAATGATCACCACTTGTAAAAAATACATCCTCCATGATGTCTCTAGAATCTGGGATATACCAAGGTACATTCATGTTTATATTCTGATTTAATGGGTTAAAAAAAAACAAAAACCAACCAAACAAACAGAAAAACATTTCTGGCTCTACAGACTTAGTCCTCAGTAAGCTCGATGTTCTGGCTCCACTGACTTAGACCTCAGTAAGCTGTGTTCTGGCTCCACTGACTTAGTCCTCAGTAAGCTCTGTGTTCTGGCTCCACTGACTTAGTCCTCAGTAAGCTCTATTTTGCAACTATCAAATCCATGATTAATGCCTACAAATTTTGAAATACATTTATCTAATTCTAATGTTAGAAAGCACATTTGAATGGTTTGTTGCAGTGGGGCACTTAGAAAAAAAACAAAACAACCAAAACAGAAAGGAGAAGAAAACAAAAAATAAAGAACCACTCTACATTCAAACATTTGATATAATGAAATAACTTTGTTTTCATTAACTCAAAAAAGTCTTAATTTTTCTATTCGTTGACTTTCAGACCTACATTGTTACAAAGACTGAATGAATGTACTCAGCTGAATGAGGAATATCAGAAGCAATTCCAGAAAACTAAAGAAAAACTCAGACAAAATCCGAATGAAAGACAGTTTGAGTTCAGGTAAATTTTGTTGTGAATCTGATGTAGAGAACTTGTCTATGTTTTATAGGGAACATTGTAATGTGGGATGGAAATAACAAGTTCAATACTTAGGTTAGTGAAACATTTCTTATAAACAAGTAATCTCATTGGATGTTTGTAGAATTATTAATAAGATATGTTTGTCCCTTTTATAGTGAGAACTACATCTTTGGAAAGTTTGACACGTTCTGTCGTCGCCTGGAAAGAATTGCTGATATGGTTAACACCATGGAGATGTTCTCTGGACTGGGAGAAATCAAGATTGAAGGCATTGATGTCATTGCCAACAAATACAAGACTATTGTAGATGCTACCAAGAAGAAGAATTACAACCTTCTGGACCACAGGAAAGGAGATGTAAGTTATTAATATAGAATGAAGCTTATTATATAAAATCTCTACATTAAACAAGATTACTGTTGTAATTTATTCATAATTTATTTTTAAATAAAGTGGCTAATTGTACTGATTAAAAAGATATATCCCATGCATTGGTCATATTTATAGTTGTGGTTGATTTATTTGATATTACAGTTTGATTCTGACTATCTTGAGTTCAGAGCCCAGGTTGAAGCCCTGAGACAGATGATTCAGAACTTCATGGACACCTGGTTTTCAAGATCATTGACAGTAAGTAACACCTCTAAACTTATGTAGTATTGTTTGTCTAGTTTTCTGTAATGTTAAGGGAAATGATCTTTAAATGAAGAAAATCCTTTTGTACGAAGTTTGGTTGTCTGATTTTATATTCTTCATATAATACTACATTATTTTGTTAATTTAATTTTGGCTATATATAATATTCGATATTTTGTTTACATAGTCTTCTAAACTTGTATCGCAAATATAATGTACCATATACAGGATGTTTAACTCCGAAAAAGTGTGTGAAAACGTCTTTTGTAGTTTTGTAGTAGAGGAAAAAGTTACCTCAGATTTATTACACAAACTATACTTTTTTTTTACTATTGTAGACTGAGAAATCAGTAGAGCTTTTGTCTAAGTTTGAGAGTATTGGAGGGGCTAACTTGGACATGAACGAGAAATACATGAGAGTACTGATGAACTATGGGAAAGATCTGGAATCTATCAGAAAACTCTATCAGAAATGTAAACAGGAACCACCCATTCCTAGGAATCTTCCACCTGTAGCTGGTCGTATCGCCTGGTCTCGTCAACTTTACCGTAAAATTGAACACCCGATGAGAGTCTTCAAAACCAAGCCAGAACTGCTTAAGGTTTGTTTCATTAAGAGGCTTTTTACACTAAGATTGGATAATTTTTGATTGAAATTGGAAAAAAGTGAAGAATATACAATGATTCCAGTTTATTTGTTGTGCTGGAATGAAGTCTGGAAAGTAGCTATGTATATGCAATAGCTTTCCTTCTGTATTAAATGACATAATTGTGTGACATGTAACTTATGACATTGTTTTGTTTGGTTGAATGAATAAAATGTTAATATTTGTATGTTTCCAGCATCCAGAAGCCAAGAAGATAGTTCGCAATTACAACAAGATGGCTAGTGTACTTCTGGAGTATGAGGTAAGCTTTCTAACTGTAATAAATAGAATTATTGAGCTGAGTATAATCAATAGCATACTTGAAATATCTTCGTAGATTTTGGTAAAGAATATTATATCAGAACACATACACTCTTTAGTTTTGTATTGAAATAGGTATTTTTTTATTTACTAGAAACATTAATATTCATATCTAATTTTTAGATGTTGTATCATCGTGGTTGGTGTAGAGCTGTAGAAGCTGCCAAGGGAGGTCTGACTGCTGCCCTCCTAGTGAAAAACCCAGAAACTGGTGATTTGTTTGTCAACTTTGACTCCCAGATTATGGAACTGATTCAAGAATCCAAGTGTTTGGCTGCCTTAAACTTGGAGATACCAGTAACTGCCAAAAACTTAATGGTCAAGGAGGATGACATAAAGACCAATCATGTCTCGTAAGTTTTAATGTCAGTAAGACCAATGGAGCCATCTTGTATGTGTTATAGTAGTAAATAAAATAAAACATAGTTATAATAGAGCACTTATTGCATAATTCAGAATTAAGAAAATGACAAGAAGCATCTTTAATCATTTAAGAGTAGTGAAGCATTCATTGTTTCAGTCATAGGAATGAACTTGTATGCATTACGTAACTTATTTTTATGGATATTTTTATTATTCATTCCTTCAGAACAACCATTTCCTTCTTTTCCAGATTGATGGAAATGTTGA
The DNA here is from genome assembly GCA_037379345.1 of Perna viridis. Taxonomy (NCBI): domain Eukaryota; kingdom Metazoa; phylum Mollusca; class Bivalvia; order Mytilida; family Mytilidae; genus Perna; species Perna viridis. Next base: position 47,824,696 of record CM074516.1, on the reverse strand, counting down.
ATGAGTACCAAAGGATTGTTAGAGAGATACCACAGGTCTTACTACCACTGATGAAACCATTCACTGACAAAGTTGGTGATGCTCTCAATCCTGGAGTTACCTCCCTTTCTTGGTCATCCCTTAACATTGAGGGCTGTAAGTAAATATTTATTCGGCATCTATTTTTAATGATGAATTTCTAATGTAAGTTGCAGTTTAAGTCAAAGTTGTCAGTTTTAAAATAACATGTTGTTGAGAAGACTGTAAAGTAAAAAATTGGACAGTTCTATATTCAAGCTGCAAAGTCCAGTCTTCAGTTTCACACAAACTTGCAAGAATAAAATTGATAGTAAATATTGATGTCACAATAGAAAGTAACATTTTTGTTGTCAGAACTTTTGATGAATTATACATTTACTACTTTTTGTGAAAAGGTCGGCAGGAGATCAATATGAAAATAACAAAAGAAATGGTTTAAGTAAAAAGTAAGGAATGGTACAGTGGTATGTTTAAATGATTTGATTCCATGTTTTGATTGTAGACATAGAAAATGTATACAAACAGATGACAGGATTAGAGAAGCTGTCTAAAACAGTGAAAGACATATTGGACTGTCGTGTTGAGGCTGTTCTTCAAGACATGTCCATTACAGCTTTATGTGACCTCCCTGAAGATGAAGCTATCACAGCTGATACTTTCCTGGACCTAACTACTGTTGTTGTTGGACAGGCTTCTCAACAACTAGCTGCGTAAGTTTGGGTTTATTGAGATTTTAAGCATTTTTGTGAAATCAATTTTAAATCACTCTTGTCTTTAACTAATTTTCTGATGATGCATTGAATCATGGGATATCCTATGATTTTGAAACTGAAAGTTATCTATATAGTCTTAAAGGAAATTTTAAGGAAGTTCATGCATGGAAATATTTCCTATTTTACAGTCAAAGCAAACTGGTAGAGATAGCTGTATATGACATTGTTGACACCCTTAAGGCAAACCTGTCTGAGGCCCAGCAGACTAATTTATCACCAGAGGTAGGCTATGCCTGTACTCAGCCTGATACGAAGAACAAGAAACAGAGGTGTCAGGAATGTCAGCCATGCTGTTACTATACCTTACTGAATTACTTCACACAGAGAAACACAGAAGCTCTTGTTAAGTGTAAGTGTTCTAGTACTTCAACACTAATGCATTATTGTATAGTGTATTGATTTTTGTGAAGTTATTAAACTCTGCTGTCACTATTATGAAAATGAGTTTTTTTGCAATAAAAATATTTTGGGAATTGTTATTGTCTTTGACTTGACGAGCATTGAAAGTTTACACAATATAACATTAAGGAGATATATCTAGTTTTGATCTCTACATGTCTCACAATGACTTTATGATGTTCTTAGGCACAAGACTGTCATTGGATGCTATCAAGAGGAGACTACAAGTATCTAATAAGTACAGTAAGGATGCCCAGAAGGAGGACTCTAAACCCCCTCTTTTCTATGCTGACATAACTCTGGCTATACCCAATGTAGTGATGAAACCCAGTCTGGATGACCTCCAGTCTTCCCTCAACAAGGCTGTACAGATTATCCTCAAGGCTTCACAGGATATACCTCAATGGAGTCACATGATCCTACATCAGAAACAACAACAGAAGGTATGTAACAGTCATTCTAATTGGTTGATTACTTTTATCTGTGTGTGTGTGTGCTGTTGTATATATAACCATTGCTGGATCATACCTTCCTTTGCAAAGCTAATCAGAACTCCTTCATTATCAATGAAAACTTGTAGTACACGGTTTATTTGATGTCTATAATTTACAAAGTTTTTATTCTAATTTTATATGTAGCCAGTCACTTGCATTCTGTATTGTCTAATGTCAAATCTGTTTATTTACTCTTAAATAATTCAAATATTTACCAGAATATGCAGTAGAAATTTTAAACTATGTACAAATTTTAGGGAATCAGGAACAAAGGTATAAAATGAGAGATAGTTCATGTACTGATTACACATATTGTCAGCATGTGAAAGCAACTCAAAAATTAAATGTTGCTCTCTAAGTGTGCTTTTAGTTCTAGTCTTGATAGCTTTGAACTTTAGATTTAGTGCAGGTATTTATGAAAAGTAGACTTTTTTCTCATTATCCTGCATTTATATAGTGCTCATATTGTTGAAAACTAATTCTTTCGTATATGTAAACATGACATTTAAATATGAAGATTAGTGTAGCTGTATTAGAGATAGTTGCACTCTAACTTTTTGTGTTAGATTTGTAAGAGGACAAGGGGTATATTAGTAATTAAGTATTATTTCAAATATAAATATATCAAGAAATTTATACCTATTTATAGCTGATTAAAGTAAAAATTATATTTTTGTTTTATCATTAGCAAGCAAAAGAAGCCAAGGTATCTTCAAGTTTATTTCTAAGTTTTGTCAATTATGCTGTGCTTTAACCCTTTCTGGGTATTAAATTAGCTACATTGAGTAGGTCCCTGACTACACTCTGGTAGTAAAACCGTAAAAGATAAAAAAAAACAAAGCTTTTGTCAATCAAGATGAATGTTGTTTTTTTTTGTTGGTAAAATCTCAGAATAGTTGTGGAATTATAAAAGCCTGTCACTTTAAAAATCTTGATGCTTTGGAATGCAGACCTTGAAATCATCTCTATGTAACACACACTTGGGAGTTGATAACCAGTGAAAAGACCTTCTCTGTATTCAGAAAGGGTTAAGTTGAAAATAAAATGCTCTTCAGTGTTTTTAGCTCTTGACATTGGATGGTTTAAAGATAAGAGAAGCTTTTTCTGACAGACTAAATTTTGTTATTTTTTTTTCTATGTATTAATCTTTTTGTATAATCTTCACATGGGATGTGGTTCACTATTCATCAGTTTAATAGTTACGAGTAGAACCAATACTCAAAGATCAGGTCTTTATATTGAATATCTGGATGTATTGATATGAGGTTCAAAATAAGCATTACCAGTTGATCTATTTGGAGATATCTGATGCTTCACTTCTTAAATAAATAATCTTCTTAAGTCGAAGTCTCATGTTATATCAAACTATAGACAAAAAAATTGATATTGTGAAACTTCTCCTTTAGACAAGTACAATTACATGAAACATTGCATATTTTAATTGTTGTCTCAGTGTTTTTAAAAAAAAATTGTTAAACTTTTGTCATTCTTATTTCATGTATATTTGAACTTAAGAGAGTTGAGAACTGCAGATGTAATTTCGAACTAATTAATAATAGTGAGTGTTAAATGAATACTTACAACGAATTGGAGTTTTAAAGTATTAATACAATTGACTGTACTCATTTGTACATTATGCTAACATTAACAACATTGTTTATCATCGTATAAAGGAACAATTATGATAAAATTTATCATTTACTCTGGATTGATATATTCTTTACTAAATTACTTTAGAACAATGTTAATAATGTGTTGTTGTGGTTGTAGGAGATGGAGATTGCCGCCAGCGAGGCTGGAGAGGAAGGAGGTAAGATCATGCAGACCTCTGCTGTTAAACCACTCCACAAGATTATCAGTGACCATAAAGATGTTGTGAAGATTGTCATCCAGCTCAACTCCATCATCAGTACCTTTAAGATAGATGTGAATGAAGTATTGGAGAACTTTGTCAAGTACTCACATCTTTGGGACAAGGTAAGTTGGCTTACAGTTTCCTTACTTCAAATGATCTGACACTATAAGATTGATATTCTGTAGAATGGAATTGTTTACTCATTTTTATTTCTCAAACTGAACAAAATAAAACAGTTCATATTTTGAGGAGTAATCAGTAAGATGTTGAGTATATTTAAATACCTTCTGAAAACTTTCTATAATGATGTTTACATCTTCCTAATCAGTGTCACTTTAAAGATATTTGTTCTATTAACAGGAAATTGACCAGACTGTGAAGGAATTTATGGAGGCCAAACCAATCCTGACTGAAATTGAAGCCCAGATCAAATTCTATCAGGTAAAAATAATCTGATGAGAAAAATAGATACATTTTCTAATAAAAAAAAAACTGCAAATTTAACTACTTAATTATAAATAAATTTAAGAAAAAATTCACTGGCTATGTCTGCAATTCAGAAAAAAAACTCCAATTTTTTCCTTTTTTACAAGTTTTTTGTAATATATTTATTCTGTTGAGTTATCCTTCTACAGAAACTAGAACAGGAGATTGAGGAGATCCAGCCAAGCTACCGTGTTGGCTCTGTTATGTGTGTTACTGATAAACTCAAACTAGCCTTCGTTACTGAAGCTAGAAACTGGAAAATGGCTTACTCAAAGGCCCTTAATGAGAAGTGTGCTACAGAGATGGATGACATTTTAGAATTCATTGAGAATTTGACCAAGAAATTGTCTCGCCCTGTCAAGGATCTGGATGATGTTCGATCACACATGGCTTCATTGAATGAGATCCGAGAAGCTGAGATCCGTGTTGACATGACAATCACACCAATTGAGGAAACATATGCCATGCTTAACAAGTACAATATCTTCTTTAATGATGGTAATGCTGAGAGAGTAGATACTCTGTCTTATGGATGGAAGAAACTTATTGCTCAGGTACGACTTGAATCAATTTTATAGTAGTACATTCAAATAGATTAAAAAAAAAATGCTTTACCTCTGTATAAAAATATCAATAAGTCATGATTTGAGTTTCTAGGGTGTCTAATTTAGCTGATACTTTCTCCTTTTTTCTGCCTTTCAACTGATAATGTTTGACATTTTCATATTGTATTATAGTCCCAGCAAGTACAGAACCATCTGCTACAGATCCAACCTAAGTTTAAGGCAGATTTACTGGAAGGTGTTGAGGTATTCAAAAAGGATTCAGATGACTTTATTGGTGATTATGATGACAAGTGAGTTAATCATGAGTTCTTAAAAAAAAGGAAGAAGACATTTTTTGAAGATGGCTTTTTAATGTCATCAATTTTAGCTAAAATGCTCATTTAAAATTTTTATTTTAATGAATTTAAGAACTGATACATACTGCAACCAAAGTTGTATGTACTCATTTTAATATTATTATCATTTGTTCGATAGAGGACCAATGGTTACTGGTATTGCTCCACGTGAGGCCTCCGATAGACTAAACATATACCAAGCCAGGTTTGATGAGTTATGGAGGAAGTTTGTGACATTCTCTGGAGGAGAGGAACTGTTTGGTCTGCCTGTCACCCAGTACCCTGAGTTACAGAGAATCAGGAAGGAACTTAACCTTGCCCAGAAACTTTACCAACTGTACAATGTTGTACTGGAGACAGTAAATGCTTACTATGATATTGCCTGGGTGGAAATTGATATCGAGAAGATCAACAATGAATTGCTGGACTTCCAAAACAAGTATGCAACTTGATGGATATAGAACTTTCTAATTGTAATACACACTTATTGTAAACTTTCATTTTCATCTTTTTTAAATGTGTTAGTGAACTTAAATCACTAGCTTGTATACTTTTCCTTTTCAACAAAATTATTCTCGTAATAAAAAAGTGACGCAAGTTGTGTGGAGTATTGCACTATATTTACTGATTTTATGTTACCAGATG